>CM053169.1:10748993-11199156 GCA_012977825.3 Pteromalus puparum
TTAGTTCCGAGGGTAGTTTGGTTTTTTGATGGGTGACGGGGGTTGTGATTGTGGCTTGTTGGGTGGCCGCGTTTATTTCTAGGGTTAGCTGTTCTACCGCGTTGTCTAGATCGGAAGTCGTTTTGATAGTGTTACATTTAAAAGAGGATGATTCGAGAATGTATCTTAGGTGAAGCCAGTCTATACGGCTGGTGGTGACGGGTGAAATGTCGGGAGCGCATGGGATTTTGGCTAGAACCGGGTTGTGGTCTGAGGAAAGTTCCTCTGTCGACCAAGGGTCAGATGGTAGCGTGATGTTTTTGGTTAGAAAAATGTCTAAAATGTCTGGGTCATGTGTGGCGCAACCTGGAAAATGAGTGGGTTCGAGGGGTGGCTCTATGCTAATGTTAAGTTTTAGTAGCTTCTTAAGGAGTAATTGGCCTGCTGGATTGTTGTGCTTGCAACCCCAGGAGGTGTGCTTGGCGTTGAGGTCACCGGCTACTATGGTAGGAGTGTTTGTGTCGAAAAGTGGGTCGAGAGAAGCGAATTTTTGATTTGAGTTTGGGGGCACGTAGAAGGCTATGATTCTAATGGGCGAGAACTTGGTGTGGATTTCGATTCCCACTGCTTCACTGTTGGGAATGTCAGTGTTAATAGCTCTGTGGCGGATGTTTTTGCGAATCAAAACGGCTACGCCACCACCCGCTGCACCGGGCCTGTCACGTCTATAGATTGTGAAATCTGGTATGTAAAGTTTTTTGCTGGACGTAAGACGGGTCTCGGTGATGCAGGCGATGTCGATCCGCTTATCCTCTAGAAATTTTTGTAATTCTGTGGTTTTGCTTGAAATGCCGTTGGCATTCCAATTTAGAAGAAGAAGGTTTTCGGGTTGTTTATCCATTATCGGATTTGAAGGATGGCTGAAGTGAGAGTTGCGGTGAATTGTGTGATCGCAGCTTGGATTTGCGCTTGAATAGAGTTTGTTAGGTTGGAGCTATTTAAGAGTGGAGGTCCCGTTACGGCGTTTGCGTACGATACTGGGGGGCGAGAGTTGTCGGGGCGTTTGTTGCGTGGTAGTGAAGTGTTGGGTTTGGGGGTTTGCGGAGGTTCTTTGTGCGCGCTGGGGACTTTTGGGGCTTTTGGGCAGCCGCGATATGAGGCTCTGTGCTGTCCTTTGCAGTTGGCGCAGACTGGGGCGAGGTCTTTCTTGTCCTTCTTTTGACAAGCCGGGGTAGCGTGGTCTTTTGCGCAGAAGGCGCAGACCCAGTTTGCGTGGCAGTAGTTGGCGGTGTGGCCGAATTTTTGGCAGCGTTTGCACTGGGGGACGAGTTTTGATTTGCGTTTGGGTTCGACCGTGACTTTGAGGCCACCTACCGTTTGCAGATCAAAGATTGACTTCGCGTGGGGGGAGGAGGGATCCAAGTGGACTACGACTAGGGGCCAGATTTTTTCGCCTTTTCGCATGCGAAAAACCTTCTTCGTGGCAGGGTATTTTCTGCGGATTTCCTCGAGTATTTCGTCCTCGGTGTAGGATTCGTTGACTCCGCGAATCACCACTACGAGTTCGCGGTCCTCTTTTAGCTGATGGGTCGTGTACTGAATTTCGGAATCGTCCAATTTCTTGGTAATTTCGCGAAAGATTTCTACTGTGTCGGGGTAGATTTTAACGCCGTCTGTGAGGTTTACTGCGCGGCGCAGTACGATGTCGTGTTCGGCTAGGGCCCTTTGGATTTTAGGCCAGCGGTCTTTTTCTCGAATTATGATCGGGGGAGGCTTTGGGTGTTTCGGCTCTGTTTCCGATTCAGAGGAGGACTCGGAATTTGAGTCGGAATCAGAGAGAAATTTTGCTTCGTCGAGGTTTTTTGCGGGGGCGATGCGACTACGTTTCCTTTTTGGTTTTTTTGGTGTCTGCTTTTGAGGGACGTTTTGCATGAGAACGTCCTCTGCNAGTAGCGAAGCTTGAATTGAGTGGCGGTGAAGCCTTTGGAAGAGAGGTGCGGAATTTGAGTGTATCTGTGATTGTGTCAGTGTACGCACGTAGTGGAGAATGAGTAGGTGGGGACGTGCGGGTGTATTGGTGTAAGTGTCGCGGGGCATTTCGGAAAGGCTGTTAAGCGGTGGGAGGCTCTAAAATAGAGCAGGGGCGTTTCACCCAGTCAAATGACTTTGATGAGTATGATGCGGATGCCACGATGGTAGGGTTCCGGTGATTTCTCATAGATTCACGAAGTTTGGCTGCGAAAACAGGGGCCGCTTGAGAGGGGGAAGTAAATGAAATTTCTTTCAGGATCTGTTTGTTCCTAATGAACCAGGGGATGTCGAGGATGGACCTGAGCATCTTAAAGAAGGAGCCTTCGATGGGTTTTAGGCGAGATTTACCAGCTGCTCCCCAAATGGGTATGGCATAGGTTTGGATACTCCTGATGATAGCTGAGAAAGCTCGGAGTTTGGTTTTGTGAGAAACTGTTTTGTTACTAAAGAAGGGTTTAAGTTGGATGAAAGCACCGAAGGCTTTGGCTCGGGCGAGTTTAATATGTTTGGCCCAGGAGAGTTTGCGGTCTAGAGTGACTCCTAGATATTTAGCAGAATTGCTCCATTTGAGGGTGTGACCTTTTATTTTGATGCCAGTGTGTGGGGTTTTGTTTCTTTTTGAGAAGAGGATGGCAACGGATTTTGACTCATTAATGGATAATCTCCAGTGAGTATACCAGTCGATGAGTTTGGAAATGTGTTTGTTTAGCAGGGTTGTGCAAAAGGAGAGTTGTTTTGTTGTGCGCATGATGGCTATGTCATCTGCGTAAATTGCAGTGATAATACCTTTATCTTGAGGTATGTCATAGCCGAATACGTTGAAGAGTGTAGGGGACAGTTTAGACCCTTGTGGGACACCTGCAGTGATGGGTTTACTGCTGGACAGGGAGTTTCCTACTCTAACCCTTAGTGATCGTTCGGAGAGAAAAGATTTGATTGTTCCTATGAGGTAGTGTGGGAATTTAAGCTCTATCATTTTATGGATGAGACCGTCGTGCCAGACCTTGTCGAAGGCCTGTTGCACGTCTAGGAGGGCCATGGCTGTGTAGTGTCTTTTATTGAGGCTGTCTGCGATGTGTTCGGAAACTCTCATGAGTTGATGTGCGGAAGAGTGCCTAGCTCTGAAGCCGTGTTGGGCGTCTGGCAGGATATTGTTTTCGTCTATATGTTTATTCAGACGAGTGAGAAGAACGCTTTCAATGATTTTACTGAGAGACGGTAAGAGGCTGATTGGTCTGTAGCTGGATGCGGATGTGAGGGGTTTTCCTTGTTTCGGGAGGCAGATTACAGTAGCTTCTTTCCAAACTGCTGGATAATATTGCAGTCGCATGGAAGCATTTGCAATATTGCAAATTGCAACTAGATGTTTTCTGGGGAGGATTTTTAGGACGCTATTAGTAACTCCATCTTTGCCCGGAGCTTTTCGGTTTTTTAGGTTACGTACGATAGCGCTGACTTCTTGAGGAGTTGTGTGTGCAATTTCGGGGTTATCTAGAAGGTGTTGGTTTACAGTCTCGGTTACGCTCGCGTGGGTCTCCATTAATTCATCCGGACTCGGGATGGGAGAGCATTGCTGTTGTAGCGAGGTTGCGAAAATCTCGGCTTTGTCTGAGTCGAGAGAGAAAGAGTTGTTTCCTTGTTTTAGAGGGGGGAGAGAAGGCCTCTTGTTTCTGAGTTTTTTCACGACCGACCAAGCTTTCTTAGGATTTTGTTCGGCTTCGGCAATGAAACCTTTGAATTCATTATTACGGTGCTCAGAAACAAGGGCGCTTACTTCTTTGATCATCGCGTTTAGTTCCGTTTTGAGCTTGGGGTTCCTAGTTGTTTGCCAAAGCTTGCGCAGTTTGTTTTTCTCGGTAATGAGGTACATTAGTTCCGAGGGTAGTTTGGTTTTTTGATGGGTGACGGGGGTTGTGATTGTGGCTTGTTGGGTGGCCGCGTTTATTTCTAGGGTTAGCTGTTCTACCGCGTTGTCTAGATCGGAAGTCGTTTTGATAGTGTTACATTTAAAAGAGGATGATTCGAGAATGTATCTTAGGTGAAGCCAGTCTATACGGCTGGTGGTGACGGGTGAAATGTCGGGAGCGCATGGGATTTTGGCTAGAACCGGGTTGTGGTCTGAGGAAAGTTCCTCTGTCGACCAAGGGTCAGATGGTAGCGTGATGTTTTTGGTTAGAAAAATGTCTAAAATGTCTGGGTCATGTGTGGCGCAACCTGGAAAATGAGTGGGTTCGAGGGGTGGCTCTATGCTAATGTTAAGTTTTAGTAGCTTCTTAAGGAGTAATTGGCCTGCTGGATTGTTGTGTTTGCAACCCCAGGAGGTGTGCTTGGCGTTGAAGTCACCGGCTACTATGGTAGGAGTGTTTGTGTCGAAAAGTGGGTCGAGAGAAGCGAATTTTTGATTTGAGTTTGGGGGCACGTAGAAGGCTATGATTCTAATGGGCGAGAACTTGGTGTGGATTTCGATTCCCACTGCTTCACTGTTGGGAATGTCAGTGTTAATAGCTCTGTGGCGGATGTTTTTGCGAATCAAAACGGCTACGCCACCACCCGCTGCACCGGGCCTGTCACGTCTATAGATTGTGAAATCTGGTATGTAAAGTTTTTTGCTGGACGTAAGACGGGTCTCGGTGATGCAGGCGATGTCGATCCGCTTATCCTCTAGAAATTTTTGTAATTCTGTGGTTTTGCTTGAAATGCCGTTGGCATTCCAATTTAGAAGAAGAAGGTTTTCGGGTTGTTTATCCATTATCGGATTTGAAGGATGGCTGAAGTGAGAGTTGCGGTGAATTGTGTGATCGCAGCTTGGATTTGCGCTTGAATAGAGTTTGTTAGGTTGGAGCTATTTAAGAGTGGAGGTCCCGTTACGGCGTTTGCGTACGATACTGGGGGGCGAGAGTTGTCGGGGCGTTTGTTGCGTGGTAGTGAAGTGTTGGGTTTGGGGGTTTGCGGAGGTTCTTTGTGCGCGCTGGGGACTTTTGGGGCTTTTGGGCAGCCGCGATATGAGGCTCTGTGCTGTCCTTTGCAGTTGGCGCAGACTGGGGCGAGGTCTTTCTTGTCCTTCTTTTGACAAGCCGGGGTAGCGTGGTCTTTTGCGCAGAAGGCGCAGACCCAGTTTGCGTGGCAGTAGTTGGCGGTGTGGCCGAATTTTTGGCAGCGTTTGCACTGGGGGACGAGTTTTGATTTGCGTTTGGGTTCGACCGTGACTTTGAGGCCACCTACCGTTTGCAGATCAAAGATTGACTTCGCGTGGGGGGAGGAGGGATCCAAGTGGACTACGACTAGGGGCCAGATTTTTTCGCCTTTTCGCATGCGAAAAACCTTCTTCGTGGCAGGGTATTTTCTGCGGATTTCCTCGAGTATTTCGTCCTCGGTGTAGGATTCGTTGACTCCGCGAATCACCACTACGAGTTCGCGGTCCTCTTTTAGCTGATGGGTCGTGTACTGAATTTCGGAATCGTCCAATTTCTTGGTAATTTCGCGAAAGATTTCTACTGTGTCGGGGTAGATTTTAACGCCGTCTGTGAGGTTTACTGCGCGGCGCAGTACGATGTCGTGTTCGGCTAGGGCCCTTTGGATTTTAGGCCAGCGGTCTTTTTCTCGAATTATGATCGGGGGAGGCTTTGGGTGTTTCGGCTCTGTTTCCGATTCAGAGGAGGACTCGGAATTTGAGTCGGAATCAGAGAGAAATTTTGCTTCGTCGAGGTTTTTTGCGGGGGCGATGCGACTACGTTTCCTTTTTGGTTTTTTTGGTGTCTGCTTTTGAGGGACGTTTTGCATGAGAACGTCCTCTGCGGGTTTTTGGGGCTGATCGCTTGTTCCGACGTGCGCGGTCAAGAGTGATTCGGCTTTCGTGAGCGCGAGTTGTGTGTTATATTTTTTTGCAGGTTCGCCGCCGTTATTTATACCCTCAAATCGTCTGTTCCCCCAGTTTCAGCACATACACATCCCCTCCCCTAACGTCAAGCGCCAATCGCAGAGGGAACGTCGCGAAATGTTTCCCCTTCTACCAGTTCAGCGACCAATCAAACTCGAGTGCGAGGTGATAAAAAGGCGGTATTGCAGTCATGATTGCGAAACGCTACATTTTCGTTTGACAAGTCTGGAATGTGCCCAGGAAGCAGCTATCTACCAAAGAAGAGCAACTATTTACTTAGGGTCAGGAATAAAGAAATTTCATCTCGGCCCTTCGTGAGATTTATCGTTTAACACGAAGCTTTACCTTCGTAAGCTACTTTGCTACTCTTATATTCCAACGATTGATGCGCGAGATCGCCCTGGGTTCAACATGGTTTGCGAGTTGCGACTTGCATTTTGAAAACTAATACGGCGATGATGGTCAAAAAGCTGTTACTTGTTAGAGCTTACCTTTTAGACTTGTTTAAGACCCTAACCTTAGCAGCACCCATGTGAAACGTGTAACACGTGTACATACTTATAACGGTTTCGATAATCCCCAATGATATCTAAGCCTGATTTTTTTTTCCAACGTCTACAGGGACACAAATAATCGTCACGTAGAACAATGATCAAATATCTCTTTTTACCTAGTTATCCTAAAAAAATTGCTCTGTGTGCATTAGCCATTAAAATAACCAGCTCACAATAATGCAAATCAAAATCATTTTTTCCCACGTTAACAATCTAAATCATACATTTGTCATATTGTACACACTGCGCGTACGTATGTATATGTATATATATATATATATATATACATATATATGCGCTGAGTATCGCCATATCTATACCTACAGTCAAAAATAGTGCCAGCCAGTTGGCGTTCAACCGTGCATCAGCTGTGATAGTTTACAAAGAGATATATCTTTAATTTATTTTTAACTATTTAATTAGTTGTGTTGAGCGTAGAAAAAGTATTGTGGTTTTGCTGTGAATACGTATCAGTTTGTTTTTCTGTGGCAACAACTAATACAATTCGCTTATGATCGACTTTGACACTTCGTAACGTTAACGTTGGACTGTGATTTGGATATACTCGCTTGTTATTGATAGTTCATAGCTAATTTTGCAAATTTTACAATGGGAAATTTATTAGACTGCTGCAAAGGTTCTTCATCATACGAAGACATTACTCCTGATCGTGTAAGAGATTTTACTTTAAGGTTATGTTGCTATGAGTAATGCAGATTTTATATTTTTCATTAACTAATACCAATTATTTGGTTGGCTACTTTAATTAGAAAATTGTAATTTAAGATTATTGAGTTCAAAACTACCTTAACTTTTTTTGTTAGATAATAAATAAGTATCAACTGTCTAATACGTGTAGAACTCATTTTTTTCAAAATAATTATTTTATTGTTAAAAAATTAAACTTATTTATATATTATTTAGCTATTATTTTCAATTTTATAATTTGCAGTTAATAGTACTTGACAAGTTTCAGGACATAGTTTTCGAATAGCATTTATAAACATACCTGTTGGTTAAAGAATTTATCTTATTATTATGTATTCAGGATACAATTCGACAACAGCAAGCAGAGGCAGCTGAGAGACGTCTAGCTGAACAGGAAAAGAGAGGAATTGGGAATGTAAATGCTGTTAAAAGACAACAAAAATTAGCTGAGGAGCGAGAAAAGAGAGAAAACGAAGCAGGGAATTTAAATAACCAACCAGGACTTAAGGTATTTTGAAACATGTATTTAAAAATATATATATATATATATATATACTCATTGTTATATACTAAAATATTTTTTATTCTTTATAGTGGCAAATGAATTAAATGTCTATTCAAAAATGTTGGAAGTGATAAATGTCCAAGAACACTATTTGCAAAATAATTTCTACAAATTAATTTATAATTATCTCTAACAAGATAACTTCTGTCTCACTATCAATACATTATGTATATTTTGTTATTGAAATATTTAACTCTCGTGTGATTCATTCACAACTTGTTAAGCTCTTTAAAGCGATTGTTTGAAAAAACTTCGTTTTCCTACAAGAAGTTTAAAGAGACAAATTGGCATCGAACATGCGCTGTACACTATTCTATATTTATTATATAATATTTTGATGGTTTACTTACTTAATTTATGTAGTATTTGTATGATTGGATTTTCAATATCTTTCACAAAGTTAAAAGATGTAAAAAATCCCTCCTATTGTTGATGAATAGAATGTTCATAGTCTAAAATTATTGGTTTGCTACATTGCCACGCTAATATGTTACAGTACAAATATTTATTATGACTGAATCTTCATGTTTTAGTTTATCAAATTGGAACTTGCAGTTTTATTAAACATAAAACAACAATTTAACTTTAAATTTATATAAGCAGAAAAGTAATATATACAACAAACAGTTGAATTATATTATAACCATATTATTGAATCTTATCCCAAATGTTAAGTTTCAGCTACTAATTGAATATTAAAGAGTATTTATATTTTAATTTTTGTTATGCACTGCATTAAAACTTTTACTGTATATGTAAAAGATTATGTGAGTTGTTTGTTAATTATTAAAAAATATAATCTAGTCTTGAAAAATGAAATAGTAATTTGATTACTTGAAAAGATATGGATCTCCTACAATAAAAATGTACTGTGGGAAGGAATTCTATAAATGTCTACAAGACTTTAAAAGTTTACTATCAGTGTTGACCATTTACATAATAAAGACTTTTCATAAAATTATGTAACACACATCGAAAAGCCCTATTCCAAGGCTCTAAATTTATAAAATGTTTCATTTCAAAACTATTTCATTTGAAGCAAATAAAATTGTGAAAAGTTACAATAACTTTTTAAATTATACATTCACTTAGTCACCGGATAACGCACGATTTCATAAAAATGTATTGTCTTGAAAAATTTTACAGGTTTATAGTATTTTTGTGTATGAATAATATATACTTTTATGCGGATTTGTTATACAATGTACTTTATGAGATTTATAAATAAATCTTGAACATTCCATAAAAAAAATGCTAGTATTATTTTATACATCAAAATAAACCATCCTTTGTGTTATGTGCAAAAAAACTGGTGTAGCTCTTTAAAAAAGAAATAAATGAAAATCAATAAAGTTTGTATTATAAAAAATTTGTTAATGTCTCGAGGACATTAAAGTTTATTATTGCATCGTAAAAGTTTTATACATAGAAATACATTAATTTAACTGGAATTTAATGAATATAGTATACCTGGTGAACAACGAAAGCCTGCCACAAGGCTCTATATACTTACGTATTTATTTCTGTTGCATAAGGCAGTCTCATTTAATATTAAAAGTGCTTGGTGATGAACAGATAACATTATCAAAAGTTATTATTTTTATAGATAATCTTAATCAGGCTTAATACTTTATGTATGTATATTTGTATGTATGCATATTTTTCAACTATCTGATACTAGATTTTTTGTAAATTTTTTAGCTGTAGTATCAATGTTAGAATTTTGTTTACTTTGTTAAATTGTATTTATATTATTATGTATATATATCATATATTTACCAATATTTTAATACTTTTATTCGTTTATTCTAATAAAAATAAATATCTTCATATAATTAATTTCAATACTTGATTTTTTGTAACATCAAATTTATGTTGAAGAGATATATTTTCATAGAATTACATATATAGATTTGTTTATTATTGTTTTAACTCTACCACTTCTATTATTATACCCATAGTGATTATACATTTTAATAGATCTTCAGTTTTCATTAACATGAATCATATTTCTTATATATATCTACTACTAAATATTTGCGCTACTTTTAAATATAGCAAAGTAGAAAAATATCAAAGATTACTATTCTGTATACTTAAATTTCATAATAGCTTAAGGGAATGTCGACATCTAGCCCCCCTCCTTGTAATTTGTATTTCCAAGTTTTTAGATAAACTTATGTCCGATTGGCATTTGCCTTCGATAAAATGATTCATTAAACTTAACACTACGGCGCTACATACTTGATTTTTTTATTTCGAGCTTTATTCAAAAAGTTATGTGTCATAAAAAAACAGTGTGCCCTGACATTCCCTTAAATTCATTGCATTTTCTACAAAATGATACGACTCATAATCACTAAGAATATGGAATGTTTAGACAATCGATTTCTATATAATATATACTGTGTCTGTGTAATGTATATTTATAATTAAGTTATTTCGATTGCAGTCTACTTATATATCAGCATTTTCAATTTTAATTTCCATTTTTTTGTACATACAATATTTTAACATTACCGCATTTGAAAATTCTCTTAGTATTTTTTCAGGTACTGTCACCTTTTTATAATAAGCTGCTGAAATCAACTCGCTTATCTCAGGAGAAAAATATCCATGACATATTGTAATGTTTTTAACGGATTTCTATAATACGTTATGTAATTCTGTTCACTTCTATCAGCCTTACTCAATTATTGCAAACGTCAACGCATTATGTACAACAATAAAAAATCTATCGATTCCTAATATAATTAAGAGAGATTCAATAAAGAACTGCATGTTTAATGCTACATGTACAAAGTCAGAATTTTTCAAGCTTTGGCAACGTCCACTTAAATCTTTCCGATGCGGTGCACCGACCACGATCTAAAGAGTTTTTTCGTTGACCGTTTGATCTCACGACCGTGAGCTATTTGAATTTCCATAGACGCGCCATTGTTCAGGGCAAGCCATGTGCGTACTTCATTCGTCGCTGACGATGAACCTGTGAAAAATATTGAAGTTACTAACTAGTCTAACTCGTTCATTCGAGGTGCGATTATGAATCAAAAAGTACTGCTAGAATCTTACCTAAGAGCTCATGTAGACTGATTCGCCGACTGGCCAATAATTCCTTGCTAGCACTACGAATCTCAAAGACGAGCATTGCTTGTCGTGGAACGGAATCGTGATCGAGTTGGAAATCAATACAAAACTGGGGATTAGGCATTGCGGGCAGTAATCGCGACTTGGCGATGGTTTTTCCTCCGGTCACTGATGTCATCTTCTCCGGACTCGTACAGCTAAGCAAATTCTATGTTATATTCCTACATTCCAAAGTAATGATATAATAATCAGAGAAAACCTACTTTTGAAATTTAACGCGGCAGTAGAGCTGAGCGATGTGGGCTACGTGAAGACCTTGTGCTTGGAGTACCTTTCCCTCGACTCCCGAGTATTTTTCTCTCATGCCATTCATAAGTTTTAGTTCTATAAAATTAAAACAGCAAGTAATTATTATTAGAAACAAAAGATAAATCCTCGAGTGACGATTACGTGCAATTCAATAAAAATAACGCACCACTAGGTCTAAGCCTCAACTTGGGACTAGGCTGTCGGACCCTGGATAACATGTCGGGCTGAGAGACAGCGTGCGACAAACACGAGCTCTGTAGAAGTTCCGTTGCGTCGGCCTCACCCGCACCACGAGGCTCGAGGCTCAGAGTCACGCCTTTGTTGGGATCGCACTTACTGTCTTCGATGTTTACTTCTGAACGAAATCTTCGCAGCTTCAATCCCCGTTTCATCTGTAACGAAAATTAAAAAATCATTATACCTATACTTAAAACATTGGGGCATGTAATAATATAATATTGTATTAATAAAACCTACCTTCTGTTTCATCATTCGGAAGCTATTGTACTGTGGTATTTTTTTTCCAAAGCTCTGATCTGGACTGGGAGTTAGATCGTGATGGCTCGCTGCCATTTTCAATTTAGGATCGTCAGTCTCGTCAATGCACTCGATTTGTTCTCCATTCTTCTTACAGCTCCACTGATTATTAGTCGATATATGATTTTCCTCGTACTCTTTGGCTTTTGCAAGTACTTTTCCTAGCATAAAAGAAGTACACAATCATCGTTCACTTATTCTTTTTTTTTTTTTTCATGAAAAAGTCATATTGCACGGTGAATTTCTCATTTGCGCCCCAAGACTTACCAGCGTTGTTAGCATTTCGGACATTGATCGACGGCGAAGATTGCGCTGAATGATTCTGCGGAACCGTAGGCACTTTTATCAAAGTCACGGTTCTGGGCGGTGGAGGAGGCGGAACAACGGGTTCCAGGTGCAGCCTCATCCTGGATTTTTCCATGGACGGTCTTCGGATGATACTCGCGGTTGCTGTCTGCACTGGGATGTCTTGGGGCTCACTGGGTCTGGTTGAGGCTTCGCTGACAGTACTTGTCGCGTAAGTACTTTGAGTCTGATAAAAAAAAATATAAATCAATTTCAGTATTCGGAAACTCTATACAAGGAGTAAAATCTCTTTGCGCGATTTTCATTACCTCGCATTCTTCCGACAAAACTTTGACTTTAAGTTCAATAGAGCCAGATTTTGTTCCGCGAAGAGTGAACCAGTAGGACTGATCGGTATTCGATAGTCTTCGAATTTCCTCCAGAGTTAATGACACTTTACCAAGATAATCTTTCATACCGAAAGTGTCGTGATCCCATAACACCTGTCGATGTAAAAACAGTGTTACACGTGCATTATTAACCAATGGTAAAATTCATAAAAACAAATAATACTCACCACATCGAGAGTTTCACCACCGCGCGGCAGCCCCATAATGGAGCTCTCGTCCCAACACGGATTCAGCGTTTTCTTCTTGACGCTGCTCTTGTACTTGGTCTCGTTATTCAATCTGAGCTCGCAGAACGGATCGCTGAATCCGTTTAGGTCCTTGGCTACGAGATCCTTTGCTCGTAGCAAGGTGACCTCCATCAGACCACTACCCGTCGACAACAAGCTCGATACGTCCGAAGCCGCTGTGTCGATGTCCCGATGCGTTAGCAGCAACTTCTGTGATCAAGGACGTTTGCATTTAGCCTTTTCTTTGCGATATTCTCACTCGATGAGGTATTTGTGCAAAGCTATACTGACCGCTTGCTGCATCCAGGGAAGACTGTTCCTTTTTGCTTTCGGCTCGTCCTCGACCGCAACTTGGTTGACGCTGTTGCGCCGGCTCGACGAGGCTTGCTGAACACCGCGGACCGGATGAAACAGTACCGAGACTGTCATCGTTGACAAACCATTCGATCCACTCAGCGTTAGCTCTTTGCGCACTATCCATTTCATTCCCTGCGATTAAAGATTCAAATTTAAATGAAAATTAGTATCAACATTGAAATATTTTAAATTATTATAAAGCAACCAGGAAGCACTGATGCACGTGTAAAGGCACACACACGATAAACGTCGCATTCTCGCAAGCTGCGGGCGATTAACAATAAATTACACACGTTGAAGCACGAGCAGCGGCTCTGAATTCGAAAGCAGTTTAAGCTGACACCGGACACCGGCCCTGTAACCGTAACTCGCCAGGATATCGACTCGCGGCGAATCCATCAAGCGTAACGAAAACCGGAATGCCATCGATATATCGGCCGCGCGGTATATACAAGCTTGAAGCCTTAAAGAAGTCCCCGAGGACTTTGGCACGAAACTATATCGGCGCGCAGCCGGATGCATTCGTCTTAATATCACAACGCCGTTAACCATTCGGACGGCGCGTAAGACAGAAGATAGCTGCTGATAAGGATCGGGGAATTGTATATCGGTTCTTTTTTCGACGGCTGATTTATCAAGTTGGTTTTGAATTAGATAGTTTGAAAAAGAGCGTGCGTGTATAAATTATACCAACCGGGGATAGAGACAGCATGGCAAGGCCCAGCATGTCGGTGTCGGCCATCTTCGAGATGTTCCAGGAGTAAATAACAAAGCTCAAGGACACCTGCGTGTAATCCTGGACGAGGAACTCTGTGCGAGACTCCCAGCGTGGTGAGTTGGTACCGCGAACGTAGTGAGTCGTTTTTACCTAAAATTTCAGCGGATATAATAAAAAAACACGTTCAATCATAGTTTTTAATTCAAAATACGATGCTATTTACCTTTTTGCGATTGTTGAAGAGCAAACAGTACGGATTGCACTGCGACGTGTCGCTGTTGAGATTTTCTGCCGAATGGATGTACACTACGAGAACACCTATATAACAAGGACAAGAAAAATCATCAACTCGAGTATTGAAAAGGGGAAAAGGTAATTTATCAAGGAGATTTCAGTAGTTGTCGATTAAGCGCATACTTTTCGTTGCGCAAAAAAGGAGCGCGAAAACGAGAATATACAGGAGGGGAAAAAAAATTACCAGAGGAATGCGAGTCCATAGAGTCGGTAAGGCTCGGCTGTGGCGCGTCTGGCTCAAGAGTAGGCAGTGGCGCATACTCCAGTCTCGCGTTTATGCTCGGAATGTTCGTACTGCTGCGGGACGGCTTCTTCTGCTGCAGCACTGTTTCCACTCTGTTAACAGTTTTGTCGTTTTAACTTTGTTCTGCTCGACTGCGGAGATTCTTTGGAAAAATCATTATTGGCGCTTCGGGAATCTCGAGAGCAGCGCTCGAGCGTTATAACTCTTGAACTCGCAGCGATTTCACATTTGTCGCAATTTAAGTCAAAAGATTTATTTTGTAGATAATGATTGGAAACTCTTGCAGGATATTTTTAATAATTATAAAAAGACAAGCATTTAATTATTTCACTCACACTTGAGAATTCTCCCAGTTATAGACGCCCAGGGCAAGTTCGAATTGGGCGAGGGTGATGGTACTAACGAGCCGCTTGGCTTTGAGTTTGATGAGGATTCGCTCGTTGTCGAGTGCTCCAACCAGGAAGGAGACGTCTTCGTTCCAGGTCGGACTTAACTGTGAGGTAACGCGACGTTGATCGCCGATCGTCACCACCAGCCACCGCACTTCGTCACTGTTGTTTGCTGAAAATTAAATAGTTTTGAAAATCATTACAACTCAAAAATATCAAGCACAGTAAAATTCTTTTTCAAGAAACAATACCTAGCGAAGCAGCGCACTGGGCTAAGGAGACAGTAAGTACAGCCTGCGGCGTGCTGGCAGCCAAGCAATCGAATCCAGGTCCAGGTCGCTCCTGGGCTCTCAAGTCAAGCTCGAGGTGTCCCGGATCGACGAGCCAACTGGCGAGTGCGTCGGACACAACGGCGTGTATCCAGGTCTTGAGCAATGGCACCTCCATCATCTGGACACTGCGCAACAGTCGGACACTAAACCAGACGTCCGGCTTCTCGACGAAGCTCAGAGAGAGGTGACTCGCGTGCGGAAACGGTGCATTTGCGTCGAGGGTTAACGAGGCCAGAATCGTCCCCGAGATGGACAGCTTCTCCACGGCTAGATCCATGTCCATACCGACTCTGAGGACAGTTTAATGTTAAATTTTCATTTACGTTTAAATAATATTGTTTTCTTTTCAAACATAACTATTTTTTTTTTTTTTTTTTCGAGTAACTCAATTCTCATTAAAACAACCGCAAACGTGATAAGCAATAAGCCCACACCCAGCTCTCAAATCCTCTCTTGCTCGATTTGCATGTGAAAAGAACGACACGAGTTTGCGGGCATTGTCTGTCGCTCCAAATCAAATCCCCCACGCATAAAGCAAAGACAATACTTAAAAAGCAGAGAGCCGTAATCCCCTCGACAAAAAAGAAGACTTACCCCTTGCCGAAGAGCCTAGTGGCGATGAGCATGCGAAACTGTTCGCAGTCGAGATTAAGATCGGCCTCGATGCAGAGCCTCGTCGAGCGGCTACCACCGAGAGCCGATTCGTCGTCCCCGTTATACTCGAGGGTTCGTATCCTCGTGACGCAGGGCGTCTGCTCGCCTAGTGTCAGCTCCCGTAGTTCCAACGAGCCTGTAAATCGTATTTTTTTCGTTTGCTCGTTAGTTTCTTTTTTTTTTTCAGGGTTGCTACTCAGTACAAGGGCAATGACTGAAGGGGTTCTTTCTCACCTAAGATTGCTGGTTTCGCCTCGTTCAGCAGAGGCTCCAGTCGTTCTTTCGCCTGGGAAAAGATGCTCGCCGCGCTGAACCTCCACCTGCAATTCGTCAAAACTTTTTCGTTTAATCCAAGAAATTATAAAAGAATCAATTTAAAAAAAAAACGATTATTGTACCACTTGTTGATAAGAAGACTGAGCCACTCGGCAGTTTCGTCCTTGTAAAGCGCGCGCCTCCTGCGCAGCCTTGCAAGCTCCTGCTGCAAAGCCGTCTGCAGGAGGCGCGATATCCGAGCTTTGGTCATTGTGCCGGCGAATGCCAAGACGAGCATTAGCCAGGCTAATGATAGACCGGCTACGCCTACGATCCAAGCTACTGTTACGCTTAGACCCAGATAAAGTGCGCCGCGTAGGGCCTCGGTGTCGCGCTGGAATTAGAATTTTTATTTCATTTAAAAAAAAATTTTTTTTTTTTTTTGTGATTTTCAACGTTATTTACATTTTATTATAAGAAAGAGGGACACTTCACTTGCAACACGTACGAAAATCGCGCGATTATTTAAACTTATCTCTGACTCTGACTGTTCACCGAGAGAACAGTATTTTTCTTCATATAACGTCCGTTAGTGATAAAAAGGAAATTAACTCTCGGCTGCCAAGTAGAAGCAAGTCTAAAAGTGTACCACAATGACGTCACTCGCTTCAACACTGTATAGTAGTATAGCTATTACGCGGTTCTCACCCTATGTGTGCGATTGTATTATTATGCTCCTTTACTAACTGTCATCTCCGTGCAGTCTTGTAACAGCGCTTGAGACAACAGTTTTTACTAATCAAAATAACAATTAGAAGCTGTATAAATAGAAAAATTCGAGAAGGAATATCTCCTTGGTAATAGTTGTAGCATCCAAGCTTTAATGAAGCAAGTCGACAACGACGTGATTTACGCAGATGCCAGAGCGAGCTTACTGCTTGCATGAATTTCTTTCGCATAAAGTATGCTTGAACCAGAAGCTTGAAGGAGACTTTCCAGGGTCGCCGAAAAATCTGTACGAAGGACGACGATTATTCTTTGCTGCGTTGTTTTGTATACGTATATTTATTTTTCAACAGGATTCTACTTAACAAATCGAATACGTAAAAGATAAACTCACCCGTCAAATATCTACAGAGTAAACGCAATCTCGACCCCATATACAAAATTCAATATTGCCGACCGCAAGAAACATATCGCGGCAATAAAGCCGCATCGGGTCAGCAAGGCATCGATACCCACGTGTATATGAATAATACCTATAGACAGTATAGTAGCACACGAGGTAAGTCCAGTTCGAATTCAAGATGTAGGACACGGGCTCACGCAATGTTGCGTGCGAACCTGAATGTAAAAGTGGGGTCCTCGGAATCTGAAATCAGGCAGGTTGTCTTGGGCGAACGAGCTGACGTCATACACTAGCGTCAATAACCTTGCGAGGGGATGTATATCGATCTTTGAAAATTTTCGCGAGGCTCTAATTGTGTTATGGTTTTCTTTTCTCCTGATTAGACATGCATCGAATACACGTGATTATGCACTGAAGTAGAAACAACTGACGATGGACATATTAGTGAGATGAGTGAATATTTATAAATTTTAGAAATAGTCCTAGACTGTCATATCTTCTATATTATTAACTTAAAGTTGAAACATGAATTTTTTTTTCGCAAACAACAAGGGTACCTACTTCTGATGTCTCAAGGCTCCAATCTAATCATCCGCGTCACAAACACTATATATATCGATAGCCGACTCACCCGATATCGTAATAGCATTTTTCCCCCTTTTCAATTCCTCTGCGCACCTATTATTATAGTGTGTGCGTCGATATGTTGTAAGTACGTATACTCGTTGTGCTCTAAGAATAGGTCCGAGTCTATGATTCCACGCCGTTGATTAGTCTTATTTTTAGCCACAATTCGAGGCACGAGGCCGATAAAAAAATAATACAGATGTTCCACTTTCGTGTGAGTCACGTCAACTCGCCCTGATTATGGTTTTTCAGTAGCTTATCGCGACGCGAGAGCTTTCGATACAAATATGCGTCTATTATATACGAATAGTATATCGCGAAGCTCGAGCTAATTTCGCTGTAAAAGCTGGGACATTAGTTGCTCTACGTCAGCGTTGTAATGGGGGGATATCATCAAACGATTTCTCAATAACATGCAAATAATGAAGGAGTCCACAGTAATTGTATACACGCACCAGTGATTTATGGGCGACGGCGAGAGCGAACTCATCGTCAGCAGCTGGATCGTCGGGGGTCATTCTGTTGGCTGGACCCGAAAGGACACCGGCAAGTACGCCACCGTTGCACTGGCCGGGAAACTCGCCAGCGATCGACCGGATGGCCGCCGCAGTTCCGGCGCTCGGCGACGGCTGCGAACCGACTGGACTATTCGGTCCGCTATCCCTCTTCCCTGGAACATAAAAAATTTTGAAAATTCTTAATATAACGCCAGTGTATTAGTCGTCAGTGAATCAACGTTACTTTTGATAAGATCTCTGATGCAGAAAGAAACGTGGTAATTGCAAAATCGCAAGAACAACATTGTTATAACGAGTGAATAATTTCCACTGCGAGACGGCGTTATGAATTGTTAATACATAAGTGCACGTCATAGTTGTTATAATTGACGATGTATTATCTTTTCTTCAGAAGCAGTTGCGTTAATGTGTATAGTAATTTAATAGAGGGTGCATACTGTAGTACTTGATTAATGAACTAATGAAAGGGCTAATAAGATAAAACCTGGCTGATATATACGTCAATGAAAGGAGCTTTATTACTGTGCGTTATCTTTATAGCACGTATAAAACGCTTTCCTATTGTAAGCGATTGATTTTTCGCTTTTGAACCAATAATATTCAATTCATAGCTTTGTATCTGAGGCAACCTGTATGTGCCTCGATATTTACTTTAAAAATCGATAAAGACATCCTGCAATTACACATAGTTTTTGCGATGATAAATGGACTGACCTGATTCCCACTATACTTAGTGTTTTATCCATCACATCGAAATAACAAATCTTCCTGTTATCATTCCAACCATCGTCAATTGACGCAACCCATCTCAGAAAATCAAGTATTGCACGGTAAACAATTCATTTTTCCTACAAATTCCAAAGCACACAAGACATTCATATATTCACAACACCCCTCCATCAACCACCAGCATATTTCCTGCACATTCCTCGGCTAAAAGAAAAAGAAACCTCAGCGTCGCGTCTAAACAATCGTCAAACACGCCAAATCTATCCAGGCAAAAGGACACACCGGAAACCGTCGTCATATCCATCACAAAAGCACCAAGTCTCACGCGAGGATTCCGGAAGCGCTATAATACGCGCAGCTAACAATTAATTCCACACTGGTGCCCTCGACCTTTTCTTCGCGGTGTTAAACGAGTTGCATATAGCTACAAGAGTATGCGATATGGCGAAGTTGCATCGATTGCACTCGAAGGACGCGTGAATCCTCGGGATGCGTTGTTCAAAGTTTTTTCTTTATATATTCAACGGTATTTGCAATTTTGCAGTTTTTATTGCGCCTTTGAAGGTGTGAGAGAGAAGTTGAACAACCGGGAAATTTACGGGATAGAGGATAGGCTATTATTTCATATGAGCAACGCTTATTGCTGATGAGATCGTTAACACTTGGAAAGTACAGGGAAATTGCTTTGGAAATAAATGTTTGTGGGAAAAAGTAAAACTTATACTTTTTTTGCGGGTAAATGCGACTTTGATTATAGTTACTGTTCGTCGGTCAATTATTTTCCACAAGAATATAATTTACATTCGCACGTAAATGAAAATGTGGGTCATCGCGTTTCTCCAAAAATTAACTATTTAAAAAGTCCGAGATCTTCCGGCTGAATAGAGGAATTCGAGGAAGCATCGCGTGACTCGAGTAGTGCGAGTATCGCACACTGGCCAAAGTGTTTTATTACGATGTTTCGCCGAGACCTATTGTCTTGGCGGTATAGCGATTTTGTGATAAAATTAAGCTCCGAGCTTCTCGAATATCGACTGCGTGTCCTTGTGCGTTTTCTCTGAAAATGTGGTTTTTGCCAAGTGATTCATCCATTTATGTGTAATGTAAACGATATTATCGATTTGGATGTGTTTGTACGCTTGTAGAAGCAATCGTTTTAAAATTAAAATTTGGGAAAGGGATTGCAAAAATGGTTCGATCTAAATTGTCAAGTATAAATGCCTTTAATGTCATAAGATCTAACTAAATTATTTCTTCCAGCTTCCAACAAAAACCCTTGCGTGACCTTATCTCTTGTACAGACTTTTGAAACCAGTCAAAAGCTTCTTTTTTCAAAAAATTTTTTATAATAGTAATGTCGACATGATCGTCTAAAAATTGATCTCCTAATTCAACATCTTGGACATCTTCAATTTCTAAATAACATTCACTCACTAATAAACGATCAATAGTTTTTTCAGAAACTTGAAGCCATTTGAGCATAGTTATCGCTTGATAGGATAAACTTGAATCTTTGAATTCTGTGGTTGAATTTTCGCCTTTTTCCATGTAAACGAGCTGATTCTAAAATAATTATAATATGTAGGACTATGAACCATAAGTTAAAGGTAAATACAATTATAATACCACAAACAGCTTATCAGAGTGTTAATAGAATTGTTACAATATGGAAGGTAAACTAACTTTTATAATTTTATATCCTTTACATTTTTCTGGAACTGTCAAGAATTTTCCGTTTTTAAGAGCTTTATAATGTTTGTTTAAAAAATTTTTTACTAATATTTTTGCATTAATTGGTGGTGATGATTGCCAAGCTTCTTCCGTTATATCTTCAATCAAATCAGATGCGACACGAAAAACCTCAAACTTCTTCTTAACAATAACATCAAAGAGCTTTAATTTATTCAAAATATCCTCTTTATGCTCTTCTAATAAAATCATGTGATTAATTTCAATCGGCCAAGAACTGTTGATAAAGAAATATTAATATACTTATACATCAAAATGTAATATGAATATTATTGATATAACAACCTTATGTGCTCTAGAATAATGTCTTTGCGGCTACAAAGGAAATTTCGCATTTGAAGAACTTCTTCGCAGGATGGAGTTGTCAAAAAAACTTCTTTAAATATTTTCCTCAAAAATTCCGATGTCAGATTATCCGAGATACTATCTTGTTCAAACAAAATACTTATCAGTTTCTGATATTTCAGAGGGTTATCCAAAAATCGAAAGGTAACGGACTTAGGCATCTTCAACAAAATTCAAATTTCAATTCAGAAATATGAAGATTATTTTTGAGGTTATTTTGATATACACCTGCACTTATATGAACTTGAAAGATGAGTTTCATTTGTTTATTAGAATTCAAATGAATGAGCATTATTCAAACAGCTGAAGAATACCAAAGCGGCTCCGGAAAAGAGGAATAATTATTGGCAATAATCGTTGGCATCTCAGCATAAACACAAGCAAGTTTTTCATTGTTTTGACAAAAGAACGCCTTTCTAAAGCAAAAGTTTGAACGACTTAAGGACGAATACGCGGCTTAACAGACAATCGAATCGACTTACGTCCGCAGAATAAAAAAAATTGTCTTTTAAAAACTTACAAAAAGTGAGTTTCATATGTCAGCAACCAGCTACACCAAACAATCCCTTATACACTGCACAAAACTGTTTATACTCAATCAACCGTCAGCAGCACACAAACGCACCATCTTTCACTCATAGCCGTCAGAGTCAGACGAAAGCCAAAAATCCACTCGTTCGATGTTCGCGGAAAGTCGCGGCACTGAAAGCTGGAAGGAAAAAAGGCCTGCGCATGACTTATCCTCGCAGCTCAGCTCTCTCCAACACAAATGCATATCGCGTGCAGTGTTGCACCACGTATGCGAATCCTATCGACCAAACGGAACAGCAGCTTCGCGGAGATGAACGAGTCTCTATCTATCTGGAGCGGTTGTTTTTTTTTTCCTTCTTGTAAGAAGGAAAAGTGCCTGGGAACGTAATATGGAGTCAGAGAAAAGAATCTGGTGTTATGTGCGTGTATACGTGGTCTTAATTTGGTGAACCGTTGTCATTGTGTTTTCGGTGGATGTATATACCTGTGTGCGGAGAATAGAAGCGCTTCCTTCATTTGCATAGTAGTTTCGAGTTTGAGTGAGTCGACGTCTGTATGTATGTATGTATGTATATATGCGAAAACTTTTACGAACTTTATAATTTATCACAGACGGTATATCTTCGGACAACTAACTGTTGCTTGTCTACTATACGCTAAATGAGTTTGTAAACAAGCTTAAGAGCTGCATATCTGATTGAGTCTAAGTGCAAAATATAGAAAATAGGGTCGTTGTATAATAGTCTCCACGTGCGCTGTTAATTTGTAGAATAAATATGAGATTGATAAGGCTTATGTTGTACATACGTACGTCACAGGTGCTTATTTATCCTCGATAAAAGCGCGACATTGACCGATGATAAAAATAAACAATTTCATAATCGATAAAAAAAGGACATTGCGCGCTAAGAGAGTGTGTGAAAAACACTAACTTTATCGGTCGAATTTTTTTTGCTTTGTATTTGCAAAAAACCTGGAGCAAGTTTCGCATATGACGATTATACAAACAATACACAAAAAACTATTTATCACAAAAATTTATTATTGGAATGAGAATGGGTGAAGCTTCTAAAAAGTTTATGTACGCGATGGTCGAAAACAAAATCAATCACGCACATCAGGTCTGCAGCAAAAAATATGAGTTAAAAAAATTATTCCAATTTAAGTATAATCCGTCATATATCCTTTTCAACTTATGCATTCACATTGAATGCTTCAATATTCAAACAGGTCACATAATATAAAAGAATTTTTGAAGCTTTTTTTTTTAAACGACGCGTAAGTTCCAATTTTACGCTTACTTCCTAAAAATCATTATCTCTAACACCATACCTTTTTTCAGGGACGGACCGCGTTTCAGGTGTCTCGCCATGAAGCTCGACAGTAGCTGCATCCTCCCAACTTCTAACCACGCACCAGCCACTCTCACTAATTTTTTCAAAAACCAAACGAAAAAAAAAACCGTATCACCAATCCCTCATTATTCTCAAAAAAATCTAACGCACAAAAAAAAACAATCCTATGGTCTTTCGAGGTGAAAAATATGCCTCGGCTACGGCCGCGAGTGGCTCTCGCGTGCGTCAAGTGCCGACTGGCTTGAAAACTCGACACACTATGCGGACGCAAGCTCTGTCGGGACGCCTGCGCGCAGGACGTGCCGGTATAATTTCCGATGCGACGATCGTAGATCAGCTGGAGGTATAGTGGTGGTACACTTTTATCGCTTTACGAGGATCGAGCGCGAATTTTCATGAGCAATTTAGGCCACAGGTGAAGGTCGAAATTGTGGGTTGCATAGCTGTAAGTGATAGGTATATTGTAGAAGGAGTGGAGTATCAGATGAGATTTGTATCTGTTTTGGAATGGAGATAGTGTTTGCGATGTTGTTTGGGTTTTGATTTGCCGGATCTTTTGGGATTGTGTATGAGGAATTGTTGAGGTGTTTATTGATTATATGGCTGAAATTGTTCTCTGAGAGTAAAATCAGAGCAATCGGCTCTATACGCAAGGGTGTGCATAATGAAGCAGTATAGTATGTAAATCAATGAGCGATTCTTTTTTACGGCCCTTTTTTATACACATTTCAATTTCGACATTATTTCAAATTTTTAAATTATCATAATAAAACTACAAAGTTATCCGCGTCGTGCGAGAAAACACTGATTTATTCAAGAAAAACGCTTCCTGTTTCAAGCAATATTTTCCACAGGAGCGTAGAAACTAATTCAACCCGTCAGGCTGGTTATAAATAAAAAAAATCCAACAATATTTATATGACACCGGCAATTTTCGAGTTTGACGGCTCGATGCTATCGCTAAATTTATTAACGCCGCCGCGACACTTTAAATCTTTGACGCGCTTGCAGTCAATATAAGGTCGTACAGCGTGCATGAAATCGACATTCTTGGAGTAAAAAATTCCCTTCGTATACTCATTAAGTAATTTGTTCCTCTACAAACCTATACCACTAATTTAAACAAAAAAACGTTCCACGAATACGCTCCCCTTTCGCGCAATTATTATTTATTAGCGCTGCAATCTTGATGCATTTTAAAAACGTGATTCCTGCCATAACGATTTGCCTCGTCGTGTTCGTACAAAGTAATGGAAAATAATGTGAGGTGAAGATTCCGAGAGCTAACCGATCTTACGCTACTGCTTTTACGCTCGACGTCCGTGTCGGCCATACATAGACATAACTCTACTCGAGCCTCTCCTGCATAATTCAGATTAATCCTCCAACAATATCGATGCTTAAAATACACGTACTATAATAAAAAAAGTGAAATTTAAATTTTGAAAACCAAAGCCACAGACACTGAAACGAATTATACCCTAAAATCATCATAGTACACACGGCATTCCAAGATTCTCTGCAACGAGCAAACCACCTTACACCACCGATGCATCGTCAGCGGATAACGGTACCATGCGTGTGTGCACAACGGTTTGACTCTTCCGAATCTCTCTTCCTTTTTTTCGCTCTCGACTATCTCTAATTCTTCGCTGGTGGTTTTTTGTAGGTTTGTGATAATAATGAGTCGCGCTCGGGAGACGCCGATTGAGCGATTGGAGAGCGCAGGTGCGAGTGCGGAATTTAAATTGCAATTTAATAGAGCGAAGAATGAGCGAGAGCTATGCTGATGTGCACGCTAGAATTTTTTTTTTCATTGTCACGATTTGGTGGGTTGACTTTGAGTGTTTCCAGTTGAGAACTGCTAAAAGACTTATGATTTTTAGGTAATTTTTATCAATCATCGTTTGAATAATCAAAATTCGTATATACGTATCGAAAACAAATACAGACAACCCGGAAGCTCAGCTCCGAAATCGAGATCATAATTTACGCGATTCAACATTCAAGTCCAGAGTAGTTATACAACTAAGCCCACGTTCGTCTATTCCCTGCATATACATCTCAAGGTAAGGCGCATGTATACTTAGCAGCTGTTAGTATATACACCGCACACCGCATCAGGGCTCATTGTTAGCGTGAGCGCAAAGTCGCGCGGAATGTCTTAAACAGGCGTTTAACCGGTCAGTCCTGTGTTATTAATGTCCAAACATTTCGCTGGCACGAAGAGACGGACGATCCGGATTGTTTAACTAGTTCCTTCGAAGCCGTCCTTGAGACACACGTGCGATTATATTCCATTTTCTCGTTCGCGACAATAATTACCTAATTATACAAAATAATAAAAATTAAAAAAAAAAACCAAGAACACCAGCTTGTATACCATTCAAATTTGCCGCAAACACGCGAGCTGCAGCTTGCCCTGAAAAGAAAAGCCGTCTCGACGCAAGAGCGAGAAAAATCGCGACGAACCGGTAATAGTAGCTCGGCGACATCACGCCGCCGGCTGTGAGACTGATCTCGAGCTCCTGCTACAACTTGGCAGACTCCTCGAGAGTCAATGGGACAGAGGGAGAGTAGCGTCGTACACGTATAGCCAAGAGCGTACTTAGCTGCATACGGGCCGAGTGCACTGGCCCCTGTGGCCTATGTCTCGTATGTGTGTGTGTGTATGACTAGTAGAGAGACTTGGGGAAAGAAAGTGCATGAAGTGGAGAGGCTTTGCAACTGTGCGAGTAGGCTTTATGAAATTTAGATTTTGCGAAAATTGCGTTTTTCTTGCAAGAGAGAATGTTACTGGGATGAAAAGGGTTGCTTTTAAGTTTTTAAGGTAAACTATTGTTTGACTTCTATTAGTTGGATATGAGAAACGTTTGTTTTATGGGTAAAAAAAGTATATGGAGCTGATATTATGAAAACAATATACAATCCTGAAACGCATCCATCAGCCACAGACTGTATACACTTCTCAAAGCGCATAAGCTCTTCCTCTAGCGCGTAGAACAAACCGCATATAAGTATACAAGTAATATCGCTCGCCTGAGAACGTTCTACCATTGATCGAAAGTGCGAAAGGAAAAGCAGCAGCAGCAGCAGCAGCAGCACAGTAGTCGTCGAGGGGGACAGCAGCAGCAGCAGCAGCACCGGGTAAAGAAACGAGAAAATATGCGTGAGAGCCGTAAATATATACAACGCAAGCTCGAAAGAGAGTAAAAGGACTCGCGCAAGGCGAGTAAAACAGATCGCTCGGCGCGTTTTAACGCAGGATATGGAGAACGTATATATATTATACACACTGCGATTGTGTTGTGTGTACGTGTATGTGTTGTGTTATATATATATAGGCATGGGTGTACGGCTGCTTTTTGCGCGGGAGAGACGTATCTCTTTCGCGAACGAGTTGGAAGTGGTGAGGAAGGCCGTGGGAATAATCGAGTATACGCATGATGGTATAGCGAGGTGAAAGAGGACGATCCTTTGGATGAAGAGGGTGGAGATTTGATGGATTGGTCAGGATTTCCGGTTCCAGAAATTGCTGTTAGGATTTTTGATTCACTTTAGGTGAAGAATGTTCTCTGATGGATACACTTGGGGTTATCGCTCGTGCTTCCGGCGTGATATCCATCTTTTTTTTTTTGTTTTGGAGACTTCCTTAAAATTTTATATTGCAAAATTGAATGTGCTTTAAATTTGCAAACAGGATTAGCTACACTATACACATACAGAATGAGGTAATTAGGAACGTAAGCGTTTGTGAAATCGCGAGCCACTATATGCTTGGATTCCGACGGATTATTTTAATTGTTTGCCTTTTCAAGTTTTTCGTGCTCACTCTAACGTCTCAATTTAGCCGTCGTAATGAGCAATAATCTCACCATCAACTTCATCAAGAGGCAATTTCAAAAAAGCTAACTCTTGGGTCCCTTTACAATTATATACAAATTTAAAAAAGCTTTCAAATTAAAATTTGAGCACTCAAAACTTCAAACGAAATTCAAACAAACGCACTCCGAATAGCACACAGAAAACGTCTCTCTCGGTCCCCTAATTAACATTTCTTCCAAGAAACAAGAAAGACATCTCCTGTCCTGGAACAGTACCTATATCCCTACGACTCTGACTCACCGACTGCTGCACACACACACACACACACACACACACACATACATACACACGAATACCCGTTCGTGACCTGCGTTTTGCATTTCTTATACAGAAAGACATTTCCAGGCGCTCTATGTGCGTCGCCGTGAGACGATTACTTAATAAGCGCCCACTCGCGAGAGTGCATAGTTGCAGCGGCGGCTTGTTAAAACCGAGTCAACTTTCAATTCCTGTCTTTCATCCTTTCTAGTGAGAGCAAGAGAGACAAGGAGAAAAGTAGCCCCGTCTCTGATTTCCATAGAGTTTGAGAAATGCATTCTCTGACAAGCTGCAATGGGACGACGATGACAACGACGACTGTTTGCGTTTCTGTAAGCGTAGGAGTGTTGAGATTTGCTTTATGGTTTGACGTTTGTATTGTTCGTTTAGTAGATGAAATTACGCAAGCATCTAATACTATTTTTAAGTAAGTTGTTCTTTTAAATCGCTATACCAAAACAAAAAATTTATGACAGTTTAGAGAAGAAAAAGATACACATCATTGTCAAACCGGTCTATCATCGCAACAACCCACGAACCATCTCTCTTCTCTGACAACAAAACAAACCGGGAAAATTGTCAAAGTGCCGAACGATATCATCACTATACACTCTCGCGCAATCGACGACTTATACAGCAACGCGTAGGTGCGATAGTCTTGATAAAGCATCGAGACTTTAACGATTGTTCCGAAGCTCATACAGCCGTATAAAATCTTTATGCGCACTCCCACGGGCACATGCTTTTGCATTGACGGCGACACACGTGGCCGCGTTCTCTCTTACTCGCGAAATTATAGTATTTACGATATAGGCTATATTTCCATTGAATGCTCGCGTACGAGAGAGAGCGCGCACGCTGCACTTAGAAAATGTATTATTCATAAATTAAAATCAGCGCGGAACTCGCTGCAAGCTTTCCGGTGTATACGTGTGTGTATGTACCGTATATGTGTGTATGGGATTTTGGATAGTGCATAAAACAGGTTTGAATTTTTCGAATTAGCGATTGAAAAGTGGCTCTTCCGAAGAGTCTTTTCATAATCGAGTCATGTACAGCGCGTAGTTTAAAGAGAGGATTAAAAAAAAACTTCAAAGGAATTCGAATTAGCTCAATGTTGCAAAAAAAGTCACGGCGCAATGAGGGATATATGCACAGTCGGGTCACGCACACCATCGAATGAAATCATTCAGAGAGTTTTGATAACAAAAAGCAGCTGTAAAACTTATAATGGTATAGTACTCATACAATTTCGTGAATGAGACACACAGCTAACGAGACAACTCGCGGAAACGCACAATAAAACGCCGCGAAAATCACAGCCTACAGTTTGCTCACAGTGATAATAGAGTAACCAACCACACGTCGACTCTATAATAAAAAGCGAGCGGTATATAACACCCCGAGTGAGAAATCTCGACAAATTGCAGCCTGAGATTCACTCGCAGCGCTCGAGTCACGCGAGAGAAAAGTTCCACAAAGTCGAAATTTAATTGCCGCGCTTGAAAATTCGTAAGAAGAGCCAACGCCGTTATAACTTCCGCTGATTATACACCATGGAATATATTTAGACCAGCAGAGCACGTGTCTCTTGAGTTTTGGTTATTCATGGGAAATGCCAGATCTCTGAGATATATCTAGTATACACACACTCCTTTGACTCTCGGCTTGGTAAATAAGCCGCAGGAAGCAATGATTCTCCAGCAGTACGTCCTATATGAATTATGCCCTAACTTTCAACAGCTTGGGAATCATTTTAATATACTTACAGAACACTCTCTCAACGAGAAGTATAAAAAACGAAGATTATTTTTAAAAGGGTATGACGATACTGCAACTGATCGTCGAGCCATCGAAGCGTGTCTGTACGGATAGGTATATATGCGGAACGTGAAAAAAAGAGAATTTCTTCTCCCGGTGACGACGAGCTGCAGGAGGAAAGAAACGCGAGGTGAAGGTGACGAGAATCACGCTGCAGATGTCGAACTTGAGAGCTACACGCTTGTCTCTGTGTACATACATAATTGTGACGCGTTGCGGTTGGTTATATTATGTAGGGAAAGAAAGAGAGATTGTTGGATATTTTTGCGGTGCTTGAGTTCGTTGACTTTTCGAGAACTACGAGTAAACTTTCATCACGTGTAGTAGATACGATTAAAAAAACGAATGCGAATTCTTGGCTTTGACTATCAACAAACGGTACTACAACTCCCCATCATCAGACAGTCCCAAAGCGTCGTCTCGTACCGAAATTCATCAACGTGTCTGTAGTATTTATTCAACAGTATACAACATAGCTCGAAAAGACGTGAGAAAACTCGTGAATGGACGAACTCGAGTTGTATTATAGTATCCGGCGATCCGCACGTGATTCACAATAAAACGCTCCGCCGCGCGTTTTTACTCTGAATAAACAGCTTACAAGTTTGACAAAATAAAGTGTAAGCAATAAGCTTCTTCCAAGAAAGATCCTCTTTACGATCCTTGTCGTTCGGAATTTTAATTTAGCGCTTCACGGTATACAGAGAAGAAGCGACTCCTTTTTGCGCGGCGTCGCAAATCGGGGGTGCGAATACTGAAGCGAAAAAATCAATAGTGTGTTAGCTTCGCTGGTACTGTACGAGCGCACGAGGATGCAAAGCAACAAGGGGACGTTATACGCGTACGACGTTGGCACTAGAATAAAAAAAGAACGTGTTAAAAGCGTTTGTGGAATTTCACAGCTGTTGGAAACACGGCTTATAGAGTGTATACGTATGCACCTACTGTTAAAAACAGTCGTATCATCTACACGAATGTAATACAATTCAATGTTTTAAAAATAAATAAACAAGCTCCAGTGCAGGCACGTCGGTGTAACACGTAAAAGTTCGCATTTACCGGCATCCAAAAGCACAACATACCTATAACGCACAGCACTCGCGCCTCTATCGCGCATCAGCTAAGCGCGCATTCCTGTCTCTCACTAAAAATCTTCTTCACTCACCTCTCGTTACACCTCTCCGGCTCTTCCCGGTAAAGCAACAGCAGCTGCAGCAGCAACAGCGTCAAAACTCAATCCCCGATTCTCTCAGAGTATCATCCTCTTCGACAGCTCACAACAACAAACACAAGCGTCCCGCGAACACATAACACCTGCTGCTCTGTCTCTTCCCTGTATATATAAACAACGACAACAACACTGTATATAGATGCAACACACGGGTAAATAAGTGTATATATGCAGACGGAGGAGTGCTATAAGGTATATGCGCGTGACGCCGCCGCGCGCGCGGTATAACTGACCTGCCGCAGGAGCTGCACTAGCGCGAGCGCAGCGCTATAGAGAGAGAGAGAGAGAGAGAGAGAGAGAGAGAGCAGCAGTCTGCGGAACAGAACCTTTCCGCCATCTGCCGCCGCGAGTTTGTGTGTGTGTGTGTGTGATGTTGTAGGTTGTACACGTATATAGATTCGCTCTCCGTGCAACCTTATTTTCTCCCATTTTTTTACAGTTCCGCGAGAGAGAAACTCTCCTCTCCGGCCGTCTCCGCGCTGCTGCAGCCCCTCTCCGAGTGCGCGGTGTGTTGTATATATTGCTTCTGTGTGTATGTGTGTGTTTTGCCCTTTCTCCTGGAACCTGGAACACGCGGCGGCATGAGTATCTCTCTCGCTCTCTCTCTCTCTCTCTCTCTCTTGCTTCTTTTAGAAAGAGGGGTTCCCCTGTATATTGCGATGGTGTGTATATGCAACGTACATACTTGGGTATGCGCCTGTACAGGATAGGATATACGACTGATATCACGGCCCGCGGGTTCACGGGGGTTCAGCGCTCGATGTTGTTTTGATTTACTTTCTTGGAGTTTGTATTGGTACCGGTCGCGTTTTGGGAAATTGTTGCATTTTTCTTCTGTTTATTGTTGATGTGGGGAGAGACGGAATCATTAGGGTGAAAGCGAGAGACGTGATTAAGTTTGGTTGAATGTAGTATCGAGATACTTTATAATGCGATCACGATCGCGATTTCCGATTGCTGATGGTGAACGGAGTGGAGAATAATTTTTTGAGGGGATAAAGCGATTTTACTCTTTTGCTCTGAGATTGTTTTTGTTCGGAAAGAAGGTTCGAGGTACAAGTTTATTAAGTAATGAATCTCAGAAACTAATGTCACGTCTCAAATTTTTTTCTCCATAAAATGAAAACAAACAAACCAATCAATTGAAAAAATTAAATATCACAAAATCGCGTTCTTCTGCTCAAAAATAGTAACATTTTTCGTCCTTATCTCTCCCTTCTAGCGCGTCGTACTCTTCTTCATACTCTTTCCTGTTTGTAGGTAAATACACACACGATCGGTATACGCGGACTTCTTTTCACATCGATACTTTGCCGCTTTGCCTCCGTTCTACTTAAACACAAGGAGCCCCTTTAATTTAAATTTTCGATGGTAAAAAATATGTTATTTTTGAAATTGTTCTGCGGACAAGATAAGACTATTACAACAAAAATGCATACGAGTCCGTTCGCCGCGCTGCTGAAGAAGCAATTTTTGTTTCCGCGGCTGAAAAAAGCTGTTCTACCGGTACCCCTTCATTACGGGGATAATAAAACTCTGTACGCAGCTTTTTCCACGGACTCTCGCGCTGTGTTGTTTGTGTATATGTGTGTACATGTATCTGTGGCGCTTTTTCTGCATTCTTGAGCGCACGCGGAGATTGACTCTTTTGCTATTTCTTCCGATCGGCAACCGATCTCGCTGTTGTGCTACATATACATAAACTTCATTCGAGAGATTTGAGAAACGAGCTTATTGCTGTTGAGAGAACATAATCAAAGTCAGAGAAAAATGCTTTCTTTTTAATCGTACTATGCGATCCATTCATTTTGTACCGAAAAGGTGCAATAATTTCACGGTGCTTGATGCTGCTGCGAAAGCATTTCTCGAAATGCAGGTAAATATAGCCAATGAACGATATCTTTCTTCGAGGAACAGTAGCAAGGTTAATTTTCGCCTTTAGGAGTACCGATCACAAGGAGTTGTCGTCTCTGTGTTTTTGCAACATAAATCGTTCAATGAATTTTACCCTACGGTCGCAACCCTCTACAATCCAAAATCCTTCCCAAAACATCATAACCAAAAAATCTCCAAATCCCGCAAAACGATCTCGCATACCTTACAAAAAAATCCTCTTACCGCAGCCATGTCTCTTTCTTTTAGCTCTCGTTGCTTCACATTTTCCCCTCGACGTTTTTTCACCTAACCCGCAGAGTCGTCGACCGTCTCTTCTCTCTTTGTCTGTCATTACGACTCTCGCTGCTACGCGCGATCATAAAAGACGCGGGCCTTGAAAACTCAGACTCGCGAGAGCGCTTTTTTCGCTCCCCCGTCGCTCGCTGTGCGCTGTCGTGTCTGAGTGCAGTGTGCAGTGGCGCGCTTGAAAGGGATCGACTGCGCGGCTTCGTTTATTTATGCTGTCGCTGAGAGGTTGCGGAACAGAGCTTGCGCGATGTGGATTATTCGAATATGTTTTTTTTTTCATGCCTGACCATAGCTTGTACTTTTACTACTTAAAAATATTGATAATTATTATTGTAATTTGTACTCCAATGTTCAACTGTTGCTTTAGCTTGTTTTTCAGATACTCTTAGAAAAATGTAGTACATCTCTTCGTTTGTTGGAAGCCTTTACAATCTTCAGGACTATTCTGGTTTGCCAGTTATGCAAATTTTGTCTCGTTAAAGCGCATTGTGCGTATTTTTTAAATAGACGACTGAACTTGGCTTTGTCAATGAAAAAGAAAATAATTTTAAACTCATTGAATTGCGTAGCACAATTTATTACTAATCGCTGCTTCAAGACTATTCAACTTTTTCTTTAAAATATCGAGATTTTAAAAATTAACAAACTTATTTTATTAAATGTACAATATAATGCAATCATACCTCTTTACATCTGAGCATATATACATTATTATATTTTTCCCGTAAATTTATGATACTTTATATAGTTATCATAAATAGTCTTGAAAACTTGTTGCGTCGATACCGGTAACGTTCGAGAAAGGAAACTGATAGCGTGTCGATCGCAATTACTTAGAAGATGAGACAAGGATGAATCAATCGATACCTATACAGAAAAATAAAGCGATTAAAAGTTAAAACAACCTATTATGGAAAATTTCGTAAATAAATTTATAAAAAAGTACATGTATATTTCACCTTTAGGAACGAAGGTAAGACTCCTGCTTGTGATGAAGCATCGATAATGTCGGCAATCAAGTAGGGACTTATTCTACCTACGTCTTTCTTTAGTTTAGCGAAAAATGTACAAAACCTGCATTAAAAAAAAATCATAATTTATTGTAAATGTTGTCATTAATAAAGATGAATTTACAAAATAATTTCGAGTCTTACTTTTCTATATCTACAGCAAGAATCCTGAGCATCTGTTCGTCCGAAAAATTAGTTTCCTTAGCTTCGTGCAGGATAATTTGAATAATTTTTCTGAAAAGATTAGTCAAAGCGGGTAATCTATCGAAAAGAAAATCTGTTTTTGACCTTATGAAATCCAAGCAAAGTCCCAAAGCTTCTTGGCAAGCTATTAATTTCGTATCGATGCACAATTCGTTCAAACTTTGCGTCGACGTTACGAAAATGGAATCGACTAGCCTGTCCGACAGTCGAATCATTCTTTTAGACGCTACAATTGCTCGACACATTTTTAGTAAAAATACTGACGAAATTTCTTTAATTTCTGAAGCGATTAACTCGTTGAACAGATTATTGACAGATGTGCATAGCGACTTCGAGCGTACTGCTTTGGTTTCAGATTTAGAAAGACTCTCCCAGATTGTTATGAGCTTGTCTAGAAGAGATACATCACCATTTGCCAAGCTTTTTTTCTGTAAAGTAAAATGTATTGAAAAATGATGCTTTTGGTGAACAATCGTAATCCAAGCATGGTTGCAGTACGTACCGTTTCGTTGTTAAGCGTTTTAGCAAAATAGTCGAATTCATTATCTTTCAAGACTTCCAAAAAGTGTGAGAATATTTTTCCGTCTGGATTGTGAATCAGAATGCTGCATAGCTTTTTTACTATATCTTCGTTTATATCAAACTTTTCTCTATTTGATAAAATTACTAAAGATAACTGTAAGCTTTCTTGAATCAACCTATTATCAGCTGTTTCTGAGTTCTAGAAAGCAAGAATTTTAAATGATTATTATATTATTACAAAGAACTACATATACACATAAAAATCATAAATATTAGTAACCTCAACCACTTTTTTCAATGTCGTCTCTATGCAATTTTTAAAACTGCTTTTCAATTTCTTTTTCTCCAACAAAGTCACTTTCAATGCCACTCGAACGCCCGAAATTTCTTCTGGATCGCTGATCTCTCCGTGAAGTTCTCGAACAATTTTACTACTTAATTTTAAAGACAAATTGTGCAAAAGGCTCTTGTGTTCGTTGGTAGAAGCCTTGCTCTTCGAACTATCGATACACGTTAATAGAATACAACTTATTGTTTTATTGCATTCCGCCGTGCTTACGAATTCTTCCCAAAAGGATAGAGCAGCCAAACTAGTTAAAGATAACTTAAAAACTTTCAGAAGTACAGGTTTGTTGTCTTTGAAATGATTTATGAGAACGACTGGATTCGAGACGTTGCTCATGACGTCTACATCATTCTGACGAAGTAAATCTATAAAAATAAAATTTTCAGTTAGACCTTAACTAAATTTTATTGAACTAATTCGCAATTAAGTACCTAAATACAAATTCGTGAGTAACTCCTTGAGATCAGCATTGTTTTCAGTTTCTTCTTCCAGAGTGTACAAAATCATAAATAAAAACGATCGAATACTTGTGTCCAAATACGAAATCGGTAAGGATGACAAAAGTATAAGATTTCTTTTAATCTTATCTAAGTCAACAGGACTTGATGATTTGATGTCTTGTTTAAAAATTTCTTTCCTTGCACTTTTTAAAGCTTTTTTAAGACCATCAGGATCTCCAAGTGATTTCAATAGATTTTCCTATTTTATAAAATAAAATTATTATAACTTTTCCTCATAATGCATAAATGAACGTAAAATAAGCACATACAAAATCAACTTTATCTATAATAGTTTTTACAGTCGAAGCTTCAACATCCTTCACAATAGATGAAACTATTTGTAGAGCCATGGTAGTTGCAAACATTTTTGTCATTCTATGAATATTTCGCGTAATAGATTTCCATTTAGTAAGAGTTTCATGGTTGCGACTAGCTTCTTCAACAAAATGAGATGTTAGATTTAATATTTGTGTTTCACTAAAGGATTCCAATAAATGAAAGTGGTTTTCTAAAATAGGCGACCACAAATGTGTTATAATTTTGTCTTTGAGAACAAGTTGATTATTTTGTTTGTAAACAATTGAATTCAGTAAGTATAATTGATCCTGAAAAATGAAAATATAATTAGTCTTAAATAAAACATCAAATATTGTATCATTTTATAATTAAATCTTACCAATGACTCTTCACAATTATGATGTTTACACTTCTTGATTATTTGTTTCAATTCTTTGAATTGAGATTCATTCACTGGAAAATCTAATTTATCTGAGGCAGAACTTTGTAAATAATATTGCAATAAATCATAAGTTTCACACCAGATTCTGACTATATCAGAAAAAGCTACAAAACTTATTTCTTTGTGCTTATCAGAAGTTTCACATATAACATCACAAAACAATGCCAAAGTATTCCTTAAATCAGTAAATACTTGATAAAATTTATTTTGCCAATCCTGTGGTAATGTGCTGTCCAAAAAGTGTGAATGTTCAAAATAAATGACAAGGAGCTTTGCAACAATCTTTGTAGCAATACAAACTTGAGCTAGAAATAGAAAACGTTTATTTGAGATTTACAGTAATACCAAAAAAGTTTTGCAGACAGCAATACCTACTTGTTGGACCTGATGTTTTCAATTTACCAATACAATCTGTCTTCAAGTGAAACAAAAGTGTGTGAAACATTGCGATTACTTGAGCACTTGTAGTACGACTTTTCAAGTCTTCCCTGAACTCAATAATAAAATTATCTGGTAATTGAAATTCATTCTTTAATTCTAAACATTCTACTTCTTTTTCCTGATATTTACTGATTGAAAGTAAAAATTTAGAAAGAAATTTCTGCTGTCTCCTCAATCGGACACTTGATTTCCATAATTCTTTTAGCAAATTTTCATAGGCTGCAACTTCTTTGTCATGTGATTTATCTTCAAATAAAATTCGTTCTAATATAGCTTGTGTTTCATCTTCTACAATCAATGGATTGAGTTTTGCTATTGCACATAGTAACTCATAATCAAAACATTTAAAACGTTTCTTCTTTGATAGAATTTCTTCAATGTGTTTTTTCAAATAAACTTTGAGACTGACTCCATTTATTTCATAATCAAAATTATAAGATATATCTGACGAATTTTCCAATAGACAAATCAGAACTTTTTTAGAATATTCCTTTTGTTCAACAGTTTCTACAAGCTTACGTAAAATAATATCTATGAGTGTAGAATTTTGTTGAAAAGTATTGACTGCACACTGAAATAAACAAATAAATGCTGCTGTAACATCCTCCAGTTTGGATGCACTAACTTTACTTCTCAAAGTATCAAAAATAACTTCAGATTCTTCAGTTTTTGCATTTTTTTCATCAGTAGTTAAACTAATATTTTTTATACCACCAAGCAATAACCTTTTGATACACTTTTGGCTTTCCATAACTATTTTTGAAGATACTTTCTTTAGTTTTAGAGTTTCTACAAGCACTGATAATGGAAAAAATATTTCTTCAATAAACACGGTTATAAGATTCTTCTTTTCTGACAAGTTCTGTCTACAGATGAAAGCAAACGTGCTAATTGCTTGCTCAGCACATTCTACAGCTACAGTGCAATTTTTAGCCTTATTCTCTTTTTCTCCAGATAAATTGAGAACTTTGTTGGTAAATACAAGCAGAGTTTCTATCAAAGCAACAACTTTGTTATCTTTTGTATAACTCTGAATGTTAGTGGTTGACAAAATATAACTACTGCACATTAACATTTCATTAATAACTTGAGTTTGAGGATATTCAATAAGACTTGCAACCAGTTTATCAATGAGCAGACTTTTAGTTTCTGGAGATAATCTTGTGAAATTCTTAGGTTCCAAAGATAGACATTTGTGAATCGTTGTCCAGATTGCATTGCTATTTTCTTTGGAAAATGCATTACATAGCCAGCGAAATATACACTCCTCTTTGCGAACAATTGGAAGATCTGGACTATGGAAAACATTCTCAGCCAATTTTAATCGCTTTGGCAAAGGCTCATCAGTGCTATCAAGACGACGAATAAGGCCTGAATAATAAAAAATAATTGATTGATTTATCAATGCTTTGATTATTAATTTTTCGATTCCTTTCAATTGTCATTTTAAACTTACCTGTTGATAGGGCCATTATGACGATTTGTTTACTTGTTTAAAACTCGCTACAACTCGATTGCGTAAAAACTTACAGGAATAAGTATGTACACTTAAGAATTGGAGATTTATCCTCAAAACACATTTTATTACTTTTACATACTAAACAATCTTTAAAAGTTATTATAAATATAAAACGTGTATTACTTCAACCTAACCTAAAACTGATGCGCCGAATCGCACGTGTACTCTGTATATGTTATGTATATATATAATATATATAATAAGAGTGAGCGCTGCGCTCCTAGCGGATTTTCTAGATTTCCAATGGAAGGGACAAAACTGCTAATAACTGAAAATGTCTACCTTATCATCGACAGAAACCGACCTTTTATTGATAACTGGCAGTGATTATTCGCTAAATTTTTGTATAACGTTAATGTATACCTTATATGTGTATATCCTTCAATTTTATTTGAGCACGTCATCATTTAAATACTCCTGCCGTATTTGTATTCACCAAAATCTTTTGCATGACGCAAGCGTGATTGACGGTCTATTTCGGTCCAATGACGGTCATTTCAGTTGAAAAATCGGCCGTTGCGCAGTTAGTACTGCTATAGTATAGTGTATAGTATACTTCGAAGATAGTATAGCTATATATTGTTTACATCCGATCGTATGAGAGCGAAAGAGACGTAAGATGTGCATTTGGCGCGATTTAAAGAGTTTCGAGCCAGCTGCGCGCGACCAGCGCGACTTTTCGTGTACGAACTTGTTCGGAGCGAAAGTCGTTACAGGCAGTCGGATTTAAACGCTTTTGCGGAGCGGTACACGTCGGAGCGCGGTGCGTTGTTTACGCGTAGTACAGTTTATATATTTTATTTAAATCATCGATATTCTGTATAAGCAGTGACGTTATTTCGTAATTGTGATATTATTGCTTGCTGCATACATACGTTTGGATATCTTATATAAACTTATTTGAAGCAACTGTTAGTGAAAACGAAAACGGAGCAGTGGTATATATCGTCTCGAATTCATCGATAGAGCGTACAACATTGCGTGACCTATGGTGGCTTTGTTGTTTTGAGATTGTTAAGTATTTTAATCGAAGAAGATGAGTCAATTTCAAGTTCTCTACAAACGAAAAATCATACCTTCGACATTGAAGGAAGATCTGGACGTCGAACGACGGTGTAATTGTTTGGAGTCTCGAAGGGCAAAGAGGAGTCAAGCTTTTGATTCTAGAAGGGGATTTGTTTTTGAAGGTAATATTTTGGGCTAGCTGTTTATTTACTCATAAGTTTGCGGATAATTTGTGTGTTATACCTAAATGTCTACTTATGCTTGGTTCCAAAAATCGTTAGAAATTTAACACAAGTGATATCTAATCTTTATCAAAATCTTTCTTATCGAAGAAATAGAAGTTTAAAATCATAACGAATCTATAATTCAGTTATTTTGTTCTTTCTTTCAATTGTGTTTGAAGACCCAGAGCCAGAGCCTGTTAAAACAAAAGTGAATCCATCAATTCACAAAAATAAATTGCGTAAATACACAACAAAGAAAGTATCTGTCAAGAAGCAGCCACCTCCATTTGTTGTTGGAAAAGTGAGGCACAAAATTCATTCTCCGCCCTTTTTACATGGACCAAAAGTTGCTACAGAGCCCAGAAAGAGAATTCCACTGACACCAATACAAGTATGTATCAACATTTTTAAAATTAATGAATATACTATTGTATATTCCTCAGATTTTCCCTGATATCTAAGGTTTAATCTAATTTCTTTCCAGTCATTTGCTCCTAAGAACTATAAATTCAAAGCAAATTATATTTCGAAGGCACCTTTAATGGCAATGACTACAACATCAACTTCAAAATTGAATGATTCACCATTTATACTTGAGAGTATATTGAATAAAAATAATATAAAAAGTAATAACAAGGATAAAGAGAATTACTTTAAAAATGTAACAGTACGGTCTCAAAGGAGGAGAGAAATAAAAGATTCACCAACCACGTCAATGAATCAATCAGGTATGATTATTTCATATTTCATATATGAAACAAAATAAAACTTCTTATATAATATCTCAATTAGTTTCAGGAAAACCAATTTTTGTTTTTGGAAGAAGAAATTTAGAAGAAGAGTTTAAAAAATTAAGCAAAATTCCAATAAAGGGTTCGAAACTATTTCTAAATCATTCCTAAATAAATCAATTGAATATGTATTCATAATTTTTTTTTTATTTCAGATTCCGTCAATTCTGAAACGAAAAAACTAAAAGAAAGTCAAAGCAGCTCTAAAAATGAAAATACATTCAATATATTCAATAATGTCAGAAAATCATTGACAAAAATAGCCCAAGTATTTTCATTTGAAACGAACTCAAATCATACAAAAAATGATATGACTAGTGAAACAATAAGATCAATGAATTTAGAAAACCCGGTATGTATATACAACATGATGTATTATATTGCTATTGTAAAATATAATTTTTAACTTTTTTGTATACAATTCATCAGAAGCATGGAGATGAATCACAAATGCTTTCTCCAAGTTTGTCATCCATCAGTTATAGTCCTCCTGATACAACACCTATTTCTGATCTTAATAAATGTCATATTAATTTGTATACTTCGCCACAGACTGAGAAAAAAGATCTGGCTGAAAAAGCGTCTGATAATGAGGTATTATTTGCTTATGATTTTAATTTTTTTTATAATTGATAGATTTTATTAATGAAAAAAATGTTCATAGGAGATGAATTCAGATAGTACATCACCAACTTTAAATCAAACAGCAATCGACTTAGATTCTACTATTAATTCTACAAGCTATCAAAGAATCAGTCCTTTAAAAAATCATCAAGAACGTTCGCCAAAATTACCCGATATTACCAGTCCAACTGTTATTTCCAATAAGGAATCGGAGAGCAAAGTGGAAGAGAATCAATATAAAGCGACGTCACAATTAGTTGAAAATGTTACTGAAGATCTTCCACGCCAATCTACAATTATAGAGCTGAATCCGGTAAAAATATAATCATTTAGCCAATAATAAACTATAGTTGTTATTAGTTTTTATAGTCATTTTTTTTTTTTGCAGCTGGACGGAATTTCAAAAACATCGATGATTGACTTGCCGATTTCAGTAGGTAATGGTAACTTGGTAGCTAGTACAGGCATAGAAACCAACACGCCTAAAGTAAATCTGCCGCACGAAGATGTTGAAGGAAACAAACTTTATTCATTATCCCGATTGTCTATATCGTCTCCAGAAAAACGCACAAGCATGGGTATTTTGAGCCAATCTCCACAATCACAACAACATGCATGTAACCGCGTGACCAATGAGCAGGTATGAAGCTTTTAAAAAAGTTTGTTAAAAATCATCAAATCAAGTTTTGTTTTACAATATTTCAATTTTACCCAGAACAAACTTTTCAATACATCGGAGACGGACGTGCCAATTTTAGAGGATAACGCTAACATAGTAGTTAGCGCAGGCATTGAAACCAACACGTCTGATCTAAATCCTCTGCACGAAGATGTTAAAGAAAATAAACTTAATTCATTGTCCCGATTGTCTTTGTCATCTCCAGAAAAGCGCGAAAACACGGGCATTTTAAGCCAATCGCTACTATCACAACAACATGCATGCAACAATGTGACCGATGAGCAGGTATGTATGAAGCCATTTTAAAAAATTTGTTGAATATCGTAAAAACAGTTATTTTTTTACAATATTTTAATTTTACGCAGGACGACATTTTAAAGACATTAGTGATGAATGACGTGCCGGTTTCAGTAGGTAACGCTAACTTGGTAGTTAGCGCTGGCATAGAAACTAACACGTCCGATTTCAATCAGTCGCTCGAAGATGTTGAAGTAAATGAACTTCATTCATTGTCTCGATTGTCTTTGTCATCTCCAGAAAAACGCACAAGCATGGGTATTTTGAGCCAATCTCCACAATCACAACAACATGCATGTAACCGCGTGACCAATGAGCAGGTATGAAGCTTTTAAAAAAGTTTGTTAAAAATCATCAAATCAAGTTTTGTTTTACAATATTTCAATTTTACCCAGAACAAACTTTTCAATACATCGGAGACGGACGTGCCAATTTTAGAGGATAACGTTAACTTAGTAGTTAGCGCAGGCATTGAAACCAACACGTCTGATGTAAATCCTCTGCACGAAGATGTTAAAGAAAATAAACTTAATTCATTGTCCCGATTGTCTTTGTCATCTCCAGAAAAGCGCGAAAGCACGGGCATTTTAAGCCAATCGCTACTATCACAACAACATGCATGCAACAATGTGATCGATGCGCAGGTATGTATGAAGCCATTTTAAAAAATTTGTTGAATATCATAAAAACAGTTATTTTTTTAAATATTTTAATTTTACTCAGGACGACATTTTAAAGACATTAGTGATGACTGACGTGCCGGTGTCAGTAGGCAACGCTAACTTGGTAGTTAGCGCTGGCATAGAAACTAACACGTCCGATTTCAATCAGTCGCTCGAAGATGTTGAAGTAAATGAACTTCATTCATTGTCTCGATTGTCTTTGTCATCTCCAGAAAAGCGCGAAAGCACGGACATTTCAAGCCAATCTCCACAATCACAACATGCATGTAATAATGTAACCAATGAGCAGGTACAAAGCATTTTAACAAATTTATTGAAGATCATAAAATCAAGTTTTTTTTTACAATATTTCAATTTTACGCAGGACAACATTTTTAAGACATCGGAGACATACGTGCCAATTTTAGAGGGTAACGCTAATTTATTAGTTAGTGCAGGCATTAAAACCAACACGTCTGATGTAAATCCGCCGTACGAAGATGTTGAAGAAAATAAACTCAATTCATTGTCCCGATTATCTTTATTGTCTCCAGAAAAACGCACAAGCACGGGCATTTTGAGCCAATCTCCACAATCACAACAACAACAACATGCATGTAACCGCGTGGCCAATGAGCAGGTATGAAGTTTTTAAAAAAGTTTGTTAAAAATCATCGAATCAAGTTTTGTTTTACAATATTTCAATTTTACCCAGAACAAACTTTTAAATACATCGGAAACGGACGTGCCAATTTTAGAGGATAACGCCAACTTAGTAGTTAGTGCAGGCATTGAAACCAACACGTCTGATGTAAATCCTCTGCACGAAGATGTTGAAGAAAATGATCTTAATTCATTATCTCGATTGTCTTTATCATCTCCAGAAAATCGCGAATACGTGGATATCTTGCCACAAACACCACTTGCACAACTGCGCGGATCTTATAATGCGTCTACTGAACAGGTAGAACAAATTTAAGAAAGTTTTGTTAAAAATTATAATAATTGTTTTCACAATTTTTATATTTTTATCATAGGATGTGAACGCGGATATGTCAAAGTCTGACAAGTTAACTACGTTAGATACCACTAGACTGGCATGTACTTTGAAAAACGTGGCAGATGAAACGTCTTTCAAACAGTCACATAAGAAAGTAGCTAACGCAACTAGCGAAATTAATGTTTTATCTCAATTATCCTTGTGCTCTTTAGAAAATAATAAGATCTTAACTAATTTGCCAGAATTATCCGAATTAGAAACACGCACATGTGGAGAAAATAAATCAATTGATCGGGTAAGTAAAAAAGAAAACTTTTTTTGGCGTTTTATTAATGAATTTTTATATGACACAATTTCTATAACCATCTTCAATAAACATCTAATCTTCTTCTTTAGAAAATGCTAGATTCGTCGCACGAGTCGCCACGATTACTAAGAAGCGTAAAAGCTGTTTCCTCACAAGCACAACAAGAGCAAAGTCCAGTAAGGGTATTGCGTAGAAGATTGATTGATGTAACGCCATCGCCACAAAGAACACCAAAGGTATCATGCTTTACTGAATCTCATTCATTGGAGACTCGCGAATGTGTGGGTTAAATAAATGTAATAAATTTCTTTTTTTTAGAAACGGAATGTAACTCCACGTAAGTCTCCGTATTCTTTGTTATCATCGAAAGTTCATTCACCAAAACACTTAGCGATGAGCCCTTTGAAAGTTTTAAATCTCCGTAATCGAGACGTCGCTGTAACACCTTCACCAACCAAATTAACACCGAAAGTAAGTTGGTCTTTAAAATTTTGTTTTTTTCTACAGAATAATAATTATGTTTGTGTTAATCTATATCTTGATACATCATACAAAAATTCACTACGATCTTCATGGGTATTAATTTTTCAGAAGTTACGAAAACCACATAAAGATGTCCAAGAGATTAATGAGGATGATTCATCAACAGTTTTGTCTATTAATAAGACTAAAGAGCGTAAAAGTCCAACTTCGCCTCAGACAGAAAGCCTCGAATTTGTAGAAAAAATCCCGACTGTAAAGGTATTTTTCTTTAAAAATAAAAATTAACGTTATGATATATTTTTAATCCCTATCGCTGTCATATTAAATTGCATTTTTGTACTAGCAGGAAGAAAATTTTTCTACAAAACAGATTAATACGCAGATCACTTTTTCGAAAAACAGTTCGCAGGTCGAAAATTTTGCAATAAATATGAATAATGATGTAAGTAAAGTTAAATATAGTAATTAATGATATAATAAAAAGTATTTTGACGTTTTAAATACTTTGTATAGGACTTGTGCGCAGGCAGTGCAAGCGCTCAATCTGTGGTTGAGTCTCCGCTAATTATTAGTCTGATAGAGTCGCCAAAGAAGGAACCAATTAGCAAACCATTGATAAAGTATATCCCTTCTACTGTGGAAGACGAATCAACCGTGCAAACAATAGATTTGCTGTCATCTGATGATGAGGTATGCGTGCATTCAATTCATGTTTGCAATGATTTGGATTTACAAAGTTAACGCTTTCGTTATCTTACAGGACGAGCCTTCAATATTGTTAAAAAATATTTTGCAAAAATATTCTTTGATAGATACGCCATCTCCAAAATCAAAAGGCAAAAGTTCAACACCTACTCAGAATGTTCCGGTTGATGAGGTATGGGCGCGTTTAATTTATGTTTGCGATCATTTGTGTTATGTATACTGAATAAACGTTTTATTCTTATGCTGTAGGAGGAACGCTCTACATTTTTAAGCAATATTTTAAAGAAATATTCATCGGTGAACACCCCATCTCCGAAATCAAAGAATAGAAGCGCATTAACACCTATTGAAAACCTTCCGGTAATTTTTTAAATTTAACTAAGAAAATTGTAATTTTAATATTTTTAAAATCATAATGTGAAAATCTATAAAAAATACTGTTTCAGATAATACGTATATCGCCTTGTAAATCTCCACTATTACGGGAAGAACCATCACCGCAAAAAATTGGCAACAGCCCTTTGAGAACGCTGGCTCTTCGTAGACGATTAGTTGATGTAACACCATCGCCCAAAAAGACACCAAAAGTAAATTTTTGCTAAATAAATTTTTTGTTAATTGTTTGCTTTAAGAAAACTGTTTACACATACTTTTTTCAGAAAAAGATAAACGTTACTCCGCGTGAGTCACCGCGCCTTGCTCAGCATTGCGCGAAAGAAAACTCGCCACAGCAAATGGAAAGTCCTCTCAGAGTCTTATGTCTTCGGAAACGAAACGTTGCTGTAACGCCATCACCGAAGAAATCAACACCAAGAGTAAATATTTCCAAAGATTCATTGTATATTACAGATATTTAATTAATATTATTTGTAGCATATAGTAAAAATGATATTTTTATTTCAGAGAAGAAAAAACGATGTTTTATAATTGCAACGTCTGAAGAAGGCTGACTATCAAATTGTACATATACGATTATGAATTTAAGTTTTAACTAATTAGACTGATTATTTTATCTTTTTAACTGTAAATAGTTTTGCGATCGTTATTTGTGATTAGTGAGAGTTTAACAAAAAATAAGTGATTAATAGTTTAATAAAATAATAATAATAACGATTATTCAAATGAAGAAATATTTCAGTAAACTGAAGAAACAGATAAGCATGATTAATAAACATTTTCTTTTATTAAAACTCGATGTTATCGTTGTAGAAGTTTATAAAAGTTACATTTTTTTTGTTTCGTAATCGTTGAACATTTCAATATTGAGACATTTTCTCGTTCATCCAGCCAATGAAAGTGTAAATTCTTGTAAAGACGTCAGGCTTTCCGCGAGCACAAGGACTACCAAACGAGACAATACCAACTTGAACGCCGTCGGCTACGAGAGGACCACCGGAGTCACCCTGCAAACAAAAAAAATATATATATTTATAAGTCACCTGCAGCTTCACCAACAGTCATTAGTGTCATATCGAGAAAGTGTAACTTACGTGGCATGCACCTTCTCCAGCCTTAGTAAGGGTGCAGATGTGAGACACGGTGATAGGGACGGACATCTGTCCGTTACACCTTTTCTGGCTGATGACTTTGAGGTTGATTTCCTGGAGGTTATTGGGTGTGGCACCACCGAGTTGAGTTGAGCCCCATCCGGTGAGGACAACTGGGTAGTCGTCTTTGCTAAAGTCCTCGGTGGGCATCGGAATCGACTGGACCTTGTCGTTGAACTTGATGTCGCGATCAACGCGAATGAGACCAATGTCATTGACAAACATGGCACCATTGTACTTCTCGTGATAGACGATGTACTCGGACTTGTAACTGTCACCCTGACCGCCGTTCAGTAGGTGGCTGCCGGCCACAACTGTCACGTCGTTTCCGGTGCGACTGCGCACAAGGAGAAGACATGTTAATGATTATGTAAAATGTTAAGAATTCAAAATATGAAAGATCAAAGTTCAAAAAGGTTCACAAGACTTTACCCAATGACACAGTGAGCTGCGGTCAGGATCCAACGCTTATTTATTATGGAGCCACCACAGAAATGGGTCGGGGCTCTAAGTGACACCTGGTAAGGATACTTGCCTTCCGGGGCATTCTGACCACCAACAATCCGCGGAGCGGCTGAAGTAAAAAAAAATATTAAAAATATTAAGTAGTGATTTTAATTTCTACGTGCCTGAATAAAAAAAGCTTACCTTGCGCTGCTACTGCGAAGCACAACAAAATCACACCTGCCACCCACTTCATTGTTATACCAGTTTGTGCACTTAGAGCAGATTGATGTCAATGCATCTGGTCGCATAATATTTATACTTGTTTGCTAAATCACGATCGCGAGGCGATGTTTATCGATCTTACTGCAAATCATGGTATGACTTTCAGATTAAGAAACGCGGTATCTCGGATATAAGGAAGAGCACAAGTATGCAGCGATCGTTTAAACGATTATTTAGTTATAATATAATATAATTGATTGTTTTACGGGTCTTTAAGATATTTTATTTATGAACCGGATCTTTGTTTTTGAAATCGTTCAGTCATGTTTATATCAATGTTATTTGAAAATATTTTCGGTTTATTCGAGTAATTATAAAAAAAAAAAAAACTGCAATGATTTTCGCATAGATCAAAATCTCTTATTAATAATAGTTTTTTTTACAAATGAACGAATGATAAATGAAATAACATCTAATAAAGTAGATTCGGTAATTGAATTTCTGGAATTTTTATTAACGTGAATTGATAATGCATTTTATTGCAATCCTTGACAAGTTGTCGATCTCAATGAAATCTTATCACGTAGATCGATTTGATTGATTTCTTATTTATTTATAATGCGAGCGTGTACAATATTTTTATAATTATTCTAAACTGTGGCAATATTTAGTTGAATTACGTGTGAAATTTTTTAATATATTGTTATACTCGATTTTTATAATTATCGACTACAAACCATAATATGATTTATGTATTGGAATATCTATTTGCACAATTAAAAACGAATAATATTCCTAATATTATCGATTGTTATAAGATCGATTCGATTCATTGTAGCATCAATTTATAGTTCATAATGATATCCAGTTTTTTGTAAGATAAAACACACTTGAATACACCTATTAGTTTTATGTTTATGGCCATTTATTGATACTTAAGCTAGCATTCACTGTTGAATTTTGGCATATGCAAATATTGTTGTACCCTAGTTTTTTTGCACTGCGCAGCGCATATGCCTACCTTTTAAATGTATAGGTACTATTCGACAATAGCGTTAGTCGTAAATTAAAGCGATCAGTATATTAACACTTTCTTTATAAAATCACAGCTGCACTTCATAGCAAATTCATAGCAAAATGAGCTCTACGCAGAATTTATAGCGATGTAACTTTCGAAAATCATCGAAATTCCGCAACAATAACGAGATGACAATCATGCAAATATAATCGCCGCATCATCATCAGGTCGTTGCACCTAATCTCTCAAAAAGAGAATCTCTGAAATCACGGAGTGAATTGTCGCGCGAGAAGCCCCTTAGGCGTGGATTCCCGCTATTTTTGTTTTTTCGTGTATTCGAGGAGGAGGTGTGGAGAAAGGTGCAAGTGATAGACGCCGATTGAGCGGAACAATGAATGTTTTAATGGCTCAATGAGAGGGGAAAGCCTCGCGGCATAAAACCCCTCTCGATGAAATTTACAAACTGCGGATTATAAGAAAGACATGATTCGTGTGCGTGTGTGTAGATGTGTGTGTGTAATTGTGTGTCGCACTATCAATTCGAGTTGTCAAGAGTGCTAAACTGTGGCCTTATTTCCACAGAGAAGCGTCGTTCGATTCGCGCGCGAACGCGGCGGTGATACCGGTCGCAACCCGTACACGAGTTCCCGTCACCAAGCGTAGAGAAAAGATAGAGATTTAGCGAGAACACACAAAAAGAAAGAGAGGGATAGAGCACTACACCCACTACTAAACGGCGGCGATAATTATCGGCGAGTCGAAGAGCAATCGTTTCGTTTCGTGTCCAGACAGTTTGCATAGGAGTGTGCTTGGCGATGTCGTTCGCTTAGCTGCTCGGTAGCTACTGACAGTTCGCGCCCGACGTGTCCGCGCGACACGAAAGGCCGGGCGCGGCAGCGCCAACGGGCGGATTCTCTATGAGTCTTGATCCGTCAAGACGGGAGAGGGCGCCACGTGCTCTACATCGTTCTCACGGGCTGCGTTGCGCCGTTTCTTGTTGGTGAACCCGGAGTTCGACGGAACAGCCTCCCCCCGTTGCGAGGAACCGAGCAAACTCATCGAGTTCGTGAACTAGGTGTGTGTGTATGTTTGTGTTGTGGCGTGTATATAATTATAATTCAGTAGATGTCTCGTCGATGGGCGAAGTCGGTAGAGGACATAGCTGCGTGATGTTGCGCTTCAGGACGTTCCGAGAAGTTCGAACCGTGGCGACTCTAACGAGTCCGTCGGTCCCCGGGTGCACCTCTTGGACGACTCCCAGCTGCCACTGCATACAAGGTTGGTTGCGATCNACCATAGAACGATCCGTTTAATAGGGAAAGTCAAAGCTGGAAGAGTTTCTAAAAGCAATCTTACAAGAGTTAAAGCCCCGCACAATTCCAATCTGGGGATAGTCTGTTCTTTCAAAGGGGCGACTCTAGACTTCGAACAGATTAATCGCACGGTGATCTTCCCGTCTTGATCAATGGACCTAGCGTAGAGGCAAGCGCCATACCCTTTTTTGCTCGCATCGCTAAAACCGTGAATCTCTATTCGCGAATAATTAATGCACACTACATGTCGGGGAGCAGAAACCTTGGAGAGAGATGGTAACTGACTCGCGAATTCCATCCAAAGCGTGTACAAACTCTGAGAGACTGATTCGTCCAATGATATTTTCACTTTCCAACATTCCTGCATGATCCATTTTGCGTGTAAACCTACAGGACCTACTAAACCTATGGGATCGAAAATCTTAGCAATCTCTGACAAGATTATGCGCTTAGTCACTACGCGAGGAACGTCTACATGCTTGGCCGCGATAGCTAATTCGTCGCGCTTCGACGCCCAGGAAATACCTAACGTCTTCAAAACCGCCTCTGTTTCGCCATCTGGTGTCAAGCTCAGAACTTTCTCATCCAGATCGTCTAAAGCGTGGTTGTGGTTAGGGGCCCATTGACGGATGTTAAATCCACCTCGCTTTAAGACGGTGATTATCTCATCACGCGCCCTCAACACTTCCTTCAGAGAGTCTGAGCCCGTCAACAAATCGTCCACGTACAAGTCCCTTTTGAGAATCTCAGACGCTTGGGGATACTGAGTGCTCTCGTCGTCTGCGAGCTTGTGAATTGTCCTTATCGCCAGATAAGGAGCCGAGGCTACACCGAAAGTAACAGTGTTCAACTCGAAAACCTGTAATTTCCCTTCGCGATACCAGAAAATACGTTGGTACCGTCGATCGTCAGGGTGAATCAGTATCTGTCGGTACATCTTTTCTATATCGGCGGTGAGCACGTACCTAGGCGATCGAAACCTAATTAAATGAGTGTATAATTTATCCTGGATTGTGGGCCCGACATGCAACATGTCGTTAAGAGAAACGCCCTTAGAAGACTTAGCAGATGCATCGAAAACGACTCGGAACTTGGTAGTAAGACTGTCGTTTTTTACGACTACTAAATATGGAAGATAATATTCCGAGTCATCCTCGCTGGATACTGCTGACATGTGCCCTAAATCAAGATATTCTTGGAAGACTCGACTGAATTCGTCTCCCTGTTAGAAATAGTTAAAAGAAATCGATAGAAATCGATTAAATTTTTAATCGAATTTGAAGCTAAATCTTAATCCCATTTTTTGCATTAGAGCTCGATTAAAATCTATAGAATCGATAGGAGTCGATAGAATTATATACGAAAAATGACTATTAAAGTGAATAAGGGTCAATCATTGGTATGAAACAACGGTTTTAATTGTTTTTTTTCGTATTGAAATTAATCGACTCCTATCGATTCTATCGATTTCAATCGATTTCTAATACAAAAAGTGGGATTAAGATATAGCTTCAAAATCGATTCAAAATTTAATCGACCTCTATCGAGTATTTTTAGCAGGGCTATCATGCCGGGCGACCGGCTGCATCGCCGCTCTATACCGTGGAATCGCTTGAGAGCTTGGGTCCTAGACTCCCCTAACTCCGGATTTTCCTTTCTGAATGGCAATCTAACCATGTAACGCCCGTCAGACAACCGAGTGGTAGTGTCGTCGTACCACTTTTCGCACTCTACCCTATCGTCAGCCCGCTCAGTTGTACCTGAGCAGTCCTCAAGTGACAAGAATTGACCGAGCTGCTTCTCTAATTGGGACATGTGACATGATACCGCCGAAATCTTGTCCGTATCAATGCCACCAACGATTACCCAGCCTAATTGGGTTTTATGCAGATACAGCTCGCTTCCTTCCCTGGACAAGTTAACCTGACCTACACAAAGCATTGACAACGTGGCTCCAGAACCAATTAAGATGTCCACTTGTCGAGGGAGATGGAACTGAGGGTCTGCTAACGTGATGTTCTTGGGTATGGTGATCGCGTCGCGTGGGAACGGTTCCTCCGGGGTGGCGCTAGTTATACTGGGAACGGAGAGGAACGTTAAGTGTTTACTAAACTCGGAGTGCCTTGCTTTTATCTGTACTTCTACGCAGTGTTTAGTGGTGGTCTGAAGACCGTTAATCGCTCCGATTGGAATCGAGCATGGTTTCCTAGGGAGACGTAACCTATTTGCTAAGTCGTCGGTGATGAAGTTCGCGCTTGCACACGTGTCCAGGAGCGCGCGCGCCTGAATGAATGCCCCGTTGGCATCTCTGACTAATACAACCGCACTCATCATGAGCTGAGACTGAAGCGCCCTGGATACGGTGCTGAAGACTCCTACACCTAGTCACGTCTTAGGGGCTGGGGGGTTTTCTTTGGGGTCCTCGTGTAAGAGCGTATTATGCTCCTTGTCGCATTTCTTGCAATTGCGCGAGTCGCATTTGCCTTCGTGTGAGCGCAAGCACTTCCTACACAGCTTCTTCGTCCTCACAGCGTCCCAACGCTGCTGGACGGTCAACTTCGCAAATGTCGAACACCGATAAATGGTGTGATCAGCACTGCAGTAATAACAGGCCAGTGCGGAAGTAGTGACCAGCGCTCGAGCATGTCCGCTGCCTCGCTGAAATTTGGTCCCCTTCTCGTTCTGCTGACCTGTCCGCTTAGCTGGAGCCTGAGCGCCCTTGGCCTCTCCCTCTTGAGCGTACAGGAAGTTGCTGGTTTCCCGTAGAAACGAGAAAAAGGCCTCGAGATCGGGAACCGTATCGATGGACGTCTTCTGGATCCACCGGTCCTTAATTGTAGCTGGTAAAACTCGCTCCAGCAGGCGGATCACGAAATAATCCGGAGGAACCATCTTGAGGGATGCTAGATCCAGTAGATGCTGCCGAACCGCATGCTCCAGATCCTTCAGCGCCTGGTGAGAAGCCTCCTTGATGACAGGGTACGCCAGAATTGCGTCGATATGAGAAGCAGCGATAAGCCGGACAGGCTCGTACTGTGTGCCCAAAAGTCGCCAGGCCTCCTCGTAGCTATCCTCGTTTGGAACTAAAATCTGCAACGAGTTAGCCGCTGAACCGACCAACGGCCTCTTTAAGTAATGGAAAGCTGTGATGTTGTCTACGCCTAATCGCACCATCTCGTTTTTGAAAGTTGTCTTGAAGGTGTTCCATTCCTCTAGACGACCGTCGAATTTCGGCAAATCAATAGTAGGAAACCCAGCGAAACGAGTAATATCGAGAAGAGTCGAATGCCCTATTGGACCTGTTGGTTCGCCTACGGAAAGTCTGCTCTGCTTCTCCGTGGTTTGCTTTGTCTCAGCGTTCCGGACAAACGTGGCCACTTTAAAGTAAAAAGCCTTTAACTCCTTGAAGACCTTTCTTTGATCTTCCCTGGTTCCCGTATCCAGCTGATAGAATAAATCGCACAAATTATCATAACGCGTGACGATTTTCTCCATGTGCAATTTACACTCAGGCAAAGTGGCGTCCTTCGACTTAATCAAATTCGCCAGGTCGGTCAACATGTCCTGCACGTGTGCGGTTTGCCTGTTCCATTGTTCCACTAGAGCGTCCATCTTGCCTACTGATCAGTGAATATGCACGCTAAAGGAAATCGATGCCGAAAACCCTATACACGGAATCACGCGCGAGCACGTGTCTCGACGCGTTTGAGTTCTGGGAATTGCTTGACGGCGCGCTACGTCTCGCGCCGCTCAGCCCTACCGCTCGCCGCAGCACGCAACTGCCTGTACCTACGCGCGGGAAAACAGCCACGCTAGGCTCGAACTTGCAAACGCGCGCTAATGTAAACAAAGCGCTACTTATCTGTAGAGTATGCGTCGACCTTGAAGTGGCCGCTGGCGAGGTGACCCGGGGGATGTATGCGATGACCTGGGGAGCCTTGATGCGCCCGTTGTCCTTGGCTGGCTGGCCAAAACGTCGTTTCCACACCTCACAGGAGGCAGCATGAATTGTCGCGCGAGAAGCCCCTTAGGCGTGGATTCCCGCTATTTTTGTTTTTTCGTGTATTCGAGGAGGAGGTGTGGAGAAAGGTGCAAGTGATAGACGCCGATTGAGCGGAACAATGAATGTTTTAATGGCTCAATGAGAGGGGAAAGCCTCGCGGCATAAAACCCCTCTCGATGAAATTTACAAACTGCGGATTATAAGAAAGACATGATTCGTGTGCGTGTGTGTAGATGTGTGTGTGTAATTGTGTGTCGCACTATCAATTCGAGTTGTCAAGAGTGCTAAACTGTGGCCTTATTTCCACAGAGAAGCGTCGTTCGATTCGCGCGCGAACGCGGCGGTGATACCGGTCGCAACCCGTACACGAGTTCCCGTCACCAAGCGTAGAGAAAAGATAGAGATTTAGCGAGAACACACAAAAAGAAAGAGAGGGATAGAGCACTACACCCACTACTAAACGGCGGCGATAATTATCGGCGAGTCGAAGAGCAATCGTTTCGNGAGAGCACAACAAAGATAGAGAGACAGAGCACTACACCCACTACTAATCGGCGCGTTGATTGTCGGCGAACGGACGAGCGTACGGATTCGTATCGTGGTCTCAAAAAGTTGCATGGGAGCGTGCCTGGCGATGTGGTTCGCTTAGCTGCTCGGTAGCTACTGACAGTTCGCGCCATGTTGGCCCCGACGTCGCGCGACACGAGGCCGGCGGCGCCGCCAGCGCCAACGGCGGTTCTCTATGAGTCTTGCTCTCCGTCAAGCACCGGCCNTTTGCATAGGAGTGTGCTTGGCGATGTCGTTCGCTTAGCTGCTCGGTAGCTACTGACAGTTCGCGCCATGTTGGCCCCGACGTGTCGCGCGACACGAGGCCGGCGGCGCCGCCAGCGCCAACGGCGGTTCTCTATGAGTCTTGATCTCCGTCAAGCACCCGGAGAGGGCGCCACGTGCTCTACATCGGTTCTCACGGGCTCGTTCGACACCGTCTCTTGTTGGTGGAACTGAACCCGGAGTTCGATGGAACACGGAGGAAAACATCGAGCTCAGTTATATATCTCCTGTACCCACAAATATACAAACAACGGCACATATTGTAGACATATGTATAGCAGAAAGGTTAAAGCTGGAGAGACGCGAAGAAGGAGTTAAAGAATGCGTGTGCGAAAATCAGCGAAAATCCGCGAGTCGTCGTTCCTTCCGCGAAACGAGTGTCGGTGGCGCCATCTTACACACAAAGATGGCTGCCACTTGTTAGATGTTGAAGTTTTTCTTTCTCTCATCACTCATAGGTATAGTCCGTATAGTGTACATGCAGTAGTATGTAGTATGTACTTGCACACATGCACGCACCGCACACTGGGTTAACATATCAAGCAGAGCGGAGCGAGCGAGAGAAGGAAAAAACTATATGCGGTGCACCTTTCTTTCTCTTTCTCGACGCTGCAACGCAACAGAGAGAAAACGCAGTCCGGCATAGCCAGTACCTATATGCACACATATGTGTGTGCGCGAGGCGAGCGCCCGTAAATGCAATCGGCGCCACGCCGCTCCTCGCGGTATACCCGTGGAATAAATACGTATATATAGCTATTTTCTCTCTCTTTCGCTCTGACTAGTCTATACGCAGAGGAGAGAAGTATATGTTATAAGTATAGATATACAGCGCGGGGTATTACATACGCAGAGCGCGAGCAAGAGAGAAAGAAAGAAGTTAGGGAAGGGGGAGAGAGAGAGAGAGAGAGAGAGAGAGAGAGAGAGAGAGAGAGATCAACACCGTCGACGCCCGCGAACCGAACCGTCATCCTCCTCCTCCTGTGTATTATCTCGCTTTCTCTCTCTCCCTCCGCAGCAGCAGCAGCAACAGCAGCAGCAGCGCGTGCGTGTACGCGCACAGTACTGCGATGCGAAGCGGCCGTGCTGCTGACACCGCGGACAGCAGCCGCCTTCTCGAGGACGAGCTGCCCCCAGGAGTCACCGACGTGGCGCACAGCGCTAGCACTTTATAGCTGTATCGTAGTGTGTACATACGTTTCGCCGCTACATATAATACACACGTCTCTCCAGTCTCCACACGGCTAAGAGTAGTATAAGGAAGGAAAGAAAGAAAGAGAGCTGCTGCAGCATACATAGGAGAGCGCGAGCGAGACGGAGAGTGCGCGACGCTGCGGGGAGGCTCCTTTAGAAAGCTGCTGCTGCTGTTGTGCGCTGTACTGCTGCAGAGGAAGCGTTATCGAGGGAAAAGCAGCAGTAGTGTATCTGTGTCCCGTGAGTGTCTCCAGAGTCTGATCGTCCTCGTCCTTGTCGTCGTCGTCGTGGAGCTGCGAGAGTGTATATATATAGTGGACGATGAGGCGTCGATTCGCGACGACGCCACCTCCGGACGCCGCGAGACAGTAGGAGGCGGCGGCTGACTCTCGTCCCCTTTTGTTATGACAAGGCACAGACCGCGTCCTCGAGGAGGATACTGACTACCTGAGCTTGTTGTTGGATGCAGCATAGACTGACCCACTGTTTTGCTGCTGCTACTGGACTCGCGGTTTCTTTGGTCATGTGGACTCTAGTTGGACAGTGGACTGCTTATAGACTCTAGTGGGTGCTGCTCTGATCAAGTGACTCTCAACAGTGACCGTGTTTTTCTGCGTCCAAGTCTTGTTCTGAGGGTAGAAGAGATCCTCCAGCTATGCTGGATGGCAAGGTGTTTTCTCTGGAGACATGGAGATGATAGTTTCTACGGGTGAGTTCTCTCATTTTGATATTTGGGGCAAACTGTCCAGTTGATGAGTTGCTTTGCTACGCATAGATGGCATGGCCCCTGTTGATCTATAGGTGTATTTTGTATTTTGGAGCTCTGTTTATTTTTATTACGATAGCATCATATACCAACAGGTGTACTACACAGATTGTGCCTGTCATTGCTTGAATATCTTGCAATGATCTTTGTTGAGACTGATTTTGAAGATTAGCCTATATTTAGTAGCACGCTTTGTTCTGCAGTATGTGTATATATACAGCACTCCTTTATGATAACATTCTTTGAGTCATTATATGAATCTGTTTCTTAAATTTAATGCCATTTCCTTGCTGTGTCTCAATTGACATTGCAAAATGGATTATACACTCTTGCAATGCAGACTACTTAAGCTTGCAAAAGTATGTTTGTCATCATAGACATTTATGCATCTGTGTGAGTTATTAAGGAATGAAAATAAACAAAATGGAGCAATCCTTAAATATGTATTTTTGGCATCCAAAGTATTTTTATCATCTTATGGTTGTGTACACCACTTGTTGATATGTTTTGTTTTGTCAATAATTTGACTAAACAGTGTGTGGTTAATTAATATTTATGTAATGTAATGTTCATGACAATTCTTTAACTTTGATTTATCAGAGATGTTTGCCTTTTTTTCATTATTAATAATGGGCATTTAAATTTTAAGCATGAGATTTGAAAAGATTTGGGATCGTTAAATTTTGTGTCTTCTTTTCAAGCAGGTTGTCCAAGCAGACAGCGTTAGGAGCATTACAATTTTATTTGGCTTTCAATAGCCTTTAGAAGGGATGAATGGAACAACAGCCCTGCGTCACAGTGTAAGTGGCAGTGGAATCGGTGAGCCGTTTCCAATTGCCACATTGGTTGTTTACAAAGATGACGGTGGATATGGGATGAAAGTTTCTGGAGACAAGCCAGTCTATGTTCAATCTGTAAAAGAGGGTAAATACAAATCTTTTTATCTTCATATTGTTTTTTAACTCAATTTCTGTAGTTTGATGAGGTACCCTTTTAAATAAGTTAATTAACATTTATTTTTCCAAAAACTCAGTGTTTGCATGTAAAATTTGACCAACTTTATATTTTTATTCACCTAGGTGGTGCAGCAGAAAGAGCTGGCCTTCATGCAGGTGATGAGATAATCAAGGTAAGTTTTGTTTGACACATTTCTGTTAATATTATGTAATAAAGAATCTAAAGAATGTTAAACCATTATCGATGTGATGCATATTAAGATGCATGGTCATTTTTTTTACTGTTTAATAGATGTTAAGTGTTTATTAATGCTATAATAATTTGTATTATTAGGTGTTGACTTTAGACTGTTTTATCAATAAACTTTCGTTATTCACATACAACAAAACAGTTAACACAAAAGTACAATAATTAAATATAAATTTTTTATCACAATAACAATTTTCATTAACTCTGATGTACAACTAATTTTACTTAAGTTGTAATAAGCAAAAATTTAGAAGCTAGATAGCTGTAAATATGAGATTTGTGAAATCATAAATAGTATTAAATAGTGTGATAAGATCAAATATCAAAATTTTAATCAATTATCTTCAGAAAATAGGCTTATCAATATTTAAAAAGTGTGGTCATTCTTTCATTGTACAACATTGAATTTTTAGTTAAAAGTATGATAAAGTTATAAATGGACTATTATTAAATATCATGAATATTGTCTCTTAAAAAGACAACTCTTCATTTTTAATAGGCAAAACAAGAAAGAACTACTTGAAATGATATGCAGTTAAATGACTCATGTTTGGCAAACTTGTTCTTGAGTTAAAAGTAAATTTAGAAACTTATATGTATTATCTTTCAAAGATATGTGACAAAGACGAAGAAATCTTATAATTGTTTCGTGCTTAAAGTTTTTCAAATAACAGTATTTGCAATCCTAGCATTAAATTAAAATTTTTGCAATGAAAACAGAATGACTATAAGTCCAAACAACTGTAGTAAGTTTGTGATGTAATAAAATTGTACATTAAAATAATTTGATTCAAGCTTAGCACATGCTATACATTCTGATTGTTAGAGGCTGACAATCATTAATGGAGGTTGCTCTGGTTCTCTTTACAATAGCTGAATAAGTAAAGATCACACTACTTTTTATTGCCTTCAGCAGAATCTATTTCCCTTAATATAAACTACAATGACACAAAATAAAATTAATATATAAAATATATTACAACTAGAATTTGTATCACATTGTTTGTTAATAATATTTCTTAAAATATAAATCAATTTAGAAAACTTACTTTAGACAAAAATTTGACCACTTGTTTAAAGCATAATATACAAGTATCTTAAGTTTTTTAATTCATGCCTACATATTTTTCTTTTTTATGTTACAGGTGAATGGATTGAATGTCACACAGTCAACACATACAGAAGTTGTTAAACTTATTAGATGTGAGCAAATTATTTTTATTTAATTACTTTACTTTTTTCTACCTTGATGAACACTGCTTTATTTTTATACATTCTTTGTATTTATTTGCTTCACTATTTTTTAATCATAGTTCAATTCTTTACACAAAAAACAATCAAATTTTGTTCATATGTAATATATATTACATGCGCAATTAAACAACATTTTAAAAATATTTAAGTTTATTACATAAATTTTACATACATAATGACTTTTAAAAAATCACTGAATTTTATGCCTAAATTGTTAAGGTTTATTGTTATTACTAGAGTTAAGCAATAGTTATCTTTACATCTATGTAAATAGGATGTGCATGTATACACTACCTACATGCATACATTCAAACACATGCTTCATGTGTCAGTGTGCTGAAGTGAGCTTGAGGCATGATGATGTAAGCATAGTGTTTATAGCGCTGACACCTTCAGCTCTGTCATAATTTGTCTTGCTTTCGTTTGGATGGATTCAGTCGATGGAGAGGCTGACTCTACCTTGCAATTGTTAAAAATAATCTTTGTTCAATCAAATTTATAAAAATCCTCAACTTACTATACATTTAAAGTAGATAACTAAGTTGCAACCTTGACAAGTAGAAATTCAATGTAAACTTATCTAACAAGTGTTTTTAAGTGCATTAGTGGTACTATGAATAAATTCATCAGCTTGGTGGAAAAATTTTATTTAGTAATAATTTTATACATAACTGATTTAATTGTCTCATTTGAGCTATATTTTTATTTACTTGGTGATTTCGTGTACAGCCTCAGTACAAGTGGTTTTAACAGTGCAACAAAAATCTGGTCCAACAATGTCAACCGGGCTATCTCCGTCTCAACATCATCGACCAACGAGTTTATCAACTAGTTCTGTATTAGTCTCACCTGTAGGGGCTACTTCTCTTCACCGAGCATCGACTGCTCCTGCTTCATGCACCGAAAGGATTACTGGACCTCAACCAGTTGATGTAAATATTGCTTGATTGATTTGAAATTTAGTAATGTTTATATGTGCAACTATACCTTATTTAATGAACAATTTCAGCTCGAAAAGAGACGTCAGCTAGAAACACAGCGCGTTTTGACTTTGCAATTAATGCTGGAAGATGAACAAAATTATGTTGAAAAAATACGCAGTGATTTGGCGAAAGCCGCAGCTGGCGGTGGTAATGCAAACAACATAGCTGCCTTACAAACAAAACTAGCCAATGCAGAACGAAGATTAAAATCGCTGCAAGAGCCACTAGATCAAGTATGAACATTTATTTCTATTTAATTTAAACTGTGTGTTTAGTGTGTTCAAGTTTTATGTAAATATCTGGTTTGCCTAGCATATGTGTTTACAGTGATAATTTTTGTTTAGAATGTGGGCATCATTTTTAAAATCAATCTTTTTACCACTTTAAAGATGTTTTTAATTTTTTTTTAAAGTTTTATGCATTTAATTTAAAAAGTCAGTTCACAGTTAATTTGCAATCACACGCAACCATATCTGGTGTTAATATTAAAATAGCTAACATAAAGTAGTCCTAATTTCATATTTTAATACTGGCATGAACATTGTTGAGAATTACTGACATTACTAAATAATATTAATGAACTTGGGACTACTTTAATTTAATTTACAATCCTTATTCTTTGTTTTCTGGGTTCACAATTTTTATAAAATGTAACAATCCACCATTAATGCACTCACCATTACACTGATCACTGGATTTTCAAAGTATATAACATAAAGTTATAAGTAGCTAAAGAATTAAATTTTTCGTAAAAAAACGACTGATTACTTTGAAAGTCTAGAGTGGTAATTTAAAAAATCTGAATGCTAATCATCAATCTCCTCATATGCAAAAGAAATAAAGACATGATTTTATCGCTAGTTCAACAGCATTCAAAACATATATAAAAGAGAAAGATGTAAACTTCATCGATTTTTGTTGTTGTGTCTTACAGCTTTGCCCATTGGTAAACCAGCACGCACTCGCCCTGAGCAGTAGCGGCGGCGGTGGCAGTGGTGATGCCCCGCCGCCGCTGCCCTCCCGTAAGTCCCTATCCACGCGGAGCCTGTCTCCGCCGCCCTTGCCACCACGACCACCCCCTAACTCACAGAACGTAGTACAGTCAGAGATGGCGGGACATTTAACGCCTCCCATCGCCAGTGGTATACCTAACTCTGTAAGTAGGCTTGTTGTCGACAAACGGAAACCCTGCGCTTCTTGTTCTCATTTATCACTTGTCTCTTTTCTTTAAATTTTTCATTGGGCCACGTGTGCACCAACATAATATCGCTGTTCTTCTTAATGAGGTTCTATCAATAAGAGAACAATAATAGAAGTTTACACGAATAAATCATAAATAAAAAGGACACACATTTTAACTAGTGCAGTACCCATAGAACCTCCTTAAGTAAACTAATAGTTATTGTTCTGGCTATTGTGAGTGATATTTTGTCGGTGCACCGTTTGAGACAAAAATCTCGGGACTGGTCAATTGGAGGTCTCATTTGAACAAGGATAAAGTATACAGTAATTTTTATATTAATTTGCTATAAAGTTGGGAATTGGCATTGCTCGTTGCTACAAGAATAAGCTGCTTTCATTTTTCATGAATTAAAGGACTAACAAAAAATATTATTAATTGCAATAATGGTATAACATGCTATTGCGATTATCAGTCTAAATATGTTTGCAATTAATTAGAATCTACAGCAATTTTGTGTTTAACATTGGTATCTATATTAAACATTTTTAAAACTCGACCTATTTTTGACAATATGATAGAAGCATATGCTGTATATAAAACTTTCAAAAACGCTCCAAAATCAAATTCTGCGCACTCTTACTTATATTTAAGAAGATGCGGTCACTTGCACGTTTACGTACACCTATGCACCTTGGCAAGAGGATCGCATCTTGAATTTTGCAACGGAAACCCTCGTAGCCAACAGCAGTGCCAATCGCATCATCCCAAAAGGTAATAAGAATAAAAATTCAGTCGTCTAATAGAAACCTTGTCTTTCATAGTTCTCTCAGGGAGCAAACCTAGGCTCGTCGAGTAAGCACCAGCGTACCAAGTCGAGCCCGGAACAGCTGGGCATTGTATCGCCTGCAGAAGCCAGTCGTCGACTCATCGCCTCGGAGTCGATGAGTGAGCTGTCGCCGGGCTCGCGACCTGGACGTCACAGTGGCATCGACTTGGACGATCCGATTGGTGCCAGTCATCGAACGCCACCTGGTACACCGCCGCCGCCTTATCCTGCACCCATGCTTGGCGATTCATGCTCGTCTTGCAATGAGGTTCGAAATTATTACTTTTTTATATTCTTTGAAACGCTGCTGTTCTTTTTTTCATATTTAAAACATCTTTATTGGAGTTTTAAAATCTATATAATTCGATTACTCTAATTAGTTATACGCAAAGAGTTAGTTCTAAAAATCAAAAGGCGCTGGATCGATATTTTTTTTCTGAACGATCATGACAATTTTATTTATTGCATCGCAGAGTCTCCTCGACAACTTCAACGCAGTATCCTCGCCGAGATCTCAGAGCGTATTGGACGGAAGCAATCCTGGGATGCCAATGATTCAGCAGCCAATTATGTCAATGGAAGACGACGACATGAGCGATCAAGAAGTTGTAAGTGTATTTCGAATAATTGATCTATCTTGCGTCGTAGAAATTCATTCAAATCTATTCTATGCCATTCGGTGCATTCGGTGCATGCTCTTATGAAATCTCATTGATTGATTTTTTCACAGGGACAATTGGAGGATCATGGACCGTTTAAATTACTCTCCAGGTTGTGGCAACATCACGCTCATCTCGCTGTTTTCATGAACTACGTGCTTTCCAACAGTAATCCCTCAAGCCTGGTAAATGAAATCACGTAATTTTGTAGTTAAGAATAGCTTTGTTTGCCGTTCGCTTTTCTTATTGACAATATTCGTTTCCAGTTATTCTATCTCATAACCGAAGTCTACAAAGAGGGGAATGCTAAGGAAATGAGGAAGTGGGCTTACGAAATACATTCAAGTTTCCTTGTACCTGGAGCTGTAAGTTGAATTTAAACTCTATCGATAAATCAATTTTATCGCATCTCAAACTACGTTTTATTTTTAGCCTCTGCGTCTCCATAATGTAGATGAAAACGTTGCTCGCGAGATCGATAATGTCTTGCTGAATGAATCGGACAAAGAAGAAATTCTGCGAAAAGTATATTATTTTCTTGTTACAATGAAATAAATCGAAAATGATTGTTATCGATGACATAATGCTAAAATTAATTAATTCCTGTTTAGATATTTTGGAAAGCAAGAAATCGAGCAAAAGAGGAGCTTAACGAACAATTAACCGATTTCCAGCAGAAGAGAATTGCTGGATTGGGAACGCTTTTCGGACCAAGCGATGCCCAGCTCGATGAGAGCGCTAGTGATAAAAGTAAAGAAACTAAAATCATTGAAACATATCTTTTACCAAAAATGGAGACGTATCTGTAAGTTTTGTTTGTATTTGTATACCGATATTTTGACGTAATCACAAATAATAACACGTTATGTTTATTTTTTAGAGACGAAATCGAAAAAGAAAACGCTCGAGAAAGCGTAGAGCAACGAAAGTTTGGGACTCCAGATACCGAAAAAGAAAACGACGAGCAACGAAGGTTTGCGACCGCAGCTAGTCTCGCTACAGTGTTAACAAAAGTATTCCAAGTGCGGTCGATATCCTTGGATCGTGTTCCAACGTTCGTTGCAAAAGATAAATCTCATATTAAGGCTAAATTGATAGCTGCAAAGGCGAGAAAAATGTCAGTGAGAGGCCATCACTTTGTTGCCCATCAGTACTTCACAGTTACATACTGCAATCACTGCCAACATATTATCGGAGGAATCGGTCCTCAAGGATACCAATGTGGAAGTAAGTACCAAAAATATTTATATATTTTGACTAGCCATAGTAAGAAAATTCAAATAATGCAAAACCCACTTTAATTAATTCCAGACTGCACCTTAAATGTTCATCGTCAATGCGTTCGAATTGTCGAGGAAAACTGCCCGGGGCCTCTGGTTAGAAAGGAAAAGGGTATCAGTAAACTAATGGAACGTATTCGCCCAGAAAAGAAGCCTCCAACTCCTCATCACAGTCAAAATCAGATGCATCATAGTAAGTTCATTTATCTTTCAAGCTTAAGTCAGAAACCTATAAAAGGGAAGTGTTAGGTATTAACGTAATTGTTCGTTTTTAGTTGAACGCATTAAGCGAGGTGAAGAGGACAGCAGCCCTCTGACTGACGGTGAGAACGGTGAGTTTGTCATAAAAGTTAACATACATTTTTTAATCTGTGTGTATTCTAAGTGAGTGTTTAAGATTCAAACGACAGAAACTTTCACTCTATGCATATCAAGCGTTGGCTTAATTTTATAGATAATACTTTGAAGCACTTTTGTATAAATCGTGCGATAATTTTATCGAGTATATCTTAGCTAAATGTCTGGTAACAGCTTTTGAACAATTTCAACTTCTCAACAATTACGACTTGCAAACGATTTCTTTGTCGAAGGAATTCTCAAATCTACGAAGCGACTAACAGCAGAATCCTCACGTTTGGCAAAAGCTCGTACGATAATGAAAGAAAGCAGCAGGTATACCCCGGGGCAACTTGGACTCGCGAGCACATGGAGAATAAATCTCTTGGTCAACCGGCACACGAAGCACACGCTCCAAGGCTGGCTTCGGCAAAGAATAACGATTGCGACTCGCCGCGCGGCCGCGGCGGCAATACGGTCACGTTCGCGCGCCTGAGCGCATGTTATTACTGTGAACTCGATTGACCCCGAATGTTAGCGAGCGAACGAGCGAAGGAGCAAGTTGTAAGAGAGAACAACTTGCCGGCTGCTTATTCGCGAGAATGACGATGGCGTAGACAATAGAAGTATGTGCGAGATGGAAATCGCGCGAGATAGTTGCGGGATTTTAAGCGATGGGAGGAGGCTTGATGAGTCTTTACGGGATTTCTGAAGTTTTGCGTGAGATTAGTTTGTAGTAGTTGATTTACTGCGTTAATTAATTTGGTATGTTGCGTATCTATGGACTAATTAATAATCATACGTATAGGCGGAAGTTTATAACGTTTTCAAAAAGCAACTATCATTATTCGTAATTGAATAAGAGATTTAGGTCGATCGTAAGTGAATTCCTCGATAGTTTTATCAAACAAAGATTCCACGTGAGATAGAACATCGAGCAGCTCCATATAAATATCCAAATACCTCGAACACGATCGAACGAATTGCGCAACGCTTGTATACCTGCGCAGAGATAATCGAGATAGAAAACGCGTGTGCGTGTGGGTGAAAACTAATCACCGGAATTAAAATAAACGACAAATTCGAATCGCTATTCGTACAAATCAGCGCTGCGAAAACTGCCCTCATAAATGAAAGTAAATTGTCCGAGTGCTATTTTCAGTTGCAATCAAACTACGTTTCGAAATAGCCGCACGCGCTGCATCAGTGTCTACAGGTCTTTCCAGTCGCACTGTCTAGCGCAACGTCACCGTCACAATGAGCCGTGCACACATGCGTGCGCATACGATTACGAAGCGCTATGACGTCGAAATACAGAGTGACACCTAAAAGCATCGATCGATTCCGATTATCTTCACGCAGATATCTGTTGATTCGCCGTTGGATGTTGATTAGCAAGAATCAAAAAATTACGTGCGAAGCGCAGTGAGATCTTCAGAAAAAAAAGTATTATACTTCCTGCGCCCTCGAAAACAAAAACAACCCAATCAACAGGAGACAACGTCAGCCTGTGAAAAGCTAAAGCCAATCGGTATCGATCCATCGCACAAGCTCGCAGCAGTTTATACTTGTAGACTCGTTCGAACGAAAGAAAGGAGAAAGAGTGCAGAGCGAGAGCTGCAAAAACAATTCGGCATAATTGATAATCGCGGAAATCCGCTTATTAGCCTGCTGCCGGTCGTTTGGTGCATCGCGCAGCGGGTGGTTCGCTCGTCCGAAACGGCGCGACTCTCTCGGTATCCCTGCGTACACAAACTGACGCGCAGTATAAGCTGTGTTGGGGAGCAGAATGATTTTTTGAAGAATCGCGGATTTTTCAAGAGAATTTCTGCGTGAAAGTATCTCGAGAGACAGGAGGTCAAGGTTGAATGAACCAGTATATGTACATTGTGCACAAGTCTCTTTCTGACAGTGTGTAAAGCGCGCCGCGGACGGATTTATTGGGCACAGAAGTAGATTTGGGAAAATAAACGAGAAGAACAGGGAAGCTAGTCCAGCGCCGAAATAAATGACGAGAAAGAGCTCGGAAATGAAGAGGAAGTCTGGTTTACGAGAAACGGCGTCTCTCTAAAATAATCAGTGAGAAGAAGGGATTTATTGTGACCGGTTGAACACCTTGGGCGGAGGCTCCGAAACTCTTGCGACTTGTAATGCTAAAGTCCATATTATGTCTTATCATTGCAATACGTTAAGTTTCAAAAATCTTATAACCTTACAATTGTTTAAGCTCGCACAATAAGTAAGAACAATAAGAACATCAGCTGTAGAAATAAGACGAGAGGAGAAACCAGCACATCGACCGACTCTTCGCCATCAGCTACTACTCTACGTAACCCGGCTATCGCTCTCTCCCGTTATCAGGCTCGCACAGAGGAAGCAGCTCCCAGATTACAAAAAAAAAAGAAGAAGAAGCAGCACACATTCTCTACAGCAGCAATAGCGTGGACTCCAAGTAAAGCATCGGAAGGGCAGAGTTAGCACAGGCGACCGGAAGCAAGAGAGAGAGAGAGAGAGAGAGAGAGAGAGAGAGAGAGAGAGAGAGAGAGAGAGAGAAAGAGAGCGAGAGAGAGAGCGAGGACTGGTCTGTTACACGCGGGCCTCTTGAAAATACAATTCTCCGGCTGTGCTGCCAGCAGCAGCAGCAGCTGCTGCTCTACTGTTTCTTCCGTCTCTGTCGCTCCGCCGAGCCAGCGCGACTCGACTACTTACGCGCTGTTCTGTGTCCTCAGTGAAGAGCGAACGGCGCACGCAGCCGGTCTCGTGGTGAAAGAGTGAGCGAGAGAGTCGCTCGCCACCGGTCTGGTTTGGAGCACCTGGGTTTCAGGATTGTTTGGATTTTCCGAGAGTTTTCCAACTTAGAAGATTGTTTTCAAGTGAAGCTATACTGAACGGCTGAGTTTGTAGTGGAGAAGCCGCTAAAGATTGTTGCTAAAAACTTTGAGGAAGATAATTTTCCTCAAAAAGTAGGATGTAATTTTGTGCTGTGTGATTGTCGTTTCAATGCCAGAATTCCGTCAGTGCGCAGTGTTAAAAGCGCGTGCCTTGTAGAGCGGCACTCAAGGAGAGAACGAAGCAGCTGATTCCGTACCTGTTGCGAAAACACCTGTTCTGAGATTTCGAAAAATCTCAACGTGTTTGGCGAAGAGGAAAAATCCAAAGGCGCTAATTCATGCGCAGTGAGTGAAGTCTTTACGAAGTGAAGTTCAAGTGATGATTGTGAATAATGCAGTGAACGAGTTCAAGAATAGTTTTATCGAAATGCGTTTGTAATTGGGAGATAAACCCCAACAGTGCGTGGCTTTGTTTCTCAATGTCTGGTGATTCTCGATAAGGGTAACATTGAATCTCGCAGCCTTTTGTAACGTTCTATTTGCTTATGATACGCGATAAAGCGCGTCTGAAGTTTTATGGCCTGATGTTACACGGTTGTACTTTTACAAAGAGACAGATGTTCCAGTAAACTATAATCACGCATACATGCGCTTTTCACAAAAAATATAAACCCTTCGTGCGCCTAGTTTTTCTAGCTGGTAACAGCTCTAAACGAATCTCGTTTCAACCAGACGCGATTCCGCAAATGCCTAATCCAAGTTCGCGCGTAATCGATTTGAATAAACGTTACATAAGCGTTACTTAATTCTCTCGTTCAACGCAATCGCTCCAACACGCAGCGAGCCGAAGAAAAAAAGCTTCAATTCGTTGTCTCGAAAATGCTGGAGCTGCAAGCACCAATGTTGGAGAGTTTGAGCAACCGATCTCTGAATGGACACCTGAACGACAGCAACAACAATGATGATCCAGACGACGAGGAGGAGTCGTCGGTCCAGCAGCTGACACCTAGACGACTACGGGGACGTCTGCTGCAGCGCAAGTTCAAAGCCAAGGCCGCAGCTGCGAAAGCACACCTGCACCAGCGAGCCCAGAACCGAAGCTCAGCCATAGCCAGGGTTTGGGATACTCTGGCCACAGTGAGATGGTCCAACAGTAGTGGAAACAGTGTCAAGAGCACGCCGGTAGTGCAGAGCGAGGAGGCGATACTAGCAAGGCTCGAACTGCTCAGGAACGCTGCCGAGGCTGGATTCAGGAGCGATGCTGGCTTGAATGGTACTGATGATTGTTTACTGTTAGGTCGATGAGATTTCAGTCAGTTTCTGCTTTATTTATAATTGTTTACTGCTAATAGTTTGCGCCTCGAATGAGGTCGAGCTTTAACTTTTTTTTAATTGTGAAATGTTAGAATACTATACAAACTTGAATTTATTTACGTCGGTCCCGTTGCTAAGCTATTCTCGTCGATTTTGTCATGCGCATTTTCACCTGTTGTGACAGTTCGTTCCAGTAAAACTCGCTTCATAAAGATAACATCACCGCTGCTCATTGCGTTGGAATTCATTTATAAAACGCGATGAAAACAAAAAAAGCGCGCTACCGAAGAAAATTACGACGTTATACATTATAATTAAAAAATACGTTAGATTTTCTAGGTTGATTTCTGCGATTCTAAATGTGAGTTTATCGTCTTCCTTATAAACACCCGACCAGCAGCTTAGCAATAAAATCGAGCTCCTAAATTAAAGCTCACTGGCGCGTGCACTTTCTATTTTAATTTTATCTCTGTTGAACTTGCCGAGGACATGAAGTCGAGAGGATCGGCAGTAGCACCGCTGTCCGTGTGTATTACGCTGTCCAAAAATATTAATCCAAAAATATTAATAGCTTATCTTGCGTATACGGCGTATACCAAGGTCCGTCGAAACTATACGTGGTTTCTCGTGATGGAAAAACGTTCCAAAACGAAAAGTTTTGTTATTTTGCAGCGACACAAATATACTCTTTCTCTCTCGCGTATTTGGTATATAGCGGAGTCGGTTGACCAAGTTAGCGCGTGTAATCTTAATGCAAATAGTTTGTCGCGGGAGACTTATCAAAATGTCTCAATCCTGTTTAATCTTTATGAGATACGAGATTCCGCTGTGTCACTACATTCAAGCAGGATTTTCAATTTAGCGCTCGTCGTGTTCTTCGGTTTAGCATAAAATATTTTAACGGTTTTCGAAATGCGTCAGCGATGATAAAAGAAATCATCGGACAATATTTCATAGCTCGCGAAGTCAGGTTTATCGTACAGCGCGATACGGACATCTGCTTTTCGAGACTTCGCGAGGTTGTATAATTACGCGTTTGCTATTGTTTCCGTGATAAATCTCCATCGCGAACAACGCATTCGATAGGCTCGGATGAACTTACAATGAAGTTCTGTCTTGGCGCGTTGGCTTGTTTAACATTGACACGAAAACGTCACGTCACATATGTGTAAGTCGTTATTTATTTAGTTCAATAACGGTTTTTAATCGCAGAAATTTTATCGATGATCATTTTTCTTTCAATATATACTGTGCGATAACAATAAACCGTTGCAGTTGTTTTTTATACAGTGAAACTTTCGAGAAGTTATAAAATAACAAAAATGTTCTAATGGTATTAGCATTGGAAATGAAGCTCGAAAAAGACACGGCACTCGCACAGATAGCACACAGCAATATTGTCGATGACTAACATCGCATATGCGTCAATTGACATTTTTATCAAACTCGGGCAAAATTTCGCTGCAGGATGTGGCATAGAGACAACGTTTCGCAGTTGCAGCTGACCGCTTTTATGACGCGCGCGTCTGTCTAGCTTCAATTTTTATTCGCCAAACTCTCGCATCAGCTTATGCAAACAGTTATGACACGTACGCGAAGAATCTCAAATATCCGAGCTTATCGGCAATAACTCATTAATCCGCGTGATATCGCTGATATACACACATACATCCCGAGAGATCGCACGAAGCACATATTTTTCGAAGCTACTGTAAAACCGCCAGGCAGTCACATGAGTGAAGGGAAAATAATATACTGTATGTCGCGTGAGAGCTGCGTGTGAATGGGACAGAAAGCGTTGTTTTGGGGTCGTGAGCACGAGCGTCATCCTTCTCGGCTCTAATGGAGAGCAGCTTTTTTATTTCATCGCCGCCGACGCACGTCATGCGTGTGTGTGTGTGTGTGTGTGTGCAAGGGAGTTTTGGCGTAAACTCAATTACATCAATTAAAACGGCCACGCGCGGCTTTGTGCGTGAGATGTGTAAATTGAGACAAAGTGATAATTTTTTTTTCTTGTTGTCCAATCTACTCGACTCCTACAGAGGAAGCGAATTTTCTCGTTGTAAATAGATAATTCACGCGGTGATCGATATTGTTTTTCTTTTTTTTTTTTGCGATTTCGAAAAAGGTATTGTAGCCGCGGTTAAAAATAAAAATTGAATCACGATGACGTGTTTACCTGCTCTCTCACGCATCGTTTCAAAACCGATGCTTTCGCGAGAAAAATACGCATGTCCACCTATTTATTTAGCGCTGCGCAACACGCAGATATAGAATTTCTGCAATATCGCCTTGTGCTTTGTCGAGAATTTATGTACTCATTTTTATTATTATCACAGTGAAAAATTGACACGACTATGTGTGTCTGTGAGATACACATACTGCATGTTTCGAAACAGCAGCAGAAACGAACGCAGTATTTGTCGTTCGGATTTGTTTTCATAAAGCTTAATTTGTTTGCACATTTATGCATTCGACGTTTTTTACAGTTACCTGGAAATCAAACTCACGCTTCGAAAAATATCGATAGCCAAACAGCGACTTCAATATCGCTTCGACAAGCAATAATGCCATATCGACGCGCAGCCACTCTCAAAAGTCGTCGAACACGTGTACATGAATTCCGCACTTGGACGCGCACGCACTGGTCCAATGAAATTCCTACGGCGAATCGAATTCCAATCAGGCGTTGTAGTCCACAGTAAAATTGGTAACAGCCCTGATTTGCATACGTCGCGACCGGTTCTTCGTGGAAGAAATTAACGCGCTGGAACCATACTATAGGAACGAACGAAAACCTCGTGGGACGTTCTTTTCTCCTCGTTTTTTTTTTCGCGCATGACGTGAGTCTCGTGCTTTTCACGCCTAAAAATATATGCGCCAACGAGCAGAGTCGCGCCGATGGCTTGGGACGTGCTTTAATGTAGGAAAATTGAATTTACGTCACGTGTAATTATTAATGTGATTGGATAACGGTGCGGATAAGAATCGATCGTGGTTTAAATTTACGTATAATAATATTCGCGATAATTTTGATATACGTATATTAGGTGGCGTTTTGAGAAGAAACGAAAATTCTGATTTTTTTTGCGTTGTTCGCATTATTTATTTATATACGCACGAGTCGTTAAAAGAACTGGCAGAAAATCACTCCATTTTCGAACCAATTTGTGAATCACTTCTGGCCACTTGACAAAATCTTTCTATAAGGGAAACCCACGTAGTGCCTGGTATTCAACAGATACTCCGTTTTCGTCTATTTTTAAAATTGACAAGCCACTTAATAAGAATTTCGCGAGTCCTAAATTATTTTATTTCGAAAACGCACGTGTTATAATGAGTTACATAATAAACTACGTAATATATCAAATCGTGACGATATAGCTTTCGAGCAGGTAAACTTTCGGTCGCGTGTAGTGCGTGGATCTTATAGAAATATAATTTAAATAATGCTGTACGTGATTGACGAGTGTCGCTCTGTTTAATGAATGCCACGTGATTAAAACTATCGGAATACACTACTTATATAGATCGGTAGATAAATTCCATAGCGAACACTCGGCAAAATTTCATTCATAGCTATTTCATGAGTAGTCAAACGTAAAACTCTAAAATATTTTAATTGTTCATAGAACAAGACAAGTGCTCCACATGCTATAGAAATGCCAAAAGTATACTTTCCGATGGATGATTTCATCGAACACCTGAGTAAAATGACCTTGACTCGAAACGCGGCTTGAGTCGAGTAAATTGATCAATCCTCTTGAGACTATATACTGAATGTCTAATTCAAACAGAAGAAAGAAAGCTAGTAATTTTTTTCAACGTTCAATTAACCGTCCTCTCGTCGGTTCTTTCAAAAACTAAAATCAAAAAGTAAAACAAACAAATCCTTTTTCTTTAAAACGCTTTCTATAACATCCTCCACTCGCTCTTTCGTAGAACAGTTACAGCTTGAGTATTGATCAATGAGTTCAAGGCAGACCATATGCCAAGAGACATCAATTCAGGTGGCCGATGAAATCATCCATTGTGTAAAATGATTTTGACTCTAGCGTGCTCGAAATTTGAATTAGAATTCCATCGTGCCCACGTTTGAATCTATAAAGAATTCGAAAGTTAAAAACTAACGGACACTTCTATTGTAAAACTACCTCAAATTTTCCACTTTATCCCTTCGAAATTTTCCCTCTGCGCTTCACCACTGACTCATCTATAAAGCTGCGCATCTCGCGGAAAGAACAACATAAGTGCGGAAGCGCATCGGCTAATCGTACGCCGAGCTCGCGAAGCGGCTGTTTATTTCTATCGGGGTGAGATCGCCGGCCGGTTTTACGACGGCGATGATGAGCCTTTCCGCGATTCCATTAGACGCTCCTTCTCCTCCTCGCGACGTGTTTTTCCAGCTCCGGCTACCTCCTCGCGTGCAGTAGTTTCCTCTTGCAATTTGCGCGTCGAGGAAAGTTCTGAGCTTGGTTTATGTGTACGTATGTGTGATTGGAAAAAAGGACGTTCTTTTCTCTTTCATCGTCATGGAATATTCTGTGAATCTTTATTTTTCGATTGATATCGGAAAATTTTCCCTTATCGAGGAGTAATAGCGAACGTCAACTTTTTAATGGTATTTTGAATATAAATAAGTATCAAAAATGTGATACCTGATATTGCAAAGCAAAATTCCGTTTGAAATAAAAATCTGGAGCTTGACGCGTTTTCGAGCGTGTACACCTGACATCTAAATTTGTTCATATTCTCACAGAGCTTATAGTTCGAATACAGTCCCCCAAAACAGTGAAAGCACCGACGTGAACTCAAAGCATTACTCAGAGCTTATGGGAACTTTAATCAGCTTATTACTAAAATTCCCATCCAATAGCTCTATACACAATCATACAGGCGCATAGACACCAATATAGCGACTCGTTGCGGTAACAGCGCGCCATATGCAAACAAGCTTTTCAAAGTCGTTGAATAATTCAATCGTTTCCGCAACTCCATTTTTTTCTCTCCCACAGATATAACCATAACGATCCATCATTTACACTTGCGCTCGCTTGCCTTCTATACACGTGTGCATAGTGTATACATTCGTTTTATCTGGCAATGAAAATCTCTCTATCAAAACTAAAAGCCCACCGCCGCACACTCGAATCAATCGAACAGCCATCGCATCGCTTCGGTTTACGCAACTCTCCGCCGCACGAAAAGTCAATCGGGCAATGAAAATATCGAAAGCTCTCTGTACTCGTGTGTGTGTGTGTGTGTGTGTGTGTGTATGTGTAAACTAATGCATATCCGTCGGCTCGCATTCGTCAAACCGATTGATTAGCTTTGGCGCGGGGGTCTTAAAGTAACCCGCAGTCGTTAAATCGCCTTTGGCAGGAGCTCAAAACGCCGCGCAAGGAAATACTGATGTGTCTGTGTGTATGCACGCCGATGAGGGAGTCTTCCGATGCACGACTTATGAAGATTTCCACGAGCCGTGTCTTCTTTTTTTTTAGCTATAACTTTGATTTCTTTTCTGTAAATTGTCGCAGAAGATAAACAATTCTCATTATTATAATAACACTAAATAATAAATAGAAATTCCCTGTAATGGATCTCAACTTTCATTGAATTAACCAATCACAAACGCGCCCGTCTAATTTCGCGCGCAAACTCTCATCAGCGTCAAAGTTATAGCCACTCGAGCAAACCGCACGCATCGAGCCCTCTCTCAGAGTCGCCACGCGAGGCGTCAGACGCGAGCCGCACGTGCTCTATCGGCTAATTCCCGGCGCGCCTTCTCTCCTTTAGGGCTCGGAACGACGATCACGTATGCGGGGATCGTCAAAAATGGTGTATAAGAGGCACGGCCCACGTATTTTTAGAGCCGCCGGAAGCCGCTCGCAGTCCCTCTCTTTCTATTGCTCGTCTTCGGAGATGGATTTTTTTTTCTCTTGGCAGACGCGGATTTCTGTGATTATTAGTGTAGGTATATAGCCACGTTGTTGTTTTAAGAGTGTCTTTTACCGGTTCAAGTTTGGCGAGAATGTTTAACCCTGACGAGTTAGCGTATATAAGCAATCGAGAAGCTCTGCACGGAAACGAAATTTTTTTTTTTGACGAATCGAAAAAAAAACACGTCGCTCAATTATAGTATATAACCTCACCCAGTTCCATCTCTTTATTTTTAGTATAAGTTCCTTTTAAATTTCCAATGAACCCTCCTTGTGTTTTCACGGCTATTCGAAAGTGATTTAGCGTTGGCGCCCGGCATCGCTCCCGTAGGGAGTTTAAAAATACAAATCCATTTTTTCCAATCTAGGACTAATAGAGGATCGCTCTGCTATACTGCATCGCATTCGAAAAATCCGCAGCGCCGCTATCATTGCTCCCACCCTCTGCAGCAGTTGCTCCTCTGCGCTATATTCTCTCTTCGCCGACGGTTCATGCGCGCAGTCTTCAGTTCCTCCCCGTCTGTCGGCGCAGTAGACACGCGGAGTCGTTCGCTTAGTTCTAACCCTCCGGAAAGGGAAAAAAAAGAAGAAAAAAAATCTACCCGGAGTCGATAAAACAGAAGAGAGAGATATAAGAGAGCGCGCGGATGTGTGCTCGAGAGAAGGACCGTTATCTCGATTATTTAATTGCGCTCGGCCGCTGTAATTGATATGACATAAGCGAGGAGTAGGAGGTCTCGACTGTGTGCATAGTATAGTTGCTCTTTTGTCGTCTCAGTGCGGTTTTGTTCTGTGAGATCGTTCGGAGATGTAGTACACGGAGGTCTTTTATTTTTCTTCTCCGATACGCGGAGGAGATTGATTGATTTCGACTGACTGAGCTGTTGCTGATTTTGTCTACTTTGAGTGGATTTAATTTTGGTGAGGCTATTTTTGTATTTTACGATCTTGGAAATGGGAGGATTCGATGCCATTTGCTCTTCATTATTCATATAATTTCGGGGAATACGAGAATTTTTCATTTCATACATATAGCACTGCGGGAACTATATCATATCTAGAAGGAAATCCCATTTGAATCACATTTAAATGGAAATTCCTACAGATAGGCCCTGGTATAAATTTCAAATCGACGCGATCGTGCGGATTGCGAATAGGATCGTGCTTGAAAACATTTTTTAAAATTTAGATTCACTTCATATACTTATGTTTGTTTACACACGTATATATACTCCTATACGTACCTATAGATAACGAAGGCTGAACCAGCGATGCGTGCGAAAGTAGGTTGTCAATTAACTGTTTGTTCTCTTGATCCTATCGCTCGATGAACCTAATGAATTATACCAGAAATTTCAACGCATTATACGAACCCCTCTCTTTGGAGACACAAAAGAATCTTGAACACTCGTCGCGCGCGCGAGAGAAAAAAAAACATCGTTTTCTCTGCGCGACGACAATGCTATCCGTACACACACTAGAGAACTTCATGTCAACAACTGTGATTTTTGCCGCAGGAGAGCATCGCGGAAGTGGTCCGGCAGGAAGCGCACGGGGCGGCAGCGAGCGAGGCCGTGTTTCCGGCTTCGGAAGCGGCGATCACGCCGATAGCATGGACGACCCCTCCTCGAGGGAGGACATTTCCGAAATGTACGTATATCATCGCACTTATTTTTTTTTTTTTACATTTTCTCCCTTTCTCTATTTCTGTATACCTTTGCTTTTCCTCGTATTTTTTTTCGCGAACGTGGGGATTTCTTTTGATGAAGTTCAGTCGAGTGAGAAGCGATATTGAGTTTGAAGAGTGGATTTTCTCGAGGAGTATATGTTTTCGGTGGGAAAAGATACGTTTCTTTATTGGGTTTTGTATTAATTTGCTGTTTTTCTGTCATTGCGTTATTTAGGGTGCAGCAGAATATTTCCAGTAAGCCAAAGACGTCGAATATAAACAGGTCTGAAAGTTACAAGGAGAGGATACACAATAAGGTGAGCACCTTCGATAATTTTTTTAAACCAATACACTGCTTGTATAGGTGGATTTTCATTCGACCTTATGCAATTTGAATTTTCAGCGGCAACTGCGCGAGAAGCGGAAAACTAGTGACCCGAACCTCTCGAAAACAAAGTAAGTTGTTGCGACTTCATTTTCTATTTTTACTTTTATGATTCTCCAATGTCCTAATTCTATAAATTGATCAAACATCCCTGTGAACTTACGAGCGTAAACCCACCGAGGTGATCTTGGGCTCAAAAGTAATGACTCAAAGTAATCGCCTTGTATAGCTTACACGACAGTCCAAATAAGACTTTTAATGGTCATTGTAAACACATTGGTTTTATAGCTGTATATAGTTGACTAATTCGTTCCTCCAAACGAATGACAATGATTTAGAACAGCTGTAACGCACACTGTTTTCATTTTGAATCCAAGCAAATTTTATAATAACGAAAAAAGAAACGCGAACGCCGGAATTTGCATTTATAACATTCATGAAACTTACTACCCGGATGTGAAATGCAATAAGTATGATAAGATTTATTGGCCTTGTACTACGATACAGAAAAGGCTTTCCGTGCTTTACCGGGCATCGCAAGCTTTGCGCTAAGGTTCGGGCTGCATGCAAAGAGAGCAATAACCTCCCCGAAACACATCAAGAATTATATTTTTCCACTCCCTAGCCTCGCCGTGTAAAACGCGAACGATATACCTTATGTCCACAAAGTTAATAAAACTTTAGAGAAAAAAAAAATAATAGCATCTCCTTCCCCAACTCCATCCCCCGGAAAATCCTTGCGCGAACTTTTTTCCTCTCATTACACTTTACGACATCAGCCTATGTCGCTCGAACAATTCAAAGTTATGGTAGTCGGTAAACGCCACCTCCCGTGCTCGGAACTTTTAACGTCATCTTTCGAAAAGCCGACGCGTTATATTTCCCTTCGTCGTATAGCTCCTCGCTACCGACTCCCTCGTGTGTCGATTATAATTTTCACCCATACATACGAAGAGGCCTTGAGGATCGACGCACCTGTGCACTCGAGTTTGTTATAGATTAGATCGGGGATGTATGCAGGCGCGTTTTATCTACCCTGAGTGGGTGAGCTTTTTTTCCATTGAACACGTTCTATATAAAGACTCGCTTTTACGAGTTGATGCAATTTTTAATTCGCTTATTTGTAATAAAAGCTGCCGTATTTTCTAGAAAAATTGGAATCCGGCGAACTTGAAAGCTTCGGCGACGCTGTCTGAAGGTAACAGCCGGCGCGCGACGCTTTATTCTCTCTACGCCTTCTTTCTCCTCTTTCGCCTCGAGTCTCCGTTTCAAGATGAAGCAACACGTTCACGGTCGGAAAACTCGGCCAACTTATTTATTAAGCTGCTGCGTCGTCTCTCAAAAGCGACCTTCGAGAGCGTCGAACGCCGCGCGAGCTTTTGGCAAGAATCTGTACTTGCCTCTCGCCTTTACCCTGATCTTCGACTTTTTTTTTCTTCTCCTGCTGACGCTTCAGAATTTCTTTCGAGAGAAACGGAAGTTTCTCCTGAAATTGATCGTCGCTCTCTATCAACGCACCTTTTTTCCGCGTACTTTCCGCCTATACATATCGGGTATCCCCCGCGTTTCCTTTCGGGATTCTTTCCCCCTCATGATGTTTTATCCCCATAAGCGCAGTTGCGCACTCATATATTATCTCGCCACTAATTCTGGCACCCTCTCCTCTTTCCCTTCGTATTACGCAGTGGTAGTCCCTCTGAAGCGACGATTTTTCTTCTGCATATAGTAGAAATAATAATAAGCTGAGTTGCGATGCATCACTTGGGATTAAAGAACTAAGTCGACCCTAGAACGTTTTTCTCTGCGCGACAATGTTTTACCGAGTATAACGACCAAGTCGAAAAACGAGGCGCGCGACGTGTACAACGATTTTAAAAATAAGTTTGACTGCCGTCGTTAAAGAAGCTTGTAGCAGTAGCGGCATCGAATGAATTATTACGAGTTGTTATAATAATAGTTCGTTGGAACTTGAAATACGTCGATCGGGAATGTTGACGTTTTAATCAAGTGTACACTGAAAGCTTGATTGATACGCCCACAACTCAACGGCGATTAATCCCTGACTCTTGTTAGTTTTTAATGTTTTATACAAAAATATTCCATTAAGGAGATTTCTTTCGAAGAAAGCACTTGTCGATTAATAAATCCTATTCCCTCGTAAAAGCTCGCACGCGATAATCTCGCGGGACCTCGGGAAGAACTATGAAAATAACCTCGATAACCCGCTAAAACTTTAACGCGCGGGTCACAATGAAATTTCATGGGAAGATCAATAATTTTTACTACCTCTCGTTGCTCTAATATCTTCGTAGTGCGCATCTCCAATCGAACCGAACTTAAAGTCATAAGCACATCGACGTTTGAAAAATCCAATAGTATAATACCTTCATCTCATATCCAACCACGAAAGAAAATAATAACAAGCAAAAAAGAAAAAAGGAAAACTGTAAGCTACTCGCACGCGCAGCCACCCCCACCCCATCCCGCTCTTCTATCTTTAAATTCCACTACCTTCTCTTTCTCCTATAGCGTTCACCCTCGCACGTACGTACACACCTCGACTCACACATTCGCGCAGGCGTACACACACACACACACACATACACACACACGCACACACACACACACACACACACACTCGCACACAGAGACAGAGTCTCTCTCTCGGCTCGAAAAAGAGCGCGCAGGCTCGAAAACAGTTTATAACCCGCGCGCCTGGACTTCCTCAGTCCGTCGCCGGCCACGTACGTATGCGCCGGTCGCTCGTACACCTTATACAACCGATTCGCGAGTGTTCTGTGTTGTTGTTCATTGTAGAAAAACAATTATGCAGTTTAGTCAAGTCTTGTAGTTCGCGTCTGGTGTATACTGTTGGTATAATAAAGTTCGCGTCGTATACCGTCGAGAGGACAGAGTGTAATCGGTGATTATTGTCGTTAGAGGGTTTCTTCAACGCGACGCAGTTTCTTCGCGTACATATAGACGAAGAAGGCGTCTGACGTCAAAAATCGCGAGCAATGCGACTCGTTGGACGGCTTCTAATACAGACACATACACATCAGAGTCTCCTCTCTTTTCCCTTTTTCGACGACGAGCCTTTTTGCGCTTTACGTCACGCTGTGCTATAATTACCATTGCGAGTCTTCGCTAACGCCAAGTGCCCTGATCAATTTGGCCGGAAAAATTACTCGAGGGAGACGATTACTTTTGAGTCCGCGACGGATCAAAGCAGTCGGATACATTATGGAGTCGAAAAAAAGAAAATAAATAAACTAAGCTTCGAAGAGTTAATAAAACGCGGAGCTAGTCAGCCGATATTTTATACGTTTTCCCGAAAGCTCTCTACCGCTGTGGGTATAATGATTCATCAGCGGATTCGCCGCAGATACACGAGAAAATCTCTGTCGTCTTGAAAAGCTCGCAATATAGAGAGACTTGGCACTTCCTACTCGAGAAAAGACCGCTCTGGGAGCAGTTTTAAAATAATCTCCGATCGTCACGGTGCGCACGTGCGTTAGAATTCGCGGGGGGCACTCGAGTGCATTTACGTTCTTCTTATCTACGCGCGCGAGCCTCTACGGTAATAATAGCGGTCTAAAATTAAATCGAGATACTTTCCCGATTATTTTTCTGCCGATCGCTCGGCTTTTAAACGCTCCCGTCGTCGTCGTCGTCGTCGGATAATGTATAATATCGAGAGCTGAGAGAGAGAGAGAGAGAGAGAGAGAGAGAGAGAGAGAGAGAGAGAGAGAGAGAGAGAGAGAGAGAGCTGTGAAAAAGTTTATAAGAGGAGTTTCTCGTCGCTTGTATCCGCGGGGGAAATCGTTGCAACTTATTAAATCGCAGCGCGCGCGGGCGTTTTTATCGCGAAAATTTCAATTAAAACTGCGAAATACACAGACAAGTTCGTAGTCAGGTCTCTCACCTTTTGAGAAAAAGAATAAGAGTATAGAGCTGTATACACATATATATATAGGTGATGCCTCTTCCTTGGGGAATTTATTGATCGGCGATGAAGTCGGGCCTGCTGCTGCTGCCTTTTCCGTCTCTCTCTCTCTCTCTCTCTCTCTCTCTCTCTCTCTCCTCGACTACAGCCTTGAATCCAGCAGCAAACAGCCTCGCGATGGCTGACGTTTGTTTACCCCCCGCAGAGCCGAGCCTCCACCTTCTTCCTTTATACTTATACGTATACACACATCCGACACTTGGCGGTATATAGGTCTCTCCGGACTGGACTTTTTTCTTTTCTTCGATCTATAGGGGGGAACTGCGCTCACCCTCAGGAAAACAGCTCACATATAGGTGTGATGCTGCGCGGTAAAGTTATATACTCCGACGATCAAATTAAAAATCCTCGAAATATAAGAGCTAATTCTCGCGTCGAATTAAAACCGGAAAACTCTCCGCGAACAATGTCGCTCGTCAGAGCTGAAGGAGAGAGCGGAATATCATCGCTTATCTCGAGTTTACGAGTCTTCTTCTTCTTCGTCTCCACCTCCTTTATTCTTACCCAACGAGAAAGAGAATGAGTAGCTCGTATAACACAAGGCGGCGCCCGGTTAATTAATAGGTATAGCGTCGGCGCGCAACTTTCCGAATTGAAAAAGTTCAAGCGACGCGCATCGCATTTCCGTGTCTAAAAAGTGAATCACTGAACTTTACCGCGAGTCTTATATACCTACCGATAATATCCCTGTGGACGTGATTCATTTGCGCGACTTTATACACACCGGAGAGGATATCACGCTGACTATACTTCGTCTTCCTCTATATGTATACGTTGAGCTTATTTATCGTCGTTTATACGGCTGCCAGGTATACGGGATGAAGCTTTGTTTTTGGGGGAAATTCGCGTTGAAGGGTTGATCCTGGTGTTCGACGCTGTGGACTTTCCTGGATTTACGGTGTGATGGAGAGGATTTTAATCTACTTCGTTGTTATCGCTGTCTTTGATCGTATGCACACAATCCAAGAAAAGCCCATAGACTCTCCACACCAAGTATGCGTTTTATTCTCGTCCCATCACTAGCAGCATCGAATCGATCCCGCGCATTTTCCATAACGAGCACGAGAGGCCTATATTCGCAAAAGGTGGCGCATCATGGCTATATAACGCTGCAGCGTGTGTTTGCACGGACGCCCCGGTGACAGGGAGGAAATTAGAAGGGGTGGTAGTGTTATAGCAACGGCGGCGAGAGAATAAGAGAGAGAGAGAGAGAGAGAGAGAGAGAGAGAGAGAGAGAGAGAGAGAGAGAAGATCGATCGCGAGTCGTGAGAATTTTTACGAGTGAGCGCCACCGCTCGTCGGCGATTGTTTTCTTTTACTGCGCGTCGCGTCTTTTTTACGAGCTACCTTATTAATTTCGACGCGTCTCGCGTGTGATTGACGCAACGCAAGATCGCCTACGTTGTATATATAGTGTATAGAGGCTGATCGATACGGGAAAGGGTATTGCAACGCTTCTGTGGGCGCTATCGTCATTAGGCTGTTAATATATCATTAGTTTATACACAGGCGACAACGACGACGACGTTACGCTGTATTATATGACGATATGATTGATTTATTCGCTGCGGGGCTTATCTTGAGCTATTGCGCCGGCGACGGGCAATTATATTGAAAAGAAATTTGTATCTATACATCAGTCTCATGTCTGTATTAGTATAACAGTCGCGTTTTCTCGGGTAACAATGGACAGGTGACAGTAAGTCGTATAATGTCGCAAAAATCGGCGCTTCGGAAGCACTACTGCCACCGCGAAAGAGAAAGAGCGGGGGTCGAAAAGGCGTCGAGAGCAAATACGAGAGGAAAACTAGAACGACGTCTGTGTGCTGGAAGGCTTGATTAAAGTGACGGTCGAAGGAGCGGCTTCGATAAGGCTCGCCCCTCTCGTTTCCTATATATCCCTGAGCTGCTTATCCCTTGCTGCGCTTTTTCCGCTCTCTCTAATAGCTACTCGTATGGCTTGTGTTTGCGATGTATTTGGATTTTAGGTTGTTGCGGGTATGCGCTTAGGGCCGATTTATATCTTTATCATCGTTATTTGCATAAATCATTTTTAAGAAACATCGTAAATAGTATGCAAATGTAAAAGACACTCCTCACAGTCATAGGCGAGAGAGGGAGAGAAATGTCTATAAGCCTTATGTATATATACGTATAAAGATCGCGGAGGGATGGACGCGCGTCGAAGCGCGAAAAAGGGGCCAGCGTGTCGAGTGAAATGTCAGCTTGCGACGCTAATGCTCGACTGACCTTTTTCATACTCCGTTTGTCGTCTGTACACACTTGCGCTTTTTTTCTTCTTCTTCATCCTTTCCTCGATTATATGTCCCCGACCGCAATAATTGCCATCAGTGAAAGGAGAGGAGCCTCGAGCTTTCGAATGTGCTTTTCTCACGTTTCTTTATTCGTGTATAAGCTTCGAAATCAACAATCAGTCTATAAAAAATAAACTACAACTCGGACCACGTACATCCGGGAGTGGCAGTGCGACAAGTGAAATAAAACTCGTCGAGGAGCCAAGCTCATAGTCGTCAAGCTGGTGGCGTTGAGCGAGGGTGAGCTGGCGGCGCTGCGACAGCAGCCGGTGCAGCAGCGCAAGGCAATGGAGCCCGCGCCGGCCATCGGCAAGTCCAGCAGCGCCAGCGTCGACGAGCCGACCGATCAGGAAGCCGCTGGACTACTCGTGCCCGAGAGAAGGACTCGGTCCGAAAGGTATAGAGTCCATATAAACTGATCGTGTTGATAATCTATATGCTTTCCTGAGACTTATGCATTAAAAAAGAAGAGGGAAAGCGATGGTATTGAACCTATTTACGATCTGTTTTTTTCGAAAAAGTTCAAATATTGTGTCACCTGATAGCTCTTATATCACGTTGTAACCTGGGAAGTGTATCAGTCAGATTTTGATTTATCACCGCTGCTGATGCATCCACTTCGTATATAATCCTCCCTCTTGTGTGTTTTGCTTGTTTTTTTTTCTGCCTCCGCTCACACGTGCCCGAATATTCAAGGGCTATTTTTAAAGCTTGTCATCGCGAACACGAGGTTTTTAATCTCAGAGACCGTTTGCTTATGCAAGCGTAAAAGCCCTACTATATTTATGAGACGCGTCGCGGATAAAAAGTTATTCTAATCCTGCAGAGCTTTTTCCAAAAGCTCGCACATCCCCGTATCGCAATAAATTCGGACGTGTAAGAGAGATAACGCCGCGTATGGCCAGCAGTGGCTCGAGAGATTAATGACCAGAACGTGTCGCATTATAATACCCATATATATATATATATATATATATATATATATATATATATAACGCGCGCGCAATGGATATCGAATTCGCTGGGGTTATTGTTCTCTCTGAAATATGCGCTTAGGGCATGACCATTTTTACAATAGAATGAATTGAGTATCTTCTTGTTCTTCTTCTTTTCTGTACATGCACGTGTCGTTGCGGATCCATATAAAGAGTGCGATGACAATTGTGTCCGATGGGACGCGACGATTAATTAAGCGAGCGATACATTATGTCGAGACTTTTGATGTGAAAGTTTTCCATTAAGACTTATTACTTACATACTCGACGGATAGTCGATACAGAAATTTTCCCTTGACCGTAGGTCTATAAATATATATATACGGCTGATGCTTGTTGCAAAAAAACGATTTTTACATTTGATTAGTATATTGTAGATGAATTCCGCTTCGTAATTGCGATGCGGGGAGTAAATTATAGAGTCACGTTAGAGCGTAAATGAATTTTCGACGAAACAATGTTTTCACGTACGAAGCGACGTTTGTTTATCAATCTCTAACGCATTAACAAAAACAAGAATCCCTGCCAGATATGCGTTTTCTCGAAAGACACACACCCGCAAGCGCACACCTGTTCGAAGGCATATGTACATACGAAATCGATCACATCCGAGCGTAGTTTAAAACTATGCGCCATTCATTCATGAACAACCTTTGAGAAACAGAGGTGTGTCGGTGTCGATTAAAAATGGCGAGACAGCTCTGAAAGCTTCTCCGGTTATTTGATGGCCGTTGTTGAGTTCAGCTATCGTTTATCATGAATGGCCAAAGATGCCTGCATATATATCGATGTTTGTTTTATATTATTTTTCATTTTTCATAACCAGTAGCTTGAAAGAAAAATCTCTTTTTCGCCGACTAATCTCGACGATTCGACTTGCAAGGCTTCGAAGCGAACGACTCTTGACTATGGAGCTGTGCAACCTATATATTTACAGTTGGACGGCTTCGATAACAGTATATTCTTTCTCGGCGAAGCATATTTACAACCGTTGCAAGCGTTTGCATACGTGTGTGTAATAATCGTAAAAATAATTTATCGACGATTGTCTATGGAATTACTGAGAATCAAGCGCCAAGAGGAAAACTAGTGCAATGCGGCCTTAACCGACGCATTGTGTTGTTTGCCTACGCTAATTCGTCCGAAAATTGCAATTATTTATAGTTTAGTTATCTAGAGGGAGGGAGGGAGTCATTGAAAAACATGATGACCGGCGAAAGTAGGTTAAATTCCGCAATCATGAAAAATCATCGAATTTCGTGCCAAAAGAGCCGACGCTTGGATTTTAGCTTCGTTCCAATTTGTTTGATGTCCATATATCGGCGAGGTTTATGCGTATCTTTCAAAACTAGCTTAGTGATATCATCGAACTTGTTTTCCAGTTACTAATACAGAGTCACGACTGCTGCGCATTTCACGTTCTAGGAATGTGAATTACAGCGTATATAAAACATGATATAAGAGTTTGTTATTTATAAAAAAATTCGACGAACTTATACGTGACATTGCCAAAAGCCTCTGAGGAATCGTTCTGTTATAACAACGACGAGGGCGCTATGCAAAATTTTCAATAATTTTCAGAACGGTCAAACGGCTCTTCTTAAAATTAAAGTGTTTCTGCGTATTTTAACGAATATTTATACGATTCACCTAAAAACGAACTATTAGCGTGAATCATCTCAAGTGTTCGCGTGATAAATTACTTTGAAAAATGGTCACATATAAATAGAGAGCAAACTATAAAAAATAGAAATAGAAGAACTATATAGCCCTCCCGAACAATGTGTTTACAATCCATTAAAAATACCAACAATCCTCCTTTCAAAGTGCCGTAAACCAATCAATCAACAATAAAATCATCAGACAATTACTAATTGTCCATATTTTGTCCACCAAAGTGACTGTGATGCGAGCGGCGCTTTCCCAGGCAACTCAGCGGGCAGCTCATCCAATAGTAGTCTGTCGACGCGAAGCCTGGACAGTCCAAGTACCAGTTTGGAGCAGGTGCATCCAGCGACAGCCGGCGCCAATGCTTCAGCTTCATGGGACAGTGACGTCGATGTCGAACCTGATCCACCAGACTGGAGCCAGGGCGTTGCCGAGGAGGTGCTCGCCAGACTCGGAAATGCCGAGAAGAAAAGGCAGGAGGTCATCAATGGTCAGAGAAAAATTTGTTTGTCTCTTATTAGCTTATGATTCAGTTTTATATATGATGATACTTTATTAAAATATATTTTATCGTTTTGAAAATCAAAGTTATATACCTACCTACCAATAACTACTGAATATGCTTTATTAAAAACATATTTTTTATTTTAAAAAATAACGTTCTATCTGATTTCAGAACTATTTCACACGGAGCGCTCACACGTGCGTGCCCTCAAGGTCCTCTCACAAGTCTTCCACAAGCCGCTGTTGGAAACGCAGGTTCTGCCTCCCGATCAGATCCACCTGCTCTTCTCGAACCTCGACGAGATGGTGACGCTGCACTCGCAGTTCAACCAGGCGATGAAGCGCAGGAAGAAGGAGAACCCCTGTGTAGGCGATATCGGCGATCTACTCCTTGAGATGTTCGATGGTGAGGCTGGCGAGATCTTTGAACGCGCTGCGTCCAAGTACTGCGCCAAACAGCAGGTCGCGTTGCGCGCTCTTCGCGATCAGAGACGCAAGGATCCCAAGCTCAACTCATTCCTCAACGAAGTTGAGGCTAATCCCCTTTGCCGGAGGTAAGTTTTTCTTTTGAGAATCATCGTCGCTTTTCCGGTTACTCATTATTGTTTTATTTAGACTAATTGAACGTTTGATTAAATTAATAGGCTACAGCTGAAGGACCACATACTGACGGGAATGCTCCGGCTGACCAAGTACCCGCTACTATTCGACAACCTGGCCAAGTACACATCTGAGCAGAACGAGAAAGAAAAGGCGGCGGTATTGCGAAGTCTCGAACGTAGTCGCGAGATCCTGAGTCGAGTCAACCAGGCTGTGCGCGAGGCAGAGGATTACCATCGACTAGCTGAGATTCAGCGCACGATCGATCGCTCGGCTTTCGATAAGTTTGAACACCCAACGGTCCAGGAGTTCAAAAACCTCGACATCACCAAGCGTCGGCTCATCTACGAGGGTCCTCTTCAGTGGCGCGTTGTCGCAAAAGCCAAACCCGTCGATCTGCATGTCGTTCTTCTCGACGACACGATTCTCCTTCTTCATCGTCAGGATGAGAAGTACGCCCTCAAGTTTATCAATCAGACGAATCAGTCGAATGCAGTCCTCAGTCCCATCGTCAGGGTATCCACAGTTCTGGTCAGGCACAATGCGGTCGATAAAAATTCGCTCTATCTGGTTAACACGTCACAGAATGGTGCGCAGATTTACGACCTTGTCGCATCTTCGTCCGAGGAAAGGAAACTCTGGTGCAAGCACATATCTGAGGCAGCGGAAGTGCACAAGTCCAGGGATAGAGAGGGAAGAAGGCCCATGCCACCAAGTTCGTCGTCTACAGATCTCGTTGAGTCATCCGAGGAGCAGCTGCTACCGGAGCCTTCTCCTGCGCAAACGGTTAGTATCAGATTTTTACTGTATGATGTGCCTCATTTAGGAAAATAGAGACTTGAGTAATAAAATTATTAACATTTCTTTTTTCAGCAGGAAAACAGCAATGATGCTCGCGCCACGGAGAAGCTCGAGCAGGACAAGCGAAAGGACTCGCCGGTCACAGCGATCGACTCACCGACAACAGCTACAGCGCCTACACAATCCTCACCTCGACCGCAGCCACAACCCACGGAAACAACTGACGCAGCCGCCGCAACTGCTGAAGACGACGAAGCAGCTGCAGCGACGTCGACGGCGGCTAACGAAGAGAGTGCAGCAGTTGCTGATCCGCTGAAATCCGGGCTTAGTGTTGAAGGTAGGAGGAAGCTTCCGGAGCCCGAGGAGGGCGCCGCGGGCGGCGCCAGCCCTGTTGCCGGTTTAGCGGGTATCGCTGGAACGACAAGTACGGGCGAGTCTCTTCGACTGCTAACCTGTACACAGAGCTCACTGATAGATCCGATTGAGGTGCACGTCGAGGAGAGACCAGTGCACGTTGCCGAGCCAGTTCTTACACCCATTGGTGACTACTTAAAAAGAATATGTTGATTTTTTTCATTTCATTGTTTTTTGACGAATAAAATGACTCCCCTTTTTGTCTTAGAATCCCTGCGAAGAAAGGATGAAGTTATCAAGCAAGCACTGCTCGAAAAACAAAGCATAGTCGAGAACATACTAAATATTCCAAAAACAGAGGTTCAACCTGTCATCGAAACAGTCTCCGAACTTCCAGCTGTTGAAAAAGAACCTTCCGAACTTATACTCGCAGCTATCGGTCAAGGTAAATAGTCGAGTATACACGTACAATGATTTAGTACAACAAAAAACAATAGTTTATTGTCAATATATTGCTTTCACAGCGAATCAATTGATCGAGCTGCTGAACTCAGCGTTGACGGTAAGCGAAACAGAGACAGTTCTCGCCACCCAGACTGAGAGTGCTTCCGACGGCTGCAAGGCAACAGGATGCCCGACTCCAAGAGTACATCCTCGAACACTCGAGCCCGCAATCCCAGTATCAACTCTGCAACCATTCTGCAACTCGCTGACCTCACAATTATCACAACTACTCGTAAGTTTGCAAGCTATTTTTGCGAATATTGAATATTAATATGCTAATGAATACTTATATTTATGTCAAACTATTTTCAGAAAATCGTGAAAGAAAGAGACGAAGAGAGAGAACGGCTGCGAAAAGAATTACGGCGAAGTCGCGAACGTCTGCATGCAGTTGATGCCGAGGCTCAACGCCGGGAAACTCCAGAAGTACCTTCTGCATCAGCTGAAATTGAAACACAAACCGAACATTGTGAGTTTCAGTTCGAACATTACTTCTTTGTGATTTAACTTTTGTGTAATCTAAAAATACAACTGAAATTGATATTCAATTGCAGCAACCCCTGCAGTAACGACAGATGATGAGGTAAACGAAGCAACAAGCTACGATGGACCTAGTAAAGAAGTAAGAATAGCATTCGCAGAATTTTTGTCTGAATTTCGAATTCAATAAAGTAGACATATTAATAATTGCTTTGTTTTCATTATAGATTTTCGTCGACGCTCAAAGCGAACCAGAGGTATCCACAGTAACAACGGAACCTGTTGAGGAGGTCAAAGTGGCGTCTGACAATGAAGTCATGGGAGATAGTGTAGGTTGACGCGTCCGAACTTTCTCCCTGAATCGCAGACCTGATGCATTTGCAAGTGCGTTTCCGCGATTCTTCGCTCAGTATCAAAAATGTGCGCAGAGCATAAGACGTGCGAAGAATAAAGATTTATAAGAAAATACAACACTCGCTCCGATAAGAAAAGGCAGGGTAGCATAACAATTTTAGATATGTATTTACCGATTCGAGGGGCTTTACACTAACGCGCGATATAAAATACTCGCTAATGATTTCGTGCAAGATAAACAAACAAAAAGGAAAAAAATCATGGAATTTTCCGCTGAAACACATCATTGCCGTGAAGAATGATTTTTTATGGTCGATTTAAGAAAATGGGAAAAATTTTGCGATTTTGACGTGGACATACCTTCCTATTTTCAAGTACAGCGTTATACAAAGTGCCTTTTTTTCTACACACTTTTTATACTTAAGCTAGCAGGTTTAAAGGGGAAAATGGAGTTTCGTGAGATTTATACAATTACCAGAAAAGCCTTATAGCTCTTTCAGGAGTTACTAAGACTTGTAGTATTTCAATTTTGAGAACATACGTACTATAGTCTTGACGAATCATACAAAGTTTTTAGAATGAATTGTAAAACTTTATAAGCCAATCAGGTTCTTCACTATAAAACATATACAAACCTAGCAGCATATACTTGCTTAAAAGATCTTTAATAAGTGCATTAATGAAAATTAAGACTTAAATGTATCGATATTGATGGACTGTATTTATGTTGATCAACGTACTTCGTGAATCAAAAAAATAAAAAGGAAAGTTATACAAATATTAAGTGGTTCCTTTTTTAATAATTGATGATCTTTACATTACATTTTATAATACATGGGTGCTTTTTCAACCTCGAGTATTGTATTCTACAAAGCTTGTTGTAATTTTTGGTCGAGTTTACAACTTCTTCATGTACGTCTACATTATTATGAATTTTGGAGCAATGTGCTGAATCTCGTTTGAGCTGGAGGAACAAATACCCATTGTCTAACTTAAAAGAAGCACGAAATCATTACGCGGGTGTTGAATTATACATAATTAACACAATATTCCACAATCATTGGAACATAAATATAAAAATGAGATAAATATACAAGCAAATATTATGAAAATAAACATATAAATAAATTATAAGTAAATAAATTAATGACATTAAAAAATAAAGCTGTAGTACATGTATAAAGGAAATATTTAATAACTTTGTTAGATTGTAGAATCATAGTGGCGATTATTATTATTATTGCTATTATCATTATTACTATCATTATTATTAGTTATATTATTATTAGTTGTATTATTATCATTATCATCAACATCGTATTACCATTATTTCCCTCAATTAAAACACATATTAAATCAAAAACTGTCACTGTGTATTTATGTAAATTTTAAAACTTTTTATTTATGTTTAGATAATTTTTTGCAATTTTTTATTTACGTTATTCCTATATATTTTCGAGTTTTTGGAATTTCAAATATATACAGATACTTATATACACGTCAAACGACTCAACTTTTAACGTATACACCAAATATTGTAAACAAATTCAGCGTTAGTCGCAAAAACTTTTTCACTTAAAATCTATCAAAATACGGATAACTGAGCATTCGAACATTTACAAACATTTACATATATATCGCGCAACAAAATTTGATGAGCGCTTTTACATTCTCAAGTATAATATTTTCCAATATATTTACTACAAAATATTCTTTCACTTTTACACGGGTATTTACTAAAAATGTAATTTAACTTTTTATCGCTTTTCGAAACAATTGTTGCGTATTTTTTATGAACAATATTGTATGAAATGTAAAATTTGATAAGTCAAATTACTCAAATTTGTCATACATTTTTTCCCCCAACCCCTTCTACCGCCAATCTGCTAAAGAATAAATAAACTTTGTATACCAAACTATATTGTCTTTATTTATTATTTATTACCAATATACTCAAGTTTATATTTATATAAAATAAAATTAGGTATGAATATAGATACGCATGCAGAGACTAAGTAATAAAGTATGACTACTAAAGAATTCTCTTCTCGCTGTTCGAACCCTTATCCGTGGAATACCGCGCTTACTCCTTTTCAGCTGCAACCTTTTATTGGCTCAAACAAACTCTTTAAAAAATGTCTGACTCTTATCCTCCCAATGAAATTGTGGATATAATAATGGTTTTAGGAGAATGTAATAATATATCGTGAAGCCCCGTAGAAGACACCCTATGTACTGATATGACAATACGATGTTACGAGCCAGAGCTCGTCAAGGACATCTCGATTAGCACGTGTTGATTTTTCCTAACCTTCTTGACCAGAATAAGTCATTCGAGTCAACATCAGATTATTCTGATAAAACTAGGTACATACTTCTTCACAGTAGTCAAAAGGACAGCAAATATTTAAGTATGTTAAAGTCGACAACAAAAACGCTTTTAGAAGGGCGAATTATTTTAGCAAGTGGTTCTCCAAGAAGACGAGAAATACTCCAAAATTTGGTAAACTTTTGTGTTAACGATTAAATTTAATTGGCTATAAAAAAAATGTATTATTTATTCTTTATTTCCTGTATAGATATTACATCTTTTTACAAAGTTTTACAATATAGTTTCATTACTTATAAAAAATGTAGTATTTTATTAAGTTGCAATTCAATTTTCTAAAATATTCTTGCTAATTATCGAGTGTTTGACTGATATATTATTTTAAATAGGGAATAAAAGCAGAAGTAATTCCTTCAACATTTGATGAAAATTTAAATAGAAGAAATTATAAAAGCCATGGTGATTTTGTAGCTGATCTTGCTGCACACAAGGTTCAAGAAGTATTTGAAAGATTGAAAGAATCTCAAGATTCTAAAGCATCTTTAATAATTGGTGCGGATACAATTGTTACCCAAGGAGACACAATTTATGGAAAGCCTAAAGATGAAAAGGATGCTTTCGATATATTATCAAAGTATGTATATATAATTATCTTATCAATTATTATTTAAAACGATCTTTGACATGTGCATGTTTTCTTAGCCTTGCAGGAAAAACTCACACTGTATTTACAGGGGTCTGTTTGAAAACTCCAAATAGAGAATTGAAATTTTGGGAGTCAACTGAAGTTACATTTGGAGATGTAACGGAACAGCAAATTAGAGCATATGTTGAAACTGGAGAGCCACTGTGAGTTTTATTTTTATTTTTATTTATCTAAAATGATAGATAGTAACTTAGAATTATATATCTGCAGAGACAAAGCTGGTGGTTACGGAATTCAAGGAATTGGGGGATGTTTAGTAGAGAAAGTGAATGGAGACTTCTATACAGTTGTGGGATTACCACTTTATTCGACAATAAAACATTTGAACAACTTATTTTGTGAAGCATGACATGGTAAATAGATAATACAATGAAAATTGTCATAATTATGAGAGTACAAATTGTAATATGTAAGTTATTACACATTGTGATAAATACTGTATAGCTAATAATATATAAGACTACAAAAATCACACGGCACATAAATGTTATTGCTCACAGTCATTAATAAAAGCAAAAAGCTAATTGATCCGTAAGTACGTTCAGTCATTGAACAATAAATCATAAATACTTGGATGTCTAAAAGATGTCAATTAATTTAGTGTAAATAATAAGTATAATATGTAATATACATGAATCTTTTTAATAAATAGAATAATTTTAAAAAGCAATCAAATTATTGCTTTTTGATTTTTAAAGAATGATTTGTGTATATAAAAAATATTGTTGAAAGCTGTCAATTCAACAAGGAATTACTTCCAATTTTTTCCAAATTATAATCTAGGTTTCTGTTTTCATTATGTTACTTTATGTGAAAATTAAAGCACTTATCGTACTACTTATTATCTTTTAAATTGTACTTTATCCACTCTTGAAAATACTTGTCGAGATATGAGCATGGCCTGCAGACCTCTTCACCTCTCTCAATAATTATTGTACACGATTTGTGCCTCCATCGATTACTATAATAGTCTTTGTATGCACATCTTAACAATATATCTTGATTATCTTCTATATTGGGTCCACCCTTACACACAATCATGTTGACTATTTCCGCAAAAGACTGCTCAAAGTCCTCTCGAGTATTTTCATAATCCAAAGTCTTCTCAACTACAAGCTTGTCTAAGACAAAAGCTTTAAACTTTAACTGCTCCGTAAATATTACCTAAAAGCAATTGTTTATTTATTTTCAAATCCTCAAAAATGTGAGTAAAGTTAATTTATTGGTCAGAAAAGTATGTACATACTTGTTTTTTGTATGATGGTGACATCGAAACGTTGAACAACGAGAATGTGATTTCAGACAAAACTATAGCTCTATTGGGTGGCGGCACTCTGTGAATACCCCACAACCGATTAGACAATGTTAGATCATATGGCCCATCATAGAACAACTCGAAAAATATGTTGTTGACTGCTAACGGAATTGGGGGTGGTGATAATATGGTGGTCTCAGATGGAGGATTTTTAGTTTTTATAATGGCATCATTCTTCACTTGTGGGCTTTCTTCTGTGTTATTGGAAGTGTTTTCCTTTTCTGTAAACACAATTTTTGGTCAGGATATTTGCTTGAAATACGTTAAAATGTACAATTTAACAGTGTAAAAGTAATGATTAATAAAATTAATAATTCTACAACAATAAAGCAGCAAAAGCTTGAAAAAAACATTGAAATAAGCCAAGACCAAACTTGAAAGCTCAAGAGCGAAAAGTAAACAAACAAATATGGTAAAAGCTTGAACAAAATGCTAGCCCAGCTATTTTAACCTACTTTGAGCATCGTTATCCGACTGTTCTTGCGGCTCGTTTTTCACCTGCGTCTTGCTCTCCATATTATACTTGGAAAATCACGCTCCTCAAACAATCGCCTCGCGACCACCTGTTTCTTTCCCTCTTCCTCTCCGCACCTGTTTTTTCCCTCAGCGAAAAAACGAGCTCCTCGAAGCGTACTGCGCGTCACTTGGCGACTAAGCGTCCCACCTCCTACTACCTGCTGTCTCTGTCCGCTGTCATGCCGATTTTCTCGGCGAATTTTGCATTTTCGCGAGAGTAATAAGCTGCGGACACGCGTAGGTGAGTTTGAAAAAAAAGCGCTCAAGCGCGCGCGGACACCGCGGATATAAAAACAAACCCAACCTTATCTGGGAGTTCTTCTAACCTAACCTCGCGACCTCGCGGAACTGGGGGCGACATCTCTAATTAGAAAAACGCCATTTTTTTGTTGTGAACGGCAAGATGGAGGACGTGTTGGACGAAATCGTTTCTTCGGAAGATTTAAAAGTAAGATTATTCAGGCTTCTTATTTATTATTTTGCTGCTTGTACAGGCGATTTTAATTGTTAATAAATCATGATTTGCGGTTTTGCATTTTCCCTACGTTGCCATGACCGTAGAGATGACGCCATGCACTTTTTTTAGAGGTTACATTTGATAAACAATTATCGTTCATTTTTTCGTAATTAAATATTCATGTTAACAATCGTTCAGTTTTGATATTTATTCTACTTAGCGTGCAAAATCATCATTGTTTGGGCATATTTCAAGGAGGAATTGACCGTTTTTTTGTTTTTAAGTTGAAACCAGACGGATGACTCACGTCTATTATCGTTACAACGCATTTATTAACGGGACACGGAGATCTGTCAAGAATGTCAAAAATAATATAGATGTTGCATCATTTGCATTTTGCAATGTTTTTTTATTCCAACGATCTTGGTTTAACGCAATATGTATGCTGAGTCATTATATTTGATGTAAACAAATTTTTCTTTGTCTTTATAGAAATTCGAGATCATCTATAATGAGCAGTTGCTCAGTGGAACAGTCGACCAAAAAGTACAATTTCAATATGCCTGGTGTTTGGTTCGAAGCAAGTATCCTGCCGACATAAGGAAAGGTATTATGCTATTGGAAGATTTGTATAGTAGAAATGGTGATAGCGAGAAAAGGGACTGCTTGTACTACCTTGCAATTGGCAATGCAAGAATAAAGGTATTGATAATACTTTTCACATTTATTATCTATATTTTAATAATAATTTAATTATGCTTTTATTTAAGTATGAAAAACTTTATAAAAATATTAAATTAGTAGGTAATGTAAAACGTGATGTTTTTATAGGAATATTCCAAAGCACTTAACTATGTACGAGCTTTTCTTCAAATTGAACCAGGAAACACACAAGTACAACGTCTAGAAGTATTGATTAAGAAAAAGATGGATAGAGGTAATGCGCTATTGACAGTAATATTCCAAAATATGAATATAAGATTGTAAAATGAACATTATTTTTCTTCATTTTCAGAAGGTCTGAAAGGTATGGCTATAGCAGGAGGAGTAATTGTTGGTATTGCAAGTGTTTTGGGCTTAGGCATCGCTATGGCAAAAAAAGGTTAGATGAATGAAGCAGGCAGTTCCATGCTAATCGCAATGGAGAACTTGCTACCAAAAAAAAATGCTGATACTGATAATCGTGGCATCTCATTGCAGACAGGAGATCCTAGCCTTCCAAAAGACGAAAGCCCATATTCTTGTAATGTGTCAATCACTGAAGCCTTTGTGTAGTTATGAGGCTGGATCCTCGCTTTGAATTGTGCCCGATTTTTTGATGTCGTGCGTCATCATCGACATTCCGTAATGTGTTTAACTGCAAATTAAATGCAGAATTCATCTTGTCTTATCTTGTCTAATTTTTGTCTAGTGTACAGCTGTGTATCAAGTTATTTATTAATTACGATTAAGAATTTTCATAAATGTTTAAATTATTTGGGGTGGTTCTAAAATATGTACATAAATGAAAAGTCGCTTTTTAACTTGTTTTGATTTTCAAAGCTTAAGATGATACATGGAACTGAAATGCATGAGGTCTATATCATAATGTTACTATTTAAAAAACCTAAGTGTAAGAACAAAATATGAGGCGATTACTTTTACAAGTGTTGAATGTTATTATTTAAAATAAACTAATTGTTCTATCAAATTTGAAATAAATTTATTTATTTTACATTACATTATCAATGGATAATAAATTAGAAAATCTGTAAGGATGAAAACTGCATTTCTTTACATTGTGTTAAATTGAATACAAAGCATGGTTCAGTTCTTTGTTTACATGAAGTTGACTAATATTTAAATACTTATAATAATAAATGCCATAATAGAAATCTGATAGATAGTTATACAACTTAGAATCGGTGCAATTGACTTTGAATGACTTAAAAATGGATAGAAAAAATCGTATGGTAAGCTTATATCTAAATTTGGCCCTCCAGCAATATGATATCTTGTAGGCCTAGAAACATCATGAAATGCTACATAGCTAACAAGATCTAACTGTAATACTTCTTGACAATTTTTACTAGTGCACTTTGGCCACTTCAAATCAACTTCTTGTGAGAATGTTAGACCAACTCCCAAAATTACGTGATTTTTGTTAGTTCCAGGTTTTGATATTAATGAATGTACAATGTCAAATACCACTGAAGTAACTAAACCTGAACAGCGTATTTCGTTTTCCGTTATTTGCGCAGTGATAACGTTTTGTGGAATCTTCTCAAAAAATATTTTAGCCCAACTTTCTGTGCTATTGTCAGAGATGTTCCCAGATTTAGAGACAAACTGTCTTTCAAAATTGACTTTCTCAAAGTTTTTGAACGTCATAAAATTAACGATCGATTCGAACGTACGATTTTGTAGCTTTATGCAAGCTGATGTTGAAAAGTTATTTGATTTCACGACGATTGAGCACTTCAATTTCAAATCCTCTAAAAATTTTACGGGGTAACTCTCAACTTCACTACACATGCCTGTTCTGTCAGCCATTGGCAGGGTCAAGTGTTGATGAGTTTTATTAAAAATCACATATTTAACTTCCACATCACCAGTTTTGTTAATCGTTTGAGTTCCAATAAGTATTGGTCTTCCTGCAATGTAACCTGGATTTCCACTTCTTTCAAATATTAGCGATTGATTTAAACCAACCCATTTGTAAAATACTTCAAATTCTTGTTTAAAACTGTCAGTGACATTTGCTAACTGAATTTGTACTTCAATATTTTGGATTCCTTCACTTCCATTGTGATATATCATGTACCTCATCTTTTTTACAATATTATAACAAAGACTTTTTTCTGTACAGTATGATTGAACAGTTATGTTTTTTTTACAAAGGTTCCAAGAGTCAGAACAGTACGAGACATTGATTGCACGACAAATATTGTTTGGACAATCTTGCAAAAGAAATTTCGAGTTGAATTCCAAAGGCAGAGCAACAATAGTGAAGTTACTGAAATTCGATGGAAACAAAAACACGTTTTTGTTATTCAAGTTATTCTGATGACAAGAACTTTTCCAGTCTTCTAAAAATTTAACAGTCTTCTTGAAATCACAAGCTTTCCCAAAGCCAGTTTGTGGAAGCTCTAAAAATCAAAGCATGAATTAAAACTACATCTCAATTTTTCTAGATCTGGTAAAGTATGAAAATTCTACTAACCAAGAGGTTGTAAAGAATTTTTATTTATTTTCCATAATGTGTCTCCATGTCTATATGAATTTGAAATATTTAATTCTGGAACAATGAGTTTCTTTTGTTCCAAAGTCCACTTGAATTTTGATGGCTTGTTGTTATCAATTACTTTTTTGAAACTTTTTTCATCCTCAATTTGCTGTAAAATATTTAAAATATTGTCAAACGTTTGTTAACAATATTAAAGAAAAATATAATATTATATTACATACCAAATGGCTAGTTGCACTATATACTGGTGGAAGATTGTCAGAAGCTACACAGAATAAACTATCAACAATCTTCTCTAAAATGAATCTAGTATCATTGTGCCTAAAAAAGGGCTTTTCGTGACAGTACCAATTATCTTTTTCTTTGTCAATTTCTCGATCTGTACAGTGAGAAAAAACTTTGAAGTGATATTCTGTGCAATCTAAATCACAGCAACAATTTATGTCACAAACGCCAGTCTAAAGTATAAAAAAATTATATTAAAAGATTTTTAATAAAAATTGTGAAATATCCAAATAGTTTTCACTTACTGTAAGATCACAACTGCAAAATTTATTCTTGGATCTTTCTCCTAGTACTTTTTGAATTTCTGAAAGATCTAGGTTCAATTCTAGATCCACTTCTTTCTTTACACTGCTTTCAGTGCTGGTAGTGGTAGTTTTTGTACTATCAGAACTCTTAAATATACCTCCTGCTAGTTCTCTAATATTTACATCATTGATATCATAGTCTTCATCTTCATTTCCTGAAACTGTTGAATTCTCACAAAGAGTATTGTTTTGACAAGAGTCATTTGAATCTTGCACTTCCTGTCCAAGTGTGAACAAGAAAAGTAAAGTTAATTGTAAAATTAAAGTCACACTTTTGATTGTACTCATTGTCAACTTTTTGACTTTTGACAGCGAGACTATTCTTATCTTTTTGGTCATAAGTGGCAACCAAACTTATCAAAATTCCTTACAAGCACATATAGATCTATTTGGACGGTACCCATGCTTTCAGTAAGGAGTTCAAATCTATCATCAGCATTGACTAGAATGTCAGGTGATTTCAGTTGAAGGGTTGTACCCAAAAATTTATCTTTCAACCTATCTTGCCAGTTACCTAAAATACCAGTTTTTATATATTGTAATTGCTCTATTTATACAGAACAAACTAAAAACAAGAAATCAAAATGTTAAACTTACCAATTGGTTTCCAAGTATGACAGTCTATCGAGTGAAATCCAGGTTTCAAAGGAATACTGCAGACCCCATAAGAAACAAACAGTATCCTATTGAAATTATCTCTACAAAACACTTGCAGCAGAATTTTTGGAGAACCTTGAAGAGTTTGCGTTGCAAAATGTAGATCCACTGGATGATCCCAGACTGGTTGATTGGAAAATGGGTCACAGCATTCTTGGGTTTGTCCTTCACCGTTACCGTTGATAATTTTCCAACCACTACCTGGAAACAGATGAGAAAACAAACATGAAAACAGTTAAAAAACAAATATATGTTTGTGAACTTTATTTCCTGCGGAAATTGAAAAATTTTCAATCAAACGAATGAAAAAATCAAGGGTAGGTGTAAAAACTACGTTACCAGTGGAAAAACTCCATTTGCAAAATAAACGGGGCTGTTGAAAGTTTCTTGCGGATGTGATCGTGCCTACTAGATGCAATTCGGCCATCATGTAATCGATGCAAACGTCGAAATGTTTGTAAATTTCTGTACGCTCGTCGTCTTGGAAACCCTTTGTTTTGAATTCAAATGGGTCGTAGCATTTACTAACCTTAACTGATGTATTTTCATGATAAGCGCGCCGAAAGGGACGTTTAAATCTGTAACCTCTAAATATAATTTTGCATTCGCGAGATGTAACCATTATGTTGTGCGGTGTTTGATCATATTTATACTTTGTTTCGGCGCATGTAAACAAAAAATACAGTTAAGTGAACAAAAACGAAATGGCAACTCCGAGGAAAATAAGAAAACTCGACGAAGCTGTCGTCAATCGCATTGCTGCAGGTGAAATTATCCAGAGGCCGGCGAATGCTTTAAAAGAGCTGATTGAAAATAGGTATATATCAATAATGCACGTAGCATGTACAACAATCACGATTGTAAGTTTTGTTTAAATGTTTTGTATTGCTTAGTCTTGATGCCAAAGCAACGAATATTCAAGTATCTGTGAAGGAAGGAGGAATGAAACTTTTGCAGGTTTTAAAAAAATTGAATCACTGTTAAATTCATTTAATTAATATTTATAGATCGTATTAATAAAGAATGAATGCATTTTAGATTCAAGACAATGGCACTGGCATCCGCAAAGATGATTTGGACATTGTATGCGAACGTTTTACAACCAGCAAGCTACAAACTTTTGATGATCTCAAGTCTATTTCAACTTTTGGCTTTCGAGGTGAAGCTTTAGCTAGTATCAGTCATGTTGCTCAGCTTACAATAACAACTAAGACAGCAACTGAAAAGTGTGCTTATAAGTAATACTCTTTTTCAACTTAATATTTAAATAACATATTTTATGACTGTTCATAACAATTTGCTTGTTCATTTCAAGGGCATCATACTTGGATGGTAAATTGAAGGGACGTCCAACCCCTTGTGCTGGTAATCAAGGAACAATAATCACAGTAGAAAATTTATTTTATAATGTTGCGACACGCAGAAAAGCTTTAAATAGCCCTTCTGAAGAATTATCAAAAATAAACGAAGTTGTTACCAGATATGCTGTTCACAATCCTAGTGTAGGATTTACTCTGAAGAAGTATGGCGAGGCAGTAAATCTAGTTCGTACTCCACATTCATCAACAAATATCAATAATATTAAACTTCTTTTTGGAAACAACATTGCTAAAGAACTATTAGAAGTTAAATTAGATGATGCTAGATACAAGTTCAAATTACATGGACTTGTGACAAATGCAAATTATTCTGGTAAAAGAATGATGCTTTTATTATTCATCAATCATCGTTTGGTTGATTCCTCTGGTAATTTCTTATCTATTTTATTTTATTTTTACATCTGTATAAACAACAAAGTAAAGAAAAATTATATTTCCAGCAATAAAAAAAACTCTTGAGGATATGTACTCTGTATATCTGCCAAAAAAGGCCCATCCTTGGTGTTATATTTCTTTGGAGATAGAGCCTCAAAACGTTGATGTTAACGTGCATCCAACAAAATATGAAGTACGATTTCTTCACGAAGAAGCAATTATTGAAAAAATAAAAACGACTCTTGATGAGAAACTTGCATCAAACGATGCATCAAGAACATTTTATATTCAAGCCAAACTTCCACAAGTTAATGTTACAGAGGAAGATGACGAAATTTTGCCTGGCACTCAAGAACAGGCAGATAAAGACAAAACGAAAAAAATTCATCCAAAAGATATGATTAGAACTAGTTCATCAGATCAAAAACTGGATAAGTTCAACTTTACTATCAACAAAAATGATTTGGAGAATCTTGAGGCAGAAAAAAATAAAATACGTGATAATGAAACAATCGAAAAAAAAGCTTGCAAAGATAAAGATCTGTCAGATATTTCAATTGATAGCAAAGATGCTTCAAGTACTTCAGATAATCCTAAGTATCCTTTTGATACTTCAAATGTGATGAATCAAAGTGAAGTTGCTAATAAAACAGACAATAAAGAACCTAAATCAGAATCGTTAGAAAAAAAGGCTGAAAATAATCAAAGGGCTCAAATAGATAAAAATTCAGATAAACAAAAAACACCTGTTGAATTTAAGTCTTATTCAGTAAATGAAATCCAAGTAGAAACAAAATTATTGAGTATATTAACTTTGCGGAAAGAAGTTGAAGATAATTTTCATGAGGGATTACGTGAAAGCATTTCTAATTTAATTTTTGTTGGTTGCATTGATCATCACTCAGCTCTAATACAAAGTGGAGTTAAGTTATATATATGTAAAACTCAAAAACTTGTGTAAGTTGAAAATCTATGCTATTTTTTCTGTCAATCCTTTATTTAAATTATTAAATTAATTTCTTTTACGTTCATTAAAGTGAAGAACTTTTTTATCAAATCATGCTGTATGATTTTGCTAATTTTGGAGTGCTCAAGTTCTCAGTAAGTAAAGTATTGATTATTCATTTAGTCTGAATAAAAGTTATAACAAAATGAAAATTATTTTCTACCTAGGAACCAATACCAATCTATGAGCTTGCATTAGTAGGACTTGGGCATAAAGAGGCTGGATGGTCACAAGAAGAAGGTGATAAAAAAGAACTTGCAATGAGTGTACAAGAACTGTTACTGGAAAAAGCTGATATGCTAAGACAATATTTTTCAATTTATATCGATAAAAATGGCAACCTTAAATCTTTACCATTTATATTAGGTAATTAAAATAATTCAAAATAATATTTTTCTAAATTAAAATAATTAATGCTCTTGATTATTTTCAGACAAGTACTTTCCTTCACCAGGTGAGCTTCCCTTATACATTTTAAGGTTGTCAACTGAAGTGAATTGGAGTAAAGAAAAGGCATGTTTTCGTGCCATATGTCGAGAAACTGCGAGATTTTATTCTAAAGTAGATATAACAAATGATTCATGGAAATCTATAACTGAACATCTATTGTACAATACTATTAAGGAAAGTCTTTTACCTCCACAACAATTCTTACATGATTCAACGATTTTAGAAATAGCTAGTTTACCTAATTTGTATAAAGTTTTTGAGCGTTGCTAAACAGTATTTAATAGTCTATAGATACACTACTTATATTTTTTTACAAATCATTTAAATAAATAAACGTTCATTGATTAATTGACGATTGCTATTTTATTGTAATAAAATCAATTTTTGTAATACTTATTAACATTCAGTATTTATTTAATTTTATATTTTATAACAAATAAAATTTAACTTGTAATGTACAGAATTGAACATCCCAAATGCTAAATGAGATATATTCTTAAAATTAATATATCTTAAGTTTTGTGTGGGATATGGATTTGTGATAAAGTTAGATTCATAAAAAAAAAAGATTTTTTTAATATGTTCTCATTCTGATGAAAACAGATTATAACTTTTATCCCTTTGCAACACCAACCAATGCAGGTCGAACTATTCTTTCATGTAATTTGTAGCCAACTTTTGAAACAACAACCACTGTTCCTGGTTTCTTGCCTTCAACCTCCTGTAATTTCAAAATTGTGCTTAGACTAAATTGTATTCACAACTGTTAATGAAAAAATTGAAAATCAAGTGCTGATCCTACCTGTTGGAATAGAGCTTCATGTTGATTGGGATCAAACTTCTCATCTAGAGGATTGAGAGAAATCAAGCCATGTTTCTTGAAAACTTTGTGCAATTGTGCTTCTGTCATGATTAAGCCTTCATAAAGACTTTTCAGATGAGGATTCCTTTCAGAAATTTCGTCTTTTGGTACACTTTCTGTTGCTTTCCCTAAAATGTCAGCAACATCTAACAAATCTTTGCAAAATCCTTGTATTCCAAAGAGTTTGGCATCTTCAATTTGTTTCATGAGCCGTACTCTTAAATTTTCACCATCTGCTAGCGCTCTTTTGTATTTGTCGTCTAACTGTGAATATTTTTCTTTCAATTCAGTTAAATCTTTGTTCAGCAGTTCGATTTCAGACTTCAGTTTCTTTTCATTCTCAGACAAAGTTTGCTCTGCACCTTCACTTTTAGGTTCTTCAGCAGTTGTTCCAAAGTTTTTTCTCAATGAAACAAATGATTGGGAATACCTTGCAGGCCTGCAAATCAATAATTTCAATTAAATTTTTTTTATTCATTCAAAAATTAAAATATATTAGTAACTATATTTAAAAGGAAACTTTATTATTTTAGATACGTTACATGTTAAATTTGATTTATTAAATTTGTAAGCAAAATATTATTTAATTATTCAGTGTTAATGCAATTTCGTCATATACAAAACAAAAATTTCCATGTCTTGTGTAACCTTAAAAATACGAAAAAAAAACTTCCAAAGGAAATTTATTATTCCATCAATCACATAACGCGAGTTTGATAAACTATAAACAATCAAAAATTGTCAAAAATCAAATTTATTCAACGCTGAAATGAATTTCCATCCGAGATAAGAACCTGTTAGATAACACTTAACCTAAAACTACCAACTATTCGTACTCGAACGTCCGACCAAACGAATGTTTGACTGATATTGCCCGAAATTCCGACGCGAGAAAAGCGAATTACCTGAGTGCAAGGGTTTTGCCATTGTGGTAAACATTTTCCACAGCGATACGTGCAAATTTCATTGCAACCGGCATAGTGAGCGACGTCATGTTTCTAGTCGTCTCTCAGCTCGATCAGCTTCGTTCAATGCACGCGGATGACGATGGGCCAACTGATGATCGGATCAAAAACCACGAGGGACGATTCGCGCTGACGAAACGCGAGACCGACGTCGCGAAACGAAAACTCGAATTTCGTTCAAAGTACAGCTTCTTCCTTACCGTAGGCTGATAATGAAGAAACTTCTCCAAATAAGGTATGTAAAAGTAATATATATATATTATGTTGATTTTCATAAATCATTACCATATATAAAGATAAGACATTATCTTGCGCAATGCAGTACAATTCGGCAAGAATTTTTGGCGCGCTGATGGGAGGGGATTTCCGAGAAAGGGTGTGCGAGCGTCGTGCCCCCCGCATAGATTGTCTGTTCAGTGGCGCCCCCTAAGCATAGCAGTTTCAACACAGCGAATACGATTGTGAACAAAGTTCAGTACATTCGGTGTCGTCACGTGCACGTGTAGCCGGTTTACATATATTCACGAATACTAATTATTTCAACCAGTTTGTCGCGAGTGTGTAAGTAGTGTCAGTGTGCCAATAAGAATATTATGAACTTTGTACGTCACGGAATTATCATTCCGGTGGCGCGTTTCGCAACGCTTTGTGAGATAAACTCGGCGGCGGCGGTGCTTCTTGGAAATTTGGCGGCAGAGGCTCGTCGACCAGTTTTTCGGGGATTCAAAGAGGCTGCAGTTGTTTGGAATCAGCGTGGGATAAACATGTCGAAGAGCACGTTGGAGAGCGCGAAAAAAATCGCGGCATACAAAGCCGTGGATGAGTATGTAAAGGTAATGATTATGATTTTTCAATTTTTTTGGATGGAATTTTGTTAGGTACTCTTACTTATGCCGATGTTTTTTTTGTTTAGAACGACAGTGTGATTGGGATAGGTAGTGGCTCGACCATTGTTTACGCCGTCCAGAGGTTAGGTTAGTGGACTAATTTTGCTATTATTTTTTAGCTGTCGATCGGTGTTTTTTTGTGTGTTAGCGTTTATTTTACGAAAAAAATATGTGGTTCTTGGAAAAAAATTTGCATTTCGTTTAGTGCAAATTCACGAACTGCACAAATTTTTTAAAAATCTGTAATTGTTAAAATTTGTATCATACGTGATAAAAATTATTTCATTAATTTTTTCCAATGAATTTGTTCCTAATAAATTGCTTCTTTCCTGCTCTACTTTTTGTGTAAACTTTTCATAGTTTTTACATTTTTATTTATGAATAGATTTATGCTATCAAATTTATATTTTCTATTTAGAAAGTAAAATATATATTAAATCTTATATTTTACTTCATAGATAGAAACATTATGTTCTATGCACTCGTGAACAAAGTATTTTTTGAATAATAAATTGTAAGCTACCTATGCTTACTGTTGAATCAACTGTCACATAGCACTTTTTCTACTAATTTAATTATCTTTAGCTGAACGTGTGAAAGAAGAAAAGCTCAATGTAGTTTGTGTACCTACCTCATTTCAAGCTCGCCAGCTTATTATCAACAATCATTTAACTTTAGGAGATTTAGAAACTCACCCTAAGGTAAATTTATTTTTTCTATTTTATTTTCTTCCATTGTCAATAGCAAATTATTACAAGCTTTAGGGAAAAAACATTTGTTATCTTACATATTTTTTTAGTTGGATTTTGCTATTGATGGTGCTGATGAAGTTGACTGTGATCTTAATCTTATCAAGGGAGGTGGAGGTTGCTTATTACAAGAAAAAATTGTGGCCTCTTGTACTAATACTTTGGTTATCATAGCAGATTACACGTATGTATTTTTTTTTATAACAATTTCTATAAAAGAATTTGTTTTGTTTAAATATGGCATAGTTTGGCATTTTACGATAAATAATTAAATATTTTTTATAGAAAAAATTCGCAAAAACTTGGTGAACAGTACAAAAAAGGCCTCCCCTTGGAGGTGGTTCCTATGGCCTATGTTCCTGTAACAAGAAAAGTAGAAGATGATTTTGGTGGCAGTGTTAAATTGAGAATGGCAGTAGCCAAAGCAGTAAGTCATCGTTTAATGAATTACATATTTCTGTACATTATTATTAATAATGTATGAAATGCCCTTTTAATATATGATTATAATATTAGTATAATCATATATTAAAAGATTACCCTTATTTATGTGCAGTATAATTAATTTAATATATTTTAGGGTCCAGTGGTGACTGACAATGGCAATTTTATTTTGGATTGGCATTTTCCTGACAATGTCAAAGATTGGCCTACTGTAAATCAAAAACTTTTGTCAATTCCTGGTTTAGTAGAAACTGGTCTTTTTGTTCATATGGCAAAAAAAGTATTCTTTGGAATGCCTGATGGTAGCATAAAAGAACAAGTGTAATTAAAAAGAATCTATTGACAAAATTTATTTTATAAAAACTATAATTTATATTTTTATAATGCAATTTTCAATCATATTCATGACTTTTTGATCAATCTGCAATATGATTTGACGATTAGGATTAAGGTTGACTTTACAATATCACAATAGAGTAACGTCATTTGTGTAGTTTTTGCATGTGCCATACATTACTTGTTCTATAAACGTTTATGTTTATATTCATCATGAAATTAATGTAAAACTCGACAATGAAAAATATATTAACAGTTTTACCAAATCTAACTTGTTTTGAATTTGTTTATTTCAGTAAATATACCTCTTTATTAACATAATCACTCGCTTTGCTCGTACGCAAACATTCACACAAGGCTAAAATCACATTCTTGCACTAGTATCGAAATGGACTAATTTAATTCATCAAGATATAAAACGTACAATATAGTATATTACGATACAAGTGGCATAAATAGTTCATTACGCCGTGTCATATCGGACTATTTATACCACGAGTATCGTACGCTATTTTATAGCACTGACTAGCATAAATCCACTGTCACGCCTATCCGTGGACTAAACAGTCCATTTTTGCACCGTGCAGTTAGCGCCCGAGCGTAACGTGGGCGATCAGCACGGTGCAATAATGGACTATGTATGCCACGGATAGGCGTGACATAGGTGCGGATTTATGCCACACAGTGCTATAAAAACGATTTGAAGTTTCTAATTGAAAATTCTAATGCTATTGCGTAGCTATTGTAAAATAGCTACGCAAAAACAATCGGAATTCGTGTACAACAATAAAATGATGAGCTTGACTATTAGAAATATCAAAAACTTGGCAATAATACGGCTCAATAAACTTCTAGAAACGTATTCTTATTTTTATAAGCGAAAAACGCAAAAAATACGCCCGAACAGGGACTCGAACCCTGGACCCTCAGATTAAAAGTCTGATGCTCTACCGACTGAGCTATCCGGGCGCCTGGCAACCCGGGCTCTTTTGTTCAACATCTTATAAAATACCAACATTTTAAGGGGAAAAAACAAAATTTTTTTATAAATTTTTTTTTCATTCTCTAAATACCGAAAAGAGAAAAAAATAGTACAAGGTACCACTTATTGCCACCAAGGTGCGCTTCGATCGCACAGAAATCTAAATTACCATACGCTTCCGAACATATATATATATATATATATATATATATATATATAAGGTATATAGAACTTCTATATAGAAGACTTCTATAATAGAAGACTCACAGACTTAGAATATACCATGGAGTAAGAGGGAAGGAGACCAAACTCTTATGAGCCGAGGCATCATAAGCATCATAAGTGGCTTGGCTTTTCCGACAGAGATCAGCCCAGCGGAGCCATTGAAGCCAGCGAGTTTGCGAGGCCCCTTGCGGCAGCTTGAGAAAACTATATGCTTACGGCGTACGTAATGTCGGTAATCAACAATTGCAGAGATCTCTTCTTAAGATTTCGAGAATTAATATACTGCAGAGATCTCTTTTCAATATTTCGAAATTAATACACTACAGAGATCTCTTCTCAATATTTTGAAAATTAATATACGATTTACCAACTACGTGCGTGTCTAAATTATATATTAAATGTTTATGAGCATTTATATTTGTTAATATAAGAACATTATTGCTACATACAATAGTTTGAAATCCTGATAAAATTGCGATTTATGATTATGACACACGGAACGAAATTGCATTAGGCGCACGGAATACTGCAAAAGAGATGATTCTTGCACGGGTGTAGAATCATCTTTCATATGTGTATTTAATGTTATTTTTTAATCCGGAATGTGCAGACCTGTAATGTATCGCCCGCGGAGCGAAATCGAATTATACACAAGAAGTGTTAAAAAGTAACTTGATTGTTTTTGCAGTTGATTAAGCTATAGTCTCTCAATAGACATTTCTATTTTTCTCTTTAAGCTAAACTATAATTCCTGAAGCGCGCACTCGCGTCGCGTGCAGGACGATGCGCTATTTGCGTTATTAATTAAATACATGATCGAAAAAAAGTTTTTTTCCGTTTTATCGAATACAGCCCTGCGTGGCGAAGAAATGGGGAATGGGATAATGCACAAGCGTGGGCACGACTGCGCAGGTAAACGAGGGATAACAGTGAAAAACAATTTTATTGTGCACCGCCGAAAGGTTCTAACGTTTGTGGCGGTGAAATTATAAACGTTCTCCTCAGTATCAAAGAAATTAAGAGCCTGGATGACAAAGGATTGTATACTGACACGCTATCAGATGCTGTAAAAATTATGGAAGAGCATGATTATTTTCAATGCTCGACTTCTGATTATGTTTTGGCGTACGTGGCAGGGTTCGTAGCACGAAAGTCTGCAAGATTCGCAAAATTTGCAGTGGACAGAAAGCCATTTATATGCAATGACTGCATAACTTAAGACTGAGCTGGGCTGCTGATCCAGGGCACCTTTTTAATCCTTGATGTTGACCGACCTACAGGAGAAAGTAGGAAAACGGCACCTGAAACAAACAAAAACTTAATGTTACTGTCGAGAAATGAATTGTTGGTTGTTAAATATATGTGACGGGTATCTGACTCGTCAGAATCAGAAAGTGGAATAATAAACCAACATAAGCAAAAGAACCAGAAACATGACTCTAAATATATTATTAAAAAAGCAAAGCAAAGCAACGTCAAGTGAGGCGATCATCCGAGGTGACCTGTGATATAGGGCTTTTAAATTCACACCGAAGCATGACAACCTATGGAAGCTGAACCATTGCCACAGTAGAAAAGCCCAGCATAGAGCTCATATTAAAGTCTCAGTGCAACCTGACAATTGCATTTTGGAATGTGTTGGTTTATCGAACCACCAGAGTAAGGAAGAGGAGAAATGGTGATACAAAATGGATTAGTAAATTTAGCTTCGGTGAAGGGGGAGCTGAAACAATCTAGACCTCGCGAAGTCCAGGACCCGACTGAGCTGGACTGCCGGATCAGGATGCCTTTTATACCCTCGATGACGGTTGATTGGGATCGAAGAGTGGGGAGCTCCTCCCAACTCGGAAGCCCTGGCTTGACTGAGCTGGACTGCTGGATCAGGATTCCTTATATACACTCGATGACCGTTGATCACAAACAAGGAGTGGGGAGCTCCTCCCAGCTCGGAGGCGCTGGCTTGACTGAGCTGGACTGCCGGATTAGAATTCATTTATACCCTCGATGACAGTTGATCGCGATCGAAGAGTGGGGAGATCCTCCCAGCTCGGAAGCCCTGGCTTGACTAAGCTGGACTGCTGGATCAGGGCTTCTTTAATACCCTCGATGACGGTCGATCGCGAGCGAGGTGTGTGGTGCTCATCCCAGCTCGGAGACCCAGAGCCGACGACTGAGCTAGATTGGTGTTTCGCGACTCGATTTTGTCGCAAGGAATCGGATGCCGGTGGTTAGAACGCGCTCTCGCTATCGTTTCGGCCGCGGCGAAAGATTTTCCGAAAGTCAAAATTTTTCGGTTTCTCGAAATCGGCTGTAAATGGACCTCTTTGTGCTAGGGGATACATACCAGGCCTAGAAAGTTGTGTTTTTTTGGGCATCAAATTCAAATCTCTCTCCCAAAAAAATAAAAGTATTATATATCTAAATATCGTGACATCTCTGCATTGCGATCTTTCAAATACTGTGAAACTTTGAACTACCAAGACAGTCTCTATAATTTATTAATTTAAAATCTAAAATTTACATAAACAAGATACCCATAACAATCGAATAAAAAAAAATATGCGCGCGCTCTGTTGATTCTAGTTCTACTTAAAGTACAAAAAAAAAAATGTAAGAATGTTTAATTTCATTAATTTGATTCTTATTGTTATTCATACTTCTTTATTTTTTTAAAGTACAAATTTGTACATTGCCCGCGCAAAACGCAAACGTTATAAACTCAAATATTATGCTTTCTTTTTCAGTCTATCTGACGCATTATTCTTTCTTTATTGCAATAATTATCGCTGATGAATATGTAAATACTGTTATAACTATTAAGCTATGGTTTGATTAGACGCAGCGTATTATTTAGTTTTTCCCTTTCTGCTTTTCACGGCATAGAGCGATGTTCTTTGTGATCATCCGAGAAAGTTTCTTAAATTTTACTTTTTTTTGGTCATGAAAAAGAAATATGATAAAATCGTAATTCACGCAGAATTCATTCATATGATGGTTAATTTGTTATTTATAAATAAAAAGAGTGAAAGATAAAAAAACTTTCAAGCAATTTAACGTGTTATTATATTCTTTTATTGATATTAGATATTTTTCCTTTTCAACGTGATAGCCGTATCATCGATATGCCTGAATATCTTGCATCTTCTTTGCTATAGAAACCTGTAGCTGTTTAAAAATGTATGCACTCGAGCTTTTGCTTTTGCTAGTATAGAAAATGTTTTTACATTATTGTATTTTATAAAGCTGAAATGCAACTTTAATTATTGTAATATTACATAATTAATGTGATTTAGGCTGCGAATTTACCGTATTATTAATATAACCCTGATAACTTTCAATGCAGTTAAGAGACTTGAATTAATCAACCGATAAGTTAGATGGTTATTGTTGCTTGCGTCATAGAACGCATCGGTAATATAGCGACAAATAATAAAATCGAGGACGTGTTCTCTTTGTTGATGTTTTGCAACCCGTAGAATCAAGTGAACCATTATAATGAAGCTAAAAGAAAGGGGTGAGTTCAGGCTACGTCACTAAGAAGTAGTATTAGCTATACTGTTTCTTGCGGGCGCCTCTCAGCGGGCTCTGATGCACGAACCCTGTAAGAGCAGGTACCCCCAGCTGCTCCCGTGTCGTGATTTACACAGGCCATTCCGCTTCCGGGTGTCGACGATCATTGGACTCGTCGATCAGTTGGATGACCTCCTTCTTAGCCGCATGCCTTGTTTTCTGCGACACTCTATTTTGCCCTAGCATAAACATCTGCATGTTTGTCTGCTACCGCCGCCACGTGGGAATTCGCACGAGATATCGCTCTTTTCGTAAGATTATTGAGCTGCTCCCAGCGTTCGGGATAGGGTGAAACTCTCTTTTTAATGTAGGAAAATAGCATTTGTTGTTGATCGGGGGTGTATTTTTAGAATTGCATCATCTATATAAGCGTTTTCAGATTGTTACGTTCTAATAGTAATCAATCGACTACTTATCTTCAAGCCAAAAACATAATTTGCATATTTATTATGTGAATATACTAGAAATTATAAAATAAAACCGCAATCATCACTTTAGTAATATTCATTTTATTACAAGTGATTCAGGAAATAAGATTTTTCCATGTATGAATATTCCGTTCAATTAATTAAATCCGTTAAAAAGTGAAACAATTTATATCACACACCCGTTGCTTTAATACGCAAATTATAGTACTTGATAAATTTTACAATAGCAATCGTTATACCAATAAAACTGTTACACACGCTAAAGGAGTTTCATTTTATATTCGCTTAGAATGCAATAAAGTGAAAAAATAAAAGATGTTTACGATCACTAAATAAATTGCTTTGTTAAATGTATTCCTGTGAGAATAACTTTCTTATATGGATCATAGGAAATTTTCCTTTCTTTACTTTGAAAGTATTTCCTACATTTTATGCGTTTTCATACATGCGTTCTTCTAATTCTGTAAGTAATTCAGATTCAACAATAAATATAAACATATTCTTATTATACTTTTGATGGTTTCATCATTTTTCTTACTGCTGAAGTACTATAGTACTGGTGAGAGGTTGGTGACTTAAAAGCATTCTGATTTTAGTTTTAAATGACTGAAGTTTTTTGGTGTACTTGATTTTACGCAGCTTCTGTTATTGCTGTGCATATACGTCTCGCGAATAGATAAACTTAAAAAGTGTATTCAGCTTGGCTGTCTATCTATATACTGGTATTCCATTAATTATTATCTTTAATTGTGTATCGATTTTCTTAAAATTTTAACTTTTTATTGAATGAAAAGAAAAATACTTTTTATCCTTTTCGTGAAATTGCCAACTTAGAAAACAAAAATACATTTCATAGTTCGAAAACTGCGTGTTCTGAAACTTTTATTTCATTTGTTAATCATCTTTAATACCTCTGCTAAGTTTTGAAGTTAGTAAGAAATATTTTTATATTTACTTGAACTGAGATTTAAAATACAATACAATAAAATATTTTAAAACAATTTTTGTGCTTTGATGTTAATTATGAACTATTAATTGCACTGTCGAAAAATCGAATATTATTATAAAATACTAATGAACTGCGTAAAAGCTAATTTCTCGAACGTAACGCAAGAATTTTCAGGCTTTGAGTGTGGCGACATTTTACTACTAATGTATTGGCTGCGGTTTAATTTGATTTTACTCATCAGCACGTGTGACCTCAACAGCAGAAAAGGTGTCTAGTACTAGCGTAATGGACACTTGTGGGCAAAGGCTTAATCACAAATGCAATAAAGTTCGCTCAATAATATTGAAATCAATCTTAAATTTAGTAAATCTAATAATCATTCACAGATAAAATTTAACTTAATGATATTTACGAATCAATCGATGACACTTGTAAATAATTTCAAGCTTTTTTAAGAATATATTTTTTTATACCAACGGAATATTTTCCAAGAAAAAGAAAATAAATTATTAAAAAACATCGTCATAGCAACAACAACAACAAAATCGTGTTGCCGGAGTCTTTAAAATTGGCAGAATCCCATAAGACCCTGAAACAAAAGAAATCCGAATACCTCCGCATGCCGGCACGCGTGAACTTCAGCCTTAAATAGCGTCCTTTCAATCGTCTTCCGTCCTCCTCTATATAACTACCTTCTCACCCTCAATAAACAAACAGCACGACGGCACTTCTCGCCATAACACAAGAACCGTACTCAAATTGAGATCATCAATCGAGTACGTGTAGGCGATGAGGATACGCGCATGTATATACGTACAGATGTCTATGATGTAGATATTGAGAGAGAGAGAGAGAGAGAGAGAGAGAGAGAGAGAGAGAGAGAGCACGAACGCACGCGCGATCACTCCTTCGCGCAGGACGTGTAAAATTCTGGCGCGTCGGCGCGACGGAGTCCTGAGTGCGGGGGTGGGAGTCACTATTAGAAGCCAGAGCACCCTTATCCCCGTCAATTTCAATTCTGCCCGCGAGAGATTCGAAACCAGACATCAAGTGATCTCGCTCTTCTGCTACTGCTGCTATTGCCGCTGCTAATCGCTCTTGAGACTTCACAAAAGTTCACCATGAAGGTTAGTGATACATATAAGCGTTGTACGTGAATTATGAATACTGTAATTTTTGCTATATAAGACTATTTTTAAATTTTTGCGCGTGTTTTCTTCTGATTACTGCAAAAAATTAATATAATAAGTATGTTGAGAATGTTACAATAAAAGTGTGCGAAGTAGTAGGGGATTTTTGTACAAGTATAAAGTACGAGTGCGATAAAACACCTATCGCGCACGTGTATCGTAGACTATTTTTTGACACTCGAAGTCCTAAGTTACATTCTTAAATGCACGAAATCAGGAGTTTCGCGCCGGTTTAGTGCGAGAATCTGGGATTTCACACTCTCTAAACAGGAGAAATCGAACTTTGCACACGAGAATAATGTTCTCAGAAACATTAGTCGTTTTCCAATTTGAAATCAGTGGTTTAGAAAATTTTGATTAAAAATGAATTGCTAAACTATTAAACATTTTCCATTCGGATGGTTAAATTTTTTTTCTATACTGAACTGGAAAATTGGCTCACTTACAAAGCAAACATTTTACCGCGAAGTAGAAGAAACATGTGCAGTATCATCAGGTTTATTAATTTAGAATAAACAACAAAGGGCAGTGTATAACGGTATTGCATATATAAACGAGGTTGAAAGAAAATTAATACATATTTTTGTATTTTGCAAGGAAAAAATATCTAGATAAGATATGGTCATTCTGATTTTTTATGAAGAGCCTGTTATTGTTTCTTCGGTGTATTTCGGTGTATCAAACTATAATAATATCAAAATATTGAAAACATAATATTTTTTCAAGATTAGGAACAATCTATAACAATTTTTTTACTTTACTATCAATTTATACCTATTGTTCTAAAAGTTAAAGCTGATTTTCGGAATATATTATGTAAAATATTTTAATAAAAATAATTTTGTTATTATTATATGGAAAAAAAATTGAGCGAGGAAAACAAAAATCCCACTGAGTAATATTGTGTAAATGGAAAATCTATATATCTATAAGTGCCAAAAGTAGTAGCGTCATAGATTTCTGCCCGGAAAATCTACAAGTCTACGTCATAAATGGACGCTGATATGTCTGATTTGTATATATATGTGTGATCACGTGTATGGAAGATTTTATCAAATTTTTATTCTCTACGCTTGTTGTAATGTAGTATAGTAACGATTTCGAAAAAATCATCAAAATATTACTGTTAATACGAAATTACATGCGTTTATTGTAATTATTAGAGTAGTATTTTGAGTAATTCAGAATTAATTCATCAATTTATAAAAATGGTACATTTATGCATTATTCCGTATCAAATTCAATAACAATTTCGAAGTTTTCATCGTTTCAACATCCGTATATCTCAAAGACTTGGATACTTTCTAATAAGTTTTTTAAACTCAATCCATCAATTCGAGAAAGTGATTAAAAATTACTTTTCGATTAAGCTTCAATGTGAGTCGCAATGATGTGTCATCCTTCTTATACGGCGTCAAAGCTATAAAAAGAAATATTATACATTGCCATATACATATGTAATTCACGTGGCATGGGGCGAGGGGTGACGACCAATGCATCCCATTTCATAGCTAAATGCGAAATCAATCGCAATTACGATTTTACAAAAATCAAAGTATTGTTCCGTAGGTATATGTACAGGAGGTAAATCAGTAAAATAAATATTTCGTGGATGTAAATGTTCTTTTTATCCTGCTGTTTTCGTTAAGCAAAAAGTATTATTTTATGTGGACATGTGCTGCGCGTGTTACTTATACGTTTAAAGTACATATTACTTACTTTCGTACAATTTTTTAGTCGAAATGAATTTTGTTGTTTATTTATTTATTTTCACAAACAAGTTAATGCCAAAACCATGTCATGCAGTTTTAGTACATTACTTTTTTTATACGATAAATATAATGCGTTCCACCCCATACAGTATGGAAGCTTTTATCCAGCTAAACGTAACTTAACTTCTACAACATCTATGTTTGATGGATGATGTATTAATATTTTTCTCTTTATAAAGTGATTTTTTTTTGTAAAATAATAATATAAAAGAGTTAAATAATGTATTAATAATTAAATATATCTACTTTAGACTTTTCAAAAGTTATTTTGTTATATTTTATATCTTAAAATTACTGCCTGCGGAAAAGTGAGTACAATTTTTTATATCGAGCAGGTTAATCTCTTAACACTATAGTAGGGGTGCAGCTAGAATATGATAATTCGATATTCCCATCGATATCTTTCGGCTTTCCTTCTATGCTTTTTAGAAATAATATTTTCAATGTAAAAGATCTGATGCATATAGGTATACGGGTGTATACGTATTTATCTACTTAATGAATAATAACAGTAGGCTCGTTTTATGATAAACGTCTAGATTTGACTTACTTGAAATAAAATATCACTAAAAAAACTCTCGCGCAGACGAAGAAACCATTTCCGAGCTATCGTGACGAGTATATCTACCCCTGAACCATTTTCCACCGCCACTTTGTTACGGTTTGTATAATATACTAAAACGAATTTCATGGCGATCAAGCTTCACCCACTTTCGCGTCATCACAGATCGAATCGTCTTGATGGGCCGTGCATAGATCGATCGAGCGATTTTTTATTGTGCGAAACTTTCTTCCGTGGCAACGATACACGTAAACGATGAAGAAAGATTGTCTTCTACGCGAGAACATTTGCTCATGAATTCGAGATCAGATATGGATTTAATGGTATTGCTGTATCTCTTTTACAATTATTCTGGAGGGTTTACATTCGCTTTTATGTCAGATAACAACGACGAGATCAGTGCTGTGAAAATGTATATATGATGCTAAAGACGCTTATTTCAGTGGCGTCGATATACCAACGCACGCACTGAACTAATACATTTTTTGCAATCTAAAAAAGGATATGTTATTTAAAAATTAGTTTCTGTAAAAAATTATAATAAGTAGTTTTATGCAGGTACGCGTTAATAAGATACTTAAGAAGATTATACAAGTGATATTATTGACGTGGGATTACAAATAATAATGTTACGCTTACTTTATAGGTGCATTTCTGCCTTTCGAGTATGACCAGACTAATATTTCTTTCAGAATTACTCTCATGGGTTGATGATAGTATACACATATTATTTAGTTTTTGTAGATAGAAATAATTACTTTTTACGTAATAAGGGTCGCGGTTATACTATCTACAATTAGAGTTATCTTTCATGTTAATTTGTGTAGTTTCTCCAAAAAAAAGAGCTTATTTTGTTTATTTTACCGCCTCCTAACATTAACCCAATGTTCTATTTACCCTGTAGCCGTATATTGCCGCACCACGTGCAGACCTTTGAGTGATTAATGTTTTCTTTGACATCAGATGTGCCGTTGAAATTGTCATTTTGAAATTCGTATATATTAGCGATCTATAAATTTTTAGATATCATAAGTATATAAACTGTAGCAATTTAATGAATCATTATGAGAATTAATTTTGAAAAATAATTGGGAACATCTTTCATGTTGATGCTATATTAATTCTAATGAATAATTAGGTATACCTATGGCTTATTTTATACTTAGATTTTTTTACAAATTCCCACTATCTGAAACTGAGAATAATAATGCAGCCGTTATCATATCTTTCGTAAAAAAAAGTTTCAGAGCCAGCTTCATAGAAGAGCGAAAAAAGCTCCGAGTTTTTTTGGGCAAAAGTTCATTATGGATGTAGCTTGCAAATCTGCCCAAAGCTCTAAAAACGTAGCCAGAGTAGCGCGATTCGGAGTAGAAGATTTCATCAATTTTCTCAAAGGGCAATCCGGAGGAAACTTCCGTAGCGCTAAAATGACGCATAAAGTTTGAAGACCATCGTTACATTCTTTCACGATCCGGCGAGGATACGATTGGCCGTACTAACAACACGCGTGATTCAGAAATATAACTTTCTTGTATACGCACAGAAAAGTTTTTGAATTATTGGGATGAATGAAAAAGTAAAATATCAATTTTTTTATTGTCTGCGTATCACGTATTTCTGCGAAATTAATTTTCTTGGGATCGTCTATGATAAAATTTGTTTTATATTGTATTCTTTTCTCAAAAGTTATAAAAAATGCTTGGATAAATAATCCTTAGGTTACAATTATTCTGATTTTAACAATTCTTTTTAGCAATATTAACGTGGAGTGTGCGATTGACTTTGTCCTCATCTTGAAAAATGTCTTGACAAGAATTTTCTCGCACGTACTTTATAAAATCTTTATATTTATTGATTGCCTCGAAACTCTTGATACATTTTACTTTGGCATTTTGCTATTAAACGACTAAGTAGCCATTTTATCCTTTGACAGGTTGTTTTGTGTAAAAGCACCTATAGAAGAAACGATTTATCGATTTAAAAAAAAAAAACGTTTCACTGGTATATAAGAACATATCAAACTAATAATTATTTATGGAAAATTAATGTATATATAATTATTCTTAAGAAAAACCTAGATCATCCTTATTTAGTCTGTCGTGTATAAAAATGCAGAAAAAAGTATTACAGGGATTATATATAGTATCGTAAGTTTCGGATTCGCCTGCAACAGGCTTCAGATTTTACGATTTACGCAGTTCGTTATCCAGCCAGCTGTGATTCGTTTGATGGAGTATATTCGTTTTAAAATTTCTTGTTTTTTAGATCCACATATTGGCCTATTCTTTTTTTATTATTATTATTTGTATAAGATTCTATTCTGATATTATCACCTTTAATAATGATTTTATAAAATTCAAAGAAATAATGTTTTAATAAGAAAACTAAAATCTACTAGAAATCTCTTTTCTGTGTGATCCGGTGCTCACTGGTCCTTTTAATTGGCATAATGCACTCAGAATAGAATGTGTCCCACTGATTGCCACACTCTGTAAAGTGACGGTGAAAAGTTAATCCCATTAATTATGCGCGTTTGTATTATACAACACGTTTCTGGTAGGCACAGTCGTTAAAGTATATATCTCAAATCGAATGATGTAGCGCCAAACAATATTAATGAGATGTTGTGTGTTATTATTGATCGGACAAAAGCAGGTTCTTCAATTTAATAGTACTTTACGTGTGTGTACACCATAATTAGCAGCCCGATTATTTCTTCAAAGATCTGTTGTATCACTGCTATTAATTACATTACACGTTGCAGTAAGTAAATACATCAGCTGATGCGTCAAAATATAAATTATAGTCACGTTGTCAGTGCACGGTTCATCAAACTGGAATCGAGAAATACAGAAATCGTAAACTTTCGAGTATCATTGAACCAGTACATTATATACTGCCTGTGCGAGTAGTTGGTGCACTCTAGTGTAAAGCATTAAGTACCTATGGTCACGTGTGAACGACACGAGTTAGCGATTCACGTGAACATTATGTACAACCTCGTCAACCCTTCAAACTTAACAAATATCGATATGCTCTAATACTACTGCTATACTCTCCAAACAGAAAATTAGTTAATACCTTTTCGTTAATTTTGGCCATAAGAATCCAACAGTGTCTTTGTAACGTAATATTAATATCTTTCAATCAAAATAAGGGATGTGTCGTCGGTGCAGGACGCGCGCGGCAACTTTTCCTCTCCCCTTTCGAATGCGAGTCAGTACTCGACCTGAATTATTCATTCAGTGATGCAAATAATTCGTCTTCCGGACGCGAAATCGAAGTTATAAATAAGACTGTAATGAGAACACAATTTCTTATGTGTACATATAGCCTCTAAGGATCAAAACATCTCGTATACATCATAAGTGAAGGCGATGTTTATGAGAACTATCGACTTTTTTTAAACTGATATATGGCCCTTGCAGTTAACGCAATTTAATACTATAACTAATACGAAACTCGTTCTCGGAATGAAATCTTATCGACGAGCTTATCGAACAAAACACCCCTTACCTCAGAAGGTAAACTCAAACTTTTGCACTCGCAACACTACTGCAGTGTACATCAGGTATCCCTCGAACGGTCTTGTTCAGTAACAGCATTAATATTGTTATGTGAAAATACCTGATACAAACTTTGAGAGAAACCGTCAAAGTGCTGCTAACGGCAGCTGTAACATAATACTATTACAGAGCCGATTCCGAATTTCAATTATAAGTTTAAAAAAAGAAATCTTTTCTTTCTGTTACAGGTGTTACAACTAGTTCTTTCCCTTCTGATAATCATCGAGTCCGTGGAAATCGCTCGAGCCGATGATGGCCTGGACATCGTTGCAATGAAACGACCATTCTGCAATGCATTCACGGGTACGTATATGTCAACGTGATTAAATTTATTATTATACCTACTCAATCGATTTCTCATTTTTGATCGCGCCCCACATCGTCTGTTTTATGTCATTGCGTCACCGCGCATAGTTATACGCTCTGTTAAGCTGCATAAGTGCAAAGTTTTGATGAAAATCAGCTGTACCAATTATGCGAAGGCAAACATATACTTCTACATGCTTGTGATAGACGCTCTTTAATTTTCCTGGCCTGGGTGTATTCTCTGCAATTTCTGACACATTTTTCTTACAATCATCGTAAAATGTTCAATTTATTATAATGAGAAACTCATAAACGATATTAATTTATATATTGTATATGATTATTAAATTAGCGACAAGTGCGGCTTTTATGAAATTTGCGTGATCGAATATACGCATAATGTTAATCATGATATGTGTATATGCATTTTACGATAAGTACATAATTATACTTCTCGAAAGTTCTAAAATTAGTTTAACGCGTCTCAGTTATTAATTAGTTTTTCACAAACCGCACTTGTGTATACAAATATATAAACTTTCAAAGTATCGGGGGATTCGGGGGCCTTTTGAATTAAACTCTCGAAGGATATATGCTAATATAATAATAAAGTTATATAGAGACATCAGAGGCTCGATAAGAGCCTAAGACCAACGTAGTTTTTTCAAAAAGAACTTCCAATCATACTCCAAATTTGGAAAGTTTGTAAAATCGAGCAATATAGCTCTATCATGTTTGAGTTATACAGTGTATATAAGTGCGTTTGATACAAGGAATCCGCCCACTATACGCTTGGCGCCGTTATTGAAACGAGCGTAAACGCACGCACGCGTTTGTTGGCGCAGTATTAAGAGCTTGTACATATAATAGCCTGTAAAATTAATAAATATTGTCTTTTTAATGTGTCGTTATGGCAGCGCGAGACTATGTACGTCTAGAGCCAATTGTTTGACAAGAGCAAACGTAGTAATTTTTACGTTTTTTTTTATTTTTATTTTACGTTGTGTATACGTACATCTATTCGCAGTATATACAACACAAAAGCCATTTTCTTTAATGAAGATCATTTGTTAACTCTAAAATATGTCCCCTTTTTAAATTTGAAACATTGGGTAATATAAGCAGAGATTTATCCCGATCGACGTATAAAAGTACAAGACATATACTCCGTAAAAAATAAGGCATTTTGAAATATTTAAATTCCCCGTCATCATATATCCCTATAGATTCATAACTCGTTATCAGCCAATACCAAACACTGAAACTATATAACCCGTACAGATAATCCTATTATAGCTTACACAGGCATTACAGCATACATCGTATACAATGCATAACTCAGATATATTATAAGTATATACTTTGTCTGTCCACAACCCAACAGGCTGCGGCAGAAAGCGTGACCCATCCTACGCGTCAGGCTTGCAGCTGCCCATTCCACTGTATCGTGCACTGCTGCGACTGTCCAGTCTACGTAACGGCGCCGCTGCCGAGGTCAGGATGAGGCAGCGTCCCCTTGGTCTCATCGGACCGGAGAATCTCTTGCAACTTGGCCCACAATCTCCACGTCTGGCTCCGGTCGTTGTGCCGAGCTTGTATTAAAACTCTATACTGTCCTCTGCTGATGTCGTCTCTATACACTCTGTCTTATCACTTATTGCGTATACCTTTGAGTTCTAGATCAGACGCCTCGGGATGTTTTTTGTTTTCTCGCTCTCTTGCGGAGTTTCTTTTTTTTTTTTTTTTTCTTGAGCGCGCGTGGGAGGGGAGAATTGCGAGATCTTATATATAGCGACGATGCGAAATTTTGTCGTTGTTGTATTTGCATAGATATATAATTATTATGTTTTGTGATAATATCGACTACTCGAAGATGCTATACTTTGGGTGTGCTTGGAATGTACAATCGTTTTTTAATCGGAAATTTGTTATAGTATAGCTAGGTAAAGGTTTTATTGCGATACTGATAGGATAGATTGATTGCATGTACTTCGAGCCCTTGGTGACCATATTAGTTTTATTTTTATTTTGTGATTACTATATTCTATTACAGTAAATATATTTGTTTGCGATAGAAGAATATAAATAAAAAAAGCAATAATTTTTTATTTATAGGACTATACACGAATCACGTTATACCTCTGATGAATTCACAAACTTAAATTCGTTGAAATATGTTTTGGACATCAAAGGGTTGATTGAGAATAATGAAAAAAACTGACTCGCTAAATTTATTCATATATATTATATTTTGGTTACGATTTATCAAGGGCGGCTAAATAAAAATACTCGAGCATAACCGATCAAAGTTAGTTATAAAAAAATCAAATATACTGTACAACTATACAAACATATTGCTGTTTAAGCAACGCAAAATATTACGTATTACCTTATTGTTTGATGAATATAAATTAATCGAAAGAATATTATATGACTATGTATATTATATAAACAGAGGCCTTCAATATATCCATTCGTTTAATCACGAGAATCGATGTATAGATTTCCGCAAGTGTTTATTGTTCCGTATATTTAAAATATGCTGTATTCGGCAGTTTAATTACTGATTATTTTTATCAATTATGTGATATGTATAAGTATATATATTTCAAACGCAAAGAAAAATCGACTTGAAGTTACAAATTTGTTTATGTTTAAGATGATATAAAAATCAATGTAGTATATATTAGTATGTACATTAAATTTAAAAAAAAGATGTGTTCTATATATGACATGTTGAAGATGCGACCTTTAAAATAATAACGAAAAATTATGATGTTTGTCGAAGTGAAAGTATAATTGGTGTTTCCACGCATTTGATTCATAAAAAGTTATCGTTTGACTCATTCGTCATAATCGAAATTTTAAGAGCCTCGTAAGTTATCAAATTTTTTGTACAATGAAATTCTACTCTTGATTTCGAAATATTTATTGTCTATTTGTTACATATATTTTATAAATAAAATTACACTTATACTCCTGGGAGATCGCGCTTCATTTCTCAAAAAATTCATCAAAATTATTGTAAAAAAATAATACCTATAAAAAAGACTGCATGCGTTACTCATGTGAAATTTGAAAAATAAGATACTGTCTTAAAGGGATTCGCTTTAGGCGTCCTGACGTATTCCTTCTTCTGACTGAAAGGCTGAAATTTCGATTGTATGAAATCCGTCAAATTCTGCTGCAACTTTTCAAGCCGCTCCATAAATGATTTTTCCATGTTCTTGAACGTCTTCATCATTTCTTCTGCAACAGCAACATAAAGAACAGGATAGCGGTAATTCGCCTCTTTAAAATCCACGCGGAAATCAATGCAGTCCGATTGGACAATCTAATAAACGAGTCAACCCTCTTCTCTATTTAAATGTCGAATCCGCATCAACGCGCAAATCAAAGGGAAATGAGATAGCTTTAAACAGAATGAAATTATGTGGGCGTTTGAAAAAAAAGAAATTAAATTCAACTATAATGCTTTGAACGATTATAATTCAGCGATAATTACGAACAAAAATTTATTCATTTTGTACAATTTATTCAAACGGTATAAAAGTAAAAAAAACCGCTGCCAATTCATTGGCACGTAGCTTCCTCCAACAAAATTTATTGTTCCAATAAATAAAATATTGTTTTAAAATACATTATGTGAATGCTATTTTAATTATTTCTAAGTTTAATTATTTTGCTGTAGAAGCCAAATTTTTTAGAAAACTCGGTTTTTACATTTCAGCTCTTTACTTAAGAACCGCTCAACGAAATCGTTTGAAATTTTAACAGCAGATATCTTCGTTTATGGTGAATCACCAAATAAAATTTTGAAGCATTTAACTACATTGTTTTAGAGATTAAGGAATCAAAAAATTTTCAAAAAAAAATTTAAACCTTGATATCTTAAGAACCATAGGGGTTTCAAAGCTGCGCAATGAACTTGGCCAAAACATATAAAATATCTACCTTTTCCCAAAATCTCAAGTGTAATATGGCCTTTTTACGCCCGTAATCGAGACTCAAAAAAAACTCATTTTTTCAGTTTTCGATTTATTACTGAAAAAATAAGTAGTCAAATCACTTGAAATTTTAATGGAATATAGTTTGACACGTAACCCATCAACATATTTTTTTCGTGAGGTTATGATGTTTAGTTTCAGAGATATGAATCTTTTAAAAAAAAATCACCTTTTTCATTTTATCTGCCGAACGGAGCGGTCAATCCCGAGGACCAAACGGGGAAAAGTAGGTAATTTTATTATCTGTCAAATGCATTTTAGCTGAATTGTTTGAAAAAAAAAACGAAAATAATGTTTTTCGAAAATCAAAAAATGGTCATAAAAAAAAATTAATTGAAGAAATTAAAAAATAAATGTTTTTCCCGAATTCAGTATCCAAAAACAGATATGCGTGTTAAATTTGAGTGATATTGACGAAGTAGTTTCAGAAATATCACGGTATACATATTCACACACACATCCTAAAAACATGTTTCTATGAAGTTTTAGCGAAATTGAAAATTTTACTATTACAAAGCTTCTTCTAGGAGGAAGCAAAATCATAAGTTAATGTTAATTTTGACTTTCCACCTGTTGTGCAAACTCCGTGCAAAATTCTCGATGCTGTCGATTCGGCTTTGGCAACGAATTCCTCCGTCTTTACACTGCAGATTGTGTGCTGTAGCTCTGAAGCGACGCTCTCGTTCGAAAAGTGAATGTGCGTTGCTTTTGTTACGTGATCTAAGGAATCGAAAAATTGTATGAATAATACTATGTTCGTACAAACTACTATACCTTCTCTATTTACTGCAAAATTTGATTAAAACAAAATATTGTTTGCAAATCGCCATACCATACTTGACAACAGGTCGTTCGGTAACGTCGTTCGGTTGAAAATTCTCTTCAGTGGGAAATTCGATATCATTGCCTTTAGCTCCGAAAATCGAGAAGACAAGAATCACCGCGACAACCCGATAAACCTGCATCCTTTGTCTCGAGTTCGTCGCACTCGTTAGAATCAGACTGACTCTGGCGCATCAAGAGGAAATCATTTCTCCCGCAGATTTACTCTATTTTTCGCGCTAAAAATATATTTCGCGATTTTTTTTTTCAAATTCGCGCGCCACATGTATATAAGATCCACATCGAGATATCTCGAAATCTCCGAATTTCGTATTCGGGAACACACGCGCGCGCTTTTATATTGTCGGCGAAATAAGCTGTTGAAACAAGTGTATTTTGTGATAATAATTGATAAGACGGGGGTGAGATGATGGCAGAGAGTATACAGGGTACGTTTGTGTCGGAGAAAATATCGAAGGTCAGGTGGAAGCACGAGGACTTCTCCGATGCGAATTATTTCCTCACCGGGAGCTGGGACGACTCGGTGAGAATTTATAACCTGAAACTTTAGTTCGAGTTTTTGTTGTTTTTGTTGTGTTTTGTAAGGTTTGAAGCGCGAATCAACTCTCATGATTTGATAGGAAATAGTTGTAATTGTTATTGATTCTAGAATATTTTTTGTTTTTTAAGTACTTTCGTTTTGCTTTCAAGATACTCCAATGTGTATAACCTCAACTCAGATTGGAGCAACTTTTGAAAGTATTCATAGTTGGACATGTTTTTTAAATCGCTCACAATATATTTATTTGTTTGAAATAACAGGAAAATATTCATAATTGTTGATATAGGCAAACAAAGTCAGTTATTGGACGTTTCAAAAAAATGATGAAGAAGAGTTATATCCAGCATGTATTACATCTTACCCTGTGATCGGTGATGTAACTGAAATAAAATTCATTAGTCCAGACCACTTTGTTTGTTCATCATCTGCTGGCAATGTCAAGGTGCTGAAACTTCAAGATGAACCTTTTCCAGAAATAAAGGAGGAGATTGCTTGGGACAAAATACACAGATTTCGGTATACTACAAGATTATGCAGTTATGAATCGATTTAATTGATTCTTTAAATCACTGCATGTTTTATTTTCTAGTTATCAAGAACCAGCATCTTGTACAGCACTTTCAACTTTTGAACAAGATATTGTCAGTGTAGGAGAAGATGGAAGAATCAATTTACTCACTGCCCAGCAAAAAAATCCAGTCAGAACAATTGGTAAATAAACCTTTATAACTAGATGATTGTTTATTTTGATGTACAAATTTTTTTTAGAATGTGAATTGTATATTTTTGTTTACAGATGAAGCAGACAGCTGCTCTCTATACTGTGTTGACTTTTTACGCCACAGTGAAATTCTCACTGGAAATATTCGAGGTCACATGAAAGTATGGGATTTACGTAGCGACCAAGATACACCATCTACAACCATTATGCTATCTGAGCAAACAAAAGTAATTTAATGTGTTCTACATCTGTGTGTCAAGAAAGATAAATAAATAAATTTATTATTTTGTGTATTCACAGACAGAAGCCACTAGCATTGCACACCATCCAACTCAGAAACACATAGTTGTAGCTGGTGGAGGTGATGGTAGCCTCACAGTTTGGGATCTACGTTACAACACATATCCAACTAGCCAACTGAGCGCACATTCCAAGAGTGTCAGTGAAATTCTGTTCCACAAAGACAGACCGGATAATCTATTCACTTGCTCCATTAGCGGAGAAGTTTGGCACTGGAATAATACGCAGCAGAGTAAACTTAAATTGGGTAAGCATACATTGAAGCATGTCAAACCCAACTGTTAATTCCTGCAAATATTAACAGAAATCTTTTATTGCAGAGGCAACAGACACACACTGGTTGAACACGATAGCGAGCAAAGGAAAGCTCCAAGTCAACTCCCTATGCACTCCCCTGCACAAGCCAGTGAACAGCATTGACATTGACAAAACAACTATGCTGTTCGGATGTGATAACGAGGCGATATACGTCGTTAAAAACTTGAACGTCTAAGTTTAAACGTTTTAAAACAATCAAACCGAGCGTGTAAAATAAATGTCTAGGAAATAAGTACCAACTCGTTATAAAGCCCATAATCTAGAGTATTTCATGTTTTTAATAAAGAGAACCTTATTTAAAACCACGCACACACACATTCTCTCGCCAAATTCCCTATGCATCTGCCTAGTGATATTCCATTGTCCACCCTGTCGTTTGAACACTAGCCACTAGCCGCGATTCGTCGCTGAGTCGCGAGCATGGCCGCCTCAGTTCGTGCTCTGCAGCTTGCCATTTTGTGACGCCTTGTGCGCGCGCGCATATTCTTCTCCTTCTGTGAGTGAGATCCGTTGCCCGTCCGGGTTGTTCGCATCGTCGGCACCTCCTAGACGAGACGGAAGCTGCACCGCCGCGATGTCCAAGCGGAGGATCGAAGTCGTCGACCCTTACGTCAAGCGTCGACCGTAAGTACATGTTGTAACTGTGATCACTACCTATAATAGCTTATTTTCCGACAATATCTACCTGGCGATTTGGTGCACACCTGTAGGGAAGTCGTAAGTCATTAGGGGATCGTTATTGATGTTCATCGGGGTGACTGTTGATAGCGGTGTCGTGGGCTCTGATAAAGAAACGGGTTGGCGGGACATGTCGCGCGACTTTCGGCCTGTCTAACACATGCGCGCGTGGTGCTTTTTCAAGTCGGCTACCTCGTGTTCAGATCTTGTGTGGACTCGAGTGTCGACTCCGGTTTTGTTGTGGCTCTGGTTTCATTGTTTAGCTTATACTACTTACTGAACTTGTTTGTTTTCAAAAGATTGCATAAATTTTCAGTCTGTCATTTCACTTGTTTCAACAAATTGTTTTTATGGTTTAGATTTTTTGGTTGCTCTCAATAGAGACTGTGTAGGTGTGTAAATTATTCTAGACATGGTGGATAGTTATATGATCTATGAGTATTGATTACTCGATGTTACAAAAAATGCTTGGATAGATATTGATATCAAATTTTTCTCACGACAACAACTGCTTAGTCACTAGTGTACACAACTGGTTTATTACATTATTCGGACTAATTCATTTTCAGTGACGGAACAATAGTCAATAATGCTGCAGCAATAGCATCAACGGCAGCAGCAGCAGCACAGAAGAGTCAAGTGCAATTGAATCCATACACTGGATTGCCCTACACACCTCGTTACCATGAGTTTTACAGGAAAAGAATCACTTTGCCTGTGTTTGAATACCGGGCAGATTTTATGCGGCTATTGGCTCAACACCAGTGTATCGTACTCGTAGGTGAAACAGGTTCTGGAAAAACAACACAAATTCCACAATGGTGTGTAGAATACTCAAAAAGTACTGGCACAAAAGCAGTAGCATGTACGCAGCCCAGACGAGTGGCAGCAATGTCTGTTGCACAGAGAGTGTCAGAAGAAATGGATGTTGCACTGGGTATGTACTAAATAAGCTATAAAGCAGCAGTACACCATTATGATCTCCAGTCTCCAGAAAATAAAAGCAAATGATTTCCTATTGCAGGTCAGGAAGTTGGTTACAGCATTCGTTTCGAGGACTGCAGTTCGGCCAAGACAATCCTCAAATACATGACTGATGGTATGTTACTTCGCGAGGGTATGTCCGACCCCATGTTGGAGGCCTACCAGGTGATTCTGCTCGACGAGGCTCACGAGCGAACTCTGGCCACGGATTTGCTCATGGGTGTCCTGAAAGAGGTCATCAAGCAGCGCTCCGATCTGAAGCTGGTTATCATGAGTGCGACCCTCGATGCCGGCAAGTTCCAGCAATACTTCGACAATGCGCCCTTGATGAACGTGCCCGGCCGAACCCACCCGGTCGAAATCTTTTACACACCCGAGCCCGAGAGGGATTACCTCGAGGCGGCTATTCGCACAGTTGTCCAGATCCACATGTGTGAGGAAGTACCCGGTGACCTGCTACTCTTCCTCACTGGTCAAGAGGAGATCGAGGAAGCTTGCAAACGGATAAAGCGCGAGATGGACAGTCTCGGACCGGAAGTTGGTACCCTCACGTGCATACCGCTGTACTCGACTTTGCCGCCAGCTCTTCAGCAGCGCATCTTCGAACCGGCGCCTCCAACCAAACCTAACGGCGGAATCGGGCGCAAAGTTGTTGTATCGACGAACATTGCTGAGACCTCGCTCACCATTGACGGCGTTGTGTTCGTCATAGACCCAGGTTTCGCCAAGCAGAAGGTCTACAACCCGAGGGTTCGAGTTGAGTCGCTTCTTGTATCGCCTATCAGTAAGGCCTCGGCCCAACAGAGAGCTGGTCGTGCCGGTAGAACGAAACCCGGAAAATGCTTCCGGCTGTACACTGAAAAGGCTTATAAAAACGAGATGCAGGAGAATACGTACCCTGAGATCCTCAGATCGAATCTCGGTAGCGTCGTCCTGCAACTCAAAAAGCTTGGAATCGACGACTTGGTAAGTTTTGGTTTGTTGTGTTTTGCGAAAACTAAGGGTTCCCATAATGAAAATTGATGTTCATCATTGGTGTCTGTAAAATTTAGGTACATTTCGACTTCATGGATCCGCCAGCTCCCGAGACCCTCATGAGAGCGTTGGAGCTTCTCAACTATTTAGCTGCGCTTGACGATGATGGAAACTTGACGGATCTGGGCGCTGTCATGGCAGAATTCCCTCTCGATCCTCAACTTGCAAAGATGCTCATCGCTTCCTGCAATCACAACTGCAGCAATGAAATACTCAGCATCACCGCTATGTTATCAGGTATGACATGTGACGCCAGGTATCGTATACATAGCAGATAAGGAACATAGCGGTCAAAGTGAACACTCTTGTATACTGAATATTGTTTTACTTACACTTTGTATTTGATGTGAGTAATGCTGTGATAAGGTTATTCAGTAAATTTATTTTTAATATTTTTTTCTCTATTATCTTTTTTATATTATTTGTGAATTATCATTTTTGAGTCTTTATAAAGAGTTTGGTCAGGTACCGTGGTTTTTTATTGATGATTGATATGCTATTAGTCCCGCAGTGTTTTGTGAGACCTAACGAGGCAAAGAAAGCTGCGGATGAGGCAAAAATGCGTTTCGCTCACATCGACGGAGATCATCTGACGTTGTTGAATGTCTACCACGCTTTCAAACAGAGTGAGTATTCAGCATTAGTTGAGCGTCAAATTAATTGTGAAAAAAATATAATATCTAAATATACTACTTCGTTTATAGATCAAGAAGATAATCAATGGTGCTACGATAATTTCGTCAACTACAGGTCCTTGAAAAGTGGAGACAATGTGAGGCAGCAACTGAGCAGAATCATGGATAGATTCCAGTTAAAGAGAACGTCGACGGATTTTACATCGAAGGATTACTACATCAATATCAGAAAGGCTTTAGTCAACGGATTCTTCATGCAGGTAATCTTATCGACGTTTTGAAATATATTTTTATTGTTACAACCCATTATACTATAAATAATTTATATTTAATTTTATTTAAGGTTGCGCATCTTGAAAGAACCGGTCACTATTTGACGATTAAAGACAATCAAATCGTCCAACTTCACCCTAGTAGCTGTCTTGATCACAAGCCCGACTGGGTTATTTACAATGAATTCGTATTGACGACGAAAAACTACATCAGGACAGTGACAGATATCAAACGTAAGCACGTCAGCAAAGACTAACTTGTGATGACTTTAAAGTTTCTTCCTAAATTTTAACTTATACATTTATTTGTCTTTATCTTACAGCTGACTGGTTGTTAAGGATTGCACCCCAGTACTACGACTTACAAAACTTCCCTCAGTGCGAAGCAAAGCGGCAGCTTGAGGTCATTCAGGCTAGATTAGATTCAAAACAATATCAGGAAGGCTTCTAACCACAGTCAACCGTAGATGCACTCAGCAAATGTGTTGAATACTAGAAAAGCGAGATAAAGGTTATGCCTATAACGACGCTTTGATGTCAAAAAAGGAAAATATTCAATTGAAACATCAATGGAATAATTTGAAAGTGGATGGCAAATGTTATTTATGTACTATTTTAGAATTTTGTGACTAAACAACGCGTTTGTCAATAAGTATCATCTACAAGAAAAATGATAAGGTTAGGCTAATTTTTCTAATGTGTAAAGAATTCATATTTTAATTCTTTAAACAAAAAAGAATACAAAGTGCGTTTAAAAGTCGTAAGAAAGCAGTTTGATTGAAGAGCAAAATTTATAAAACCTTTGAAGAAGATTTTAAGATTCCCAACTTGATTAGTACACGATGGTCCTTATACCCGCTTTCAAGATAGTTATTTTTTTATTTGCGATATGTTTTTAAGATGATTAACGATTTGTGAAACAATTAAAACGTAAGATTATAAATGCATTGCGTAATCAGTAATCACCTATGAAACTGCATCGCTATCAATAATCATAAAAATTCACCCGAAATTCACACAAATTAACACGCATTATTACAACTGTTTTATGAACTGTACAAGAATAATGCAAGTATTTGCTGCTGAATTACGTTTTGTAAATAGAATATATTATAAAAAAATTATGAATTTTGGCGGCATGAAGTTTCGTATATAATTTTAATGATTCATTTATGTGAATGTAAGCTAAGCCCTCATTCCAATAAAACTTTTCTGGACTAAGAAATTGTCAATCAAATAATCTTGCTCAATGGAAATGAAAGTTCGTAAAATAGTGCATATAGTTTTTCACGTTTTCACACTATATTTTGCGCACTAAAGGCTCATGTAACTGATAGTAATGAAAAAGTCAGCACAGTGTTTTGATTGTACAATGTAGGTTAAATACTTGCGAAAATTTTGTTAAGCGAAAACATGTCAATGGTATGATGAACATTTCGTTTTTAATTAGCTCGATGTTGTATTTTTCATAATTTTAATAGAAATATATCATCGCTAGTAAAGTTTTATAATTTCAAAGCAAAAATTGTACATGCATATTTAGATCAACTCGACACAGTATTTTTCGTTTTTTTTTTTTTGCATTCGTTGCGTCACAATAGATAAATTTTCAGTAAACTCGGACGTTTTTTATCATCTAGCTCTTGATCGATGTTCTAGTACTGACAGCCAAGCAATGCGGAATTAGATTCTCAAGCATAAATCTTGCCTGATTATCAAAAGCAGCGCAAGTCTCGTAAATCACCGAAAACGTCGTGATTATGCTTACGAAGCAAAACAAAATTCAATTTACCCAGCGATTTCTATATAAATTTCAGAAAATTTTCGTTGCGCAACAGGGACACGTCAGTCTCCTCTCGTTCAGAAGCATTTTCAGCAATAAGCAATCTCCGAGTCTCTCGCGATCGCATTACTTCATCGTAACTTTCGGCGTCCCGCTTATTTTTTCGCTCGACTCCTTAAAAAAAAGACAATATATCGCTGCCGACGACGACAACAATGGCTTTCACGAGAATTTCATAATTTTTCAGCGCCGGCAAAAATGCTCCTCCGGCGCGCGCCGCTCGCGGAGAAAAGAAAAAGGAAAGTGAAGAAGCCGTTGGCGGCGCGGGAAATCTGGTAGCGCGCGCGCTTTATGTCATCGATCATCGGCGTGAGAAAGATAAGGAGAAAGAGTGTAGTGTGCATAGTCCCAAGGAGAATAAATTAACATATTTAATTCGCCGTCGTGAATTATACCGATATTTTTCCGCGGCTAATTTAATGTTGGCTATAATTCACGGCGCCTGTAGAAGTAGTTTGGAAAACGGGTTTAACCCGTGTCTTTTCCTGAAATGGACGAGGATGTTGAGTACGGATGTGTGAGATGCTTTTGAATGAGGATAAGGCGGAGAGGAAAGTTGTCGCTTTGAAGCGGATGACTGAGTGCAGTTTTGTGTGTACGTGCGTAAACAGTCGTTGCGTAATTTGTTTACAGTAGTAGTTTTGCATATTTTAGAATGAGTCGCCCACTTTTTACATGATGTTTTTATATTTTTGCTTCAAGAGTGCGAGAAAAGTGAAACTTCTTACGCATACTATGTACTACTTTAAGAATGAGAGAAAATTGACGCGCGAACTCGCTATTTTCACACCTGCCAGTCAGGACGATAGACACAGAAACACGCAGCTGTACGAAATTGAAAAACCATAAAATCCCTTGCGTGCGCGGAGAAATCTCGTAAACGAAATCGAGGTCACGATGCACAGGTTCAATCTCAATTTCGCGCCACGCGCGGTGTTACAATACCGTTTTCATTACACGCCTCTATACCTGTATGATGTGCTTCTATACATGTATGCGAGTACGAGAGCCGCGGGACTTAACAAACGGCGAAAGTCGCGCGCTCTCGGATGTAAGATCATTTTCGAGATGCACGATTTTTCCTGGACCTCCGACCCTGCATGCGCACACAATGATGTCGTTTGTTCTGTCGATATATGGGTTGCTGGAGAGATGCGCTGCGGTGCGGTCTTGTATACTTTACTCGGGTATATTGAGTGTACTTGGTAAGGTGTACGTGCTTTCGAATGAGGATATTAATTTTTTTTTTGTAAGTGATGGACAGTTTTATGAAAAATAACGAAGCAAGCATGAGTCGCTTGTTTTGTGTTAATACTATATTTATTAAAACAAAATATATAGTTGGGCATTTGTTTTTACAGGTACATGGAATAAGTATAAATATACATTTAAGAAAAAAAAATGTTCATGCTTTGTAAACTGTTAAAGTTTGAAACAATAATATTAATAATAGTAATAATAGCGATACGCTCTACTATACTTAGACTCACGCAAAATTAACAGTTCCACTTAAATAATAATAATAATAATAATAATAATAATAATAATTCACCGAGACAGTGTATAACAGAAGTATATGCATATAATGCTTCATCAAGTGTGTTTATGAACGCGTCATAAATAGCTCGTGAAAGATCGGACTAATCAAGCAGACAACGTTATACGAGGATGCTATACATCAAAGAAGTAAAAATGAGGAGAAAAAAGAAGAAAGAACAAAATCCATCCATCCGGCAAGTCCCTCCGCAGAGCGAAGAAAGCGGCGGATCTACTAATGCAAGAGAATAAATTATCTCGCGAAGGGACGTCCCGGACGCTTGGAATCCTCGAGGACGCCGCACCTATATGTACATCGCATGCAAGTGGAATAATCACTTGCTCGAAAACTCATCACCAAGTCCACAACAGCTTGTAGCACTTCACTTCTTCTTGAGTCCGGAGAACTGTTGGAAGCTGTGTTTGCCCGGCAGAGCGCCGACGTTCAATGCCAGCACCTTGGACACGATGTTGATGTCTTCGAGGTGTCGCGTGCCAGCGCCTTGAAGATCGTTTGCGATGCCTGACTGATAGAGGAGCTCTTGGATCTGTCTGGCTGGTGTGTGTTGGGGTGGGTTCTGTCCAGGTGACGACTGGAGCTGGAGTCTGTACTGTTGGCGGAGTGGATGGAACGGGCCCTCGCTTTGCTGCTCCTGGGATCTTTGTTGAACGAATGACGGCTGAGACTGCTGGACGTTGTTGAAGCCGAAGTTGCCGACGGAGTTGAAGGCTTCCTGACGGTTGAATCTCGTCAGAGGGGCCTGTTGCTGCTGCTGCTGCTGCTGCTGATGCTGTTGTTGGAAGAACTGGGGCTGGGGCTGCTGCTGCTGAAGGGTGGTACGCACTGGGCCTTGCTGGAAAGGCTGGGCAGGCCCGAGGCTGGGAACCTCGAGACTCACACTGGGCTGAAACTGGACGTTGTTCGTCGCCTTGAAGGTCTGCTGCTGATGGGGCTGGGGCAGCTGTTGGAACCTCGGCAGTTGTTGGATGAACTGCTGCTGCTGTTGCTGCTGCAGCTGGACTCTCTGTAGTCGCTGCTGCTCGTGGAGTCTCCTTTGCTCCTGAAGGAAGTAGTCCTGCTGCTGCTTCTGGCGAAGCTGCTCTTCATAGGCCTGGCGCTGGCGCAGCAGGAACTGGGTCTGCTGGCTCTGCTGGGCCTGAAGCTGGGCCAGCTGCTTCTCGAGAAGTCTCTGCTTGAAGTCCAGCTGCTCCTGGAGGCTCAGAGGCTGATTGTTTGCAGAGCTCTTGTAGAGCGGTACTACGCTCTTGGGGATACCGCGTTCGTCTTGCTGAACGGTGAAGGCAGCGACCAGCGGTGCTTGGAATATCTTCACGTCCTCGGCGGACTCCTCCTTGTTGCGAGGGATCTTGGAGGTGTTGTTGCCGGCTTTTGGCAAGTTGGTGGCAGCGGTGGGACGAGGTGCCACGAGGCTGTTGGCTGCGGCCGAGGCGATGCTGCCGCTGGCGCTGAGGGAGAGGGTCTCCGTAATCGGGGCGAAGGTCACACTCTTCTGGATCTGATTGAGATCGGAGGAGGCCGAAGAGGAGGCGGGCGACGAGGTCGAGCCGATGCTGCGGGATTCAACTGTCTCCAGGAGCTCACCAGGCTTGGTCTCGTAGATGGCCGAGGCCTTCTCGGAGGATACGACGTGGTGAACCTGCAAAGTTTTTTGATTTTTTTCAATTCTTATACTAAAAGCCTAGGATTAACCTATAAGCCCGGGATAATGACCGTATAAGTAACGGGACCGTTTTCCAATGCGAGAGTACTTATATAATGTCGGCGTAGGTGTTTCTTTCTTTCCTCGCTCGAATCATGCTGATGTAGCATTGGAAAAAGCAAAGTGAGATGTACCTCAAACTGCCTGTTACATTTCAGAGGGAAAACGTTTATACGCTCGCGAGCATTATGGTTATATTTTATCTCGGAGGATTTTCAGGGAAAAAGAAACTTTTATAGTTTGATGAGACAGCCAGCACGGCTGCCGTGTGTGTGTGTATGAATATATTTACATAAATTTCCAGACGTTTTCCTCTTTATTAAAATAGAAGGAAGAGAGATCGCCGCGATAACAGAAGCAGCCCCGGAAGCACATCGTGCTTTTTGTTTTGGAAAAATTCGTTTTTTATCGCTTTTAACGTTAATATAAACAAATTAATTGCGGAAGTTTTTCCGCTCGTTCTAAATCACGTCGCTCATCAAGTATTGCAAGAGTACTGGATACAGTATCGATGTACACGCGAAAACTTTCAATTTTACATAAACTTTCGTGTAAATAACGCTAAACCGCGCAGCGCAACTTTGGAAAATCCTTTGGAAAAGCGTAATCTATAAGTATGCGTACAAGCCGTTTAACATAATAACGCCTACTTTCGATATTTTATGGGAAAAAGTTTTACGTAAAAGCCACGGCGGAACAAGCGACGTGTGTATAGTTGTATACGTAGGTAGTTCACGCCTATAACTATATATATAAACGATGATTGATGAGCAAGATGTATAATAAGCTCTCGACGCGCGAGCTCGTGATGGCCTGTGTTAAGTATCATATGTATGAGCAAAAAGCGGGAGTACCTGCACATATATGTCCGCGACAATGTTTAGAGTTCAAATCGAAGGTGAAAGTGCAATCTACTATAAAAGCTTCTCTCGGAATTGGTAATTCAACATCGGGATGTATAAACAAAGCGTCGCCTGTGTGTATACCAAGTGGATCCTCGATTTCAAGTGGAAGTGAAAAAGTTCGCGAACAATGTTAAAAGTTATTACACGATTCGGAGTAGTCGATGCCAAAGCAAGTATTAATTAGAATGACGCTGATGCGCTCGAGCTGTTCCTGGAGAAAGTTCGCCGTTTTACGTGGAATACATAATAATAGCCGGCACGTCACAATGCGCAGCGCGGAATATTCAAGCGTTTTATTTTAAAGTTTTCGCCTATACCTGGACACCCTTTGTGTAATCCTTAGGAGGTTGCTGCTCTCCAGCTGGCTGTTCAGGTGTGTCGGACTGGACATACTTGTCACTTTCGACGTAGCTGGAGTTCTGGAGTTTGTCCTCGCTAGGCGTCTCTTCCTCGCTTGGGAAACCGTCGAAAGAGAAGCTCGAGCTCTTCTGTCTCGATATCTCGAGGAAGTCATACTTGTTCTCGTCGATGTTGGCGGACTCGGTCGATATCTCTTCGTCGTTCACCGGTTGATCCGTTTGTTGCTCAGCTGATTCGGCTTCGAGGTCGACCAGAGCTTTCAGCAAAGCTCGGCGGAGATTCTTATCGAGCTTTACCGGTGGTGGTGGTAGAGACGCCGATTCCGGGGACGAGGGCGAGGCGACGAGGTCCTCCACCAGGTCCAGCGGGTTCAGGGCCGTCGCGAATGCCGCTGTGGCTAGCAACACTGCTATTGTTACCTGCGATTTGAGAGAGAGTTGTGTGGATTAGTTTTATTGTTTGGAATTCAATGTGTGTGTATTTTTATTGGGATTTTTAAGCGATGCTTGTGTGTGTGTGTTTGTATATACGATCGAGAGTCGGTAGTAACGGACAACTTTCTTTCGCCCATACATCACTTTTTTCCTAATCACGTGTAATCGCGCGTAATAACGGGTATACACACATACTTCGAGCGATTCTCTCCTCAATAAAGTACAGTTGTAATTTTCCGTAATAATACACAGCGCAACGACGAGGACCGTAGACACTATAATACTTTAAATCCACAATTAAGGCCATGAGAATCGTTATAAAGGAAAACCGCGCACGACATCACGGATCGATACACGCGTTCGTTTTATTCAAAAGCCATCAAACAACTACTCTTCCCTCTCTGAAACACAGTTCAGCAACAAAAGCCGCGACGACACCTCGACAACAAACGCGTTTACATTCCCTCAAAACAATACGACGCATAATTAAGCCCTAATACAAACGCCAGACACAATCCAGCGTAAAAACACGCCTAATTAATAACACACCTACACCTACACGCTCTCATAGCGCCTCTAATTAACGCGCAGGTGAATCTACAGGCGCGTGTATAGCAGAGCAATTTCGCGCGACTGTTTTACGTAAGCCTTTCGCGAGATGCGTATATAGCTATATACATACGCGTGAGAATAATAACAAAACGCAGTATGCTACGCGGAAGGTGCATCGTTCTAGTGCTTCGAGTGCAGAAGAAAGGACTTTGTTGCGCATGGAATGCCGTCGTTTCTTTTTCTCCTTCGACGCGCTTTATTTGTTTTTCGAAGCTCAAGCGCGTTCTATCACCCTTTATATACTATACAGAGGCTATTGTTCGATGAAAGGTTAATGGCTGTTCGATATGGGGTGTGATACGTAGTGGGAAGATGCGCATGGATTTATATAACGCGTATTTGCCGGGTTTCTCTGCGTTTGATTTTTGTTTTTATTTTACCTACATCTCCTGTTTATACGAGAGTAGAAAATTATCGGCCAATTAGCGATTATCAATCGAACAGCCAGCCTATGCGCAAAGTTTACATAAACGATAACTGTTATGCAAAATAGATGCAGCTGCACCAGGGGTCCCATTGAAAATTAATCCCACTGAAGCTTGCTAGGTATATATAAGTATAACTTGGCATCCGTTTATCTATAACGAATGTATCGAATTCCCAGGATTATATTCGTTTATGGCACACGCATTTCCATTTGCAGTATACGAATTTAAATTCGCATCTAATCTAAATCACGGCTGCGTGTAGAAGCGCTACAGGCGAAGGAAGTTCGCGGAAAAATCCAGGACACGTCTGGTGGATATATGAAAACTTTTTCTCGATTTTAAATGGAATTTTCATACACTTATGTAAGCCAAACTGTGTGTTTGCGTGGATTTCTCTGTGATGACTTTTACGCGTAGCTTCTCTCTTTTTTCGACAGGTGATGTGCGTATGCGAGAATTAAAAATTCGTTTGCTTTCTATATGCGTCACTGGTGTCGCGCTTCCTTTCTTCTTTGTTTTTTTCGATTTTTTTTTACCGTGGGGTTATAAAGAGCTATGTGTAACAAAGAACAGTTTTTTTTACTCGATTGTATCTCGACATCGCTACACTTTATCATCGCCAATTTCGAGGAAACCGCATATTATAGCCTCGAGTCTAATATTTCCAAGCTTTGTGTAAATCCAATAATCAGATGATCAGTCGATGCGAATTACATAAACAATCAATCCCTCCCGAACTAAAAAAATAAGACACACACTATATAAACTCGGCTGCATCAGCGAAGTTCACTCGAATCATCGACGATTATAAACCACCTTTACGCAATCGTGAGAATCCTCCGCTAGTTTTGATTTTCCAAGAACGAACGAATATCTCATTTCGAACTTTCCCGAGAGACCACGTGTATGTATGTGCGTATAATTGCATCAGTATGGTGAATTGAGTCACTGGAGCGTAATCAGCGTTAATTACGCCGATCGCAAACCGTTACGTACCCGGGAGAGCTATACCTTCCGTATTACCCACTTGCATACGTGTGCGTTAGATTATAGCGGCTTTTTTTTCGGAAGCCATAGGAACGAGAACGTCTACGCGAAAAAAAGATCGAACTTTGAGAGGACGACAATTATAAGCGATTTCTCTTTCCTTATAATTTAAATGTCTCTCGTACGAATTCATACCTCTGCTCTATCGCTTTTTCCAAAACGGCATCACACAAACACACACTTTCATCCCAACTCGCAAGTGGTAGTAGGTAATAAGAGAGAAAGTGCTACAGCACAGCAGCGACTCGAAAGAGAAGCCCATATTCAGTGCCGCCTTATTAACAATGGAATCTCGCCGGTGGATAAAAACAATAATAAAATTTATATATACATCTAATACGAGAAAAGCAAGAGACAGCCTACAGAATAAGAGATTAATGGGGATAACGTCGCGCATATATATACACATACGAGTATCTGGTCTACCGCGGGTTAGGCGTCTAATGCGATTTGCGAATTTTCTCTTTTATATATCTCTCGCAAGAGCTCTTTCTCACGTGCAAGACTCGCGTGATGATATGGCCAGTGGTGTGCGATATGCTTCAGTGGTGAAACGCACGTGTACAACGTGATCGGCACGCAATGACACACATATTGCGGAGAATGATGCGATGGCGTGTTATGGCTTATACGTGTCTGTAGACTTTGGAATTCGGTGCAGGTGATGATGATGGGAAAGTATATAGTTTGCGCGGAATCGTCTGCTCTGGTTTTTTTTTTATAAGGAAATTAAAAACCACCTCATATACGCAAAAGCTTTCCATCTCGACTGAAACCGCATAGCCGCTAAACTGTATCGCGTAAACACACATAGAGAAAGATCTCGCGGAAATAACGCCGAGCACATCACGTCCTTTCCTCGTATATAATAAACGTCGAGTCGGCGACTTTAACGGCAGCGAACTTTTCATCGCTGTCGTTATTAACTTAAAACCAAGCACGATCGTTACACTAAGAGAAAAATCATTATGATTAGGCCTGAATTGCTAGCCGTAAAGCTTCTCTCTCTCTTTCTCCCAACTTTTAGAATCTCCGTATATACAATATAACGGGAGATACGGCCGTTTTGCGAATTACACTTATATACACGGCGGGTGACATAACGCGAGCGTGTATAATTCAGTCTAAGAACGCTTGCGCGAAAGTACTAAACAAAACCGCTGCGGTTCAGCTGTATTTTTCAAAATAACATCCGGTGTAATTACACCCGCTCGGATATCGCCACATTCTTTCATCGCGCGGAGAATTCGCGAAACATCGCGCGCATCGCAATCAAAGAGAAACGAGCTATATGGGCGCATCGTGTATATAGCAATAATATATCTTCGATGCTTTCTTTGAGCGGAATTTTTCTCTCTATAACGAAGAGCGACTCTCTCATCGTTGGAAAGACGGAAAATCGCGCGGTGTAAGGTTTCGCGTATATCGGGATGTATAAGTGTATATACGTATAATGGATTAGCTTAGGGAGAGGGGAAATTACTGCTTTGTCTCTGAGTAGGCACATTAGCGGCTGATTCGAACACGACGGCATTTCGCGCCTCGAGCAGTTCTTCGTGTGATGTATGTGCCTCGTTGATTTTCTCAACTGTATATAGATACTAATTCCGACGTTTTTGGAGTGTGAATTTTTACAAAGTTTAAAATAAATCCAGATGATCTCTCTTCGAGAAACGACGATACATACACGGAACTTTCTCGCCTCCTCATATCATCCCGCTAACTCACGTCTCTTTTTTTCCGCGTGACTTGCAGTAATATACTATAACACATAGTTCCGTAGATACTACTACTCGTTTCTGTATATTTACAAGTCCATAAAAGCCTTCGGATACATATACGTATACTGATGTGCACTACTGCAGCGTCATACAATGGGTCGTGGATGAAAAAAAAAAAAACCGATCGCTAATACAACTCGCGGTAACTTTCGAGGACGTTAGTCTCAGTACGTTTCAAGCTATGATGTTTTCCCACAGATGAAAAGTCACTCAGTACAGCACACGTGTGTGTATTTATATACGAGTTTTAAAGAGTCGAGAGCGCCAAGCGCGACGCTTTGTGTTTATTACAGATGGTTTGCGGTACACCTGCGGTGAAGCTCTCGTCCGGATGAATAGCTCTTAGAAGCGAGTAGTAGCGTTGTACAGCGTCACGAAGATAAATAAGCTATGTGTGTACGTGAAGAGCGACGTTTTCGATTCATTTTTTTTTCTTCTTTCTTTCTATCGATTTGCGTCGAAAAAATCAAGGTAATCTACATCCTATCAGAGCTCTAACATACAGGTAATAATGATAATTCGCTTCATTAGAAATGCGCTAGCTCTCTAGCGCGCCGCGCCCGTATACCTTATACAAACTCGCCGGTGATGAAGTGTGCGATAAATCCGCGGCTGGAAATTCTCCGAGGCGTCTCTGTGTATTGCCTTATTAATTTCCCGGATTTTTTCCGCTTCTCTATTGCTGGGGTAATTGATGGCGCGCTGACGCGGGAATTTTGAAAAAAAAGCTCGCCGTAATGAGCTTTATGGGCGGAGAAAGAGTAGAGAGATGAACAGGTGTGGAGAGGAGTGTCTGTACTGTCGCGTGAGTTAATGGCGCGAGAGAGGAGATTGAGCGACGCTTTAGCGAGAGATTTTTCTGCTCCTTTATATAGGTATATTCTAATGAGTGGATGGGTTGTTTTTGTTTATTAAACGGTCGAGTCACATATAATTGCGGAGAAGAAAAAGAAAATCATCGTGTGTACGTCAACACGAATATATTCCGGAAGGAACCACTCGAGAAAACGTCGCCTCATCAATTTTTCCTACGTTCTGTTCTGCCACCCGCATCCAGCCGTCAACTCGATTAGCCCTCGTAAAGCAATTTCACAACACCCACACACACACGGAGTGTCATAAGCGACGCAGAAGATGCTCAGCCGTAAATCAGATATATTTCGAGTCGTCGCTCAAGCGGGAAAACTCGGGAGCGGCCACACAGACGCGATGAAAGTTAGAAAGTACACTCGCAAGCGACGAGTCAGGGAGTGTTACCCACGAGGTCCTACTCTTTTCGTTTATATGTATAATGTACTATATTCAGGAAACGCGTTTTTCCGAGCGTCGTTACACCGAAAATTTACGAGACAACTCGCTGCAGTAACGCATATATACGCGCTGTGTGTGTAATTGCTCGTCTCCGCCGCATATGTGTGGATGGTTTTCGCATTTTCTAATTTATTCCATAAAGTAGGCTGATTACGTGATATTTTTTCGGATTTGTGTGTATTTATCGATGCCTCCAATGATTTCGAATTATAACACTGATCCGAGGGATTCCGGGGAACAACGCGTTTTCGAAAGTTGATGCGTTATTATAAGCGCTGAGTTATAAACCAGCATCAGTTGATGATTTCGGCCTCTGTGGAATTTTAAGTAATCGCGGTCTTTTGGAGATGGAGAGAGAGAGAGAGAGAGAGAGAAGACAAGCGCGAGGAGCTTATTTCCAGGAAAGTGGGGTAATGCGGACTTTCGCGCTTATTTATGTGATTGAGATCGCCGAGATCTCGATCTGTGTGAAACGCCGCGCGATTGTATCTATCTCTTTCTCTCCTCGGCATATTATGCCTATAACTTTATTGAAACCGCTGAAGTTTTTAGAGTTGTCTCACGCAAACATCTCAAACACAAAGATAAAAAGTGTAAACGCATCTATTCGACTCATTAATCATCGGCCGTTTAGTATAGAGACCCTCGATCAAAACGGTCGAAACTCCACCGATCGCAATCGAACAAAAGTTCAACGACATCGAAAAAAAAAAAATCGATGATAGAATAATCGTCACGTCGATTTCTCGAAAAAAATTCGGTCATCACCGTCGCGAAAAGTCACCGCCTATTCGCAATGAAACACTAAGTACGGGATGAGCCTCTTTTTCAAAGAAGAGCTCAAGTGGGAGACACGCCCGGGGCTAGGACTTTCTAAAACGCCAGTAAGAGAGAGATGAGCGGTGAAGTCGTTTATCACCGCTGAGGATCTGTGATCGAGTACCTAACGCGCGTGGCTAGGTGACTTTGGGTGTTTCTCTTTTTTTTTAGAAGAGATGCGTGTGATTTATAGACAGCTTATAAATTATTCGTTTTTCGTAAACGATGATCGGACTCTCGATCGTGTATAAGGAGGCATATCGAAAGCAATCGATTTCAATAACGAAAAACCGCAGAGGAGCTGAGCACCTGCCTCCTGTAATTTGCGAAGAGTAATTGAAATCTTCGGTCGCGCTTGGGCATCAATTTTCTTATCTCTGAAGAGAGAGAAGAAGATACAGTCGTGAATGCGCTTTCGATCCTCCTCCGTGAAATTACACCGTTTCAGCGCATAACTTAGCCGTTTCTCTCGATAGGCGTGAACTCGTCAGCGAAGGATCGAGGCCACTGGTATATACAAGCCTCTGAATTCGAACGATAGGTATATAATACAGTGTTAGGATGATTGACGAACGCGTGATCGGTATCATCGCTGACGACGATCACCTTATTGTCGGCTGTTCTTTTCATTTTGCCTTCAATATATACCTATACAGCGTTAATGTAAGTAGTCGAGAGGCTGTGAGAAAATTTCGACGACGTTGCCCGAGGCTTCGTGTTTTCGGAATTCGTTTTCTGTATACCCTGAGGGTTGAGAGTCGACGACGACGTGTGTCATCTTTGGTTATAAACACATAAAGAGGTGTGTCTGGAAATTTAGCGACGTTGTACAAATGAAAGTTTAATTTTTAGGTATAGACGTTTTCGATTGCGCAAGCCGCGTATATACTTTCCACTGTTCCAACCGGACCTCCCCCCCCCCCCAAAAAAAACGGTACCTCGTGAAAGGGCTTTATAGGACGAAACATAATGCCTACTGCCATCACTGACCGGAAGCGCATTCGTATACGCTACATTTCACGGTCACGCATTAATCATAAAAGAACGACTACTATCACGCTCTCTAAAAATAGTTCTCTGTAATTCCACACCCACGCGCTTGAGGCTACAAGCGCGTATGTTTGTTTAGATGGATGAGAGTATGTATAATGTAAGTGTACTTTGTGTGGATAACTCTTCGGTCAAGATTAAGTGATCGGTGTATGACTTTTTTCACATGACGATGGATAATCTGTTTACTTTTTGCCGATTTAACACCGGATTAATAGATGTCGAGGAGAAAAGGTTTTTCGGTTGGATGACTCTGTAACGAAGTGTTCATCAATATTGCGACTGAATGTTTCTCTCTCTCTGTGTCTTAGTCATGTTAAGCTGGATTTTTAAATCGAGATAGATGTACAATTTTTGCACCTAGATACACAACGATTAAATCTTTAATTTCCATTAATATATAACGCATACCCATAAACCGTTAAACAGCCCATTACTCAAGCTCGACCGATAAGAAGCCGTGTACACTACTGCGCACTAACGATGCAAAAGCCTATATTAAACGAGCGTATCGTTCATATACTGCACACTATAAGCCGAACATGAAAAGATGCCAGATAAGCCGACGCAGAATTTATTATTCGTCGAATCGCGACGTTTCAATCGTCATCTCTCGTTGTGATTAGACACCTGATGCGTATATATACATCGGCAGAAGGAGGTCGAGTCTCGCGTTATATTCAGTGATAAATAAATCCGCGATACGCATCGCGTATAAACACGCTTGCATGACAAATTTCGCTGGGCACACGATGGCTATCGTTGCTTGTACGTCGCTCTGGAGATACGCGATCTTTTTCTCTCTCCGTCGCAGAAATGATTTGTTTGACGTTTGAATACAGGACAATGGGCGAAATTCAGCCGATATGTATATGGTAATAGTAGCGGTAATAATAACGTCAAGAGGCGAGAGAGTCGATTGCAGGAGACAAAGAGAATTTCTCGAGTCGAAAGTCGCCGATTGTATTATATTCGCCCGTTTAATAACCCCTCCTTATCATATAAACTCGTATAGCAGTAGCTCAGGCTCGTAAAGAAAGACTTATATAGGTATCTCGTACAGTATGTATAAGCATTGAGTGGGAGTCTCGAAATTTTACGACAGTAAAGCATTACGAGACACACCTTTTATACTCGTATATAATAGGCGCAGGTGTCGTGCGAGTATGACTATATAGTTTCACTTTCAGGAAGAGTAAGAGACCGACGCTAGTTTATTTTTTGTTCGAGCATCACTCGTCGCGGTTTCTCTTTCTAAGCTTCGCTTATATGTGTAATCAATGAACTTCAAGCGCTGTGTGATGAATTTTGCGAGGCGTTTCGAAACTATCTCCTTGTCTTTTTTCAAGGCACAATGAGACGTTGGATTTTCGCCTGGAAAAAGACTCTATGCCCATATACATACCACGCGTACTTGGCGTATCTCTACGTAATGACGGCGCTTTTTCATATTTAACGTCGCACTTATGTAAAATGAATTTACGATCGAGAGGCTTTATTCTTTACGGGGAAATAACGTTCGCGTATTTATAAATGTTTATAGAATCGTCGCGTAACTGTGCTTCGTGTATATGATTAATTCACCGGTGTGTTATACAGATATGCTGTATCGAATCCTTTTGGCGTGTCTCTCAGTCACTATATAGACCTGTATTTACAGACGTATGTAGCGGTCATAATCGGCCTCGTAAAAAGGTTAAATGTACATTTAATAAGACGTTCCTCCTAATAGCTTCTTCGCGCGGGGATCATAATCTTTTTCAAATTGCCCGCGTATAGAGCCACAACACACTTTTATATAATAATGATCCTATACTGTATATCATGCACACGTATAATACTGTATTCCGATAATGACACCCATAATGCGTATAAACTTACGGCAACAAAGAAGAAGAAGACTCGACGCGAAAAGTGTGAGGATTTTTCGTCATCCATCTCAATTATAACGCTGCTGCTCTCGCAATTAAGCAAATTGAAAATATCGAGTTGGAAGCTGCTTCTTCCATATAAATCATGCTGCGGAAAACGGCTCGAGTTAATGAAAACTCGCGGCGCTCTTTACAAGCGTGTAATTCCAGTGTATGCCCCCATCTCCGTATGAGATTCCGCGACGTTTAACTGCAGTGCACTTATTCTCGAGCATTAGTAAACCCGTTGTAATTATCGCTGACGGGAGGAGCTTTCGAGTGCAGTGTATTATACACGATGTACCGCGAGCAAAATATGCAAATTATTACTATTATTTTTGCGGTATAACATAAGGTGTGTTATTAGAGTAAAGCTTCGTCCAAATTTCATCGCCTCGAGCTTGTATACCGACACATACAAAATCGGTAGTAACCGTCACAGACGTATAATCACGCGATTTTCTACTCGAGAAAGGCATACACATAACTGATCTCTTCTAGATTCACATACCTACAGCGTTTTCCAGTTCGCACTCGGAAAACTCACGCGCGTCTCCGTTTATGAGAAAGTATACATCTATAATAATATTAAACAGAGTATATGCACAATGTATAATAATATCGTGTGCGAAACAGATGCCCAGAAGATTAAAAGCCATTTTCACTTTCCATCTCTGTATAAACATATAATAATGAAGCGCGTGTTTCTGCATGTATATATATAGCTGCACGCACCGCCTGGGGGATAACGATTTCGTTACCGATACTAATGCCTTTCCCAGGCGAGGTGTAATCGATCCCGTACAAACTGCGCGCGAAAAATTGCTATTAATCACGGTAATTATACGGAGATGATGCCTGATGTGGGAGAGACCAAAATCGAGAGGTGTATACGTGAAAACGAGCTGCGTGTGTATAACGTGCGTGTTAATTGATCGCGAGGATCGAGCTGGACACGCATATTATATGAACGGTTTAACAGAGTGAGAAGTCAGGCTCCGATTGTTAACGATTTCTCTCGGATTTTTTTTCAGTTTTCGCGCGATTATATTACTGTAAAGGCGAGTTACAAGCGTGCGAACGTATATAAGGACAACATTTAAAAAGTTATAAATTAACGGTAATTGCCATCATAGAGATTGTATCAGCGTCTAATTGAATATATTTCTTTTTTTTTTTTTTTTTAAATCGGTGAAACCCACGAAAGCGACGTATATTAAAATTCCATTAGGACGTTTACGCTGAAATATGATCTCTACGACACGTACACACACGTATAATGTGTGTCACGTAATTATCATTAAGCGACTTTTTTCATATGCGCTTTGTTCTCTTTTACTACCGCCGACTACGCGCTTAACGTAAAAAAAATAAAAAGCCCGCTATTTTACGTAATCGAGTTATGCTCGGAGTTTAAGCAATAAAGATTCGCCCGTACGATACCATCGTCCTTTTTTATTTTTACTAGCTAAATTCAAGCGAGCTTCGCGATATATTTCATAATTAAGTTCACATTTGTATTTGATTGATGTTTTTTCTCAAGAATGATAAGTAGTATTTTCTAAAACAAAACATATTATAACGCAATCTAGTTTTTGAGGTTAGAATATATATATTAATATGATATAAAATAAGCTAGAATGATTATAAACGAAACAATCAAAACATCAAAAAGAATCAACTGAATAATAGACCCAAAATCAAGATATTAAACTTGAACCATACTAAAACATTTTAAATTTTGGCGCCATTCAATCGGATGTCTAGCCATAACCAATCAAATCGAGTTTTAAAAGGCTTCACAACATCCGGTCATCTCTTTTTTAAGAGAGGATTTTTGACGATCGTCAATCGGCGAGTTTCCATAGAAAAAAAAAGTATTAGGCAACGAATTTATGGAACGTCTTCATCTCATCTTCTTTACCGGAGGATTTATGAATCGAAAGCGCATAAATCAGCGCGGAAACGCACCCCGATTAAATATATCAATTATTCAGCAGCCTATTCGCGTGTGTCCTGATTTTAAATTCTAAGTAGTCGCGCTTCCGCGCGAGTCTCATCTTCTCTTCGACTGTATAGACGCTTCTCTCTTGCTTATATATGTGCGCGCATTAATTAGCGTATAGAAATCGAACGTTTGCCGCGAGAGAAGACGATTTCTTCGCTCGAAAGATCCGTGCTGCTGGATTCCATTATTCATTGTCGAGGTCCCGGAGAAAAAAATAAATCGGTATTGTACAATCGTTTGGCTTAAGTTTGAAATATTGGGAGGTATGACGGTGATCCGTCTGGTGGTTATACGATTGTTGTGTGTATTGGGATATTTATTGAGATCATAAATCGGTGACACGATTGATTCGATCGGTTTCGATTTTGCTTTATATGGAATCTACACTGTCGCAAGTTATATCGGAGACATTTCGCGCTATTTCGAGGATTTTACGGCTAGATCATTATGCAGAGAACATAAATCACGTTTTTTTTTCTTGGTCGATGATAAGATTCCCATAAATTTATTAACATTTATTCCTCGATCTTCTCGCAGAATGTGAAAGTATAATAAATAGTCTTTAAAGTTAAAATTTCCATTTTAACGCTCTCGCGTCACACACGTGCGCGGCCTTATAGATGTCAATTAAATCCATTTCTCAGAATACTTTTTAATCATAACGCGCGTGGCATTTATTTTTCTTCCTATAAAAACGACCATTAATTAAGATTCGTGCTTTAACGTTTCTATCGTTTTTTCTATCCGACACTTAATTGCGGCATTAAAATACCAGAATTTAAACGCTAAGACCGAAAAAGAGGGCCTATTCAAATTTCATTCATATACCGATGAAGCGGAGAAGATCTTGTTGGTGTGTATCATTAGGTATGCATCATTATAATACTTTCACTACACACGGATTCATGTTCCAGTTTGAATGAATGGAATGCGAGGAAAAAAAGAGTTTTACAAGCGCGTGTGTATCAATGCGCGCCGAGTTGTGATCATATAGTCTATGATAGTTAATTGATTAACCCATTTGAATTGTTCGAGGAAAAATATTAATTAACTGGATGTCGAGGTTTTGGGCGGTACAGAAGACTCTATACTGTATGCATGAATTGGAAAGTGATATATAATGATCCTCCGCTTCAATTACAGCTGAATAATCGATCGTACGTAACATACAGTAGTGATGGATATGCGCACGATTAATTATAGGAGATTTTCAAATCGTCGGAGCTTCGTAAACATTGAAAAGCTTTTATAATAAACATACCCAGACAATACACCCGTAACGATTTCATACGACTCACGACTTCGCAGCAGTCCCATAAATTTAAAATTCGATGCATCTCAATTCCACATTCACACAAACTCGAAAATTCAATCCTTCGCCAAGATCTTCGAAAACAATTCCATATTATAACCCTCTGCAATAGCGATTCCATAAATTTCAAAATTCAATAACACTCGCGCGCACTCTGCACAACTTTCTTTCGCTTCCTCGTAATATAAATCCCCCTCGCCATCAATAAACATATAATATCCTCATTGTAATATCCCCCACATCATCTCAATCTATACCGTCGGCTCGAAAGAGATGATACGAAAACTCTCATCTCGCGCCAATAATAAGTTTCTTCGACTGCAGCATCTAATTGCGATCTTCGACGGCCGATAAATCATATGCGAGTGCATCGCGATTAATACACAGGGCGCAGAAATGATAGAGGCTTTAACGGCAATTCGGCACGAGGAACACACGCGGTATAAATTTGCGAGGAAAGAAAGAAACAATCGATGCCTTTTGCCTCCACTTTCACCAGCGGCACGAAAAGGATTCCATGTGTATATAGGTATACAACGACTGCAAACACACATACGCTCGTCTTTATTCAAATGAGTGTATACGGTGGTATGTAATCGGGACAGAAGTCATGCACAGAGTCCAATTAGTGAACGCGCGAGATGTTGATGCCGAGAGCCATTGTCGTTAAATCGAGAGAGAAATTATATAAATAGTGCCGATTTTACGGTAAAATCGTCGCGTTTCTAATGTGTATAGAGTTTTTCATGCCGATCGTCGCGACAAATAACATTATATACATGTTTCTATACGCAGGCCGATTTTAATTTCCCGAAATCGTCGATTTTAGTATATCTAAATCTAGTAGACGCAACAATGACACAAGAGCTAGATCGGTTTACCTGCACCAGTAGCATTAGATAACCTTCCTTGCTGATGCTATGGATATTATATGGAGCTGATACTGAAAAACGCCGGGCTCCCATGCGCCGCGAATTTTTGTCAATCGATCGCGATCGACATTCATCTCTATGCACGTATATGTGCTGCACCTGAACTTTCACCACGATCGTGGCTTCTCCGAAAGTAAGTCTCTCTCTCTCGGCTTATCTGTCGCTATGAATTTCGCACCGGATTGTAAATAAATACCTAAATCGCGTCCCTCTATGTATATGCATGTATACCTATACATATACGTTTTCGAGTTCATCCGGATTGTACATCAAGAAGAGGTCGGGTAATCGCGAGGCACCTTTATGTATATACGGGAGACGTGTGAGATTGATGAAGGTAAATGTTTAGAGTGATGACAAGCAGCGTTTTCCGCTCGATCGATAGAAATGTATATGACTCTGTATATATATATGCGTATGTTATATGTGTGAAACTAATTGATCCGATCGATTTCGATTATTAATGACACGCGACGCAAGGCGTTAACGTGTGATATTGAATAACCATATCCATCGTCGCATTTTCAACTCGAGTCTCAAAAAGTAAAATTTCTAATTTCACAACACGTTGATTTCGCGCTTCATGTCTAATTGCCCATCCTCGTGTGTATAATTGAGCCGAGAATAATTTCAATTACCCGAATATCCCACGAGAGCTGTGTATAGTCACATCAAAAGAGTAGCAGCATACGTATCGTTGTCTTTCCCTCTTATCTCGAGCAATTATTCCATAAGTGCCGCGTGCGAGCGCACGATCTTCGCGTGCACAATCTACGTGTGAAGTTCACCGCGCCATTGTCTCCAGAGGGACTAGCTAGCTTTATACACAAATTATAAACACTGGAAATTTCAAGAGGGAAAGACACTATACGGTTTCGTTAAATCGAATAACGGCCTGTGTATGTTGTAATGCGCCTATATATCTCTGTAATCGATGATTCGACTCGATTTTTCCTCGATTCACGACTGTAACACAGATCGTTACAAAGAACAACAACAACAACAACAACAACAGGAGATGAAAGAAAAATCACCGTTAATCTCATTGAATCGGTACAAGGGCGTTAATCATCCCGATCCAATGATATACGGTATATATACTAATCGACGCAGCGGGACACAGGCGTTTTATTATAAGGTACCGACAAAGAATGAAAAGTCCGGAGTAATGCACCTATACCGCGGAAAAACAGATATGGATATACCTATACGTGTGGGCGTCGTGAGAGGGCAGGGCGCATGTAAGTAAGAAACTTTCACCAACTGCCAGATGCGCGCGATGCAGTGAGGCTGAAAGGATCCTTCTGTAGAGGCATTTTCGTTGTGCGGCGCACTTGTCGGCCTTGTGGAAAGTCGTTGCTGATAAGAATGTTGTTGTTTTTTTTCAGTTTTATCTAAGTATCCCGGACAGTAATTTTTCATATCGTGTATGTTCTCTTTTTCCGTGGAGATAAGCGTGTGTGCAGTATATACCCCATTGTAGAATCGAGGCTCCAATTTCCGCAGACATATACACGCGAGCTATACACTTCCTTGAGATTTGACGGCCGGAGGGTAATTGAATATCGGCTGTCTCTCTCTCTCTCTCTTACGAGATGTGCCTAATCGATATCGCGTAGTGGAGTTTGATTGCTTCAACGAGTTTCCGCGCTTGATTCGTCGATCGCCTTGCATTGTTATTTTCAAATCCATCACACACGCACACACACATACCGAACTATAGTCAAAACGATTAATTTTTTTTCCTCATCGTGCGCGACGTCTCTGCAATATTGTCCAGCTGAACTAGAAAGCCACCCATCACACTATTCCCACGACGAAAATTCCTGACGACGTGTACAGTTTCGCAACGACGATGTAAGTATACAGTAGTATCATCGCGAGAGACGCGGTAGAGGATTCACGACACTCCCGGTCTCGCGGTTTCCGTATTGTTTGCTAATGAGACCCTCTTGCGCCCCTTACGTCACGACGTCGAGGCGCTTCTCTCACCTCTCGGGTCCAGCTGTTCTCTGTATATAGCGTGTCGGTAGAAGATTCGCCGATAGATATGACCTGGATTTATTCGTTTTCGGGGGCAGAGCTGTTGAGAGGTGAAATTGATGGGGTGAAGAGGGGTCGGGGGGGAATTTTTAATGGGACACGATTCTAAGCTTGCGAGAGCTATATAGACGTCGTGCTCGCGCACGAGCAAAACTGTTATAGCTGGGAAATAAATCCTCTGGAAGTTGTGTAGAGAAATTTTAGGAGGAACAATGATCCGAGCGTTAGAGGTGTTTTGGAAAAATTAAACGAAATTGATGCCACTTCAGGAATAGGTTATTTAATCGATCCTGAAAGCAATAGCTAAAACAACGCTTCTCGAGATAACAGGCTCGTTTTACAAGTATACCGCACATCGACAACTTTGGAAACCCAAAGGCCGCAAAAACAGATCCTCTCACTCCCTAGCAAAAAGCTCACTTTATCAGCTAGTCGGCATCCGGGGACTCCACAGCAGAAAAGTGAAAACTCTAAACTCGCGCATTCGAATCGTGATCGTCTGTTAGTATACTAGCTCTCGCGAGAGAAAATCGCGCGTGTTAATTCCCATCGCCACCCTCTACACTAACATTTCCTCTACATGCATAAACATAAACCCGAGCTTAGTCTTAACGATCTAGGCTAATAAGGGGCGAGTCGTCGTTGTCGTATAGTCGTCGTTGAATAACGAATTGGATGATTGAATCGCGGAGGGTTATAACGTTCGCTTTCCTTTGTGTGTGGGAATCTGCGGTCGCTGCTCGCGTCGTGTATAATGAGAGTTGACCGCAAATTTCCCGGGCGGAGCTGTGTGTTATATAGTACCCGACGAGGAGCGGCTTTAATTTAGTCCAAAGTGCTCGAGTTGGCGGCGTTTTTCTTCACTTCATTGCGCGTACGCGCGTGAGTTTTTAGGAAGGATTTTGCAAAGCTAGATATGGTGTTTAATTAGTTTGCGGGAGCTATCACGTGATGGAGAAAATTATATTGCGCTGCTTTACCGTGTGTTTTCATAACAGCCGCACGTTTCTCGTAAAAGTTTTATTATAAGCTATACTTTATTCGCGGGTTGCGTGAAAATTCCGCGGATCGTCCGTCCGAAGATTCTAATTAGCTCGAGAGATGAATTATATATATTCGAGCGGAAAAGATCGTTAGCAAAATCACATTGTGTGTCGATCCGATCATCGATCGGTAATTAATCTCGCGAGAGCTATATAAGCGCGTATTTTAATTACGCACTCGATTTATGCGCAATTAATCCGACGACTATAATGTAAATGCCGTATAGACGTATAGAATTTCCGAATTTTCTACCAGGGAAAATCGAAGCGAAGCCGGAGCTCATTAGCCTACATCTAAATCGAGAGTCTCCGTAATACGGTGTTTTCTTTTTTTTCGGGGCGCGAGAGTAGACGGATTTCCTTTTCACGGCCACAACGAGGACGATCCGGTAGATTTTCGACCGGCTATATTACACACACATTTTACGGAGCTGGATTTATTGCGTCGAACGGATTTCTCCTCGATAAATAGTCCCTCACCTAAAAAAAAAAAAAAAAAACGAAAGAAAGACGCTTGCATTCCGTTTTACCTGCACAATTAATCGCGGAATCCCTATAGTAAATAAATAATTAGCCATCCGCGAAAAAAAAACCGGTATTACAATAGCGGAAGAAGCGCATCTCTTCCTATACGAAAACACACACACACATACACATGCTAAAAACACGTCGCTCGCGCATTAGAAAACGTATTATACAGTAGGCTCTGGCGCGTGTATGTGCGTAAAACAGAAAGAAGAAAGTTGTCTCGTCGTCGCCTGAGGGAAGAGATGCTCCTCCTCTCGCCGATATTTTTTCGCGCGCGCGCGAGTAAAAGAGAGAGAAGAGACTTCCGATTTCACTTCGATTATTGTCGGCTGTTAAAGCATCAAGGCAGCCACGAGAGAGCAGACGCCGTGTTGAAGAGAAAAGAAGTGACCAGAGATTGGTATGCGCCTGACACTCGCTGATGTGAGAGCAAAAAGTGCGAAGGCTCGCACTTTCGACGTGTGTAAACAAGGGGAGATGAAACGTTAGGATGTGTGTGTGTTATGGCGCTGAGAATTTGCGCTATAGACAGATTTGATTTAGTTTTCTTTTCTTTTTTTTTTTTTTTTTTTGAAAGATTGTTATTGGTTGCTGTTGTTAACAATGAGATACTTTTTGTGTGTACCGAGATAATTTAGTGTGGACACATGTATGGTTTCCGGTCGGTTCACAAAAGTACAATACAGAATCAATATAAGAAACTTCATAAAAAAAACGATTTGAAATTATCGACTCGCTTTCATCACTACTGTGTGTATATACGTTATATACACACACGGCTAATCCACAATAGAAATCAAATTACAGTCGAAGGAACCGAAGCACGACTAAGAAGCCGATTACCTCACACAATAAAAACATCGAGTTCCGTACGGTGGTTACACGCCTAATTGGCAAATTGATTTTCGACTACCGATTCCTATTGACGTTTACGCTCTTCCCAATAAAATAATCGCTAATCGCATAATTAACTCAGTCGGAGAAAGCACACACACATACGCACTGCACTTAACAGGCGATTTGTGAGATGATTTCAGAGAGCCGCTCTGTGTGTCTATTATGAGGAAGTAATCTGGGCGTAATTCTAGCTTTATAAAATTGAAGTTTGTTTGCTGGTATACACAGCCACTATATGGGAATATGTATAGGTACGTGTGACGTAAATCATGCAGAACTCGTAGAATAAAGGTTAGTCGGCGTCTCAACAACTCGTCTGTTACTACTGGAAAGAAAAGCGGGGGTCTACATCAGAGACAAGTTATACAACGACCTACGAGATTATTGTATCGCCGGGTATTCCAGTTCATTCCCTACAATTATACCTACCCGTCATTTCGCAACAACGCAGTCGTACAAAGAAATACACAACAATAAAGAGTTATCCAATGCAATTAGCCCCCGATAAGGTATATAGAAAATTGATTAAATCTCAATTGATCGCCCGCGAACGCGTGCAGCAACAAAAGGCGATGTATAAAATCCCACAATGGAACCGTGACGACGACGACGACGACGACGCCCGAAAAAGTCCATACGTGTATGTATAATTGATTGCATTAGAAATTAGCTTCTCAGCCCGAGCCTTTATTATCTTAATAAGCACGAGCTGCCGCGCTAGTCACAAAGAAATAATTTCGCCGATCGATCGATCGATCGATCGATCGATCATCATCTCCCGACGAGTTAATGTGGGTTACGGCGATTTTTCCAAAAGGAGCCGCGATTGCTACGTGTCGCGTCTTCGATGAGTATTCCCTTTTTTTAAATCTTCTCTTCTCAGCTCTTTCTTTTTTTTTTTAATTAACGAGCTTGGTGTGTAATCGCCGTTTAGCAGTGGCGAAGCGATTTTTCAATTGAGAAAGTCGTCGAAATTCGGGCCACCCGTGTGATGATACGTCGTGAAAAAAATAAGACGTTATCTTCTGCGAGGATATGATTATTATGTATACACATTGGAAAGCGGATGATCCGCGCGATTTTACGTCGTTGTGTCTTAATTAAATTATATGTTTTTTTTTCTCGTCGGAAATTTCGACGCTGGTACAGATATACCGTGAGATTTCGACGCATCGGCTTCTAACTTATACGTGTAGTTATGTTTTTTTTCCGTTGATATGCTAATTCACGCGTTGACAGTAACGTGTCCGGGATAACTCGATGCCTCGGTAATCGAGATTCCAGCTATAACTTTCTAATTAAATTAATCAGAGAACTTCCACTAGCGCGCGAGAAATGTTTAAGAAAATTGAGCCCGATTCCCTAACGACTGTTTGAGTGTGCTATATGGTAATAAGCCTCTATAATCATCTAACCTAGCGATTTGAAAAAAATCGAGCCTTTTGGTTTCCCACATCACGATCGTCACTCCACTAACTATAAAATCATTGCCACAAAATTTTCGTACAATTATACGATAAACGTAATCGAACTTTCGAATGCATAAATCTCCTCCCGGGTGAGAGACTGACTTTCTTTTTTTTCGCGCGCGACAATTATTAATATTACCCCCTTCGATCGCTCGCGCACTATATACCGATATGTGCAAATCACACCTAAAGGACCGATTTTGTTCGGTTCCTAGAACCATCCACTGAATTTGAAGAAATCTGCGTGCATGTCCGATAGCTTACCAAACTTTTTTGCCGGACACTTTAAATTCTCTTATGGGAATTTACCATGCGGAAAATTAACGAAAACCAGCCAAAATTCGACTCTATATGTCAGGAGCCGCAATCGAAAAACGTTTAAAGTATCAGAAAAAAGATTTAATTTGAGCCCCGGTGGGTTAAAAATGGTAGCCTAGAAAAAAAGTTGTCTAGGCTTGAAAATAGAAAAAAATCATGAAAAATCACGATTTTTTACGAAAATTCGCGATTTACTCCCATTTGTAAAATCCTTATAACTTTTGATCTGAGCGGTCAATTTCAAGTATCCGGCCCTCAAATTGAAGCTCTTTTCTTCTACTTTTGTCTTTTGAAATTTAGATTAACATTTTGCTGATTTCACCTGCTATATATATGCCTATCATATTATAGCTGTTTTTCTACCTTATTTCATCGCCATATATATAGCAGATGAAACCGGCAAAATGTTGATCTAAATTTTTGATTCAACGAAAGTTGAAGAAAAGAGCTTTAATTTGAGGGCCGGATACTTGAAATTGACCGCTCAGATCAAAAGTTATAAGGATTTTAAAAATGAGAGTAAATCGCGGATTTTCGTAAAAAATCGTGTTTTTCATGATTTTTCGCTATATTCAAGCCTGGACAACTTTTTTTCTAGGCCACCATTTTTAACCCACCGGGGCTCAAATTAAATCTTTTTTCGGATACTTTGAACGTATAAATACACATTTTTCGATTACGGCTCCTGACATAAAGTCGAACTTTGGCTGGTTTTCGTTAATTTTCCCAATGTTAAATTCCCATAAGAGAATTTAAAGTGTCCGGCAAAAAAGTTTGGCAAGCTATCGGACATCCGTCGCTCTGGACGACCTATAGAACTGAAAAAAATCGGTCTGGTAGGTGTGCCTTCAATTTTAAATTTCTGACTTCCACTACCCGAGTTGTTTCCAGTCGGCCGCGGATTTGCACATATGTGTATTCAAAAAATCGCGCTACTCTCGACGCACTTGATCGCGGTACATGTGGATACGCGAACTTTCACACATAAGCTTTTCCAAATATACGTCTATATGCTCCTCCTTGCAAGTTCGTCATCGACGACGCACAAACCGTCGGCTCTCCGGCGGGTATGTCCATTATTTTCCTGTGCACTTGACACGTTTCCGAGCGCGAACTTTCTAACGGCTCTCTTTTTATTCTTATACATTGTCTCCGGCACTGTCACTTTTGCAGCTTTTTGTTCGTTATCTCATCCCGTGTATAAAGCGCACTTGTTGACACATACACAAACTCGCTGAGCACATATAGGGGGTGGACGTATAACGCGTTTATAGCATCTAATATAAAATTTATGGTTGTTAGTGTACAAGAGATAAGAATTACGAAAAGCGTTAGTTATAGTGTCAGCCAAGACGACGACGACGACGATTAAAAAGCTACATTCCGAAATAAAAAAAAAAGAGATATAAACAAGCCGACACGCGAGTCGATTACTCCAAGCTTGAAAAAAAAAAAAAAAAAAAAAATCCGCAAAGCGTGCGCCAAGAGAAAGTCCCGTCGTCGTCGTCGGGTATATGGTGTTCAGAGAGACAGAGTAAAAAAAAAAAGAGAGGAGAAGATGTGCGCGGCGGCACACTCGTACTCACCGAGCGCATGATGCTGTCTGTGCCTTCCGAAGCGGTTGCTCCTCGCTTTTACCTTTCGCTCTCTCAGTTTCTGTATGTCCCTCTCTTACTCTCTCTTCGCGGCTATATAGTGCTGCACAAACGGGAGGATCACGATCCTATACTGACAACTACGAGGTGGGGCCTTCTGTATGTGTGTACCTATATTGGACACGTTTTCTCACGAGAGGCGTCGCTTTTTATTCGTATGATGGCTTTTGGGACCGCGGGAGAAATTTTTTCGTCAATCATTGGGTGGGATGCACCGGGTGCAAGGTCGATGAGAAGATTGACGCTGAGATTGAGCTGTGATACACACCCAGACGGTCTATGAAAGGATGTGTTGGGCTTTTCGCATCTTCCAACGCGACGACGACGACGACGAGTCGTCTCGCAAAATCAAAGACGCCGCGCTCGCGAGCGCAAACTTTCTCTTTCTGCAGTTTTTGCGAATCTTCTTCGTGTGTATACACGCATTCCTTGTGTGTCTTTGATTTTTATTGCTTACACCCACGTGTATACACCTGACCTCTTATACGATGATTTCGCGGCTTCCTCTATAATACTGACAAAACGCTCACTATACCAACAAAATATTGAATCTTGCGCCACCGCCGAACTGATGCACGAGTTTCCTCATACGCGCTCGTATCAAAAATCTCCGTTCGCCGTCGTAAAAATATCGGCGTAACGAAATCCATAAATCCGAGAATAAACAACGCCAATAACAAGCCTTTACCGCGCGTCTCATTGACAGCCTCGTAAAGCTCGCAAACGAAAAGAAGTATAATAAACGAAACATCAGACATAGCAGCTCTATACGCATATAATACTGCATTCCGTTGAAACTCGAGCTCGCGTTACATTGTGTTGTATATACGCGGCGCTTAATGGAAAAGCTATAGCATCGGGTAAAACCTCTCGCGTATAGTGTGTAATATAACGGCGAACGTCTTCTCCGGCACTGAGCGGGACGTCTTACAAGCTGAGACAGACGTGCAATTGTGCGCGAGAGAGAGTTTATTATAAGGCATCGGGTATATCCGTATTTGGTGAGTCGACGCTCTCGAGATGATATACATATAGGACGAGAAGCTCGTCGTTAACATGTCAGATTGAGATGTATGTAAAGTATCTTCCGTAGAGTTATGTGCTTATGTAAAATTTCTTGCAAAGGGCTGTGTGGGTGTGGACCGTTTTTGCTCCGATGGAAGCTGTGCGTAATTGTGATTTTGTATATATACAGATGAAGAGAAAGCGGCGGTTTCTCGCATTTTCCGTAGCGAATTATTATAGGGATGCTGTGTATTGTATATAGACGTCTAATTGTTTTCGTGTTTTTGTATGTGTATTACATGTGCTGATGATTGCCAGAGCCGTTTTTCACGAAAAGTATACGCGTGTTTTTTTAATCGCTGGCGAATATACTATATAATTGTTATCTCGCGGCTGTTACACACGCGTGCGTAGAGAGTTCGTTCCCACGATTGCGGATGCAATTTTCGGAGCTTCGGGTTTAACAACGCGCTTTTCTGATGCGCGATTTTACCCTCGAGATATTCCTTATACACACGATGAAACATTGCGATTATAAATTCAAAGTCGGAATATTTTTCATGTCATAATATGCGTATAATGTCTCTGTTTTGGAAAGAAGACTTTTACAACCGAGATATATACCTAACGGACACCAAATTATTGCATCTAGAAACGTTTTCGTGTCTTCAGAACCACGAATCGAATCATCAATACAACCAATATCATTACACTATTATTGGTATCTCGCGAATCTAAACCAGATTACGGTCGCGAGATTATAAAGGCCCCCATGACTTTCCCTTGCGCAACGCAAACCATGTAATTTCTTTAAATTCATCTTTTTTCATGCTCGAGCGCGTCGTCTCTTCTTCACGAAACCGATTTATGCGCAGTCGTTCTCGGATTCAAATAGATTCGGATCTCATCCGCCGCCGCAGCCGCTATGCTATGCTAATAATCGCCGGTGCAGAGCATCACGTGTAGGTAACCAAAGAAGCATGTCTCGCCGCGACGTTTCTACTATGTACCACATACCTGTGACGCGAGAATACCGATGGAAATCTAATGCGCTTTTCGTGATTCTGATGCGCTCGTAGTGTGTCGGAAAGAATTGGATTAATTGTCGTCGATTTTATTAACAATTTTTTTTTTTTTGTTATAATTGTTACGAGACACGTTAAGTTTGTTAAGGTCTTGTGGATGTTTGTGAGGTAGTACGACGATTCAGTATTAATAAATCAATGCAGAATTTTTGCACTTTCTATTATACACCGCACACTCACGCTAAACACGCGACGCGGTGGAGGAGATTTTCGAGTGATAGCAACGAGTGCATAATACGTTTGTCACGTTTTCAATATAGGCGGCTCAAAAAATCGACGTCCTTTGCTGTTTACACAGAAATGATGAGCCCGAATCAGATAAATTACGTTAGTTGTGTATACGACGCACATTCAGGTATCAAAGGTCAAGTGGCTTTTCTTAATAGACCGCGAGTGTCTTATTGCACAATTATTTTTTACTAATTAAAATGAAGAATATGAAGATGTATGTACTTTTTTCTTCGAAATTTAATTTTATAATTATTGGCTTACTGTGTTAGATCATATTTTGACATCTGTGTTTTCGAAATAATCAAATTATGTAATTACTATATATAGTCTTTCATATATACTGATCATCATGAGTAAAAATAATAACGATTTTCTACATTATACACAGCTTCAAAAGGTTTACACGAAAAGTATTTCAGCTCGATTGTTTTCACTCGTGCATATAATTGACACTTTAATAAACCGTAAACGTCGCGTTCTCAGACATTTCGACCCTCGATTAACAATTCTTTTATCATCATTATTATCATTATATTATATATATAGTAAAGTAATTGCCACGATAGTGCCATCTCTCGATTCTCCTTCTTGGCAGCGTCGTAAATCAGTCATTTCATTCATAAAACCGCGACCGTACAGCCTTTAAAAGCATCCTAAACATGTTTTATAAAAAAAAAAAGAAAAAAGAAAGTGTTCCCCTGGAGAGTTGAGAAATTCCTCAGGTATTGACTTACACGTGGACTGCATATAAAGAATGATGATGCCTCGAGGATATTGCCATTAAATTAATTTATTTAGCAACGCGCAAGGATTGTTATTTTGAAGAATAGCTCAATACATGCCAAAGGTATAAATTATTTTTACGGACGCGTTGTAAAAATTAACGAACAGTGCATCAGATTCACAAGAAACAAAAGATTTTCATTTTCAATCATGATTTTTCGATAAATTTACCATATCGATCTCGATGATGCTATACCTACGTGTAAGTAAATCGCAGCTAATCAGCACATCTGCCAATAACTAGTAACCCAAATCAATCGGTTCGATCCTCTCGAAGCGCAGACCGAGGATACAAACGTCAGACGGCTAATTAACGGCGAATCTCCGCTTGATCCATCCGCCACAGGTTTCTCCTGTCACCTTGGATCGCTCGACTCTTCTTCTTCTTCTTCTTCTTCTTCTTCGATGAACCCGCGTCGAGTCTCGGGCTTTGGCTTTTTTTCGCGCGAGATCTCGTTGGCACGAGAGCTATGTTGCACTTTCCCGATGTGATGCGTGGGTAATTGGCGAGATTTTGTTACGTGCTTGCAGGCATATGATGTATACAATCTTTTTGCTAAGGATGATTTTTGACGAATTGATTGTTCGCGTGAATCGAGGAATTTCCGTGTTTCAATTTATCTTTCTCTCACATACTTTGCCTCGTCCAAAATCTATTAAGAAAGCATCGCACGAAGAAGACAGGAGTATTTGGTTTCGTAAAAGAATCCAGTATAAAAAAAACGAATCGATTAATACCACAAATCGCTCCATCAACTCTCTCTCTCTCTTTCACACTCTAAAATAGCGACACTTTAATCGTCGTACACAAAGAATTTTTAAATCTCCTCGAACCGAAATGAAAAATTGCCTCAACACCATTATCCAACGAATATATTCTATTTACTCTCCATAAGGAAGAATTAGACACAGCAGGTCCGGCCAAATATTTCGACGGTGAAAACTTGTCTGTACATAATACCATCAGTGACAGTAGTCATGAGAAGCCTTTGACTCGAGGCTAGAACTTTCCTTGAATGTTAATTTCGACGACATACAAGGCGAGTCCAAATATGACTTTCAAACTGAAGAGGATCATTGTCAATATGCACAGATGGACCGAGAGTAGCTGTAAGTAGTCATTGTTGCGAACGAAAGTTATGAATATTTTTATGAAGAAGAAACTAATGCTTGTATGCTCGATAAGTGTTTCTTATTTGTTCGGCAAATATTACGAATGATCATTTAGATACGTTTAGCGCTCACTTTCGATATAGAAAATCAATGTCAATACCAGAGATCGAATCGGAGAAAATAAGCTTCCTAATTGAAGTTTCGTTATAAAACTCGAGAGATTTACGAGAAAAAGAAACAACACAACTAAAAATAACCAAAACAAATTATACCCCCACTAACCGCAATTACAAAACGAAAAGAACCAACCATAAACAATCAAATCTATCCTCTACTCGACGCTAATCGATCGAGAGACACACTGATGCAGCAGCCGTTTAGAAATACAAACAGCATCAGTAGCGCTCGTCATCATAATCCATCCAGTCCCAAGAATTACGAGAAAATCGTGCGCATTACCATTCCGACCGCAGTCTACTCTTTCTGCGCATATAAGTGCTTAATAGAAGACTCATTTAAATTCCTGTGGGTACACATTATACTTATATACAACGCGGCGAATTCGCCTAGCGCGCAATCCTGCGGATGTGCAATTAAAACGACGACGAGTTGTCCTATGTGTGCGTGTGTGTGTGTATGCATAAGCGCGAAAGTGACCGTTTCATTAGAAATATTAGCTTTTACATATACATATGTGCACTAAAATCATACATACGGTTTCTAAGGTATAAGCGGGCACCGCCTCTGCGGTCAGTCTCTTTACGTTATGTCATCGTTCTGTGTGTACCGATGGCAAATTCGTCATAGAAAGTTTTTCTCTCTTTTACTCGGCCGTCATCTGGGAAAACGTCGGCAGATTGGCAGATATTCGACTCGTAATAGTACCAGTCTCTTTCTGTGGCTTATCTCGCGGCATCTTATAAGTATATTCCTTGTGGGAACGAGCGGTTTCGCGAAATACAAGGACACCTTTTGAAACTGCTGCAGATAATATGCGCGATGACTTTGCGCGATGATGCGATGCGTATTTTTTTTTTTTTTTTTTTACGAGATGCGGTGTGCCGATTTCTCATCGCAAAAATGTACATGCTTGTAGAATCATGCGATTGTTCTTGCGAAAGGTAGGTATATAAGCTCTCGAGAATGGACCGCTATATGTATGATGGTGTGGTGGATATAGGTGTATTGACGTTTTGATTGAGGGCTTTATGAGCTGTTATGGGAACGTTTGAAAGTGACAATTTGATTTAGGATTCGCGCGAGAAACTATGCCTTTTGTTTCTCTAGGTAGTATAGGTATATGGTGGTCATTTCTCTTGTTATATTAACGTTAAGCGAGGTGGTCGGGATTATAATAGAAAGACTTTAATAAAAAAAAAGAAATTATATTCGATTGTCCGATCAATTTTACTCCAATTCAGTTAGCAGCGGTGTATACTTTCGTCGTGAATTTATTGTTCGATTACACGCATAATTTAAGCCAGAGTTGCATCGAAAATTGATTTGAATATCACAACTTTCTTTCGTCGTTTCTCTATTATGCGATAGAGGAGAGTAGTTTCTGCAGTCAAAAGAAGGCGTGTGCATGAGGTACGAAATAAAAAATTCTATAATATTTCTGGTGAAAGTATGCGTTTTCTGAAATATATGCGGCCGCATTTATACATTAATTATCAAACCTTTCATTCGGAACACGCGCGGGGCAAATGAAGATTGATTATCTACTAAAGTTCTTCAATCTTTTATGTGTTTATGATAAATATAATTATTACCGCGCCACGATTTAATCAAAAGTATCTTATTATAATATTATATCACCGAGTTGTTTTCGTCTGAACGCGAATATTCGAATGACTGATCGCGTGTGTGGTTTTGCGAAAGGCGATTTTACGTTTTTAATCGTTTTTGTATGCGACGTTGCTGATGATTTATTTCGTATCGGAGATATAATTAATTGGATACCAGATTATTTAGATATTCATTAATGGGCCGATTGGAGGTTTTTTATTTTATATGGACTTATTATAAAATAAAAGAAGCTTCTGACCGCCCGCGGGGTCATCTCGCCTTTCGAATGATTTTGCAGATGGAGAACGATAGCCTAATATTGGCATTTCTCGCGAAAGTGTATGATTTCCTTATTAACTGACACCTGGTGTAAATTTTCTTGATTAGCGAGTTTTCTCAACGTCACACTGTCACAGGACAATATAAAAGTTCCTAATGGGAGAAGTATATTACTATAGATGGTAGTGAGTTTTATCTACTACTACTTATGGTAGAAGCGAATTTGATTACGGTAAGTAAATATGGAATTAGCTGCAGGATCAAAAGCACCCCCGCACATGAACATCAACGCTATACTAATTACGTTCTCGTAAAAACTCATCAAAGCAGGTTGGAACACGACAATAAAGATATTATATGCTGTCAGAAATCTCTCTATGCATATATCTATGCCTCTATGCTAAATTCACAAAAATTCCTAACCACAAATAGAAATAAATAAGTACTTATTGCCAAAGGTTACCCTGCACCCCCTAATATCGCTTCATATCATATAAAAAACTACAAAATAATGTTAGAATGATTTCCACTCACCTGAAACAATTTCCATCCAGTCGTCCGATCCGTAGTATAAATGCCAAATTGTTCCAATAAGTACGAAACATCATTCCCCTCTTGCGTAATACTAAGTAATTTACTTTCTTTGCTCTTCAAAATCACGTTACTTTATACTTACTGCAATGCATGGCATGCACCCGCATGTATGTTTTTCGCGAGTAAAGAGAACAAAGCCTAAGTATATCCAGGCTGCACGTTGTATATATATATTTTCATATAGCTATAGCTATAATATATACACACACCAACTTGATAGACCGATCACAGATGGCAAAAGAAAATAATAAAAGACGCAGAATCATGGCGGCGGCTCACCTTGCGAAGCTGCGTTTTCGTTCCGTGCTGCGATTTTCCGACCGAGAGTCCATACGCTGAAGCTTCATTTCTCGGACTGAACTTATCCTAAAGCGTTATGGTGAGTTTTATCACTGGGATATAATCGTTTGGACTGTCTTTGCCTATGTCGGCTGAACGAGCTGTTTTTATTTTCGCGACATCGACATAACCTCAAAACTGTCGTACACACTATACTTATGCGAGAATGTCCGTCTGTTATTGTTTTGTGCTCTAACTTAGAGCCTCTAAGTACCTATTAGGCTGTGGGAAGGATTGTCGTCGTGTTTTTTTTTTGTTACGAATTAGGTCGTTTTTTGACAGATTTGTAATATTATCGCGTGGTTGTAATTTGTAACGTAGATAGTTATTTTGGTTTCTCGGAGTCTTTTTTTAGCGCCGATTGCCACGTAATAGACACTTGTATGTTATTATTTGCTTTACATAATAAATAACCGAATAAAGTCGTTTTATTAAAATAAAGAGGTGACTTTTATTGTGACTTGCAGTTTCAATTTGTTTGTCATTTTTGGACTGCTAAAAAATTACGTGTATCCAATATACTTATAAACAATAACAATTAATTTTAGCAATATTTACAATTCTGTTGAAAAGCCAGTTCTTTTTAGAAGGTTTGAAGTAAAGAATGCTATCCTATCTAAAAACATGCATTACTTTAATTTGTAGAGTTATTCTGGTGCATCAGACGACGATGCTGGAGGGGATGAGGATCAGGAATCTTCTTCTTCCTCCTTGCGTGAGATAGATACGCTGAAATCTTTTCGAGAGCAATGGCAGAGAGAACTGGAAATATCTCCCAAACATGCTATTCATCCTCAATTGAAGAAACTCCAGGATGAAAAAGTCAAAGAAAAAAAGCCAGAAGAAGTCTCCTTAGAAACTAAGGTACTTGTTTATTCTTTTACTCGAGTTCTGTTTAATTTAATTTGGAATCCAATGTTAAAAATTATCTATTTCCTTTTTTGTTTAAGGCAAAGAACTTATTTTTACAAGGTATAGAGAATGAGCAGTCTGGAAAACTTTATGAAGCTATACAGTTCTATCGCAGAGCAGTGCAACTTGTACCAGATGTAGAATTTCGTCTTTATGAGTCCACTAAACCTAAAATACGTGAGAAGATAGATGTTGATGAGAAAGTTTTAGAGAGACCTACTGGTGATGACAGGACTGAATCAAACGATTTAAATGTAGATGAAAACGATTGTGATATCTTGGGAAAACTGTCTAGGATCGTTCAAAAAAACGGCTATGTTTGTTTCCCTCTACATGAGCAAAGTGTAAGTCATTCAACTTGTTAAGAACGTCATATTCGTACAATTCATAGTTATTGATCTTTTGTTGATTTTCAGACAATGCACATTTCATCTCTGCCTATGGAAATAGTCTTATATATTTTAAGATGGGTTGTTTCATCCGAACTGGACATTCGAAGTCTAGAGGTGATTTCGCGAGTATGCAGAGGTTTTTACGTTTGTGCCAGAGATGCGGAAATTTGGAGGACGGCGTGCGTACGCGTTTGGGGTGTTAACTGCGGTAGATTCGAACCAAAATATGAGTCATGGCGAGACATGTACATGCAGCGTCCTAGGTTGCGTTATAACGGATGCTACATTAGTAAGACAACTTATATAAGACATGGGGAGAATAGTTTCCAAGACCAATTTTACAGGCCTTGGCATCTTGTTGAATACTTTCGATACTTGAGGTAAAATTTTAGTATTTGATAAACTCTGGCTGTTTTCAATCAATAGCACGATTACTAAATACGTAATTATTGTTTGCAGATTTTTTCCTGAAGGGAGAGTTCTGATGCTCACATCTACTGATGATGCACAGTCTTGTGTCAGTTCCTTGAAAAGTCGCAACCCACGCAATAATACCGTTTTGGTTGGTCACTACAGGTTGCACGATAACTGCGTGAGTTTGGTTTTAAAGCGTCAGGAGACCAAAACCAGCTCTGCCACTTTCAGTAATCGTCGACGTAAGCGTGGCGAACCTGTGAATGATAGTGGAGAACAAACTTTTCATGTGGTAAGCTCTCTAGCTTAAAAACAAATAAAAAACTAAAATTTATAGCGCTACAGTTAAATTGTTTCTATATTTTGCAGGAATTTGAGATTCAAAATTACCACAAACGTCCAAACTCGCAGCTATCGTGGTTGTGCTACATCATATATACAAAATATATAGATGGACATGAAGTTCCAACCAAACTAAGCCTTGGAGGTAGATATCCTCCTTTCCGTTTTAGTCGAGTTAAAAGTTATACTCAGGAGAGCGAGTTTCCTTTGCAATAAGTTTTTTTAATTGTTTTAAGTGTTTGAATTTCGTACATTGAATTGTACATAGAACGAATCAACTCTGAATAGGTAAATGTAAATATTTTGGAAAAATTGTTTTCACTTATGACTATTAAAGTTGAACAGATTTATTTCTTTTTGAAATATTATTGCAGATAATGTAAATTTCAAATATACACTATTATTAAAGCTTTCAATTGAAAATATTAAAATCTATGTAAACTTTGAATGATAAGCAATTTAAAACTCTTTGAAAAAGATTTCTAATTGTTATGATATTTTATTAGTACTTACCGAAATCGGAGATTTGAAGAATATAGATATTTTGTTAAATGTTTTTCAAGGAAAGAAATTATACAATTTTTGGAACGGTGTATAGTTTATTTATCTAACAATAATATAATCTGCTTCGAAGCTTCAATGTCAGTTTCGAAGTTGCTCTTCGTATATATACTACAATAAACGTATTTTTGATGCAACCGCTTTATTTCCTGTTTTCTCAACGAGGTTCAACTCTGAGTTTGTTTTACTATTACACTTTAACAATTTTATGGCCGATATGTACTATAAGTCATCTCTTCATTTACTTATGTACGAACAAAAGAAAAGGTGAAAAGAAAAGTCAACATAGTGCACTGCGATATAACCATCTCGTGGTTTTTCTTATTATTTGTTTTTATTTATTAGTTATCAATAGATATAAGCAGCCAACGATTAGCGGGAAAATACTCTTTATCGTAGCGTATTTTAACAACGTATTTGGCGTTCTTCACAAACGCATCACAGCCTTTCATGACGGTACAGCAGGGAAACTTCATGAAATCATCAGCTTTTTATTGGTCCGTTTTTTAAACGGTATCATTTTTTGCAGTTTAACAAAGAATTTCGAGGGTATGTCGTTATTGTTTGAAAAGTAATACAGATCGCTCGCCTTTTAGTTTAGACCAAAAATGTAATTGTACTCTGATAGTAGAGAGAAATCACGCTTGAATTATTTTTTTTTCTTTTAAATCGTACCTAACGTAATTCATACTGATGCATAGATTATTAGTTTACGTGTACTTTGTACATCGCGACCTCGTGCGTTCATTTCAATTTGTTATTCCGTACTTGCACTGTACTTGATTCGTTTTGTTTTTTAGCAAAAAGCTTTCATTTGTAAAACTTGAGATACGATCCGTTCCATAAACTGCTGAAGAAGATTATTTCATTCTTTTATTTTAATATAGCTATATCGAAGAGTTTTTAATAAATATTTCTATATGATGACTGAGAGGAAAAACAAAGAGCAATAGTGTATTTCTCAAATGAACAGAAGGTCTGTATATTAAAAACGATGAGCGAAAAATTCTATTTGTAATGCAAAGTACTGTCTATAGTTACTATAATGTATACCTTATAGTCTTTAATCATTTACTTGAAGAGAATCTCTAAACTCGTGAAAGCCAAACTATTTCTGTTTTTCGCCGAATACAAATATTTCATACATATCATCTTTTGAAATTTCTCAATTCCATAAACAAAATTACAAGCATTGCACGCACTTTGTTTTAATGTAAAAATTGCTTTAAATGTTTCTTAGTATAGTTTGGTCGTATACTTACGTATTCTTTAAACGTTACGTTTTGCTTATTTTATTGCAATGTTTCTCATTTTATAAATGGAATTAAGTACGATTTCGGCAATAATTTCTTTTGTTTTGTAAGATTAGCAGATCTTTTTATCCAGATCCGAGTGTCTTTAATGTAAACTTAACACGATGTATAACCAGCAAGAAATTTCAACGCAGATGTATAGTATTTAATATGTCACAGTACTTAGTAAGATAGTATTAGAATTTTCAATGCTTACATCCTAGAAGGTTTTTCTCGTACTTGAGTGATCCTTAAGGACACTTTAACTATACCACAACGGACGTCTTACTTCGTTACATGTATCGTAGGGTAATCTAAGGCATGTACACAGCTACTTGCGTAAAGTTATAAAATAATTTTTTCTTCGCGATTTAAGAAAGCTCGCAAGCCATGAAAAAACGTTCATTGAAATTTCTTATTTACGGAATGGATCTATACATTTTAATTTCGCGTAACAAAAACGTGCAACACACGGTTACGTTTTTCGCTTTTAAAATATAAGTATTATACTATTCTTGGAAGATGATGCACTGCATCGATAAAACTTCAACAAAATCAGAGTTGATAAGAGAATTGTTTACACTCTGTGTGCGAAATTCGATTTCTCCTAGCTGCGTAGCGTGCGCGAAATGCCTGATTTTCACACTAGTGCGCGAAATTTAGAATTACACGCAGAGCGTGTGTGAAACTCTGAATTTCGCGCACGCTTATCTGCTAAGAACGTAGATTCGCACACTCGTGTCAAAAAATAGTATACGATACTCGTGCGCATAGGTGATCATCACACTCTCTTTTTTGTCACCCTCGCTACGCTCGGGCGACAAAATGCGCTCGTGCGAAAATCACCTACTTCGCGCACTCGTATCGTAATATACTATTTTAATCTACGAGGTAACAGACGATAACAATATTATATCTGCAAATTTGCAGGCTGCTAATGATCTATCGGAAGTACTGCAAAAACGGAAAACTTTACTTTGCTCCATTTTTGGAATGGCTAAAAAAATCGATATAGTATACTGCCTTCGCTATCTATTACATTATTCTTAATCATTACTCCCACCTTTTCAGCATACAAGGTTCTTATACATAGCAACATTCTCATGATATAACGATATATTATATAGCTATAATTGGATTCATCATATATATGCATTCAATTGACAAAATTTTCAGAGTACCTGCTTAGACAGATTGGGAAAATATACGTTTGGGAGTCTCTGAAAGTCTGCCAGTATGTTTATTGAGATTATAGCGAATTTCAAGAGATAAAAAGACACGATGTTTTGTCGAGCAGCAGATGGCGCAGCAGGATAATGCAGCGGGGAATCACAGATTTTTAAAGGACAAGAGATAATGAAGTCGATCTATCATAAAGGACTACATTTGGAAAAATGCCTTACTTGCTTGTAATTTAGCCAAATTTACGTTAAAAAAAAATTGTTTTTAAATATAATGTTAAATGAAATTACACGTATATTATAACGCAACGAATTATACCACGTCAGCCGTCAAATTCTTAAGTGCATTAACGGACAAGAAAGTTAAGGCATTTTATTGTTAAATACGCGTATAGTTCTCCGTTTAGTAAATAGATGTATAGGACGTACGATCACTTTGTGTCTGAGGCATGTTTTTACCATTATTTCTTCGATTTTAAAAAACGAGCACTGTAAATATCCGTATTATTCGTAAAAAATTCAAGGTAAGCAATATAGTTTAAAACATATACGTGACAAATAAAAATACACTTCTTTTTCGTTACAATCTTTGGATCAACATGCAAACCCGTTGTCGTACGCATGGCTTTTTGTTCTCGACAAAGTTTGACAAAAGAATTTTGGAAGAATGCAATTTTTCGATCTTATAGTATAGGAATGAACGTATATACACCTGCACTGTGTATGTGTCATAAAAACCCAACAATTTTCGCACAATCGAATCTTAACAAAAACCGTCGAGTCGTATACATGACATCCTTTTGGAGGATCGATACACCCACAACAAAATTAGTCCACATCCTTACATAATTATACGACGCAACGATCGGTATTATCATCGACAGTTAGAGCTCGTCGTGCTGCATCAACGTCGAATCGATTCCCAGAGCGTCAGCTGCGGCGATGTCGGCCTGGCAAACTTCGGGCTCGATCATCCAGGCAAGATCCTGGAGGGTAGCCGCGTGCATCGAGCAAACCGCCATCACTACCATCACGTGCATTATGTTGTGGGAGTTGAGGTACATGTCCACCCGTCCTGGCATCCACTTTTCCGGGATCCGCAACGCGCCGATCGTGCCACCGATCACCGCGATCAGGTCCTGCAAACAATGATATTCGATAATTCGTTATTAGATAAGAATTTGGAAAGCATATTGCTTTTGTTATGTATGACATTTTGTCAATTGTTTATTATTTTTATTCAGTGACGTTATATTTTATAGAGCGAGTTGTTGAGGCGATATAGATCATTTGAATTTCCCGCCTTATTGATTTTTATCGATCGGGAAGAAAATGAGAAAACAGAGTAAATATGTAAATAAAATAAATGCTTTAATTGCAAAAACTATCTAAGTACTTGATGAAGGCATAAGCATCAAATGCAGATTAAAATTAAAATCACGTCATTCGATCGGCAACAAGCGCAGTTAAGATACTCAAAATAGATGACTCTCACATCAGATTTTGTTTCATCGTTCATTTGAAGCCCTCTATTATAATGATAATACTATATATCCAAACAATATTCATTTTGGCTGTAAAACCCAAATTAAAATGTGCCTATATAACCGTTATTATTCGAATTAGAAACCGTTCAGGACGTGCAGGCGGCATCCAACATTTCTCAGAATTCCAGCGATGCTGCCAATGCACTTGTCACTTTTTTTATAATATCATCGTTGATATCATTTAGTCACTGCAGTGGCATGCCGGATGCCGCTCAAACCGCGAGTCTCCGGCCTCCGCTCGCTCTTGCCCTCTCGGTTTGTTTATCTTCAGTTCAGTCTTCAGTTCGCGTGCTAGCTAGTATATTAGTCTGTTCAAACGTGCGACAGCAGTTACAGTGAGCATAGAGTATCGTTTATTCTATTGTTATCGAGCATTTTTGTAGACTAAAAACACTACAAAGTTTTCGAGATTAATGGCGGTCGTTCTGGTGGTCGACGCTATGATTTCCTGTCAAGATTTGAACATTTCTTACGTCCTTTTTATCAAAGGTTAGAAATTACGTATTAGCCAGTTGCTTTGTTTTTGCTGGACGACCTTCGGTCCTGCGTCGAAAGCTTACTTGCTTTTGTAACGCAGTAAATAGTTGAGAGATCTGTCAAGAGTTTCGAGTTCTCGGAGTGCATTGAACGAATTGGTACGTTATTTTTCATATTATTCTGTGTTACTCAATTTTCAAGTTTGTTTATTGATTGTAAAAGGATTCAATATATAGTTTGACTCAACAGTTGCACTGTATTTAATAAAAAATAACTGTAAATGTTTTGCTAACGAACTATTAATATTTGTTTTAATTTGTTATAAGTGTATTTTTATCTCTTCTAATTGTAGAATGTATGTAGTGAAAATATATGAAAGTACTGCAATTATACATGAAAGAATAAACTTCTATATATTTTCTTTCTAATGTTTCAGTAAAATGACAGTACTTTGTCCTGCTTATGATCCCATCTTTGGATGGTATGTAACAGTTTTTGGACCTAATGGCCCTAAGAAAAGATTAATTGTGTCTCCGTTGCACTACTATCATAAAATGGGAGTTACTCCACCTGTTGGCGCTATGTTCTTTCCTGAAGGTGAACTACTAGATGACCCAGTTGAAGACATTCAGGATCCGTATTTTTTGCCAAATCCATCAAGTGATCCTTACGAGTCACCACCAATAATGAAAATTAGTTCTAAGCTTTCTGAAGAATCGATTATACCTGGAGCTGGAGTCGTCGACATTTTCTCAGGAATGACTAATGATCTATTAATGCCAGAAGCATCTGCTTGCCCTCCACAGTATGCACCAATTATACCAGAAATTGGATTTCCAAAATCCTCACTGAATGTCACAAGTGGCTTTCCAAAATATGACCCACTTATGCCAAAAGTTGGATTTCCAAAATCCTCACTGAATGTCACAAGTGGCTCTCCAAAGTATGACCCACTTATGCCAGAAGTTGGAGTTTCAAAATCTTCACTGAAAGCAACAGAATGCCCTCCGCAGTATGCACCGATTATACCAGAAATTGGATTTCCGAAGTCCTCACTGAATGTCCCAAGCGGCCCTCCACAATATGAACCACTTATACCAAAAATTGGAGTTCCAACGTCTTCACTGAATCTCGCAAGCGGCCCTCCACAATATGAATCACTTATACCAAAAATTGAAGTTCCAACGTCCTCACTGAATCTCGCAAGTGGCCCTTCACAACATGCAGGGCTTATGCCAGAATTTGTACTTGCAAAGTCCATTCTATCCACGTATTCACCAAAATTTACATCTTATTTGGCTAATCATCATATGAAAACAAGTTCTATTAAACCACAGCCATCAACTTCTAAGATGGTTCAAGATACGTATTCTCCAAGCTATTCATCATCATTTGCTAAAAGTTTGATGTCGTCATACGACGACTATGATGAAGATGATGACTATAACATGGAAAAAGCTTTTGATGACCCATATGGTGAACCTCATAATATGTAAATGATAAAGTAAGTTTCCAGTATCAAATTTTTTCTTCATATTTTAATTGTTTTGTAATATTTTTATTTTATTTTATTTTTAGAGTTAGAGTTTAAAGATCTCGAGAGCAATTAAAGAAAATTTCACTGCCTCATCACAGAAACAGTTATCAAGACGTATCATGATCATGAACCTCTCATGTTAACTGGTGTTCAAAACATGGGAGCAAGACCTCGGCTGGAGGTTGCCGAGGTATTTTGCTTCAATGAGCAAGGTATCTTCAGTTTGTTATATTAATTTTTGCCAATAGTATATTAATATAATGATTTTGTAAATGATTCAACACTTCAAAAACTAAATATTGAACTTTTTAACATTTCTAAATGTCAGTTTAGTTTTACAAAAAATGTGTTATATTTGTTTCAGGAAAACGGGAGCTTAATTAATGTGAAGTGTTACTGATGTTAATTATTTAAGTCATTCTGCGATTTCCATGTAAAAGTAATTTGAAGAATTTACCACGAGCATGAATGCTATCATAAAACTAGGTTTTAAATAAGGACTGCTTGACTGTTAAAAATTTTATAGAATTTATTTTTAAGCATTTATTTTTCAAAGCTATTTTCAGATCACAAACAAAATGTCTTTGTTTTATCAATTTGTTAGTTTCAAAGCATCTAAGTTTTTTTTTTTACCATTTAAGTATTTAGTTACCAAAGTTGCTTAAGTATATTTGTCTCTCGTATATAATAATAAGAAAGTAAATAAATATTTTCATAATTTTGAAAGAAACATTTTGTTTTTTACAATAGTTCTTATTACTTTTATCTGTAATATACCAAGTTTAAAATCGAATATTTGCTAATAACCTTCTGAAATAGAGCCAACTGTTTCAAATATGAAATGTCGATTCAATAAGAAGTTGCCCAAGAATAAGCTTTGACAGTTAAATTTCAATAAATTTAATGATTTCATCTCAGTTTTTAAATAATACAGCGATCACAAAATAAAAGTTTATTTTAAGTATCTCACCGAAATTAAGTTTGAAAACAATTAGAAAAGAAGCGGTGATTTATTTGCAGCAATGGAATGAAACATACAAGTTCATGAGTATATAATATATGTACCTGCAGTACTACGTGAGTAAATGCATCAGGATTGCCACCGCCAACTCCGAAGGATCGAAGAACGAGTACCAGCATGCGCATCATGAAAGGCGGCGAAAAGCAAAGTCGCCTTTCCCACGGTGACTTGGCGTGCATCGCCTGTGAATGAACAAAGTGAGTTGTTATAAACTTTCGATGTTTTGCTGAAATTATAATTCCAAGATGAATGATTGTTATAGCTTTGAGAAAGATGTTGGATAATTACTTTGAAAAGGCCCCAAACGCTGAGAAAACAATAAGTGACGATGCACAAATGCCAAAGGATACTTGGCAGACAGTGTACCGATGCTGCGATTAGCGGCATTGCTCCTAGAAAAAAAGATATTTATTTATTCAACTTGTTTAAATGTGTGCATTCAAAAATATCGACTAGTTTGTACTAGTATTGCTTTGACTATTCTCGACATCAAATAACTACGATAAATGAAATCATAAAGGTTTCGCAGCGGCTTTGTTAAGCAAGTTATATCATCAAACTTTATTGGGTGAAATAAGGATGATAAAAACTTGCAATATGTTTTATGTTCAATTAACAATAAAATGACTGAATTATAAGCTTATAGGTCGAGTGAATCGACGTCGAATCAACAGACGAATCCAGTACCATTTTTCGACTTCTGCGAAACGTTGGTCGTGGAAACACAAGCGGCAAAAGATCGGGAATACCTGTAAACAAGAGTAGCTTGGATTCTAAATTCTTGGCTTTCCAATTGTGCCATATATCGGAGTTGAGATTTAAGGTGAATATAAATTTTCTCGCTCAATTGCACGATCAAATTATTTTTATTTAATAGTATAAAGATTATTACGATGTTAATACGATGTTAATGTCTTATCGGTTAATACGATGTTAATGTCTTATCGGTTTCGACTATAACAACTTTTATCCTCATAGAAAAGTTTTAGACTTAAAATATAAAATAAGTAGTGTATCAAAAAATAATATGAAAATCATCAATTTTCTAATAACAGTATTTTCGAACGTGGAAGGCGAAACGTCGCCGGATGACCAGGGCTTGAAGAATATATTATGGTGGCGATCATGAATTGGACCTAAGACAACCGCGAACTTCGGCTGCGATCACTACAATATTAGAATCTTTGAAGAAACTGCCAGTACCGTCACTATTATGCACTACTATTTTTCCCTTAGCAAAAGAGGTGAGCCAAAAATATTTAACAAACAGTGAAATACGCTATGATAACTGTTTATTTATTTATTTATTGTCATATCTTCCATTCAAACGCCTTTAATTATCGGTTACAACAATTTTGAAGGCGGCCTTTTTATCATTTATAAAAATCTTTCAAACGGTTATGTATTTATTACCCTGCACGTATGCAGCCGCTTTAGTTTTGCATACATTATCTTTGCAATTGCTGCAGTTGTCAAGATCAAGTTTAGTAAATACATCTACTGACGCTTTCGAGATTTGTAAAGCGTTAATCGTATAGGTGTCTTTTGATATAAATACATTTTATTTATGAAAAAAGATTAAAGGCACAGGAATAAAAGTATATATTTGCTCTGTTGTTTCAGCAGAAAACAATTAAATGATACAAAATTGATTAACTAAAAATCCTTACAATCATTTCAGATTCAAACACAAAGTAACACATAGGTAAAGTTTTGAAAATCATCTCTGATCATACTTCTTCTTGTGTGTTTTTTGTCAAATTTAAGGAGATTCACATCCGACAGTCCCTGCCAAAAGTTCGGCTCGCTGCCGCGCTCTCTCGATCTCTGTATATGACGCCCCCCTCTCCGCAGCGCAGAGTGTTTTGAACGCGCCTCTACCGGCCGCACGCACACATCGTTAAGCGCGCCGCGTCGGTGAGCGAGAGACTCACACGTACACGCCGGCGGCGCTAGAATGCGTGCATGCGCGGCCTACGACAGCCTACTTTAGATTACAATAACTCGGGAACTAGACGTCAGATCATCGCTCACACGAGGTCTCAAAAGATTCGTAATATCGTCCTTAACCTTATTTAAGTTTTTCAACAAGATCGTAAGAAGCGTTCGGCAACAATCAGCGAAAATGTACGTTTCACGCGGGCCAAGCATAGGGATCGCGTGTTAAACGCCCGAACTTTGAGGCCTCATATCTCAGCTTCTAGACGTCAGATCGATCTGAAATTTCGGTGTGTATGGACAAAACCATTAGGAAGCAGTGTGCAAAGTTTCGTTAATTTCCTAAGAAAATGAATTTAGTGGTGAACCTCCTTAAAATACTGACAATCATCGTGTTTACGTGATCCTAGAATCAGCTTTAATTTCAAATCCGTCGTAAATGTGTTATGTAATTAAAATATCATCATATCAAAGCAATTCTTCAGCATATGATTATTTAAAAATAATATAATTACTAGTAACGTGTAAACAAGTACATTAAATTCTTAATCTATACTTTTTTAACTATAGCTAAATTCAAGAGCGCTTCGCGCGCTCATTTTCAATGCACGCGGTTTGTTTATTATAATGTCTTAAAAGTATTCTAAACGCTAACATATATTTCAAAATTAAGTTCACATTTGTATTTGATTGATGTTTTTTCTTAAGTAGATAAGTAGTATTTTCTTTAAAAAAGCAGTAGATTAATATAACGCAATATAGTTTTTGAGGTTAGAATATATTAATATGATACAAAATAAGCTAGAATGATTATAAACAAAACAATCATATTATTAATTATGGTCGTAAAAAGAATCAACTGAATAATAGACCCAAAATCAAGATATTAAACTTGAACCATACTAAAACATTTAAAACTTTGGCGCCATTCAACCGGATGCCTATAACCAATCAAATGGAGTTTTAAAAGGCTTCACAACATCCGGTCATCTCTTTTTTAAGAGAGGATCAATCAAATCGAGTTTTAAAAGGCTTCACAACATCCGGTCATCTCTTTTTTAAGAGAGGATTGCGCGATTCAGAAACAATCATTCGTGAAGTACAGTTACATGCTTAAATTGACTAAAGCAAAGCATTGTCATCGACAAACTCTATTTACCTCACGTGCCAAGCCCGTACTACGACTCATTCAACAAAGTTAAAAAACGCAAAGATTACGTGTATCAATGACGGGTATAGAGAAGGGGAAGCCGATTACGTTCGCAGAGGCAAGGCTATACACTTGACCAGTCAGCGTTCGGTCGTCAACATGGACAAGTCGTTGGTTGTGGAGACGTGCGCTGGTAAAGTTAAAGGATGTCTGGATAAAAGTAGTTTGGGTCCTGAATTTTACGCATTTCGCGGTGTACCATATGCAGAGCCCCCTATTGGCCCACTGAAATTTGCTGTGAGTTTTTATTTTGCTTTATTACTTAATTGGTTTAGTTAAAAATTAATTTTGTTATTTTCGTAAAGAACTTGAAAAATGTAATTATAGTTCTGTGTACACTTTATCATTTACTTTATTAATCTAATATATGCATAGTAACTTTTGGATAGTTGAAACGAAGAATCTGTGGATTCACGAATGATAATACATTGTACTCAAGTACGTGTGAAGCTTTATATAGAATGCTTGATATAGAACATTTTTAATTAGAGTTGACATCTTGATATCTGTGTACTATTGCTATTGGAATGACCTTGTGATTAAATACGTTAATGTATGCGCGCATCGGCAAATGATTTGTATAAAAGTAGATCTATATAAACCTCAATCAGTATTGATTTTGTGTGCATAAGTTTTAAATCACATGAAATTATCCTCGTAGACAAAGTGCACTGAAAAATGCATATTAATACGCTTTTTATATCTGGTCAGACGGCGCCTACACATTGGCAATCAGTGATACTCATATGTTCGAAACGAACACTTTTTCTCGTGAACATGTGCAAATGTAACTCTTTTACTTTTAGATAATCCGAATAAATATTTTTTTTTTCAAATAACGAGATGAAAGGTCTATTAAAATATTTTTGACCAACAGGACCCAGTGCCAATGAAGCCATGGAGCGGAGTTCGCGATGCGAAATCGTTCGGTTCAAATTGCACACATGTCGATTTTTTAACGCATGAGATGAAAGGAAGCGATGACTGTCTCTATTTAAACATTTATACGCACAGCTGCGAGAATGATAAACGACGACCGGTAATGGTCTGGATTCACGGAGGTGGCTTCGTTGGCGGTAGCGGCGATGACGACCTTTACGGACCTGATTACTTCATGGCCAAAGACATCGTGTTTGTCAGCATCAATTACAGGCTCGGAATCTTAGGTAAAATTTCCTGTATAAATGTCGTGTCGACTGATTCCTCGAGATGGGCAATCCCAAAAAATTACAGGCAATTCTAATGCGGATTTTCCTTTTTCGAGCACTATAAATAGTAAAATCTATTCGTTAAATTAGTTTCTAAAATAAAATAAAACTTTTGTTGGATCGTAGGATTTTTGAACTTAGAGGATGAAGTGGCACCAGGGAACCAGGGCCTCAAGGATATGGTAATGGCCTTGAAGTGGGTCAGAGACAATATAGCCAACTTTGGCGGAGATCCCAACAATGTCACGATCTTCGGCGAAAGCGCCGGCGGTGCCGCTGTGCATTACCTGACTATTTCACCGTTAGCAAGAGGTGAGTCAATGGCGTTCATAGTACAACTCTGCAATCGTGCAGATTTAAAACTGCAAAAGAAAAAGTCTTAGATAAGAAGATCTAATGAAAATTTTCAGGCCTTTTCCACAAAGCGATTTCTCAGAGTGGCGTAGCTTTAAACACCTGGGCCTATCAGACGAACTCAAAGTCCAAGGTATATCGAGTATGCGAAAAATTAGGATTTAAGTCTCGAGATCCAAAGCAAATAGTCGATTATCTCAGAAGTATAGATAGCAGAAAGTTAGTCGAAGTTCAAGAATCGATTGCGACCGAAGAGGTAATTATGGTTGCCGAAAAATTGTTACTGTCTATGTTCTACTTATTCGCTGCATAACTTGTTGATTAACATAAATCATTTTCTATTTCCACAGGAAAAGATCCAATTCACGTTTGCCTTTGGGCCTGGAGTGGATGCAAAATCGAAGGAGCCATTCATGCCCATCTCTATTGAAGAAGCTGCAAGAGAAGGCGCCCAGGTTCCTTTGATAATCGGTCACACCAACCTCGAGGGTGCCCTGTTAGCCAAGGGTAAAAAATAAATTACTTAAACTCAAAATGCATTGGATATATTAACGTTTGATCAATTTTATAGGCGTAAAGGGAGTTTACGACAAGTTGAACGCCAACTTTGAAAAGTACCTTAATCCCGAGTCTGTGAGACTGATAAAGCAATGCAACCAGTCTGTTGATGACCTGAGACGACTGTACTATGGCAATGCGGAAATAAGTGAAGCAAATTCAAAGCCACTTTTCGAGCTTGGCGGTGATTTGTACTTTGTCGAGGGTGTGCATAGAGTCGTAGAGATGCAAGCCAAGACTGGATCAGCACCTACTTATCTTTACCGCTATACTTTTGACAAGGAACCTTCAGCTTTTAAAACGATGTTAGGTGTCAAAGCGAGTGGCAAGTACATAGTATATATAAACAAATAACTAGCTTTTTTGTATAGTCATATCCAGATTCAGTAATAAATTTGCAGCTGTACTTATTCTTTACATTAATAATAAACTAATGTTACGATATTCAAAAACTTCATTTACAGGAGCTTGTCATGGTGATGAATTGCCCTATCTCTTTCGTGCTCGACAGTTTGATATTATGACATTTGATTCCTCAAACAAAGGAACAATCGGCCACAAAGTTATGGAGCGTATGATAGACCTATGGGTGAATTTTGCAAAAACTGGGTAAGCTCATGAGTTTAAATGCAGTTTATATAAAACAATTTTAGAGGAAGAGTAACGTTATTCTGATTGATTTCTGAATCTTTCGCGCGCTTATGCACACTCTAAATAAATAATACATGCATTGATAACAAGATCAGTCGAAACTAACGTTATCGGCATTAATTCAGACTAATTCTAATCGAACTAATGAATATTTTGTGTGTATACTTTGCACAGGAGGCCGGTATTAGAAAAAACGGAAGATATGCCTTTCTACTGGCTGCCGGTGAACAGCGGAACGTTGCTGCGTTACTTAAACATCGATGAAGACCTGCGAATGGAGGTTTGTCCGAATTTAGTGCAGCGTTTCTTAATCCATAAAGTTACTAAAAACAAGCTGTAGAAGGGAGATAAATGATTTTTTAAAAACAATTTATCATGCTATTTACAACGTACGTTAATTTTTAAAGAAATTTTTAGAATAGTTTTTACGTAAAACGATATTTGAAATATTTATGTAAGTAATGTATTAAAAAACAAACTATAAACATATTTTTTAAGTAAATGGTTACAAAGTTTTTAGAATTTCATAAACATATGGGTTATTTTGCAACACATGGTGCAAGCTGACTACAAAAGTTGAAGTAAACTGTCAATATAGGCCCCAGCCTTTGAATATTTCTCATTCGTGTATAAAATCTGCGAATGTAACTGATGAATTTTTTGCGCGTATCGCTTTTAACAACACACCACCGCACCGACACCGAACAAGAGTACAAGACATAAGACATGCGGCTACCGGTGAACAGCAGGACGTTGCTTCGTTATTTAAACATAGACGACTTGCGGATGGAGGTTTGCCCGAGTTTGGAGCATCGCTACTTACTTTGCAAAGTCACGAAGAATAAGTTCTAGAGGAGATATAAGATGTTAGGATATCGAACAAAATGTAATGCACTGTAATTATATATAAGAGCATTTTACGAATAGCGAAATGCACAATCTTCTATTATTTCCGTCGTAAAAGGTGATAATTGTCTTATTATTTTTTATCTCTTTCTCCCTCTCTCTCTCTTTCTTTCTCCCTAAGCTGCAGTTGCCACGATCAAGCGCACACACATTCAGAGATAAGCAGCATCGCGGAAGAAAGCTGTCACGTGACAGATTCACGCAAGTGTATATAGACAGTGTGCCGGATGGGTTCAGCGCTCGAGGCCCCTGTCAGTCCGATACAGCCGTTCAAGCATGGAGCAGCAGCAGCGGAAGACCCAAGTATCAACGGCGAGCGGGGAGCTACTGGGCTCCAGTCAGACTAGCTGTCAGGGCGACGACTACTTCGCTTTCAAAGGAATACCCTACGCCGAGCCGCCAGTCGGTCCACTTAGATTCCGAGTAAGTTGTCCGGCTTGCTGCGCGTCTTAAGAGTGCTCCCACACCTCGAGTGACCCGCTACATGGCGTAGAAAACGTTTTTTATGTATTATAATTAATGGGCGATATTAATCATTATAAATCGAGTTTCCCCATGTGTAGTAAGCACTAAAGAATACTTTTAAATTATTTTCACCTATTGAAATTAAGTAATAAAGATGTATTTTGTCAAGCAACGTAATATCGTAGTTACCAAAATGGCCATGAGTCGTATGAATTTGCTTGACAAAATTTAATTGTAATTTAAGCTTTTATTTCATAAAATTAATTTTTTTATATACTTTGATACATGTATTACACGTGGGGAAACTGAGTTACACCAATTTATTTATTAAATCCGATTAAATCGTTAAAAATTGTTACGGTGTATTCTGGGGGCACTGCTAAAAATTTAAACTTACAGCATAAAGGTGGAGCACTCTTAAGCGTATGCTTGTATCGTTAAGACGGATGCTTGTTGGTGTATGAATTTATAGTTTCGCGATAAGAGGATGACGATGCAATCGAGTTTTATTATCGGCTTGACAATGATTTGAATATATTTCGTGTCTGCTAGTAAGACAGTAGTTACTTCTTCTAATTTCAAGTTAAAAATGTTTAATCAAACATGTAAAAACGACTCAGGTTCATTTATAAAAAATATATAAAACAGTCCAATACATGCACTTTAACAAGTCTTTGATTAACGAGCAACTGCAGTTAAATAATTAAGCGAAATGATGAAACAAGATACGTGTTTTTTGTTCTCAAATAAATTTACACTCCAAGAAAGACAAGAGATCAAATATTTGCTCAGCTTTTTGGTTTAAAAAGATTAAGCAGATGATTTAATTATCAAAAACGTATAGGTATAAAGAACAATAAAAGACTGACTTTTATCATTTACTCTAGTTTCGTGCAAATTACAATTACAACTGAGAAATCGCACTTGTATAACCCAGAAATAATTTATCATGTTATCAAAGATATAACAAATCCAGCTACCAACAATGGAAAGTTATAAATAAATAAAAAGGCTCTAATCTTATCTAACCAGATCTCATAGATTTGTAATCAGTTTTTGACTCGTTACACTTAAGTATGCGCATTCTTAATTGACCACAGGATCCAGAACCTCCGAAGCCATGGACGGGAGTGCGCAAGGCTTTAAGTCACGGTCCGACGAGCGCACAATTCGATCAGGCCACAGGTCAAATCCGCGGTTCGGAGGACTGCCTGTACCTCAACGTCTACACTCGCGGTTTGGACGGAGCTGAGAGAATGCCAGTGATGGTCTGGATACACGGAGGTGGTTTCGTCCACGGCAGCGGTGACGACGTGTCCTTTGGACCGGACTACTTCATGACCAAGCGCGTCGTCATCGTCAGTATCAATTACAGGCTTGGAGTCTTTGGTGAGAGCCAGATCTTTTTTTTTATTATAATGTGATCGAGTGATTTTTTTATTATCGCGACTGAAAAATCGACTAATAATCCGTTTCATGAGAAGAAAAACTGCAGAATCAATTATCGACTCAATCTTCATCGAACCAGTTTCGCAGTATTATTAGAGTCTAATATATGTCTCGATAAATCCGTACAATTAATGCATGTATTATATTAGAAAGGCAAGTTTGCTGATCGATAGACCCCGATCAAATGCACTGCATGTTCGCAGTCGGCATAACTATTCAGTGTACGAGTTTGGCTGTCGCACAGGTTTCCTCGACTTGGAGGACGAGGTAGCGCCGGGCAATCAAGGTCTCAAGGACATGGTGGCAGCTTTGAAATGGGTCAGAGAAAACATCGTCAACTTTGGAGGCGATCCTGATAACGTGACCATCTTCGGTGCAAGTGCCGGAGCCGCTGCCGTTCATTACCTGTGCATGTCTCCGTTGGCGAGAGGTAAGCTCCGAAGAATATTATTTATCGATTAAGTCATACAACTTGATTGTTCCTAGGTCTCTTTCACAAGGCTATCTGCCAGAGCGGCGACGCTTGCTGTCCCTGGGCGTCGAAATTCGAGCCCGTCAAAAGCGTTCACGAGCTCCTGGACCATCTCGGATGCAAGGAGAGAGAACCTAAGGCTATTGTAGAGTTTTTAAGATCCGTTAACTACAAAAAGCTCATCGAGGCGCAGGAGAAACTAAGTAATCCTCAGGTGAGTAGTATATATAAAAGACATTGTTTTCGTGATTTTATATATAGAATTTTAACGCTATTATGTATCTTTAGACGTTGCTGCAAATGACTTTCCCTTTCGGTCCAGGAGTCGACGAAAAGTCGGACAATCCGTTCTTACCGGTACCAGTTGACGTGGCGGCCGAGGAAGGAGTTCAGGTACCACTGATGATCGGCTACAACAGTTTAGAAGCTATCTTCATGCACGGTTGTATGTATCATACCGTAAATTCAGTATTACACTTGAAAGTTCTTTAAACTGTAATTAAGAGCCTAATCCACATATCCGAATCTTTCCAGGCATTCAAGCTGTCGGTTTCAAGGAGCTGAACAGCGACTTTGACAAGTACACGAGTCCGTGTCTTTCTGATCAAATTCGGCCGTACGGCGCGACACTCGCAGATCTTAAGCAGCTGTACTTCAACGGTGAAGACATAGGCGAGCACAACCTGCGCAAGTTCCTGGAGTTCTGGAGTGACCTGGCGATTGTTGAGCCTCTTCACAGACTGGTTAGGATACAGTTTCATAATAGTGCAGCTCCGACGTATCTGTACAAGCTGTCTTTCGAGAAAAATCTCACGTTGACCAAGAAGTCAGTGGGCCTCAATATTGACGGTGAGTAGTGGTAAAAGAAATAGATTCAAATTCAAATACGCGTACGTTAAAATTAATATACATTTCAATACTAGCGGAGGTTTAAAAGCAAATTTCGCAAACGAAGTATTTGTAAAATGAATTAGTTATGTGTAGCGCCACAATATAACTCCCACTTTCTCTACCTACTATATTGTGTTTAACTGTTTCAATTGTAACTGGCGAGTTTCTCTCGGTCTCATTGAAGGCGTTAGTCACGGCGACGAGTTGACTTATCTATTCAGATCAAGGGAGTGCGAGGCCGCGAACCTGGAGCAGCTGCAGCCCGGTACTGGCGCCGACAAAGTCATGAAACGCATGATAGAATTGTGGGTGAACTTTGCACAGACGGGGTGAGTATTTTTTCTACTAACTCACATACATGGTATAATTTTATAAAAAAGAATCCGTTGAAAAGTAGATAAATGCAGGATGTGGTCAGACACATGAATACTTTTTTTCGAATTCGCTTTAGTATTAAAACTGTATTCACGTTTGATTATTCGCGCAGACGACCGACCCCCGTAAAGTCGGAGCTGGTGCCGTACTACTGGCAGCCTCTGGCCAGTCACGTGGTGCTGCGCTACTTGAATATAGACGAGGAGCTGCGAATGGAGAAACTGCTCAATATCGAGCAACGCTACTCTTTCAAGAAGACCTCCCGACAAGTCTACTACTGAGAACAACCATAAAGCTGTGATTTCAAACTTACGCTTATACATAAATATACATTGTTACGATTAAAACGAAAATTCACTGTTTAACCCACTTCTAAACGCGTCTCTCATGTTTGATATCGTATACACCATCCTCAATGATGTTCACTGATAACGAATAGTCGAACGTATATTTTTACGATAAATCAATATAGATACGAATATACATGTGACGTCAGCGTGACTTTGAAAAAAATCGAGTTCAAGACGCGCTGCAGAATTCCATTTATAATACTCGGGTATTATTGGCGCTTGTATAGAAAACTGAGCGAGAATAGCGAATCATCAATTATGCCTGATGCCTCGCTGACATTGCGCCCTAGTTTTACCATAATATAAACTGATGATCATCATTATAATAATGCATATGTATGATAATACACTCTTATACGTTACCGATGCTTTGACAAATCCAAATTCCGAGCATATCGAGCTTGAGTAGGCACCTGTAGACCGCCTCGCCGTAGTCGAGGTTCATGAAGACGTGGTAGAGGAAGGAGCCGATCCAGGGACTGACGGCGCCGATCAGATGGCACCAGGAGAGAAAACCGGTTAGCGCGCCACGAGCACCCCATGGCAGCATGAACGGCACCGTCACTAGTATATAAACAATGGCAAATCCTGAAACAATCGTACAATTTTTCTCAAGTGATACCAGCTCATTAATGCGTTTTTTTATTACACAGATTAAAAAAAAAAAGTAGAAACATCGTCGCAAGTTTTTCACAATCTCGCACCAACAGTAATGACCAACGAACAATCATCAAGCTGTCCCAGAGGGTAGACCGCAGTCAGGGCTCTCTAAGTCCATGTATGTATACACGTCTAGCATCATCATCATCGTCGCCTGAAAAGCTCTGCAGCAAGCAGCAGCAACTAGAAAAGCTCTCCGATAGACACCTCTGGCAACCTACGCAGCCCTCGTCCTTGGCCTTGAACTCAACTCGTAGTCGGCTACTGTGTGCTACTCTGAAAGAGCACGGGCACCGCTGGAGGGAGAGAAAAAGACAGAGAGACTTATTTACGCACTGCGGCTACGACGATGGCACCCACGTGTGTGGCTCTCTCTCTCTCTCTCTCTCTCTCTCTCTCTCTCTCTCTCTCTCGCTCTCTCAGCATATTACATATAGGTATACACGTACTAGAGAGAGAATGAGAGAGAAGATCGATGTCGAGCTTGAGAAGCACTTGAATGGCCGTTATGCAGCCGAGCGCGCGCCAGAGAGAGAGAGAGAGAGAGCGAGAGAGAGAGAGAGAGAGAGTGAGAGAGAGAGAGAGAGAGAGAGAGAGAGAGAGAGAGATGAGGGGTGGTAGTAGTGGTGGTGCAATGTCAAGGCCGCACACGCGCGCAGTTACAGCAGCAGCCCACTGCCCCTTTTAATGCCTTTTATCGAGTTTCGTCGCTGCCGTCCTGCGGGCTTTTCTTTCGTTTCTATAGGGCATAGAGTAGACTGCGACGATTAGCTGCATCATCAGGTGCGAGGCGGGCAAATCGATGGGAGCAGAATTAGCTATATGTACGCTCTGCTACTGTGGGACTTTCTCTCTGGAGACTCAGTGAGGATGATTTTCTATATATTCATAGAGGAGGATGAGAGCCTTCTTTGCGGATCCGTGATTCCGACCCTCGGGATTTCCGCGTTAGACTCTTTTTATCGTCGATCCAAGTTACGTAACTGCGCGTACGAATTCATGAAGCGCCGTGTATAGGATTTTAAAAAATTCCCTCGTAGCATGAGCTAGAACGCGGGTTTTCTCCGCTCTAATTAGATTGCAGGTCTGACTCTTCCTGCTGCTCTTGGTATATGAAGCGAAGGTTAATACCGACTGTCACACACCTCGAGTGTGTATAACTGAGTCGACCCTGAGCCGTGTGATAAACTATTTCCGAATCTTTTTGCAATTTATCGTACACTCGAAAATTCAGAAAAAAAGCTGTAATGTACTGATACATATCGATTGGCGTGTCCGTCAATACACCAATATATAACAGTCAAAATTATTATACCGATGAATCGAGAAGCGCTGTATTACGTAACCAGGTCTCGCGTGATCAAATTGATGCAGGCGTCTTTTATTGCGGAGAAAAAGGTGTCAGTGGCACACGAGTTTTCACCTCCTTGTGATACTCGAATTTTTCATGTCCGATATGTGCGGAAGAAAATCGATAACGACCGGCTATACGACTCAGTAATTTTACGAGCATCTCCGGAAGGCGATAAAAAAACCACATACCGTATTGGTATTCCTCCCGAATGTATATGAATCTATTTTTATCTACTTTTGTAGAATCGAACTATAGTGCGGATCTTTAAATAATAAAAAATGGACTCGATCACTCGTTAATGCGATTGTACCGTTAAAATATTGACATGCAATTATCCTGAGCGCGGTGCTGTGCGTCTAAATTTCAAGCCTTATAAGTCTGATTAGTTTGAGAACCTATCTGCTGATTCCATCAAGGTTCATTAATTTCATGTCCAAATTGCTTCTACTAGAAACTCTATTAGCCTCATCTCATAAGTTCTACACGAATAAATGTAAAGTAAGATTTTTAAACAAATAGCTTTTAGAAAAGTGAACGGTAATCAACTACACGTTCCGTTGCACGACTTTTAGCATCGACCTGATGCAGCTGCAGTAGCAGCACGTGCCTGTGAAAAAGCCGTCCCTGTACATTGCAGCGAATAATCCGTTCTCGCGCGCGGATTAAATCGAGCCGCGCTAATCGGGGGGGATATACTTTTCGATTACGAGAGGACGAGTTCTTGTGCCCTGGCAATGCAGCGTATGTGTACAAGTGCACGTATATATAGGCTTTCGCGAGCTACTGTAAATATTTCCGCTTTTGTTTTGACCTACATGGAGGACTTTCTCGTCGAATGCGAATGGATATTTAGACAAATATTTGTTTAAATAATCTATTTTAGTTAGTGCGTGGCTCTGAATAGTTTTAAATAAAAAAATGAATGTACTCAATAGTATGTATGTATATTCGGTTTTATAAAAACTAACTGAGGAAACATAGTGAAAATGAATGTTTCAATTCAAGCTTTGCAAACTCGAAATTTTTTATATAACGAGAGGAAACGGGCCGATGCCAAGTGCAGGCTTTCTCTTAGCCAAAATTGGGGTAAGAAAATCGAGTTTATAGTCTCTAATGAAGCACGCCGACAGTTAAAAAGGATCGGCTAACTGAATCGTTCTGAATTTGAAATCATAATAAAATTATTATTTGCCGTGGTACATAATATGTTCTTCCTATAATGTATGCATGATTATCATTAAATATCCGGCTGTTATCGCAATGAACAATTTTTATTCAAATTGAAGATTGCTTGAAATTCAATTCACGGTGAAATTATTGGTATTTCTGTACGATAAATACGTGTACCATGCGTCTTGTGCAGTCTTCCAGTGTTTTCCACAGGGTTAAATTAATAGCAAAATGCACGTGTATTTCGTTACATAACGCATACGTATTATATAAGGAGTATGTATAAGGATTAATGGATTTGCCGGTGTAATGCACGCTATAAATCGTGAGAGCTTGTTTAACAGAGCCCCGGAAAATTCCAGAACAAAGTTTCAAAATTAAAAAAGAAAATACAATCTTGTTGTTTCATATACACTGTTACATTAATTTCCTCGCGCGTTCCCTAATTACGCAACAGCCACTTAGCGTAATAAGTTCGAGGGAAAACTGGAAAGTTATCACGCGTCACCTTGCCCCCAAGGTATTCCTCGCAATCTACTTGCAAATAATTCAGCACATACACACACACACACACACACATCATCGCATTAAGCTCAAAATATTATACTCTAAATCAATATTATAAACCATATTTTGTCTTATATAATCATCAACTCACCGTGCGTCAAAATATTTACAGTCTCATTGTGCAGCCGGAAAATACTCCTGATGCACTGGCCAGGTGTCATGAGTGGCCTGTATCCGGAGCGAATGTGCGGGTTGAACTGCAGGTGCTGAGGCATCTCGCTCCAGCACCTGAGTACCATCTCGCTGTCGTCATCGTCAGCCGGATTACTGACTTTCACCGGAGTATCTTCGTCGACGAGGACAAAGTCGTCAGTAGTGTCGTCCGGCCGCGTCTTCGTCGGCAGCCGGTTTCTCAGCTCATCACCGGCTGCCGACGGCGGCGCTTCGCCCTGGGCGGCCGTCGTCCTTGTGCCGCGAGCAGTCACCTGGCAGACTGGGCCGACGACGATGTCGGCCTGAAGATTAAACTGACCGGCATGCTACGACCCGCGATCGAGTCCTTGGGATGATCGCTGCTTGAAGGCTGCGCTTCGAGATCTCTGGAAAGAGAAGAGATTTGTTTAAAAACGATGTTCAAATAATTTGAATATTTACTGCGTTTTATTGACCCGAGGTCCGTTATGATTAGGCAATTTATAGCCAATCAATATTAACTGCTCTGATTAGACGCGTGATATAATTTCCCGTGCCATCAATTGAATGTAAGGATGACGAGTGTTGCCCTACATTGTCCTAATTAATTAATAACGACGATTGGTATACTTGATTTGCTATTTGTGTATTTATTTTTACAACGAGATACATGTTATCATTTACTTCCAAAGCTTGCTTATCCCATTTTTCGAGAGCAAAAGTAGTGAGAGTTCAAGTCATTGTGATCACATCGTTTGTTATTCAAATGTAAACATGCAAATTGAAACGGATCCTTTGCCAGGGCAAAAAGAGCTTTAAAATAGATACACTGATCTAAATGAATTTAGCACACGGATATTAATCTGGTGAAGAAAAAAAATTTATCGTAAAAAAGATACTTTGTACAAACATTCGCGTTCGTAAATATCCATTATACGTTCTGAGTATTCGATTTTTCCGTCATCGAAAAGCATGAAATATCCAGAATACATCTTACCACGCGAATTTCAATTCACACTTTTTCACAATGTTTCCCTTTCAACTTTCAGAGAAACATGTTTTTCTATATATGCAAATATACTATAAGCAAAGTGGGGCAGCTCTCGAGGCACCAAATCCTTTCTTTTTTTTCATACAGCTTTGAATGCATATAGGTATGTAGGTACACGAAACGGCGGGGCTAACTAGGGCGCTTTATATTTTGCGAATTCTGTGTATATTCCTCCAACTGGCAGAACAGAAAAGTTGGACCAAACGAGTCCGACTACTTAATTAAAATAAACTCAGTAATTAATTATTTAATTTAAAATCTCGTGTGTGCAACGCGTTACTTTGTTTGAAAAATGTTATGAGAACTCTTACATATTTTCAGTAGTGTATATACTCAAAAACTATTAATTCTGAAGATATTATGTTTCAAGAGCAATTTTCATTGCGCAAATACATTTTACAGTAAAAAAAAAATGACGCTAGAGAAATTCGCAATTGAGGATATTTTGTAGGTAGTCACAGCGAAGCTTCCGTATTGAAAAATTAATGGATTCATTTTTATTAAGGAAAGCTTTTTGTTACATTATTGCGGTGATCGATAACTTTAATTAATATCATTCCATGTTTAATATTTCATTTTAAATTAGAAGCGCTTCCCCAATGAAAAGCATCTTGTAAATTGATGCACATACATCTAACTTTATTCTCGAGGGATTCTTAGGTAGAACGCAATTTATCTGACAGAGTTGAGGCTTTTTCAGTATACAAGTTTTAATTAACTGTTCTTCTCGTGCTAGTCTTAATTAATCAAGAATATCACGCTAAGATGTCAAACTCTCTAAGACGAAAGAAAAAACATCTTTGATCGATAAGCAACACCCACTCGTTGAATACAAAAAAAAAAAAAAAATCTTCGCTATTTAAGCTCATCAAAAAAACCACTACTGTGAACCAGCTAATGTCTTTCAAACATTTGCACACAGAACAGATAAAAGTAAGCACCTCGCTCGAGACGTTTAATTAACGCCCGTCTCTCGCTCTCCCTCTCATTCTCTTCTCTCTGGCTAAAAACATAATCGCCTCCGGTGGGCTGTAACGATCAGCGCACTTATTCATAGCTCGTCGCTAAATAAATTTTCACGCCGCTAACTTTCATTCACGCGCATTTTTCCTCTCCCGTTCAATCACTATAACAATACCCGCTTATCATCATATGCACGAACATATACTATACTGGGTTATCTCGACACGCGACTCCCAGAATTAACGATTTTTCCATCAGCTTGATGACTGATCGCGGTCCTCGTTGCTGATTAGGGTTAAAAAATTAAACAAGAAGCTTTCGCTTTACTGACGGTTAAACGTTCTCTTGAAAATATTAACGAATTTTTGCTCTGCTGTAAAAGTTATACAGAAGACCTTGCATTATTATCCAACTTCCGAGCGAACAGTGCAGCGTCACGTGTGTACCCTATAACTACATTAATACACACTCGATCGACTGCACTGCATGATCCAAAGCTCTCGCTTGCACATATCCCATATAAAAACAAGAAAAAAAAAATTGTAAAGTTAGCCTCATCTGCAAGCATGACAATAACCTACTTGTTCAGTGCAGATGCGCTTCTCGAACAGTCTCCACGTGGAAATCCTCGACCTCTCCTGTACAACCAACACAGTTGCTTTAAAAAAAAAAAGTTCACTACAATGTTTGAATCTCGAACAAGGAAAAATAATACTCCTCTCAACGAGCGAGAGCTTGCGGAACGCGGAAGTGTCCTGTCGCGCGAGCCAGTCGAGGGTTGACTGTTTCCACGAGTGCGCGGCTGCTGCTAGCTTGCGGACTTCAACCCCCTCTTTTCGCTCCCGCTCACTTGCAAGCTCAGTGCGCGCCGTCGCTGAGGAAACACGCGCGCGCGGTGATCGTATCGATCGGCCGTATATACACGTCTCTTCTCTTCTGTATACCGCAAGCTCTCGCTCTCGCGCGCGCGTTTTCGTCGAGAGCTTTTTTGAGGTTATGGTCCAACCGAGTGCGAGAGAATTTGGTTTCTTAAGAGAGGAGGGGGAAGTTGTCTGGAGTAGGGTGGGATTTTGAAAAAAGCGCGGGATGAGCTTGCAGTTTTTGGTTTGGAAGTTGAGCTAGTTTGGTTCAGTCCATTTTTTGGGGGTTTTACCTTATACTCGATTCCTTTATGTGGAAAATTACTGTTTTTTGCTGGCATGAAATGCTCAATTGTTTGTGTGAGGGAAAATCGCTGTTTATCGCTTAGCCTAATTTTCACTTACTTTTGAATAAGCGATTATCCATCATTCGCTGACTTTAAAAAAAAAAGTAAACTAAAAAACAAAACTGCAAGAACTTAAAAATTCTTATCTCCCGCGCTCGAAACTTTTCGCAAAACTTCCAGTTTCTCTACTACATCCATCCCCAGAACACCTGTTTCTCAACTAAGATCTGAATTTTTTTTCTTTACAAAGGATGAGCAGGTATGTATACACTTCGTCGTAAGAGACTCAACTCTTAATAGCCGAGAGAAAAGTTTCGTAAAAACCAAGGACGATAAAAGAAGTTCGTCGCGCGCGTGGATGCTGCTGCAACGCGATATCGATAAGAGGGCTTTGATAGGGGAATCCGGTTAGTGGAGAAGTGTTATTGTTCTCTTCCTTTTGTTAATTTTGCTTTTGATTTGAACGATGGAATTTGCGTTTCTCGTCAATATTCATGACGAGAGTTTTGCGCGATGTTGAAATTGTCGGAATGTAGTGATGAGTATATATATAGAATTCGTTCTTCATCGGTTTGTTTGGAATTGAAATTTCTGTGCAAATTGCCGAAAATTTCATTTGGAGTCTTTCGTTCGAAATTTGTTCATAAAAATGCGTGTGATAACTAACATACATCACTTTTCCTTACAGAAAAATAAAACACTATCATACTTTCCAGCGAGAAAGAAAAAAAATGTGTCACGCACTTAATTGCGCACAGAAGAGTACACACACTGCTGTCTCTCGAAAAGAACCGCAGTCTTGCAGAGAAAAAGAGCCGTGTAGATTTAAAATAATGCGGCAAGCAGCGCTCAGGTTCGTATAGCTCTGGGAGAATTGTGTCAGGACACACAGCTGATGTAGGTGACCGAACGCGGCCGCGCGATTGCCTACTCTGCCTTTATACATCTATACATGCGCACAGGTATACACACACACACACGTGTACAAGTGTACCTTTGGAGTAGAGCGAAAATTTTAGAATTGCAGAAAGCTCGAGTGTTTTGACACTCGTTCCCGCGTAATTGGGATTATGCACGTCTCGTTATTCCTGTGCGGATTCAAGGATGAACTTTTCTTGTTGTTCTAGTCGTTCAATAAGCTTCATCGATTTTTTTAAGAGAAAAAAATTACGCGGTTTATAGGTTTTTCTTGGAAGCTTTTTTTCTCTTAATTGACGGGTACTACTCACGAAGTTTTATTGCATTGTTTTGCAGTATTTTATGTATAGGAGCAGATGACAATTTTATTATGTCATCGCATGGATGTAGATTTCGATTATTTGCAAACTGACTGCGAAGCGGATGTTCTTTCGGGGCGATGCCAAAATCATAGCGAATGATCTCATCGAGGAGACTCGAGTAGGGCTTGAGAGACTCTTTAAGCTTGGACTAATTAGTTTTTTCAACTCCATGCCAAGTCGTCTTCTTTTGAATATGGTATTCATACCAATCGTTATCTCTTGGGACGAATCTGTATACCAAAAATAACTTTGTAAGCACAGTTCAATGAAATGGAAAGATTCGGATAACTTTGTTTGATTTTGAAAAATCGTATCCGAAGATATAAGTAACAAATTTGCATTTGCCGTGATAACACGCAGATAATATACAAGGCACATCGCTGCAACTTTGCATCGTTCGAACCAAATCATAAAAATTCCATAGAATTCTCAGTTCTTCAGAGCAGCGCATTATACAGCAAATACCTACTAAAGTAAATCAGGCGCGCGCGTGTATAGTATGTACATAGGAAAAGTCCGAAATCGAAAGTGTTTCACACTGTAGGCCATACGGATGTGGTATATGCTTGAGCAGCGGCGGCAAGCGACGGCATAATTATCTCATCCGCGGCGGCGGCGCTTATCCGAAAATAGCCCATAGCTTCGAATTTGCAGTTTCAAACATAAGACCCTAACGGACAGATGGCTCACGCTCTCAAGAGCGAATGGGCTAATAAGGAATAAGAGAGGCGAATGCGACAGTCGTTTTGTTGCTTCTACGAAGAGGATTGGGATTTGTAGGTGCAGTGAATAAAGACGTACATGTAATTTGTTCAATTGGTATATGTGCACAAGTGAATTGATCTACGATGTGGAGGAGGAAATGATCGTATGCTGTGTGTTGGGGTTGAGCTTTGTTGTTTTAGTGACAGATGATTCAGTACTCGAGTCGTGCGGTGAGAGATAAAGTGGTTTACGATTGCGCGAAAATTCAATGAGTGAGTAAGTATGTTGTATACATATACAGAATTTTTATTGTAACTTTCTGAAATTATAATATTTTTTTGGAAATAAACGACGCGCGGAATCAAATCCGTAAATTACGTAAGCTTTGCAAGCCTTCAAATTCACGAATGTAAATCCAATCAACAAAAACACGTCGAATAATTTACACTGTATACATCATAAAAATGATCGTAATAAATTGACGTTTTACACGACTTACGAATTATCGAGGCTGTCGAACGTGACCTTTCGAACTCCGATGCTGACGCGAAGAGCACGAGGTTCAGACTGCGACTTCCTGGTGCAGTTGAGTTTGAGGCCAAAGGTATATAATATAAGTAGTGACTACTTTTTTTTTCTGGTCAACGTCCAAGTGAGGCGTGCAATTTTGGAGACAAGTGTATACTAGCGCGAGAGATGTTTGCATTGACGGGAATATCAAGAATAAATATTATCGTGAGAGGATTTATCTTATCGGAGAGAAGTATGTATAAGTTTTTTTACTCGAAATTCGGCAAAGCCACGAGGCTGCTGATGTGGATTGTGAAAGTTTATGGAGCGACGAGGAATGGATTGAAAATTTTAACATCAATAACGAGAACGAGATTCCAAGAGTATTTTATTTAAATGTACGTATTTCAAGAGAATATCAGTACAGCTAAGCACAGCTTATACCCAAGCTTCGAGTGCAGCTTTCAAGCAAACATTTTCACTGAATACTGAATCGCTAATTTTAAGAGCCATCTCTCTAACGGCGAAAGAGCCTAGCGTACTTGAATTATACCATCTGTCTCGCTCGAGCGAGCTTCAAAAGTCACTCCATCATAATATACAATGAAGAAGCGAGAGCTATAACAGTATTATAACAGTTTCGTCGTAATCTTCGCCATTCTATACCCTTTCTTCCCTATATCAAGTTATAATATACGTATAGGATCAAGGATTTCCGATGGATGCGCGTTTTCTCTAAATTGATTTTCCCCGCGATAATGACCCACATAGCAAGTCGAGCTTTTCGAGGGAGAAGATTGATTAATGGATGTATCGAGGAAGAAACTAATATCGAAGTTTTTATTATAATTTTTCTGTGAAATCGAGACATTTTCAAACTATTTCATCTCAAAGCTATATATAAGTCTACCCCCAAAACTCAGAGCTACTAATCAATATTAAATCCAGCGCACTAAAAGCTTCTTTCCCACACCACTATATCCACAACCCTCGACATGCATCATATAAAGCCTCCTCGTTCTTCAATCCCTTTTTTTCCACAGAGACCTGCATCACACGGACACATAGGATTCGAGTGAGAGATAAAAAAAGGCCACCCACACACACACACAGGAGCATCAGATCTAGTCGAATGGAGGTCGAGGCGCCTGCGCGTCTCTCTCATTTGGCCCTCGGGTCGAGCCTGCGTAGTCCTGCACCTCTGGAATAAACTCAGTATTATAGTGCGGCTTGGAACGCCGCTCTCGTAAGATGAGCAGGGCTTTAGTCTCACGGTTAAAAGGCAAAGTACTGTTACCACCTGTGCCGATACAACGATCTTGGATCCATCAACGGCAACAACAACAACAACGAGCGCCGGGAAAGGAAGAGTTACTTGAACGACTCCAGAAGTGCAAGGTACACAGAACTTGGCCAATTTTTTAACTCACGCTGATGCTACTTGGACTATGTAGTCGAGAGATACCGGACACACAGAGAATCAGCTGTATATCGACCGCGAGAGGCATGTCGCGCAGAGAGCAGACTTTCGCGCGCTCAGGGACGTACGATATTTGGTAATTCTTATACGCGGGTTCATTCGTGCTTGTGCGATATTTTTTTTGTTTTTTTTAAATCGTTTTTCGCTCTTTTATCTATATTTCTGTGGTTATTTACACACACCTTTGTTTGTTCTTTTTTCTTCGTTATTACTATTATTATATGCAGTTGCTACGATGGATATGAGTTATTGTGTTGTTGATTTTTTTTTTATACGAGTTTCAATGGTGATTCTTCTGAATTGTAGTTTTGGAATATTGGCAGTTTGAGAAGGTCCGACCGGGGGTGCGATGCTGCTACTGCACTGCGTCACTTCTCTTTACGTGCGTCATGATGGTTAATTGATTTTTTGGCTGTGGCCAAGTTTTCCAACTTTTCGGTCATACGTTAATGTATGAACTTATTTATAAAATTTAAATTTGTAAAATATATAAAAAGCATTAAATAAAAGATTATGATTAATATCTATAATAACGAGTATTGATGAAAAATACGCGCGCATTAATATACCTTTTAAGGGCTTTCTTTATCACTTCTTTTTCTCCGACGCGTTTGCATGCCGGTCAGCATCGATCGAGCATTCCTATCGCGAGTAAACAAAATCTACTTTAAAAGTCTTTTCGCAAATCTTTCGATTCCTAGTCTTAAAAAAACTGTCAATATTTATTTGTAATAGTTGATACTTGTATAGTATTTTTTTGATTATCAGTCTGTCACGTGGATTAGACGATGCCACATTGTTTCTTACTTCAAAATTTCTCTTATCACTATTATATAATACTGTTATATTTTATTCTTGCATGCATAAATTCTGTAATGCACAAAATCTCGATACATCCTTCACTGCCTTCATATAGCGTGATCTCGGGTATAGTCGCAATATTGGAGCTAAATCACGTTTCGAAAATATTTCGTAGATACATGCGTCAAAAGTAAACTTGATATAAAGCTTATTTCGCTTTAGCTTTATATAAGTAGTTTTTCCACTTGAAATAAACTATTGATTGCGTTCGACGATACTTCGTTTCATCCTCGCGCTATATAACTAATATAATAAAAGGATTGAAATTAAAATAAAAACTAAATTAACGAATTGATTTTTAAATAAGGATGTTGAAGTGAGATACAAAAAAAAAACAATTTTAAAAAACTTTACAGATATAATTCTAACAGAAAAAAAACAATGTCACTATGTGAGAATTAACATTAGCCAAATAATGTCGATTCCATTTTCAGTTGGCATGCAAAAAGCTGTGGATGACATCGCTAGATACAGTGCTTTCATCATCAAAGTCATTCGCACCGATTAAGATTACTGTGGGAAGTAATTCGAACAGATCGAAAGTTCTTGCATCAACCAGTACCTTACTAGCTTTGCAAGTACGTATTTTAGGTTTATCATATCGGATCCTCCGACGCCTACTGCTTATACCACACACCAGCGCATCTATTTTTATTATTTGTAGTTGATCATTTTTCATCTTTTTTTCTTTTCTTATAATACGCTTGAGTCATGGGATTGAGTAATTGATTGACAGTTTAAATTTTTAAATCGACTCGTGAAGGTAAGGACCGATTATACTATTTTTCCCGAGTACAACGAGGTCGATGTTGTACGCGATTGTTCTATTGTAAAATATTGGAGTAAAAATAAATAAATCAATAAACGATTACAAGTTCATACTTATCGCTACTATGGTTGTTGTTGTTGTTGTTTTTTTTTTTTTACTACACTTCGTAATAACTCGTTTTATTTCTCTTGCCGACCTATATATCCTCGACGAACATTGTAAAAGTCATAAAAGTAGTTTTAAATGCAAGCTCGTGAGTTGTTAAATTGCATGTCTCTCTCGTGTCGTTGTCTTGCAGAATAACTAAATTTTTTTATATTTTACTAACAGTAGAGTTTTACATATCTATATAGTGTGTTGTACGAAATAATCTAATTATAAGTTATAAATAAAAATCCATGCACGAACCAGTAGTTCTTTGTACTCACTCACAGCCTCCAAAACAAATCCACATCCAAGGCCACACAAACTGACACCAAAACATAAAAATCTCATAATAATGATACCTATATATATAGCATCACTTTCGCTCTTTCACTCTCGTCGCCGTTAAAATAGTGTATAGGTACCTCACGCCGCGATCACGTGGTGTCCTCCCGAGATTCCCGCGCGAATAAATCCCTCGTCGACTGGCGCCATCTCGATACCTTCCGATAATATCGTCGGCTCGAGCTATATCCCGCCCGGCGAATACACACATCAGTAGTACTGTAGCTGTAGTACCTAGCCGGCGAGCAACCGACATAGATCTCGATTATTGTGTGCAGTGGTGTGCGCGTATATAGGTATATAGACGTGTGCAGTGGCGCGAATGGGGCCATTGGCACCGACGCTAGCTGCTCTGCCTCCTGGACGACATGTTGTGGGCCTATTTCAGCTTCTGCAAGAACTTCTTTAGTCGTTGGTTACTTGGACAGGTGAACGTACGTATTATCCTCTTCGGTTTTTTCATCTATAATCGCGGCGTTCAAAGGGCGAATTTCTCGTTGCGAATTCCACAGCGGTCACGATGTAAACATTCTTCAGCTGTGTGTTTCGAATATAGGTATACACATACACAAATATACGTCTGACGATAGTCGAGTGTTTTCTTCCCCGAGCATTTTAACCGCAACCGAGAAAAAAACTAGCCCACCTGACACCCAAGCCTCGCCGTGAGTACACACAGTAAATAAACACTCGCCACGAATTTCGGATCTTCAATCACAGCAAATTTTCAAAGTGCAAAGATGAGAAAACTAGCTAACGAAGTAGCTGTGCAAAGCACCGCGACGATGGAACGCCTCGCCAGAAGACTCAAGGTGATGGACGACGGCCGATTGCGCCGGAGAAAGTTTATTTAAAGAGATTTCGCGGATGGGATTCGAGACACACAAGTATTCCCGCGTGTAGTATTCTAGGTTAGCCGGTGATATCTGCTCTTTCTCTCTTCTCTAGGTACGCGTGTAGGTATTAGTATTATTGTAACAACGCTAGAGGACTCGTCACGTGGTTTATTTTTTTACGGCGGAAAGAGAGAAGAAGAAAAAAGTCGAGAGGAACTGAGACGTGCTTATCCGGTTCTGAGAATCTCGGGTGTCTCTCTTTTCTTGGAGTTCTTTGTCTTGAGGTGTTGGTTCTGGAATCGTGGACAGGAATTTAAAGTCTAGACCGTAGACTTTAGCATTTTGCAATCTAAATCTCTTGAATTTTAAGAAAACGCGTAGCTTAATTGTTTTGAACGACGATAAATTTAAATTTGAATTCAAGCATTTAATCATAGTTTTATTAACGTTTGAATTTTTTTTTTTTTTTTTTTTTTTTTTGAGATATGGCTCTATCGTTGTGAGACCCATGAGACCATTCGAGTTAAGTAGTGTTTATTTTGCGGAGTATAGTATTCGATAAGATTACAATTAGATTAGAGTAATCGGTGAACTGTTCGGTAGGTTCACATCGTCGCGTTATAAAACAAACCGTCGTGCTTTCATCCAGATACTCTAATTATAGTTTTTAATCCGCAATTTTATCAAAAAATTGCGTAAGCGTATCTTTTTGTAGAGAAAAATAAAAATTGTCTATAATATGTATGAATCGATAAAAGTAATAATCGATCGATCTAATAAAACAGCAATACCAATTACAAATTCATAAGATACTCGCTTAAAAAAAAGTAAAGAAACTTTAATGTTAATAAACAGACAAACTCACCAAACGCTCCCAGCATAATATTCAATTCAAATTTCCCGCCGGCGGGTAGAGCGCTAGCGTCGGTCATTTCCGCCCGGGCTCGTGCACTTCCGTGCGTGCTTCTCGATTCTTCCGACCAATCCCATCGATCGACCGCATCTCCCCTCTCGCCGCCTTCCCTTAGAGCGAGACGCACCTATTCCAGTCCACCAGTAGTCAGACAAAGACACAATACGTAAATATAGGTATACCCCCCCCCCCCAACTAGCGTATACCTATACAGGCAGTCTACGGGGCGCGAGTAGTGCGTCACTACACGCAGGCTCTCCAATCTCCATCAGTCCGCTCATAGATATACACATAGTTTCGCGCGAGAGCCGCGTCTCTCTGTCTCTCTCTCTCTCTCTCTCTCTCTGCCCAGGACAACTCGCGCAGTGGTTCTCGAGGTTGAATCCTTACACGTCTTAGTTTACACATCGTCTGCTTATCTTCCACATCGAGGAAAGACTTGAACGAGGAAAAGGCTGACGATTCCGACGTAAGTCTGAGAGAAAGATGCTGTTCTGTTGCCGAGTGGTAGTACCCCCGACTCCTCGAGAGTTGCGCATCAGCTGTGTGTGAGCGAATGGCTGCGCCCGCGTGTGTGAGTGTATGAGTGCACAGTGGAAGTGTCTAGAACGGAGCATAAGGAATAAGGATATCGTCTCGAAGACGAAAGTTTTTGGGATAATTTGTACTTTGTTGGTTAGGTCGGGGTTGGGGTGCGCCGGCCGCGAAAAAACGCGGCAAAGCCAAGGGCTGCTGCAGCTGTGCAGTGCAGCTCTCTCTCCCTCTCGCGTGAACGTCGTGTTTTGTGTGCTGTCTGATGCGCTGATGCTGCAAGTGTGGAATCGTGACGTCAGTGACCGTCACCGTTTCGCAGTTGCTCCGAAATTACAGCGCAGATGCTGCTCAAATATTCTTAATATACGCATTGCGTATTGTTCTTGCATGTCTTAACTTCTATTTTCATAAGTAAAATTTGGTTCTTCCTTCTATAATTGTATATATCAGCAACGTTTGTGCACCGGTTCCTCATTGACGTCCAAACGATTAACTTCCAATTATCAAAACCAGTAGCTCCGAGCAGTTGACGCAAAAAAAGCCACTCTATAATCATCCCCGCAATTACGACGAAAAACGCAAATTCGTATATATAACTCGCTGCATATATCAATTCGCGCGCGACAATCCCGAAAAGCTGACGGTCAGCTGACGCAGTCGTCTCGCGGCTCTTCGACCGTTCGACGGGGGGCAGATGTTCCAAAATGGCCGCCGAGCAGTCGCGAGAGTTAGCTTTGCGCCCCTACTGTTGAAGCTGCAGCACGCTTTTTGGAGCATCGTCAGCTCTTCTCCATCGGCTAGACGTTCTGAGACAATTGTTTGTTATCAAGACACGGCCTAGACATTTTGCGGAAAGCGACTTGGGCTTTGGCAAAGTTTACAGCTGCCGCTAAGGCTCGGCTGCGCACGTTCGCGGCTGACTCGCATCTATCTCAAGGTCTCCTTGTTGATCACTGATTCTTATCTTGCTTTAGGTTATAAGATGTATGTGTGGATGATTTATATTGCTTGAGAAGCTGGTGATTGATACAGTCGGGTGACAGATTTTGAGGTGATGTGTTTGGGGTTGGGATGAACTTGTAAGTAGTTGGTTCAAGTGTGACAGGATGCGACGATGTGCCCAGAGCTCAATGCGATCGAGAGATTCTAGTTTTCTTGTGTCTGTATATATGTCTGTACATGTAATTGATTCGTAGAATACAAATGATGTTTGAGTGAGTGTTGTTGAAATTGTCGGACTCATTGGTTTTTCTTTAGATGTTTTCAATGTGGTTTTCTATTTTGTTGTAATTTGTTTCTGTATTATCCAATCAAGACTGATGAAAGTGTATGACTGTGTGTGTATATATGTAGCATCTGAACTCTTCTATATGGTTTTTAAATGCATTGATTCAAAGCAGTTTACATTGACTACTTGTATAATATTTTTACGTGTTTTTATTACTGACCTATGTCTTGATTTCTCTTAAGCAAATATAAAATCGTTATTTTCCAACAGCTGCTGGTCTTATTTATTTCTTAATGTTTAATTTAGTTTTGTATTATTTTGTTTATAAAATTTTGGACTTGTTCGAGTCAGTCAGATATGATTTTCAAAAGGTTCAAAATAATTAATGTGCTTACTAAAAATTCCATCACAATACACAACTCTGAAAATATATCAATAACATGTCTCATAATCTACTAACTAAGCATCTTCATCTTCATTTTTTCATCATGCTTATGTTTGTCATAAACACCCAATTACAGAGTGGTTTAAGCAGATGTCCTCCTCATCTGCTTCATTATCACAAAGCAGTCTTGTACCAAAACAAGCTTCTTTGTCGTTGCTGTCTTCATCCTCGCGCTCTTGGATATCATCAGTCTTCGATTTTTTTTGGGACCAAGTGAGCCTCTTCCGCTTTACTACTGTAAGTACTTGTCGAAAGCGGCTCTCTTACCTCTCACCATCATTATGGAGATCATGTTCCTCTTGGTTTCTTCCTCTCACATTTGATCCTATGTTTGTTTTAAGCACATCAATCCATTATCTTTATACTCCTCTACCAGTCTCTTATGAGTAGTATATTTTGTTGGTGGAAGTTGGTGGTACAATTCTTTAGCAATCCATGACATTTTCTAGTATTTTCATTTTATTGCCTGCCTTATCACATGATTGACTAAATTATCTACTTGGCATGTTTTGGTAAAATTCAATCTATATTGTTGTAGATAAATTTAGCTGTCTCATTTACGTATTTTAGTAGTTTGGTTATTTTCAACTCTTGATATTGTATGTGAACTTTATATTTAGACTAATTTTATTTGTTTTGTCATCTGCAGATGCCACGAACCAGGAGACGTCATCGCTCGCGAAGCCACTCACGATCACATACGCCGGCTTCACCACAATATGACCATAAGAGAAGAAGGGTTGATTACGAAAGTCCACCACGTAAAGGAACATACAGGTAAATATTTTCATATTCTTCAATATCATATTTATTTCAATCGTTGTTGAGAATATGATTAATTAGAAGAAATCTGTTTTACCAACAATAGGTTAACTCTGAACCGGGAATGGATGGATTACTTTCTCAAGTAATTTAAGTTTTGTTGTTAAAAAAATAAACAAAAAATATCTGTAAGACTGAATAAGTTGACTGATAGATCCAAACTAAATAATTTATTATTTAAGTACTCGACTATGTACTTTAAAAGACTTAGCTAATTTGTTTGAATTTAGACGTTTTTCAATTCAATGCTATATGTATGTAATATAAGCCTTTTATGATGTTCAGTATGAGTAGTAATGAATTCCTTTGTTGGTAAAATAGCGGTTTCGTTAGTTTTTTATATTGCATAATAATGTATGTACATATAAAGCTTCTATTTGGATTCTGTTGGCATAGAAATTCAAAATGTATATACTACCGTTACTGAAATACCGAATTAGAAATTATTAAAACATTAAACGTTTTATCATTACTAAAAAAAAAAATAGTTATCCGTGCAGGTAACTCTAGTCTTTTATTAGTTATGCAGTTCACCCCCCGATTTCTCCTTTATAAAACAATTATCATAGTTATATTTAAACCAAGTCTTCTCTGGGAAAAGTATTAATAGCCTATCATCGCCATTCATTAACTTGAAACTATGAATGTCATTGAATGCTCACCTTGTATTCATTCATGTGTACACAATCCATAATTACGGTATTTTCCTGCAGTTTGATCGTTTTACTCTAATAATCGATTGCGCCTGTATCAAAGCTAAATAAGTAGTTCAAATACGTGTCCGCGCTAATTCGAGTAAAAAATTCAGTAGATAAAAAAAAAACGTATATATAAATTCAAAGTCTCGAAATGATCAATCCACATGTAGGTGTTCGCATAAGAGTGTGGAAACGCCTCATGTTAATAAAAACAGCATAGATACATGAAAAACAAGTTCTCCACTCTGTATCCGTCGACGTAGGCAATTTTTCATCGATCTCGCATTTTCACACTATAAATCCATCGTAAATCTCGTTTCACTTCTTTTCCGAGGAAGTACATTACAAGGCCGTCCTTCAACTTCTCCGGAATCTTGTAAGACCGCATTGAAAAGCTTATAATACCTATTACGAGGTGGCTGTATAAAACAAAATTATAACGAGACTCTAATAGGGCTTTCATCAAAGCCCTAGCAGTTTCACCTAAAGCGCGCAGTGCATGCAATCATCACCCTCGAAAATTTCTCTCGATCCCATTCACTCGCAAGATAACTCGAAACGCACAATCGCCCGCAACAGGTGTACATACGCTTGCTCTCGTTTCGCTCTCGTAGCTTTTCCGGTCGCGCTGCGTGATTTTCCTAATTGATTACTCGCCAGGCTCATGAGATCGATATCTCCCTCCTTCTCTCTCTCTCTCTCTCTCTCTCTCTCTCTCTGCTTGAAAGAATAAATCGCGTGAAATTTCTCCGCGTACGATCTCCTTCTATAGTCATAGTCCCCTGCTGCGACACATAATATACAATATCAATAAGCAAATGGAGCCACGCGACAATGTATACTATACCCGCACTTAGCCTAATCGCATGTGTCAATCGATACAGCGTAAACAACTTCTCGATTGCCTATCAATCACTCTGCAAAAATCCTCGAAAATTACACGCATCGCTCCCTTATATTATTATACGAGTATATGTATACAGACAATCGCATATATTAGCCCAATGCAGTGTATAGCGTGTGGTGTATACGCGATCCCCTCCTCCGTCCGGACAGCGCCTCCCACTGTCTTGCGGGACGAGAGAACCGCTACGCGAATATCCTTTAGCGAGTGAGCTGCGGCAGTCGCTCGCTCGCCGCCGACGGGCTGACGCGACACCGGCCCTTTTACCCAATATACACCAGAGGATGCTCTGACGCGAGTGCGATGACGTGAGGGGATAATTTTCGGGCTGGACCGTTTGGATTCTGGATTTTTTTTGTTTGTTTGTTCGCTTGTGCTGTCGAGTGTCAAAATTTCACTTTTTGCAACGATGATAAACAAAAAGAGAAAACTCGAAAGATCGCGACGATAAGAGTGCGGATAAAGATGCGGGTAAAGTGCGCGGGCCGAAAATCTTCGAAAGTAAATCGTCGTCAGAGTTTCTAGCGAAAAGCGATTTCTTCCGCAACGCTGACTCCTGGAGCGCGAAGAGGAAGAAGCGCCACGACGGCGGCGTCGTGACTACACAGCCCGACGAGAGGATGCCGGCTCTCGCCGTCTTTCTGCTGAGGTATAACGTTTCGTTTCTCGTCATCGACCAAGATTAAAGATTATTTTGAAAAATGTATATATATCGCAACGATGTTATAGCGTGCGTAGAAGCACTTTTCGGACTGACGTAGACGGTGACGTGCTCGCGAAAAGTTAACCGCGTTTAATAAGCTCTCTATACCGGATCGATAATGAGCCTTGCTCTCAAATCTTGATTCGACTTGGTCGGATTTTTTTTAATATATAGGGTGAAGTTATCATATACGTATCAGAGGTCTCTATTAAAGGACGATACTTCAAAGTCGTTCTTGGATATTGTCCGTGAGAATCACGTGCTAAGAAACTAGATTCAATCGTGCACCGCTTGGACCGATTCCAGGACGAAATTTATCAAGTTAATAATCCATTCGTATTCCAGAGAGCATTTAAAAGCCGACTTTCTCCAGGCTCTTCGAATCAATTCCGAACAAAATTTTCAAACAATTCGAGGTGCCTTATATCCTCGACATCACACGTGCAAATACACTCGGCATCAAGGTCAAAAAAAATTCAGCAGTGCGAAAGATGTACGGAAGTGGGGGCGATAAAGGATAAAAGAGATGAAGACGCTATAAAAGTAACGTGACGTCTGAAATCCCTCGATTTCGTAAAGTAAGCTCCGGTTTAGCTCTAATAGCCAATGACGAACTCTATTACAAGAGATCGTAACGTTCTTTTTCTTTTTTTCTCGTTCCGAACAATGAGTCGCTCGACGACGCGTTACAAAATATTCGTGGGATCGTTATTTTCGCTAATGCGACGCAGTCGCGTATGTAATTCCGGCCTTGCGCGAGTTATGCGAAGAACTCTTTTGTCTTCGTCAGGAGCTACCCTTAATTAACAATGGTATTTTCGCGCTAGGCTCGTTGCTTAACGAATCGGAGTAATTGTCGTTCTGGAGAGGCTTCCAATTGGTTTCGATTACGCAAAAAAAAAAAAAAAATTGTTTACACTTGGTATACTTTATATATAGGCTCGAAAAATAAAAGTATATACCGTCTCCAATGTCCCGAAGCTCTCGAGTATCCTCTGACATCTGGTGAACGCTTCGATCTCCCTCGAAGAAAAATAAGAGATAAAAGAAAGAAGGCATCGATGCATCGGTAGTCCGATGCTTACTTACACACATCGCAGCTTGGCCTCGTTCGTGGGAGGCGTTTTATCGCGTGGATTCTCATTAGGCTTCCATCGCGCCAAGGTCCCTGGACGTCGTCCAAAGAGGGAAGCAAACTGCGTCTTCCGCAGTTTTGCCAAAAATGCTGCTTCACTTACGTCCTTATTTTATCGATTCGGCGCGTGGCAGCTTCTTCTTTCTTTTTTTTTTCACAAGCGGCCAAAAAGGCAAATCGGTTACTAGTGCATCCGCAGTTTTTACGCGAACAGCTGACTGCGATAAGTGGACTGATTTTTCTCTCTCGCTATACACTGACGCGTCAAGAGATGTGCGGGAAGGTTTTCACCTACGTTAAACGGTAAATAAACTGCCGTTTAACGCGTAGCACATTTTTTTTGTTATCTTTCGCTCTGGACGTAAAATTTAATGACTTTGCAGTCGATAATAATGAGCGTCTATTATAAGTATACATAAAGAGAGCGAGCGCGTTTGAGATAATCGTATAGTGTAGAGCGGGCGTTTTATATGGTTCGCGATCGAGATAATAGTTCGTGCTACTTTTTAATGCAAATATATATTTTCTCTGCCCACCGCGAAAGTGCTGGTTTGCCTGGCGCAATTACTGCAAATGCTGTATACTCTTCGCTCTTAAAACCACTATGTATATATTATCGTAAATATGGATGTGTATACATTTACTCTAAAAAAATTGGTAAACAATTTTAACATCGCATCGATACAAAACCGACACCCGCACGACGCCTCCGGCACTTCCCTGTATCATGTGTACTCGAAGCTCTTTCTCTCTCGACTGTCGCGTCTCGCGTATATACACACACACATACACACGGTCCCAGAACTGCACAAAGAAATGTAAATGCACATACGATATCCGCGTCGCAGGGTTATCGACTCGCCTTGAACTCGCGACGCTCAGAAGAGAGAGAAAGAGAGAGAGAGAGAGAAAGAAAAAAATGCACCGGCCGATGCGTCACTCCGATTTTCGCGCGAGCGCACAGGTTTTTCGCCTTGATTTATATGACCACCTAATTTGTCCGCGAGTGTGTGTGTGTGAGTGTGTTCGAAGAGACAAAAGCGGGAGATGATTTACGTCGGCCTTTTTCAGAAGCATTTTTTTCGGGAGACAAGCCTCTCAAGGTCGTATTTGATCTATAAATCATTATGCGTGTGTGCATATCCCGCTAAACGTTATAACGCTGAGTCACGTGCCGAGTATTCACATTATACACTGATATCTGGTAGGATATCTGACTGGAGCAAAAAAATTTGATTTAGTTGCAGCGGCCAAATGCGAGATTGCTTTTGAGAGAACGCACATTTTCCTGATTGTATAACGTATAATAAATCTTTGATCGACTTGGCCGGAGCTCGCGGTACGTGACTCCGTCGAAATTCCGATTTCCGCCGATCGCTATGCAACTGCCTCGAAATAAATTTCGCGATCGATTCCCTCAGTGTACACCGAACCTCTATTTCTATCGTCGAAGCCACGTGTAATGGGAGACAATTCCATCCCTCGACGCCGGCTGAAACCAGCGTAATTGAGATCGACAAGTGGAGAAGGAAATTTTGACGAAGCTTGAGAATAAGAAAAGATGAAATTAAGGCTCTCGTTACGGAATTAAGGCTCGCGTATACGTTTGACAAGTTCGCATAATGGATGTGCCGCAATTTCCTCGTCTTTATCAGCGGAAAAGCTTGAAACCCACGCGGGTGAAATACATTATACACGCGGCTGAAGTTATAAATCGTGACTTGTCGATGCCGCTTATTCAGTACACAGTTTCGAAGCGAATTACATTACAAACGCGCACAGTATCGCGCATTGAGCGCGAATGTCATAATCCGCGTTGCGCAGAAGTGCTTCAAACAAACGTTCGTTGAGCGAGTTGTTTTGAAGACCGGCAAGATAAATTAACACTGGAATCTCCGCTCGCGTAAGAAGATCTCTTCTCTCATCATCCGTCTCGTTTATATGATGCATCTCAGCTTTTTTCCACACCGTCAACTATGCTAGAGGTCGTTAACACTGAGAGGCTGGTATAATTGAATCGCGAATCTAGAATCATTCGATCTCTATATAACCTACGACCAACAGAACATCCAAATAGAAAGCAATGAAGCAAAAAGAAATAGTAAGGTAGCAAAAGAACGAACCGGCTAATCTCATCCAGGCTGCGTGTTCGCAGTGGCGAGAGGGTCCTGCGATCTCGCCAGCACGAGCGAGGTACAAGCCAGGAGCGGCGCTACAAGCGCTCGCATCGTCGTTCACCAAGCAGCGGTCGTCAACAGCACAGCACCCATGCAGGTCAACTGCGTGGAGAGCGAGAGCGGGAGCGCGACCGGGACCGGGAGCGCGAACGCGACAAGCCCGACAAACAGTCAGCCCAGACAGGTGGACTGACCTCCAGCAGCAAGTACAGCAGCAGCAGTAATTCGGCCAAACTGGCGGCTGTCCAGGCTGCACAGGCCGGTTCGGCGCAGGCTGCCGCAACTGCAGCCTATTCGCCTAAGAGGGAGTCCAACAGGCACAAGCCTACGTCCAATAAGAGCCAGGTGAGTTTTCGCTCCTTAGATGGGTTAGCCCTTGTTCTTTTCTCACAATCACTCTCTCTCTCTCTTTCTCTCTCTCTCTTTCTTCTCTCTCTCTCTCTCTCTCTCTCTCTCTCTCTCTCTCTCTCTCTCTCTCTCTATCTCTTTCTCTTGACTACTGTTCTCATCTCTGTGTGCTTTTCTATCCTTGTATACTCCTTGCGTCATTTTGCCTGCGAAGGGATAATCGTGGATTCACGACACTCTCGTTATTCGCACATTTTTCATCGAGGGGTTGAATCAATCGATTCGCACAAGGTAAGAACTGCAGCGACAACCCCTCGAAATGATATGTAAATAACGAAAAACCCGTTACCACACACACACTACTCGAAGATCCTCGTGGTTCATTCATCTCTTTGTTTATACGTCCACACGCGCGCTGGCCCTTACGAGCTTTGTGTAGTGTCGTCCCGTCGCGCTGCAACTTTCCTTTTCTGAAATCTCGCTCGCACTCGCGCGCGCGCGCTTTGTTCGACTTCCGCCTCCCTTTTTCTCTCTCTTGTGCGCGCTCACTACTGCTGCACTCGATTGACGCAGCTTGACTCACTCAGCGGCTATACTTGCCGGTGCGCGGGCCCATTTTTTCTCCAGTCTATCTCCTTACCTCACCTCGTGTGGTTTCTCTCTGTGTATATTCCTGAACGCATCGGGTTTGTATTCCTGGCGGTACTCAGACTTGGCTCACGATTCTTCAGCCGAAGGATGAGAGTGAAGTGGCTCGAGGTGAGTGAACGACGGTTTCGCTTTTTTTTTTAAATAATTGAAAAAAAAATCGTCGGTTTTGATAACGCAATCGTGCCGACCGATATCGCAAGTAACGGTTCGAGTTTGATCCTGGCGCGAAAACCGGTTGATCTTCCTTTGTCTCCCGACGCTCCCCCGAAATCTCGGAGCAGACAGCGGCCAGCCGCAGTCGTGAATCACTGTATACTGCGCTATAATACTATATACACATCTCTCAACCGATTGGGTCGCCGCTATCATATCCATTCACTCTCATTAGCCCAATCGAGTGATCCTGCCGTTATAGGGCTGTAACGACGCTGCACAGCCTCGGGTAACCTTCGCGATCGATGCATATAACAGTGTATGTGTGTGTGTGTGTGTGTACCGATGATTTTACACGGCGCAGGAAATCGGTTGGTGTATAGCGCCCACTTGCCTCCTCCAAGTTCGTCGTCCCCGTTAGCAATCACGACCTCGGAACGGGACGCAGTTTTGCAACTCCGATGTGTATAGTTCGAGATCGCGTCGATTTTTTTTTCTTACCGATCTTGCCGTTGCTTTTTACCGATATCTTTTGGAGGCGGTGGTTTTTAGGGCACTGATGTCGATTTCGACGCGAGGATGCGGAAAAATCGGTAGCGTTGAACCAGACCAGCTAAGCGTATGTACAATCACTTCATGCGTTTCATTTAGGAGCTTTTTTACCCAAAGCTTTGCGCGCAAATGGGATAATTATTGCGTAAGTGTATACATGCGGCGACTGAAACTTCGGTTTATTATTATAGTGCGATAACGAATGTCTGAGTTTTTTTCTGAGTTATCAGAGCGACACGAGAGTGCAATCCGGCGATAGCAGTGCTGTTTTTCAGCTAAATTAATTAGCCTAAGAGTTTGAAGCTCGAAGAGCAAATCAACGAAATCCACACCGACGCGCAACAAACAGATAATACACGGAATCTCTAGCAGAGGCACCAGCAGCTTCGCGCCGGAACTCCATCCCGCAAGCAAAACAAATCTCAGCTCTCGTGCTGATTCACCGGTCGGCTAAGAAAGCTTACTCCCCTCTGGAAGCCTCATCATCAGCAGCAGCAGCGGCAGCAGCAGCAGTGGTAACGCTGCACGAGAAATAGAAGCTTGGTATTATACACACACGCACACGCACCGAGAGGAAGAGAGAGAGAGAGAGAGAAAAAGGAGAGCAAGAATCGCCAGAGAGGAGACTGTGCTTTCTTTCTACACCACGGCTGCGGCTGCGGCGGCCCGGCTATTTTGGACGAGTAGCGCCGCGCGAACGAACGTACGAGCTCCGCAGGCCTCTTCTCAGTAGTGCTGCCTCGACGTGGCGAGCCTCGGACGCTCCTCCGATGCTCCTTTCGATCGATGATCATCGTTACTATCGTCGATTTACTGGTGTGTAACCGACACTTAGTGCTGGAACATATACATATGTAATAGTGCGTATATAACACGGAGCGGCAAGAGATGCGAGCTTGAGGCGATAGTATACAGACTCGGTGATAATATTCGGCGAGAAGAGGGCAAAGCGGTATAGCAGTTGCATAGAGTAAGGAGGCCAAGCGCTTCCAGAAATACCGAGCTCGAGCGCAGCTGTGTGGCCTCGAAAATCAATCATGGCACGGCAGGAGTTGGAACAGGCCCCGACGAACATGTCCTTCGGCGATAGAATGATGCTGGGCGCAAGAACCAGGAGACAGCAGCAGGAAGCAGCCAGAGCTTGGTGGCCCTGCCAAGCTTGGGAGAACTGGCTGCAACACGCCATAGCCGAGAGGGATCTCGTTGAGGTTGAACAGACACAGCAGCAGCAACAGCAGCAACATCAGTGTAAGGGGAGTCACCATTATCATCGCCACCATCATCACCACCAAGGCTGCGTAGGCGGTGCGAAGAAGCTGATGGTTACACCGGAGAGCAAAGAACAGCTGCAGCAGCAAGAACCAATTGTTCAGAGGGTCTTGCCTCTGCCAGAGGTACTTACACCGGAGTTTGAACTTCTTTGTATAGTGTGTTATTATATCTATACGATGGTCCGGAAAATGGACTGGTGAGCAGCTTCGATGTATATACGAATACACATAGTGGTGTGACGACGATGATAGTGCGGTGACTGGAATCCAGTCCATTTTCTGGAGAACAAACAAACTCGCGCTGAAATTACGTGATAAGCAAATTGATTCCGGTCTCGGTTGACGCAAAATTTCCGACTAAGGCTCGGCTGCGTATGTATATACGATCAAATGCGCGGCGCGCTCTCGATATGGTATCGCCTCGTCGCGTTGCTTGTCACGTATATAGTATGCTCAGAGTGCGACTGACAAATTAGCAAACAAGCGGCAATTATTTGGCTTCAAAGAAGCGGATACTCAAGAATATATATTTAACCGACGTTTGTAACAATAGAAAAATATATACCAAAGCATGGATTAACAGCACGAATTGTATATACTAATGTTCCGATTTCGCGGAAAAGCTCGGAACGCCGTCGTATACGCATACACACTTCCGAAAGCTCTGCACGCGTCGTTCCAACTCTCCGCCACCTAACCTCGTTTCGAACTTTTTATTTACCCGCGCGAGCGCGTGTATTTTAAAACGCCGTCGCGCATGCGCATGCTGCCGTTACACTTGAAAATCTGGAACGACCACTTCGACTCGTCGAATATTAGTTGGCTGCAGTTATAACTATTGGTTAGTGCTTTTCTTAGTACACGCGTTATATGACAATCGATAAAGCAGACTAGCAAAACTAACTCTGTTTTACTGAACGTAGCTAAACACGATCACTTGCCAAAGCTCAAACGCAAACCGATCTCACCCTCTGCAAGCTCCTCGGTGTACCCCAGTATTAAAGAGAAAAAAAAGCAGCTCGGGAGAGAACGTCTACCAATATCGCCTCGAGTCGTCGAACTGATCGCGAAAGAGCCGCGGAGCGACGACGAAGGTCCTCCCTGACAAAGCTTCTTCTCTTCTCCCTCCGCGACATATGTGTGTGTTTCGACAGCGGCCGCGAACTAGTTCGCCGCAGCCGAAGCGATTGACCCAGTAACGATTTTAAATAATAATAACAGCGGTGGGGGGGGGGGGGAGGAGGGGGATGGCAGCATGAAATTTCGCGTTGACGCGCGTCGTGCATAAACATAAACAATGAGCCGCGTGCCGTGAGATGATATGTTGTGACTAGAACTTTTTTTTTATATTCGATCGCTGGTATATTATAAGTGTAAGCGCTATACTTAGATTTTGGCCGAAGAGAAGTAAAAAATCGACACGTATATTCCTCCCGTTAATAAATTCGTAACAAGATCGGCCAAAGAGCTTCTGCAGCCGTGCGCGAGCGAACGACATATCGAATCAAGTAGGCCGTGTAAATCCTAAAATTAACTAATCACTGCTCTCCCTCGTGTGGCGCACAATTACACGCACCTTTGCGAAACAAGCCAAATCCACCGCTTAATCAAAGCGCAAAAATCCTCGGGGCGATATTCGATCATCTTTCTCGCGCAATATCAAATTTCTCATCCGCTGAAAAAAGCTCGCCGGGAAGAGAGACGCTTTCATAACTATATCGAGCTCGCGATTTTGGAACAATGGATTTTTCATCTTATTTTCGCGCGTCTGATTAATTTTCTTTTTCTTTTTCCCGCGGGAGATAATGACGTATGGACAAACTTACGGTTACTTCTCAAAATCGCACAGCTGATCTATGACTAATCGACGATGCGTGTATACGCGCGCTCGCACACGTGCGTTTCATTCATTCGAGTATTACACAGCTCCTTCTATAATCAACTTCTCGCTTAACGGTTCAATTAGCCCGCGTAGTGTATATATAATGACGAAAGAAACAGAAACGAGAGAAAAAAACTGCTGCTGCTGCTCTCAAGTTCACCTTTTCTCTCTCAAAACTCGGAAAATCATCGCGCGCACCGGTCCGATGGCGAAAATAGCGTCCGCTCGCCAGTAGCCGTTCCGAAGGCTATTTATACGTTTATTTATACTTGCGCGCAACCGATTTTCTCGGACATTCGCGGAAAGAAGCAGCTACCGCGCAGGCGCGATACGACAACAACGAGGAAGTGCGACCTTGCGGCGGTGAGCTTACGGGAAGAGAGCTTTCCCGGCAGCTTTTTTGGCTGCGAGCGAAAGATTCGAATTCTTGAATGCTTAGTATGTAGCGTTTGATGATTCAAGTCGTTATGTATATGCATTGAAGATGGATTATACCGCAGCCCCCGCAAAGGGTCATGTGTGTGTTTGTGCAAAGATCGAAAATGAGCAAAGTTTTACGTAATGTCGCTTTATGGCCTTCCGCTCGTACACTCGTACACTCCGATGTCGAGGCACACGAGTATAGCGGTGCGGCGCATCGGAGAGTAGCTCTACTCCTTCTCTCTCTTTCTCTCTCACCTCGGCGGGCCTCAGATCGCGCAGCTTGATATTTTTAGTCGCGCGACTATTTGGCGGGCTGCGATTCTCCCTCTGCGCGCTCGTGTCGAAGAAGACTGCGTCGCTGGTCTCTCTCTCTCTCTCTCTCTCTCTCTCTCCCTCTGCGTCTGTATGTGTGTGTCTCTTTCGAATTCTCTCGACGACGACGACGACGACGACGACGACGAAGACTCTCTCAGTGACTCTCGGGCGATCGGCCGATCGGTTCTCCGCTCTACCTCGGACTCTCCAGGGTCAAGAGTAGCTTACAGGCTTTACCATGAAAATGCGAAAGGACGAGATCAAGATCAACTAACTACAATAGCAGCAGTAGCAAGTGAGAAGATTAGCAGTAATAATGTTCATGTTCGCGTCGTCCAACGCCTCCTCGAGGGACAGCATGCAGCCGACGCCGACGAGCCGTAGGGGCCAGCAGAACCGCTACACACGCTCCTCGACGACGAGCGTGACCCAACTGCTCAGCGACAGCTGTTCCAACCTTCTGCAACGGCTGACGAGTCGTGTGCGTGGACCCACGGCTGAGCGCGCTGCGCCTCTATCCACCACCTCGTCCTCGACGCCGGTATCACCACGAGCTCAGCAGCGAAGGTATCAACCGGCATCTTCATCAGCTTCGACAACCGGTAGAAGCAGACAGCGGACTGAAGACTCGTCGCTGACCTCGATGCTCGGCAGCGCGAGGAGTCGACTCGAGGAAAAGTACTCGTCGATCCTGGAGAGGAAGCCGAGCTTTCTGAGACACCGTGAACGTGAACACAGTCCTTTCGTCAGAGAGGATCGAACTCTCGAACCGTCGGCCAGGAGAAGCGTCCTCAAGAGCCCTAGTAGCACGATACTGCTTAGCGAGAAAGCTTACCCCTACGTTAGCCCTGTGAGGAGAGAGAAGACACCCTGTGGACACGAGCGGAGGGCGCAGAGGCCCAGGAGGACCGCCGGCAGTAGCGGGTAGATTTGCGTCGAGAGTGAAAGAGTATTAAAGTTGTCGTTGGCTGCGAAGTGATTTCTTATTCCTGTGCATGTGCGTGTGTATATCTCAGTGAGTCAAAGACAATGTTGTGCGTGCACGTGTGCGCGTCGATTTTTATTTCGGGAAAATATGGCGCCACGGATGCATGCAGTGCGTCACGCGTCTCAACAGTTTGAATGGGCAAATCGAGTATAGCGGTGCAACCGTTCCATATGCGAAATCTGTGATACATCATCAGGTATACCTGTGCCTTTTTGCGACAACAAAGAGAGTATCGTTCAGCGAGATTTTTACGCAAAACGCGAAACTCTCGCGATTCGATCATCAAATTGGCCATCAGCGGGAAAAATTAAAAATAATCCGCTGACTCTTGCCAAGCGCGCACTTACTTACACACGTCAACTTGTCGTTGTTCTCGACTCTTTGTATACACGCAGTTATTCGAAAAACTCGACTGACAAGAGTGTATCGCTTGAGTGTCGGCAAAGCGTTAACCCTCTCGTTACCCTATACAACGCGGGTCAATTACACGACGGCCATTACGCGACTAAAAATAATGTTTTGTACAAGCGCCGAAGACGCGAGTTTCCAATTTTTGTTGACATTGCTCTGCGCGGGACTATCCTTCGCGGCGGTGACTCTGACGCAAGACAGAGATGGTTAATTTGAGAGCGGATTTTCGAAATTTTCGGGAAATTCGATTGGTTTACGTTACGAACAAGCTTTATCAAAGTGCAAAGTCGCGTCGAAATCAACATCGAATTTACGCACAACCAAACTTGGATTTTCGCACATACGGACGTAGTATACTAGCGGACTAGACACACAACAAAACTTCCCGGCGCCTATTAATAAAGTGTCTATTTTCCTCGTCTCCGAAAAAGAATCTTGCGTATTTTTTCTTCGATAACCCCTCAGCATACACGCACGAGCCGGGAGAAATTGGAAACATCCAGATATTCGCGCTCACAAGCAGAAAAACATAATATAAGAGAGAGAGTCATAAAGATACATCTCGGCTTAAGTGTCCTTTTTACTCAAGACACGCCACTCGCGCACGATTTAATCTCTAGATCGAACAGAGGGAGCACTACAGCATCTCTCAAGGTCGCCCGATTCTATTTTCACATTTTTTGCGCTTACCGCCAAAATTTCATATGTTTCCGGCGCGCGTGTATATTTTCGTCGAAGGGTTTATTTCCATCGGCGACGACGACTAAGATGATCACGCGTGAATTGGCCGAATTATTATTGTATATTTTCAGAGTTGACTGGATGAGTTTCTAGCTAGATCGAGTTCTTTGTTGATGACTTGTCGGGAAGCAAAAGTGGAGCAGTTTGCGCTGGTTGATGACGTGGAACGTTTGCACCGAATCGACATGTATAGATATATTGTTTGGGGGATAAAGGAGGATCGTAAAATCTATGTTTCTTTCTGACTCCGAATTCCTGGCATAACCGAGTCGATGTATTCTCACTGCGTGTAAACAGCATATACACATGCGCTATTATACTCTCAATCGTAAAACCACGCGGTTGTTCCGCTATTATTAGACCGGCAATAACTCCAGAATCGGCGCCTACGCCTCCCACGCAAATCACTTCGTAGCCAACAAATTCGAAAACCCTCGTTATTTCTTAAAAAAAAAACATCGCAACCCTGTAGCCAGAGTAGCCTGAGCAACAGCGCCGTCAACCTCCACGACAAGTACACTCCGTCCCTCCGTCGTCAAGCTCATCAACACGGCAGCCACATCTCCTCGTCCACGACGGCCCTTGATGGCCCGGAATCGTTCTATCGTCGCTATGGTCGTCACAAGTCCGGTCAGTCCGAGACGCGGACGCGCAAGGTTCGACCGCAAACACGTCACGGCAAGAGCGAACAGCCGGAGACGTCTACAGCCTCGTCGTCGATTGACCCGGAGAAGACACCTCTGGTCGAGGAACCTGACGAAACACCGCAGATCAGCAAGAAGCCTGTGATAGTGGACGATTCTGCCGACGACGACCCTGCCATTGCCGAACGCGAGGCTAAGAGGAAGGAGATTCAGAGCCTGATAGCGAAATATGCGGCGCTCGACGATATCTATGGAAAGTCGACGACGGATGCTATCGCCAGCAAATACCAAAAGAGAAAAGAAAGGGAGACGAAGTTACTCAACAACAACGTTGAGGATGAATTGGACGAGGACGATTTTGTTGTGGTACCCGACACGACAAAGAGGCTCGGCAAGAAGGCGCCACTCGTAAGTTCGGAGCTGGATATGGCTGTGCAGCATTTGCTCGTCTTGTATATATACAATAGGGATTTTGTGTGGGCGCGATTTGCGTCAGGATCGAAGATAAATTAGCCTCCTCTAGCGTCAAAATATTGGAAGCCAGCCGCAAGTCGCGTCCGCACATGTTTGAATATGTAGGAGACTTTATTAGGTTGATTTAGTGCCGCTTATATATACTCAGGGAGAACGACTCGACTTGTTTGCTCACTCGGAGTGTTAGGGGGGTAGTATGCGGAGATTGATATATATGAAAGGCTCTTGAAAAACACAAAGATCCGCCGCTGTATGAGTCTGGCACTCGCGTATACATCGATTTTGGCGATGCTTCGAAAATGTGTTTGCTTTTTAACGAGACGTTTGCACCGGTGATAAATAACCTTCGATATTGTGACATGAAATTTTGAGAAAGCTTCTGCGCAAATCGTGCGTAGGTCATTAACCCTTATTGCGCGCAAACTATTAGCCCTAAATTCTAAGCCACCCTCTCTCGACGTTCGCCCCATTAAATCACAAGCTAGCGAGCGAGACGCGTTGACAGTTTATTTCGGGGCTTTTATCACTGTCCTTCGATCGAGAGGCTCGAAAATTAAGGCGAGGTCGCGCGCGTCCTCATTTCTTACCATCGCATACACACACATCGAGATATATTAAGCACCCTTTGCGCGCACGCGATTCGAGTCTCGTCGAACGTTCGCGGTGCTTGACTCTTATTATTATTATTTTTTCTCTTCGATCATATGCGGGGGATCGTTGCGTTGAGACATCTGTCCAGCAGATTCTTGAAGAGTAGTCGTATGGTTGTGGTCATTGTTGTTCGATGTTTGTAGTTTTTTTTTTGTGAAGTGATTATCTTCAAGGATTTTGCTGAGTCAACGGATGCCCGGCCATAATACAATTAACCCTTGTATGCACGATTATCTCACAAAATGACAATACTCTATACCTACATCCTCTTTTCTATGTGTAACATGTACTTTTTATCTTCTTTATGCATTTCCTTCTCACCACTTTCTCTAACTCTGTGACCTGCAATGCTGTGTACATAAACTTAAGTATTTCATACGAATACTAGTTTGCTAAAGCAGCGCAGAGAATATGCGCGTGTAAGTAGATGAAAGCTTCAGTCTCGCATGTCTCGGACCTGCGAGACTGAAGCTTTCGCTCGGGTAACTCTACAGTCGTTCATCGGAGCGATGACGATTGAGTATTACGAATATCAACGGTGAGCGCGAGGCTGACGTCGAAACATTGTTCAAATCTATAAAATGATTATCGAGATGAACGTTTCGTGCAAAGTAACAAATTTATCAAAAAAAAATTTTTACAAAAGTTTTCAAAGCAATGAAGACGTTCGGCTCGCGCGACCGCGAATCAGTCATACAATTTATATCTCATATATCATAAGCAATATATAATTCTAGAGTATCGCAAAGTTTGAGAGCAATGATGCTTAGAGCTATATAACGAACAAGTCATAATAATAATATGAAAGCTTAACAGTACATGTATAAGTTTAACTATAAATTACATAATAAGATGAATAATATATATAAGCGCGTATAGAATGAATTTTTAAAATATAAACAAAAAAAATGGCACTTCTCTTACTTGGCAAACCATTTTGCCCTCTCCCCTTTCTCTCTGATTGTTGGGTTACCATCTCCGTTGATAATGGAATGTGGATACGGAACGGAATGGCACGTTTGGGTCAATCTCACTCTCACGCACACGATGATGATGATGATGATGACGATGATGATGATGATGATGACGATGACACACACAATGCTCGGGTCACATCGTTGCGCGGGTTGTGTTCTTCTCCTCTTCCGCTCTCCCGCTCCCGCCCGTTAAATCGGCCCGCCGCGAATCCGCGCTTCAACCATCTGGATGACGACGTCAACCAACCTGCTGCTGCTCAACTTCTGGATGGATGTGGATGCCTTCTCAACAACGACGACGACAATCAACTCAATCTGCCATCCATCAACCGTCAACCAACTGCTGCAACAACGACAACGACTCCCCAAAAACGACGCTCTCTGCTCACACACCCACAAACACACGCTGTTGCGCGCGTGTCTCTGTGTATGTGCGAACCGCGTCATCGATGTGTAGAGCCCACGAGCGCCCTCCGTCGAGGACGACGAAGACGGCCACCTCGTTTACCATTCTGGCGACGTCCTGGCGAATAGATGTTCGTGAATACCAAACTTGAATACGTGAATACACATACTCATTGTAGTAGAAAATTCTCTCTCTTTCTCTCAATCTTTTTTTTTTTTAAACTCTTCATTCGTCATGATTGAACATTCGAGATGTTTATACTTTTTTTTCTCATTTTTGTTTTGATTTTTTGTTTTACACACACTCGCGTAGAGCCGCGGCGACAGGTCGATGATTAGGATGCTGAAATATGACATGTCTTTTGTTGTTCTTCTCTTCAGATACATTGGAGAAATGGAAAACAGTGGCGCGACCTGTCGCTGCGGCGGTAAAATCAGTCTTTTTTCTCTCTTTCTCTCGAGTTAACGTCATACTGTTTTTGTTTTATTTTGTTGGAGACACTCTTTTGAATACTTCTACTACCATTAATTGACTACTACTACTACTTCAGCCAGATACAGTCTATAACCATTCCAACCTCACGTTCCTTCTTGATTTTGCTTTTATATTTGTACGAAATTTTCATTTACGATGCTTATACTCTTTCGAACTGCCGTATCGAGTATTTCAATTTTACTTTAGTATACTACATGCTTTGTAAATATAAAAGATTTCGTCGCTTTGTGATTTCATGGGACTTTTGAAGCCAAACTCGATTTCGCTCGACAAGTTCCAAAGATCACATTTGTTCAAATTTAATATCTTTTTTGCCGAGAGTCAAAAAAAGTCTAAAGTCTGAATTACAATAATTGTCTTGAAAAATTCATCCCAGAGTCACGATTCCAAGATTCCTGTATACATCACGCAAACAGTTTTTTCATTCATCCACACACACGTACACGTATACATGCGATCGACGAACCGCTGACCGACGACTCTTCGACGTATAAGAGAATAGTAACTTAAAACGACTGTCACAAAAAGAGTCGTCGAGAGCAGCGGACCGTCCAGATCGCCCTGCCACAATAAGTAGGGTCGTAGGGAGTCTCTGGAGAACACGTGGCGCCTCACAGTCCGTGACTCCATGGACGCATCTTACATAGAAAAAAAATATCAATAATATAAACAATGCAATGCAGAGATAAAATGAAAAGAAACCGTCTATCTTATTCTGTACTTTAAAGAAACATAAAAAAAAAGATAACTATTCAGTAACTGAGCAGAAGACAGGAAAAAAAAACAACTCTACTTTTACCGTTTAATCTTAAGATGATGATTGTGTACACTGCCAGGCCGAGCGCAGTCGGTCCCTCCGTCGCTGACACCTCGATCATCTCTCAATTTCCGATCGACATTTCACTTGTATTTGTTTACCAATATCCATCTAAACGAGTATGAACAAAAAAAACCAGAACAGATTCAAGGTAGAAAAAAAAGAGAGAAATTCGGAGATGAAGGAGCCAAGTCAGCTGCGCCTGGGGGACCGAGTCCTTGTCGCTCGAGCCGCGCGTCCTTGAACAGCCCCCAAGGAACTCACATATATTTTTCAATTGCAGATAAAGTACTGGCCACCCTAGGAGAGGGTACTTTTGGAAAGGTTGTCAAGGTTAAGGACTTGCAAATGTAAGTGTTTCAGCCAATAGTACACTTCTCTCTCTATTTCTCTTTCTCTTTCTCACACCCTCTTTTAATACTTACACACCACGTGTCTTTACCTCGAATCTGAATGCCCCGATGCCGAGCAGAAATAACTCACTGGCGAGCAACGCGACTATCATAACGTGCGCGAGATAATGGGGGGGAGGAAACAACCATGACGACGAGGAGGGACGACCTTGCACCTTGAGTCGTTTGTTTGGGTTCGACGTGGAGTGCATAGAATCACTTCTGTTTGAAATATACTTTTTTTTGTATTCATAATTTAAATCTTTTTAACGTTATTACAGTCTAGTCGCAATCAAAAGTTCTGCGCTCGAATTTACGGTCTAACTTGAAGCAAAGAAGAAGCTAATAAAAACAAGCCCACAGGCTAAATAAAGAAAACCGCAATTGGATATACCGAAGAGCCGCGTGTCTATACGTTTAATTTTAGAAAATATTTCTGAAATTTCGTAATTATTTTCGGGTAGCGATACTATCGATCAAGTGTGTAATAACGGAAACTATAAATAGCGAAACCATACTGTCGACCTTTAGGACTGTGTATAATACTCTTCGGGAGACCGGTGCCAGCCAACTCGACCGGACTTTATATGATTTCAAATTCGCGATGCTGCAAGAATTCTTAAATTCTCTTTTTAAATTCGACTAAAATCGTTTGATGGTTCGTTGAGGAATCAAAGCAGAGATCCGCAATGGGAGCCTCAACATCTCCGACACGACACTAATCTCAGTTTATTCTGTTTCTCCCCAGGGATCACGTGATGGCACTGAAAATCATCAAGAACGTGGAGAAGTACCGAGAAGCAGCCAGACTGGAGATCAACGCTCTGGAGAAGATCGCGGCAAAGGATCCCGAGGGGCAACAGTTAGTATCTTCGTCAAAGCGCAAACGCGGACCAGATCGATTGGACCGACCAGAGCGAGAGCCAAGATTTTATTATCTGTAGAGTCGTATCGTGTATCATCGAATTTTACTAATGCTCTTCTTTTCTTCCTTTATTTTCACAGCTTGTGCGTCAAGATGCTTGACTGGTTCAACTACCACGGACACATGTGCATCGCCTTCGAAATGCTCGGACTCAGTGTCTTCGATTTCTTGGTGAGTGACGTTTTTTAAATACTTATCGTTGGAAATCCACGGTTTGCGAGTAAAAATCGATTTACATGATTGTTTGTCGTTTTACAGAGGGACAACGACTTCCAACCCTACCCGCTGGATCACGTAAGACACATGGGTTACCAACTCTGCTACGCAGTGAAATTCCTACACGACAACAAACTGACACACACAGACCTGAAACCTGAAAACATTTTGTTTGTCGATTCTGCATTCGACCTTGTCTACAATAGTAAAAAAGTAAGTCTATATCACATATTCTCGCTTGGTTGTTCTAGAAGCAATCCATGCAAATAACTGTGTGTATGTGTGTGTGCAAGTCGTTATGATAAGTATTGTATTATAAATGTCTTAAGAAGACTGTTCCTTCCAAGCGAAAGGACGTGCGAATAGTCAAAAGGACGGATATTCGACTGATTGACTTTGGCAGCGCTACCTTCGACCACGAACACCATAGCACTATCGTCAGCACAAGGCATTACAGGGCACCAGAAGTCATTTTAGGTATGTTTTATTCAATTTCATAATCTTGTAATTTTTTAAATTAGCTTTTGCATTTTACTCAAGACGTGTGTACTTTCGAATTTTTACAGAATTAGGATGGGCACAGCCTTGTGATGTATGGTCGATCGGCTGCATCCTCTTTGAATTGTACCTGGGCATAACTCTATTCCAAACACACGACAATCGCGAACATCTCGCGATGATGGAGCGCATCCTCGGCACGATACCCCACAGAATGGCACGCAAAACCAAAATCAAGTATTTCTACCACGGCAAGCTTGACTGGGATGATAAGAGTTCCGCTGGCAGATATGTCCGTGACTATTGCAAACCACTGCATGTACGTACAAGTTTTCTCGCTCAAGTTGATAAAAAATCAGAAACGTTTTTAAAATTCGATTAGTAAATGACTTTTTCATTTTTCACAGAGATACCTTTTATCAGACGACGAGGATCACAAGCAGCTGTTCGACCTAATCCAGAAGATGCTGAACTACGAACCGTCGTCGCGCATCACACTGAAAGAAGCCCTAGCTCACCCCTTCTTTGATGCGCTTCCCGCGAGCCAGCGACTGACAGATCCACGAGCCGCCGGTGACTCCCAGCAGTCGCACGAACGCTCGCACTCACTCTCACGATGAAGCTAGGAGAGGGACCGCCGCACCTCAGGCTGCCCAGCAATGGCATCAGCGCGTCGTCGTCGCAGCAGTAGTCGCCGCCGCCGTCGTCGTGGCCGCGTCTTCACTGTCAGCAGCTATCAGTCGCTCGTCGCGCGATGACACCACCACCGAGTGTGTGTGTAGCCGTCATTTTACTCGTTCACGTTATTCAAGTCATTCACGAACAGAGCGAGCGGAAGATAACCGCGTCACTTCATACTGTCGTACCTTACGGTACAGATGTTTGTCTCTCCATTTTGTTTATTTTTTTAACGCACATCGAATTTAGTTTTGAATTTTTTAAAGAAAGATCTTTGAAGCCGCGCGAATGAACTTGAGACGTGGACATTGTGTCGGTCCTGTAGACGATGAGAAAAAAGAAAAATAATTGATGACAATTATTTTTTTTAAATTGCTTTTGTGAAATTTTCTGGGCAGAGAAGCGTGTGCGCGTTGTGTGCAAGCACGCTGGCCTACGTAGAATCCACCGGTTGTACATGAAATTTGAATCAATTACCGAAACTTTTCAGTTTTAATGTAAATTCCTCGAGAACGAGATATAATTATTGAATTTTACTTTTGACCATTGAGGAATTGCTGTATGTTGTGGATTCTTTCAAGAAATCATTATTGTGTAAGACTCATTGTAAAGTCCGTCGTGGACAGCTGGCGTGCGTCCCGCGAAACTGTAGACGTTTTTGTATGAGAATCTTCTGTACATTTTATCCTTTAATTTTCTTAAGATTATATATTCTTAATATGCAATAACAACACAACAGCGAAGAAAAGAGTAACGAAGTAAAATTGGAAGAAAAAAAGAAATCAATCGTACTTTTCACTTGCGTTCTCGTGATTGTTCGTTGTGTTGATTAATGACATAGAATCGATGACTAGGATAGGTCTGTTTATGTTTCAGCTAAGCTAAGTTAGCAGGTAATTTTAGCATAGGGTACAATTAGCGATTAATTAGTTATTGGATTAATTGATTCATAACGAAGAGAACGAGTGAGATTTTTACAAAGGATATTTCCTACTTCCCTCTCGTTTCCTTTCGTCGCCGAATGGAGAATCTGATTGCCCTATGGAAAAGAAGTCCGAAGTGTAAATAAGTAAAATGTGTTAAAAATTCAAATTCATAGCTTTTTTCCGTCACCTTCATATTTCTAAATATACTATTATAAACAAGAATACGCTACTCACAGAAGCCTTTCGATAAAATTTAACTTATTCAGTTTCATCTTGAAACTTCATTCGTAATATATATACTTGATTTCATTTTCAGAAACTAATGCTGCCTATCTACGGTGGCATAATATTATTTCCATTCGCTTACCTTTTGAAAACAAAAGTATAGTATATACTTTTATGTAATTTGAATTTTACGAACGGATACTTTTGAAATCTATATCATTATATTTTTCAAAAATAATATTATTTGTGAAATAAAAGAGAAGTTTATAGTTCATTTTTTTCGAACATTTAATGAAACCTCAACATTATTATTCTGTCACATGGTAAATTTTAGTTTACCATTGACCACTGATCTGATGCATCGCCTGAAATTAGAGAGCCCAAGGATTCACAGTGAAAATAGTCTGTTTAAAATGAACAATATAAATTTATTTTAAAATAATACTTTCAACAATTTTGAAATGTACCTTTATATCGGATATAGTTTTGGTGGATATTTTAGAGATCCAAGTTCAATACTTTTGAAAATACTGAACTCTGAAAACCATAATAAATAAAATACATTATTTGTTTGTAATTAAAACAGTGAGATTAACAATTTTTCGCAGCTGATACATTGAAAGTTCATTTTTTTAACACTTTTTTACTCTCTTTTATATTTATTATTCTCGATATATTAATTCTTATCGATAAGATCTTTGCATATTTTTTTTTTGTTAATTTTAAATAATTGCTTTACACATAATATACATAACAGCCAAAAGAATACGACGTTCAGTCCTAAGAGCCTCTTAATTTAAATTATCATTTTCGCTTTTTGCGAATCTCTATTAATAGCTCAAAGATTCCGTACGCAACTTTGTATAAATTAACACGCAGAGTTAAAAAACAAAATCATAAACAAAAAAAAAGTCATAAAAATTCACGTCGTCTGGAACGGCAGAAAACTTGATCCCTTGTTGCAAGGCCCTTTGTTGATAGTTTTAGCGGCTTAAGTCCATCGACTCGATCAACGGGTTCTGGACTCTTTGAGCTTTGTTCATTGTGGATTATAGAAGTACAGTTCAGCAACTGGAGATAATGAAATATGGAATCGTAGAATCAAGTTGAACAGCGATCGCTCGCTTATTACATCTTGGGCCACGGGTAAACCGGAGGTATCGACGACGTGTAGCTTGTGTCGTAGAGTTGAGCTCTGATGAACTCTTCGTAATTGTCTGGCTCCGGATGTATCGTTGCAAGTGCTAAAACCACAAAGAAGTTCATTAATATTTTGGTTTTCCATTATTAATCTTAAAAGTTCATGCTTTTTTGAAAAACTATACTTACATTCCGCATAAGCGTAGTCCATGAGCTTGGTACCGATGCTGATGGAGCATTTCTGGATATCCTTGAGAGGAGGGTATAGAGTACCTCTTTCGAGGTCCGTGTCTGTGACGATTTCGGCGAGGGTCGTCGCCGCTCGGAGGAATGCCTCCTCGGGTATCGTCTTCATGCCAGCGCAGATGGCACCCAACGCAATACCCGGGAAGATGTAGCTGTTGTTACCCTGGCCTGGGTACAGCATCTTGCCGCCGTAGTTCACCGGGTCGAAGGGCGAGCCACTCGCGAATATGGCACGACCCTGAAAGATGAAAATCGGTTATTACTCTGATAGAGACTTTCTAAAATACGAATAAAAATGTTGTTTGAAAATTACCTCAGTGGCATTGTAAGCTTCCTCGGCGGTACACTCGGCCTTGCTCGTGGGGTTGCTGAGCGCGAAGATGACGGGCCTGGCGTTGTTCTTGCCCATATCCTCGAGGATCTGGCGAGTGAAAGCGCCACCGATAGCCGCGGCTCCGATCAGTACCGAGGGCTTGGCTAGCTTGACGACCTCGGCGAGAGTGTCGACGGGCGGGTGCTCCCGAGCGAACTGCACTTTGTGCTCGCTTATACCACCGCTTGGTCGGTTCTTCACGATGAGACCCTTTGAATCCACCATCCAGATTTTGCTCTTGGCCTCTTCTTCCGATACGCCCTCCTTCTTCATTGCCATCACGCACAGCCAGGCGATTCCCAGGGCAGCCTAGAAATTGAAAGACTATATATTAGAAACTGTTGGCTAGAATTTTTTTTCTCGTTTTTTTTACGCAACCCTTTGTTGCAGGTAATACTTGGATGTTTAAAAAATAATCTCACCTCTCCGGCACCCTGGAACACGATAGTGTTATCCGAAAGCCTGGTCTTAGTGAGTCTGAGCGATGCGAAGAGTCCAGCGACTGCGACGGAAGCAGTGCCCTGAATGTCATCGTTGAAAGTGCAGTAGTGGTCTCGGTACTTGTTCAGAAGTCTGAAGGCGTTGGAGTTGCCGAAATCCTCGAACTGGATGAGGGTGTTCTGACCGTAGCGTCTGACCGCTGCCTTCATAAACTCGTCGATGAAGGCGTCGTACTCGGGACCGGTAACGCGCTTGTGACGGTGTCCAATGTACAGAGGGTCGTCCAGGAATGCCTGTTAAATTTCATAAATGAGTCAGATTTATGTGCACACACGTGTCTCACTCAACCCCGACATTATCTACTTATGAATGTACTTTAAAGTTATCCAGACAAAACAACAACGATATCTCACCTGGTTGTTAGTGCCGACATCGAGGGTAATAGGCAAGCACTGGTGCGGCTTGATACCAGCAAGTGCGGTGTACAACGACAGCTTGCCGATTGGTATACCCATACCCTGGGCACCAAGATCGCCGAGACCAAGGATACGCTCTCCGTCGGTGACAACGATGGCGCGTACATCGTGCTCAGGCCAGTTCTTCAGAACATCGTAAACGTGGCCCTTATCGTGGATGCTGATAAAGAGACCTCGAGGTCTGCGGTAAATTAGGCCAAACTTCTGACAGGCTAGACCAACCGTTGGAGTGTAAACTAGTGGCATCATTTTCTCCACGTCCTCACTCAGCAGTCTGTAGAACAGCTTTTCGTTGCGGTCCTGTTGGTTCGATTATTTTATAATTAGACTTTAAAGTTGAAGTAACATTATAAACGATTAATTTATAAGTATCATTTGGCGTTTTCAATTAATAACGATAATGTAATGTATACATAGTATACGCGCATGGTATGCTCTTAAAAAGTCGATATTTTGTCGACATTGAACACCGAGTATTATTTATTTTCTCATAAAAGAGTAGTTAAAGATAGGTCGACTCATGGCGTTTTTTCGTCGAGTTTTATGTAATTACTCGGAACACGTGTATTATCCCTAAACCGTATTAGCGACTCATTAAAATCGAACAAAGCGCTGTATTTCCCGTAACTCTATACTTTTATGTCTCCTTGCAAGGCCACTATAAAGGAACAAAAGAAAAATTGTTGCACAAGTGCAATCAATTCCAAAATGGAAGTTCCTATTTTTTTAATACGTTATTTCATCAGTGTCATAATCCAATGAAAGCTATAATTTCAAACAGAATTTGATACACCAACACAATCGTCATAGATACGTACCAGAAGACCAGTGAGGTAGATGTACTTGGATAGCTCGTCGGTGTATCTGTCGAGGTTGAGCCTGCAAAGCTCAAGCTGTTCGTCCTGGGTCTTGACAGCCGCTGGGAGAAGGCCGTGTATCCCTAGAGTCTGGCGCTCCTCAATCGTGAAGGCCATGCCCTGTGGATATAACATTAATGCGTTAGCAATTTAGTTCAAGCGATGCAATGATTTATTAAACGTCTATTTATCAAACGTGTAATATTACAGTCTTTTTTAATTAAGTGTTAAAAGCGGCCGAGATGCAACTGTCTCTCATTTTACGAACGATTAAGGAAATTCAATACTGTGACGTCACTTGGCGCAAGGTACTTCCAGTGTTACAATACCGTATAATGAAATTCCGCAAATTCTAGGTCATACTGCGTGAAAGAACGTGACACTATTAAGTCGCGGTCGTAATTTGTAAGGTGAAAAAAATTACGCAAAAACAACATCATAAAAAAATGTCTACTTGTGCTAAAATCGCAGACACAAAAAAAAATCGCACTCGACAAATAACGCATAAAATCGAGCTAGTCGTATGCACGACGAACGCGCGTAGCACAGCCCTGACCTAGAGACACGTCTCCTCCGACCTCGGCTCTCATAGATCGCGAAAGTGCAAACTCCAGTCGTCGCACTGTCAGGGACTATTTACCGCCTCTCGCAAATAACACGACATTTTACACACACACAGACACACACATTTCTCTCCGGAGTCGATCAGCTGCGCACTCGACACTCGAGATAAGCATCGACGAGCTGTTACATTTCCATTTTCTCTTGTTTCTATTGTGGACGAGATTAGAAGTGCGATTTCGGTTAGCTGGTTACTGAGTTGATTTACTCGTGATAAGTTGAATTGATTCGACGGAAACTGGGGACGATCATCGCATTTAAAGATTCGGTGTTGACCGGAATAAAATGGCTGATATTTTTAAAGCAATGCTTATACACCGAGTTTCAGTTGGCTAGAGTAGGCAGCTTTTTGCAGTTCGTCGTGAGTCGGTTCTTTCATTGATTTTCTGTGAATTCGTTACAGACTATTTCATCAGCGCGAAAATTACAGCTGTGTGATATGCGATTAATCGCTGATGTAAACAGGTTTTACTGAAATAACGTCATTTTTAAACAAGTATAATAAATATCAACGCGTAAACGCATTATATTTATATAATTTCGAAGATTATGCAACTTCATCATTTTTTAACGAATTAAACAACGATCAAACCAATGAGATAAAGGTACATCTCATTGCTCACGACTAAATCAATGTTTGTACACAAACGATCGAGCTTTTCTAGAACGACGCAATGCAGAAAATTTTCCCTCCCAAGACAGCCAAGCAGTATAAGTCATTCGTGACGCGTGCAAACAGTGCGCGAAACGTCAATTACCGCAGCGCGCTGTGCATAACGCAATGAGATTTCTGATCTTTTAGAGCAAGGCCCGACAGCCTCGGGCCTTATGTCATTGCCAACCTACTTTTAGTTCTTATATACATGTATACTTATCCCATCGAATTTCAAATCGTGCCTTCGAACGTCTCCCTAGGGTGGCTACTTCAATTATCTTTTCATCCATCGCAGCCTCGAACTTGATTTATATACGAAGATCGCTATTATCGTCGATTGTACAGAAAAATTTCAATGAAAATCACGCCACACCCACGACATTACACGCGTCGACGCAAATTTCCAAAAAGACGGATGAAAAAATTAACTTATTATACATGACGCTCGTCGTTCGACGCATATAATGAATAAACATCAGGTTTACGTACGCGTCGGGGGCTCGTACTCGATCTAAATTTTCCGGTGATCTTTGACCAGTCGCGTCTCGTCGGTGGCCGCGACCCTTCCGGTCGTTGTTAATTTAGTGGGCGTATTAGTATTGTCTTTTTTCCGTCTGCTATACAGTTTTTTTTTTGTCATTTCAATGAGCTAATCTTTAATCGTCGGCATCAATAGACTGAGAAGTCGAGGATTTTCGTGCAGGTGGTTGTCAAGACGAAGTTATTGATAAAATTGTAGAATATAAAACGAGGGTAATTCACAATTTCGCTGCTATATCGTACTGTGATATCTTGCGCCTTTATAAAATTCGCCTCTCGTATCAGTATTTATGCGCAGACATAATAAACGCGAAGAAAAGTTTGCCTACTATAGCGTGTGCGAAACAGATATATCTAGAGTTATTAAAGCTCCGAAAAAAAGTACTTTGCATGTAATATCTGATTTGCCAAAATAAATAATCTCTGTACATTAACGTTGAGACATGATGACACTGATATAAAAGAAAAATATCGCAGAAGACGACGTTGCAGTCAGCGATAAATTATACATACATTAGCGTATTAACACAGCATTTGAAAGATAAGCAGCGACTTTTAATCAACAATCCAAGGCTGAACTCGCATCGAGAAACAATAATTATTTGAATATACATAGAGCGATTAAACGCATCTGTCTAGACGATCAGCTGGTTCGATAAGCCTCTGCTCATAAAAATCCCGGAATCGAATCAAAGTCCTCTCTACACATACACATCACAATTCGCTCACACTTTATCACCATCACAACAGTCTGCTGTCAAAAAATAACAACAACAACAGACCTACCCGTCCATCGATAGACAGCAGAGCTTCAGGAACACGCGGTACTCTCTCGTCGCAACCCGGGATCAGCGTCCACCAGTCGTTCTCCATGTCGTCACAGCTCACACTGTGTATAAAACTCAACACTATATAACCACCCCCGTATGGAATATATACATACAAAGCTAACTCGGAGATATCGCCGTCGGTGGCGACATGCTATAGACTAGCGCGCGTCGTTGTTTCGAATAAACGACGAGAGAGACAGAGAGAGAGAGAGAAACCGTTGCCCTCTCGTCGCCGTCGTCGTCGGCGTAGGGGGTAGCTGGAATAAGACCTGCGCTAGGCCGCACCTGGCGTCATGATCGATATTTCGCCGGAAATTCAGGCCGATGCACTTTGCCTTACTTCGCGGACACATCTCTCTCTACTCTCTTATGCGTGAATAGGAGTAGCGAGATTTTATTTCTTATGGTGCATGTTGTGTTTTTCATCGATTTGTTGTAGAGGGAGGAAGTTTGGATTATTATAATAGAAGGAGCCGATGTGTTTTACCGCAAAGCGCAGGAATTACACGTTGAAACGTAGGTACGTGTTGCTAGGTAATTTGAGGAAAATTGACGGGACGCGGTTTATCGCGAAAAACGAAGCTGTAATACGCGGGATCTTTATAGTTGGCGTTCAATGATGTAGATGTTGATGTAATATTTAAGCTTAAATTTTATGAATCTATGATTTAGTATCATCGGTGAAACGTCATTATTAGTAGTATATATATATAGCTATTAATCGAGATACTCTGCACGCGTTGCTTTTGAAAATAAAAAGCTAAAAATAGTATCCGAGTGTTTATACGTATCACGATATAGAACTGCGTGCATTCAGCTCATATATCTACTTTTAATTTGAAATCGACGATTTCAAAGTCCATCAGTTTATTAGAGGACGTTCGTCGTGCATTGATTTGTGGGTTACTGCTTTTTTTTTCTTCTTTTTCAATAAACGATGAAATTATTTTTATAGAAGTAGGTATTTCCCAAGAAAATAAATCGAGAGATTTGACATTATTATACGAAGAAAAAGTACACATAACATCATTCCGATACGAGGGAAACACAATTTGCTTAAAAGTCAAGTCTTCAGCAAGACTATGTATCACACGCCATCAATACCGATGTGTCAATAAATCAAACATAAACGTCCACCAGTTATCAGCATATTTCCGGCTATCACCAACCGCGATTTATCATTTCGCATGTATGTACATCATAGATAAAAGCAGCTCTATAATCGAGTCACGCCCAAAACAATCTTTTGAATACACACCTATCGATCTCAAACGTCCCGCTAAAAATTACATAACAACCAAAGCGCGCTATTCGCATCTCTAAACACAATCGTCGCGAAGAAAAAAGCCGGCAAAGTTAAATATAACAAGCGCCGAGTCATCGTTGCACTTCGCCCCCCGTCTATCATTACAGTGACGCTCGAGTCTGTGATGTATACACATCAGAGGCTCTTCTCTGATGTTGGCTGTGCGTGTATGTGTATAGCAACGATTTATGAGCGCGAGAGAAACAAATATATAAGTATGCGCAGAAAAAGATCTGCGGCTAACCGGTATAATCCGAGCTGCTTTGATTTTGAGTGGAAAATTTTGTTGGGAATCGATGGCTGGTTCTTTTTGTATAGTTTATGCGCAGATGCATAAGAGAAGCCGGTTCTGAGCTTTGATGTGTATTTTGGTTTTGAATCATCGCATCAATAAAGCTTGAAAAATAGCAAGTTGAGCCCAGCGCAAGTGCAAAAATCCAATAACTGATTATCATTCTCAACGCAGAAGAGCTCGAGTATCGAAGCGGAAAAGACTGCACACTATATAACATACATACATTCACAGAGCGGTCTAGCTTCTATAGACGATCGAATGACGCGTGTACGGCCTCGAAGACGACAAGTGGCGGCTCTAACGAGCCTCGAAGTCTACATGAAAATCATCGGAGCGCATTAACAATAGCCAGATGCGTTGTATACGCGATAATCAATCGCACGTATCGTATGTCCTGCGGTGAGGTGAAGAACGATCTAGAATTTCCTCCAGCAGAGAAAGTCTCTTCAGCAGAGAGAAACTCATATCGCACCGAGAGATAATTCTTTCTTTTTTTCTACTCTGATATGTACAGCACGTGGTAACGTCGGGCGATATTTAAATGAGTACAAGTTGTCGTCGCGCGACTCTTCAAATTTGTGTATATATCATGCACAATATATATATATATATGCAAGAGTGAGAGAGCGGAGTTTAACGAGCGTTTTTAGACCGGCAAGGTGAGCTTATTCGTTATGCTATTCATAGGCGCTTATAAGCATCGCTTCGATAGGTAATTGCTCGCGTATATAGGCTTATGCAACTGCAGTTTAAAAATTAATGATAATCAACGAGTCCGGCGTTTGTTTTTGAAAAATTACACACGAGAGGGTAATATAGATGTACCTGTAAAAAAATATACAATCTATACTGCAGTCGATCGAGCATCTCGCTGTTTTTATTACATAACAGACCGCGCGGTGTGTATGATGTATTTCCTTGATTGTACAGTCAAATCCGCAGTTTCGAATCTATAATCGCAAGTCGAAATAACCGCGATGATAAAACAACCGCACGTTCCATGTGTATTCGAAAGATAAGAGGATATGACATGATTGTTACTGGACGATAACGCTGCAGTGCATATTTCGCGGTGAAAACTATTTCCGCTCGCCGTGATAAGACTAGTATGAGAGAATTTGAAATCATGTATGAACCAATTAATTTGGGTAAAGTATACTTTTACTGCAGCGTCATAAAAACTGATTTATGTTTCACGAAAGAAACATAGCCCTCATATTTAAGGTTCTCTGTGCCAATCCAATGTTTATTCTGTTTCGGGGAGACGTTGAATATGCTATTAACGTAGAGTACACGAGATGAAAAGAACACCGTTAAATGTAGTAGCGTTGCGAGAAAAAAAACACGCGAGAGCATGACGGATTGCAACCTTGAGATCCAAATCGAGATCAGTCATTAGAAAATGAAAATGAATGGTTTTCTGATTTTATCTGGTAATGTAATGAGAGCACGGGTCTGCGTTGCGAAAAAAAAAAATGTTTTCTATACTCTGCAAGTCAGAAGGAGTAAGAGTTACTCTTAATTGATTGAACAAAAAATGACGAGATTTCGTTCAGCCAATCGAAAGCTACTAAAATTTTCGTCTGTCAACGATATTAGTCATCCTCGTGCAAATTATAACAAAATAAAAAAGAAGATACACACATTCTCCTATATCATCACGCCAGTGTCAATAGCCCTTAACAGCTCATCGTCAGCGACATCACACAGACTCGTTTAGATAGTGGGTCAGGCGAATAAAATAACATGCAAGTCGAGCGCGCTAGCGAGAGAGAGAGAGAGAGAGAACAAGCGTATAATAAGAGGGCAGCGCACGTGGCTTCCTTTCAATTTCGCCGGCGGTGCCTCATGCGTGGAAGTTTCCGTGGTCCCCCCCGCCGCTTTCGACTGAAATTGCCCTCCCTGACGCAAGCGAATTTTGGCGAACTATGCCTTGTCCGAGAATTCTCCTCTTGGAGAGCTGATTCTCTGCTTTGAAAGTCAATGGAGAAGCTTCGTGAATTTTTGGACGAGATGATGCTGTGTAAATGTTTTTGCATCTTGGTTATACAATTTTTTTAATGCAATTGTGATTATGATCGATTCGCTTGTTGTATCGCAGTCGAGTTTTATTTATGTAATGCATTGCGATTCGATCATATTTTATAGTAGTCCAAAATTAACTCTGTGTCGTCATCCGCCGAAAATTCACACACTCTCCTTTCACTTTCTTCCGGTGATCAATTACAAAGATCTTCCTGGTAAGATGTGTAAATTTTTCGAGCGGAGGTTTTGAAAATAGCTGAATGTGCATTAAAGCATCATCGTCGGTATGAAAGTGAATATCGAGGAGGAAAGAGAATCATGTTATGAAAATTTTCGCGATTTCGAAGAGCATCCTGAATAGAGCGTTTATTCACGAGAATCATGAGATTTCGTGAATGAAGACGGAATTAAAGGCTGTGTATGAATGAACAAATCTTCTCTTGTGTACATGTATCTATCTAATAAATAGCACACACCGTCCTTTGAACCTGATGTAACCATAATTACGACTATCAATCTCTAATCGTATCAAATAGTATAATGATTTCATTTTTTATCCAAGTTGTTCTTTAAGACCAAACAATAGACAAACAAAAATTATAAAAATCAATCCATCAAAAAAATTACTCAACTTTTCTAGAGTTTCATTAACAGTTATCAATAAAAGAACAACTCGAATTATGTCAGAAGCATTCGCGATAATCGTTCCTGTAAATCGAATTTCAAGTGTCGCTCTCAATGACGATATAGCCTCACTATATAGAATGTTTTAGCGGCTGACTGGTTATATCCATACGTACACGCTTTCGAAAAATACTGAATCATCGTTACAGAACAATACCGAGTTCTAACTTTCCTATACTTGGAACTGTTTAGCTTCTCGCGAATCGTTTTAACCTGAATTTTCTGAAAACTTTGCAAAATTCCAAATGAATTTGAAAGAGAGTTGACTGTACTAATATAACAGCACTTTTTTTTAAACATATTATTCACTCGATTGTGAAACTGCAAAAACCTACTTTAGGCACGCCTGCTTATATCGGAAATTCCGCAAGTAATTTCGTCAGAACGCGCAAGCGCCTTTCTGCATTCGCCACCTTCTCTTTCGCCGAAAAACCGAAGCACGTGTATAAGGTGCTATCGACATTCCATTATACTCCAATAATGTATTTAACCCATTCGACAATCGAGATTAAGCGTGCGAGTTGTCAAGCTTCGACGAATTTCAATTTGAATGTGGCCTCCTTTTATGACGCCATAGCTGAGTACAGACTGACTAGAAATTTCTAAAAAAAAAAAACGTTTGCCCTTTGACATTTGCTATTTATTCGTAAAAATTCAACGATGAGCCGATACGACTGAGATCGATAAAGCTCGAGCGAGCTTTCTCATATCTACTTACTACTGGCTATAAAGCAAAAAAACCAGTACATACTCGTACAATAAACAAACCGGCCGCTTTAGGAACTGCGCGGGGCAATCGATAAAACGCTCGTCATCGTCGCGCGGCTCAAGTGCAAGGTTATATCCCCTAATCCAACGGACAATCACAATCTCAAATAAAATACATCAATTCTCGCTCACCTTATTCAGCTGTGGATTCCTGACATGATCCAAACCTCGGACGAGTCCAGGAGTACTGGTATCTCCATCGGCAGGCCGCTGTCCCAGCTGATCCCTTTCGAGCGTAAACATCTTTCTCTGAGGTGTTTGACAGTTAGTGTTGCTGCTGCTGTTGCTGCTGACTACCTGACTTTGTTCAGCTATGCTTCTGTACTTCAGCCTGGAAATGTACGAGACGCGTCGGATTAGAGAAGCCGTAGCGATAATTGTATAGACACGATAGATGCACAACGCGAACAGCTGATAGGTACGACGTGCGCGAGCTGTGACACACACAGACAGCGAGGGGACGAGGCAAGCGACGAGGTTTAAAAAGGTGTGTGGATGAGTCGAAGCGCAAGCGCGCGAAATAGAGGGGAGCAGATTGGCCCACGTGATGCAGACAAAGTGTGTGATGTGGGGGACGCGCGGTGCATTGGGTTTATTTGAATTTGTGTTATTTTGTCGTTGTAGAGGGATGTGGTTGTTTTGTTTTTTTTTTTCGTCAAGTGTCACACAGGATGTGGCTGCAGGTTTCGGTTGTGTATTGTTTTTCACGAATGTTCGTTGATGATAAGCTCCGCGTCGAGCTGATATGGGTGACGATTTTTTGTAATGAGAGATTATAAAACTGATTTGCTGCGCGAAGCGAGTGTGAAAGGAACCGTCTGTTACTACTTAATGAGAACTTTTGTCTATATTTTTATTATACACACTTTGTTCGGTAGTAAAGTTGAGTAATTTATTTATTAATTTTAAAATTTGAAGTTCGTGCGAAATTACAATAAAAAGCAAATGTATATATATTAAAAATCATCCCTATCAGCACACAACGGTTAATTAACGTTTAAAAAAACCAATAAACGTTTATTTTTAACAGTTAAAAACACGTTAAAAAATCGTCGAAAAAACGTTCAAAATGTCCGTAAATTTTGCAAATTTATTTTAATAAGAAAATAATAAAAACGTTCATAAAACGTTTATTTAAAACCCTTCTCACAATGTTAATGAATGATCGAAAGTTGGACGTTTAAAAAACGTTTATTGTAGTTATACCACTAGATGGCGTTGATATTTTTCTCGCAAGTGGTAAGATTTGTTCTCGGTTACTATATAAGGTCAAAGCGTTCAATGTATTATATATATGTTTGAAAGCGTCCGTGTAATAAATGCGGTAATATAGTTAGTCGTAAATACATAAAAAGCTTCATAGAAATAATTATATATTCTTAATAATTTTAAAATCATCGAAACGTTTGAAAAACGTTTTATAAACGTTAAATACCTAAACGTTTTTAATTTTCTTCTAAAATAAATGCCATATATTGTGTGGACATTTTTTCGACAATTTTTTAACGTGTTTTTAACTGTTAAAAATAAGCGTTTATTGGTGTTTTTAAACGTTAATTAACCGTTGTGTGCTGATAGGGTATAGTCTGTAAAATTGTAGCCCAATGAAAGCTATTATTTAGGATGGAATTTCGTTATTGTTTTCAACTGGTTACTTAAACAGCGTAATCGAAAATGTTAATAACATGAGTTCAAGAGGCAACAGCTCAATTACGCAATCAATTTGATTGTATTCAAGTTCGTGAATTTCATTGTCTCTGTTTGTATTTTTTACCAAAGACAGAATAAACTAAAAAGTTTGATTGATGTGAAAAATGTTGAAAATGCAAGCTATATCCACATCAGAGATCACAACGTGCTCTTCATTTTACTGTTTGGAATCAGATTGAAATAAATAAAGGAAATAAAAAAAAAAAAAAATTAGCGATCGAACACGTTATTGAATGCTATCTTTGATCATAAACATTTAAACTAAAAAAAAATAAATGCGGTTAAAACTGCTTACGCTGTGACTAGCTTTCACGTGCACAAACAAAATTAATTTTTATCCAAAAAGTAAATACTATATCTATACTTCAAAGGTCATGAAAAGAATTCAACTCTAGCCTTGAACTTGCGAATTGATTATACAGTAATTACAAAATTCATATTCGATTAGAACTTCATGAAAAAAAAAATCTTTGCTAACATCAGTAATAAATACACTTTGAAATGTCGAGACTGGATACCATACCATTAATCTTATCTCAAGGAAGTTGTAACACGCGATCGCACTTTTCCTATTAAATAGCCGATCAGGTCATCGTTAGCAAGTTCACGCATCTTACTATCATAACCGTCGTTGAAATCACTCCCAACGAAGATGACAGAATTTTACAAATTTCGCAAAACATAATAATACATCAGTATATCTCAAACGCGTGAGAACGTAAAGCTCAATCAGCAGCAATAACCTCTAATCATCGTACGACCGATGCGAGAGTGACCGTGAAAAAAAAAATTAAAGTCCACCTCTTATCGCTTATACTCTCCCTTATCGTCCACAACATTCGACAAAAAGCCCAACATCCGACGCGCTTGCATAATGACCCCCAATCGTAAGACACTCTCTCAAACTAAACCAAAACTTTCTTCACATTGCAATCGTTATCAACGCGTTTAATTATTTTACCTGTGAGAGATAGGATCGTTGATCCATCCGCATGTGTTACCATCGGGTCTATCCTCCATAGCCTCAGATCTGGCATTTGTCTGGACGACAGTGGAAAATCGGCCGGATCTCAGTTCACCAAAGAATCGCGTCAACGTTTTCAATCGTCTCGGTGACATGATGTGTGTGTGTACGTGTGTGTGTACTTATATGTACTCGACGATCCCGGAAGAAAACAAAGGAACCGCGCGGAACGCGAGATTCAACGCAGACTGAGATGCTGCGAGTCTAGCGTCGAACTGGTATAAGAGTTATAGCGCGAGAAATAAGAAATCGATAAAAAGATCTCTATGTAGCGTGAATGAAAAAAAACAGGGAACGTGATAAAGGCCTGAGAGAGCCGTGAATCATGGGAGAGTATCGCATGCTCGATTCTACGTCAGAGCTGTCTTGTGTGTGGGGGGCTGTGTGTGTTTTGGTTTGTTACGTATATAGTGGCGATCGATACTCGTTCGATCGGTTTAGTTTTGTGGAAATTTCGGGACACGTGATTTTGTCGATCATATATGCAAGCACCCGGTGACTTTTAGAATTATGCTAATGCTGAATAAGTTATATTGCACTCTAACAATGTATAGAAATATTGTGGGAAAAACCTTACCTTGGGATTTTACCAGCTAATTATGATTTGTAGTGACAGCTTGTATTTTTAACGATGCGGTGGGTATATAGTATGATTATTCGCGTATTTCATACGTTGCATAAACTGTTATGACAAAATAAACGACTAACGATTGTTGAATCGATTTTTTACAGTGCATACAGTGCTGTCTTTAATGCAGGTATGACTTGGCCGAAGCGCAAGCAATATGAAAATTGTATTGTATGGCCTAAACGTTTGCATACGCCTGATGGTGCAATGGTAAAGTAATCGATAAAGTAATTGGTTCGACGTTTAAAAATGGAATGTCATCGTATTCGTTTAAAAATAATCATTAATCAATTTTCTAAATATTCGCATTAAGTATAATCGTCTTTGATTCACCTAATCTACTCCGCTCGATAACGTTTAGGATTCCGCTAAAGATTAAATCGCACGACAATAATCGTTCCAGCACCAACAATATCCACAAATAAAAAAGAACTCACGGCTTGGTCCCGTTGAAACCATTGCACTGCTGTTGCTGGTGTTGATTATAGAACTCCTTAGAGCCCTTACAATTCTGCGCTCCCATGACGACCAAAACTCTTCAGATCCTCACTCCTGGTCTCTTCGACTACAACTGCCGCTCGGACTGTGCTACAGCAGCAAGTATATAATACCGATCACTATACATCGACTTTCACGCGCGGGCACGTGTCCGCGCAAAGCAATTCGTTAGCAGACGAACACTTAGCCGCGAGCAAATCTCTGCGCTCTACATATTATAAATCTATATACATAAGTATACATGTATACTCGTATACATACATTATAGATAGATACAAAATTATCGGTATCGTCGCGGCCGATGTCTCGATTTTTTTTATTGCCGGATCAAGGAAAGCGATTATTCGAGCTACGTGCTGCACGACCCGCGTGCAGATTACGATGCGTTGCTGACCGGAGGTGTGCCAATAATTGCACCGGATAATTTTGCAACCAAGGGGAAACCGATTCCTTTTTTCTTTCTCCTATCGGTTGCTTACGATCGTTGTCGTCTATAGGCTCAAGTAGTGACTGTCCGGCTCGGGTAAGACCGATCTACACATGTAAACAGTAGGATTAGAACTTGAAATTCGAGTGTTTACTTTCTGAGATTGGTAGTAACTAAACTAAAATATTTGGGAGTAACTTTAATAATTAATAAAAATGCGAGGCGCATACGTGAGATTGTAACAAATAAAGAAACTTTCATCGCGTTTCAAGCGTAATTTGCGCAAAGCGAGAAAAGTCGGAGATAATTTAATATCAGATCTCGTATGAGTATATACTATACATACGTGCCGAAACGATTACTCTCCAGAGAGACGTACGTAACGAGGGAACGAAAGGCTGTAATTTTCGAGCAGTCAGAATTTTGAGCTTTCACCGCGAGGCCATTGTGAAACGTAAAACAGTCGCAACGTTTCACAAGCTCGAAGGAATCGCCGAGCGCAAAGATATTTATCTACAAAAGCCCGATAGAGAAAAAAACGAAACATATGCTTTCAAAATTGAAATTTGTGCTATTAATGAATTCTATTTTCCTAAGTCAAGTTCCCTGCGACCGATTTAACGAGTAATCACTGCACCTGCGGAACGTCGTTCCAAACCTTCAATTGATTCAGATCCTTGACCGAAGGTCGTACGTATAGAGTAGCCCGCGTTTTCACTTTTTCTTATACCACTGTATAATAGGCAAAATATCCCTTTACATGTCCCAGCTACTATCAACCACCCAATCGAATTTTCTATTTTTACTATTATCTATTCTAAAATTAAAGAGTTTACGTACACTGTATACGTATAACGATGCCCGTTGCGCCGAAGGATACGGATTTACGCACTGCTGCGAACTGACCACGACGTTTCGCGCTCGATTGTCTATATACGCTGCGCGCAGGTGAGTCGCGCTTCTCTCTCTTTCTTGTGTCCTCCGGAATATCACCCTTTCACTGGAATGATTTTATTCCTCACGCGGATCTGAGCTGTGAAAAAATTGCTACTCTTTGCGATAATCATTCGCTTTTAGGAAGTTACTCTTCTCTTTATGATTTTTGTAATTTTTATTGAAAACTCGATAGTTGAATCGATTATCTATTAATCTATGATAAAGCCGTGCGCGTAGAATGTAGCTTTTACATACATAGCTTAGGTAGATCTGAAAAAAATATTAGGATAAGCCATTGCATAGAGCAAAGTTACTAGAAATAATATTTGGTTATGTTTTAATTACCTTTTAAGCATTATTTCAATTTTTTATTTTAAACTATTAAATTTACCTACTGTTAAATATATGATTACTATTATTTTGAGTGAAAAATTAATAAAAAAAATTCACAAGAATGTATCGTCTTCTCGGTAATTTTATTAATTTTTTTTTTTTGTGTCTGAGACTCATTTATATGTTTTACATACAAAAGTAGAAAAATATGCTGTAGAAATAATACATGAATGTATACACCAATCATTTGTGCTAGTGTAACGATGCAATAAATTATTGAAAGAGAAAAAAGTTATTTAAAATGCGAGTATTTCGTCGTTGAGTTATTGAAAATCTTAAACCCTGCCTTGATTCAGCAAGTCTCAGGAATATTCAACCATGTTCCAAACGCATTAACCAGCATCATGTATATGAAATGTTCAAACATCTCATAGTCCATACTTCGAACGGTAATGTGGTTCGCATGTTCCACCATCAATTTACTAACCATTTTGATCATTTTAGGATCATAACGATACTCAGTCCTTTGTAAATTAGTCATTACTTGATTTTGCAATTTCTCTATGTATTTGTGCTTGTTTGCCAAATTAATTCTTATTCTGGGAGAAATCACTATTAAATCCTATTACAAAAAAGTTACGTATTGCAATAGCGGTCAATCGCAAACGATAATTATCATATGAATTTTTCTAGTACAAACCTTGACAAAAGGTAAACTAGTTGGCAAATTTTCGTAGCAAGCATCGCATTCACATTTAAAGTGGTAAGCACTTCGCAAAGTATTTTGTCTCTCAGCTTTAGGCGCGTTCGTATAATTGTCACCAACATAGCACAGGAACAACTGTAAACAAAAAACAATTGATAGAGCGTTTATTATACTTGATGTAAATCGGTTCAAAATATAAAGTAGCTGTATCGCGACCGAGTATTACCTGTTCTCCTTCTTCTATAACGTGTTTAGCATAAACGATTCGTTTATTACATTTTGTAGGAATACTTTTGACATTTGGATCACAGCTGTGATTAAAAAGACTGCAAAATGGATACAAAGCAGCTCCATACCTTTGACCTATTATTGTACTTTCTCTGTGTACAAAGTACTGAAAAATATTTGCAATTAATATTTTAACTGGGTTAAAATTATAATTTAAATGAAATATCAACATTAAAAAATTATTACTTTCAAGGTATTATTAGGGAGTAAAAGTGAACTTTTCAGTAGTAAAGCTCCAATTAACTTGATATCTTCGTTTTGCATCATTTCTATTGGAGTGAGTCTTACTTTTCTTCCAAAAAAAGTCGATTCTCGAGCCAAATAATATGTAGCAACGCAAACCATTGTTACATAAACACCAAGGGTATCATGGTGTAGTTGATCTCTAGAGGTTGTCAGACTATAAACACTCCTACATCTGTCACTATGGAAAACTTCATCATTTGAAAAGCCTCTAGTACGTGGATCTAAAATAAATTTTTTTTTTTTAATTATAAATTATTTATATTTATGTACTATTACTATTTATTATATGAGCAAAACGTTATATGTAATGTAAAAATTTACCTTCACAGTTTTCAATTTGAATCAACTCCTTTTTCATTTTACTTATACTACCAACTTGACTAACAGACAACAATAATAACTTTAAAGCTGATGTCAGAGCTCTCACAAAAATTTTACCATTTTCTAAATCATGCCTATTTATAAAAGGATATATGCTCAAATCAAGATTGTACAAATGAGATATGACTGGACACTCATATTGGTGATATTTTTTCCAAGCCTCCGATTTGCATTTTTGTGAACAGTAAACATTGTAAATACAACTCTCGCATGGAATAGATGCCCACGTCTGTTGTACACAGTTGGCGCAGAACAAATACATTCCATCTAGACAAATAGAGGTTAAATAACTTTTTTCAATCGCAATAACTTCTCCCGGGTCAATTCTTCTATCAGCAACTATATGTCTACCCCACTTCTTGTTATATCTTATAGACACAGCAGTAGATGCACAAGGGGCCTCAGTTTGTTGTTTAAAAGTTGGAAGAGGCATTTCTTTCTTTTCCACAGTTCTTTCTTTGAAATTACTGTTCAGTACAGTATTTAAAATAACATTCAATTTCTCTATAAACTTATCCTTTACATCTTTATTCAGTGTAAACTCTTCAAACGTTTTTAAAGCATCTTTGCAAGTGCTCAGTGCTGTCTGCTTTTCCAGGGCAACTAAACTCTCTATTTTCCTAAACAAAAGCTTGGCTTTTAAGAAATCTGAGCCAGTTCTTTTAATCCCTTGATCACAATCTTTTATGCACTCTTCGTATTCTTTGAGGTGAAATAGCAGAGCGGATCTATTACCATATGCTAAGGCGAGTTCTTCCGAATCATTTGGAGCTGTGGCAATGCTTTCCGTGTACAGACTCCAAATTCTATGATGCGTGCCAGAGTCGTGCTTCTTGTTACAATACAATTCATTGCCCTCTTTTCTGCATCGAATGGAGTCCTTTGAATTTTTCTGCTTAGGCTTTACAGGATGATTCACAAACAGTGAATTGTACTCTTTCATAGAATTATTCACAAGTTGTTTTTCTAATAACAAACCCTCTTCTGAGGTCTCAGCAGTTTCTATATCCATTATTTCATCAAGAAAGTTTGGTTTATTCATGGTTTCCATTTATAGCACCAAATTCTTAAACACCTAAATAGCACCTGCAAAAATTATCAAACATAAAGAGCATTGAAAATCGCTTTGATAATTAAATACGAAATAAAACGTTCGATAACTTATTTCCTCGTTTTAATACCTTACAAATTCAAGTAACACTCGTCGATTGACACAAAAGCAGAGTATCCTTTTATGCGGATAAATGTTTTGCACAAAACTATTTATACTTTTTCTGCTACCACTTCTGTCTTGGTGAATGAGCGCGTTTCCTTACATTCACATTTTCTTGCCGTCGAGAACGATTCGCGTCTCGCTGAGACTAACCTCAAATAAACAAAGGAAGTTCTCGTATATAGTCCATGCAGTGAAATAGTGATGTGCAGAAGCCGGCGCGCGACGCTATTTGGTGCGATACGTTTGCATTTGCGTAGGCATACTTGTATTTCGACTACATATGGACAGGATAGATTTGCGGCGCAAGTACGTGGGCCGCAGCTCGATTATTTATAGTATAGTTTACTCCGTTCACTTGCATGCGAACGAAATCAAAAATAAGAGGCGACATTCTACATAATTTCAAAGCACCGAATTAGTAAAATTATATTTTTTTTATTATCATGTATAGTTAAAGTTATTACACATTGTTACATAGTCTGTATAGTTAATGTATGTTAAAAAACAAATAAAAATATGTATAAAATAAGTACAATTGAACAAAAATGCATTTACAAAACTTACAAATTTATCTTATCAAGACTTATGCATTCAAGAAAATCAGCTTTCAGGTCAAATGTCATGACAAACATTCTTCTCATTAAACCTTGGTAATACACAAATTCCTTGCAACAAACAGTTACTTTTTCAGCGATGACCTTTAATATTTCAACAATTTTCTCTAATATTTCTTTGTTGTATACAAAGTTCTCTGTGTATAACTGCTTGATTACTTGATTGTTTTTCTGAATTACTGCATTGACTTCAGCAGCTAACTCAGGTGTAGTATTGAGTAAATCCTGGTGAATAATAAAGAGCTTGTTAATTACCAGTTAAATTAGACTTTTTGTAAATTTTTAATAAGATTATGATTACCTTAAGACCAGGTAAACAAATATCTGACCAATACTCTTGGCAAGGTATACATTCACATTGAAAGCTGTACCACGCTTCAAAATATTCCTGCCTATCTACTCTTGGACAACTCAAAAAATGTATATCATAGTAATTGATGAATATCTGAAATTGAATCATATATATATACATATACTTCAATAATTAACTCTCAATGAGATTGCAGTTTTAATGAATTTTTAAAATACCTGTGATCCTTTTTTTATTGGCTGATTGGCATAAATCACCAATTCTTTATTCTCAGTCATAAAATGACTAGCATTTGGAAAACAACTATGATTGAACATACAAGAAAATGGCCATATGGAAGAACCTATTGATGAAGGCTCGAAATTCAAAGAATGTACGTGGAACTAGAATGAAAGAATGCACACACAATTACGAATTAAAATATACAAATATGTGATAAAAATATATCTTTTAAACTTACTACTAGCTTGTTGCTACACAATGAGAAAAAACATTTTAGCAATAATCCTGCAAATAACATCATATGTGGATTATGAATGATTTGAGCGGGTGTTAAATTGAACACTTCTCCAAAAAAATCAGTTTGAGTGGCCAGGTAATACACAGTGTAACAAGTTTTATTTACAAAAGTAGTTATTTTGACTGCCTCAGTTTCCTCCCAATCATTTAATACACTTTTAATACAAAGGCAACTTCTAGGTTGATCACTGTGAAACTTTCCATCATCCATAAATCCTTTTTTGCGAACGTCTAAGTAACATAATACATAGAAATTATATATTGAAAACAATGCTTGATCATTATATAAAAAAATATTACCTTTGCAGTTTGCTACAGCTATTAGCTCTTTTCTTAATTTATCAATGCCACCAGCATTGTAAACAGAAACAAGCACATATCTTAAATAAAAAAAGAGAAGTTTGACTTCAGATCTTCCACTACCTAGATAACAATATATCGGGCATTCAAATTGGTGAAATTTTGTCCAAGCCTCTAATTTACATTCTTCTGAGCAGTAAACATCATAAATGCAATTGTCACATGGTATCAAGCATAAGGAAGGCTTCATGCAAGTAGTGCAGAACGCGTACATTTCAGTAGGATCAAGATATGAAATATAATTCTTCTCAACAACAACAATCTCTCCAGGGTCAATATCTCTTTCAGCTACAATGTGTCTACCCCATATTTCATCGTGAGCTATTGCCACAGACTCAGAGGCACAAGAGGCTTCTTTGTTAGGTTTGAAAGAGGGTAACTCTTTATCTATATTTTTTTCTTCCTTGATCTGTTCATCAAAGGTCATTTCAGAAATTGAACGAGACATATCATCAAATTTTTCTCTAAATTCCCTTTTACGTTTCTTATCTACAGTACATGTCTCAAGGAAACTTAGAGCTTCATCGTAAACTCTTTTTGTACTTTTCTCTTTCAAAGCTATCAAACATAAAATTTTACGGTGCAAAAGTTTCAATTTCAGTGAACTTATGGCTGTTATCCCCAAAGCTCTATCACAATCATTAATACAATATTGATAACTTTTCAAATGAAGAAGAAGAGCTGATCTGCTGCCATATCCAAGAGCTAATTCTTCAGAATTGCTTGGAGCTACAGCAATACATTCAGTGTAGAGCTGTAAAATCAAATAATGTATTTCACGATCGTGTATCAATTTGTTGTAAAATTGATTTCCTTGTAGTCTCAATTGGGTGGATATTTCTATACTTTTGACATTTTCCTTTACATCTGGTATTCCTGTCTCATCTATTATTTCAAGAAAATTGTGTATGATCCCTTTTTCAGGAAACAAACTAGATTCTGGAGCCATATCGTAATCATCCAGGTGAAGATAAGAAAGCTCGTTCAGTTTCTCTAAACGCCATTCCATTATTTCTTCACTATACAAGTGAGAGTCCATTACTTTTCTAAAAAATTTAAATAACCGAATAAATATAGGTTTTGATTGAAGATTTCCAATATATCAGATTTTAAAAAAGCTTGAAAAATATATTTTGAAAATTGAACAGTTAGTGAGTTATAGGTAAACATGAGTTATAGTAGTTTATTTACTCTATAGTTCATAACAAACGTGACGTCCTATTACCTTTTATTTCCGGCTTGATTTGTTTTATTTCCACGTCGATATTATTGTACGTTTTGTCAAAATACTTATACTTATCCAGTTTTAAACACTCTTTTTATTGCGAATCTTGTTTTTCACGCAACAGTTGAATACCCGACGATAAGTATGACGATCGTGCTTCTTATGAAGCCTATTGAAGTGCTCGCACCTAATATTGGACGATAACTGGCGGGTGAAAAGTCGTTATAAGATATAAGTACTTAGTCCATTGTTATGATGATACCAAGGAGAATTATATATAGTCCGCGTTCGAAATAATAGCGATAACTACATATAGTTTAAAATCAAAGTTAGGTCTTGGATTCCCAAAACCTGTGCGTTAATACTCAATATTTAGAATATTAAGAAAATATTTTTTTTAACCAGAATTATCTAATAATTCGGGTTTTATGATTTCGTTCCAATTTTGATATACTTTAAGTTTATAACATACATTGAAGATTATGTAAATAATTTGTTTAGCAAATTTTTTTTTTTTTTAATTAAAATGTTTAGATTATTGTACAAACTCATTTAATAAAAAATATTATAAAAGTTAATTATAAAAATTGGTAGTAGTATGACATATATATATATATATATAGTAATTAGCTATAATATGCATATTATCTATAAATTAGAATACAGTTATTTGCAAGAAATTAATACTTAGACAATGACTTAATTATAACGGCAAATGAAAATGACAATAATTAACTCATTTTTAAAATCAATGATAATAGTTTTCTCAAGTTTTTTATCAACATTTTTCTGGAACTTCAATAAGCCAATTTCCAAATGTTTTAATTTGCATTTTATGCAGGTATTTTGCCAGATAATTATATTCAAAACTATAAACTGTGACTTTTTCAGCTAATGTTTTAAGGATATTTATAAGATCCTTTGAAGTATCATTATCATACATGAGAATGTTTAATTCTGGATCTTTTCTTGCTATGATTGAATTTTGAATTAACATTGCCATATCTTTTGCTAATTCAGGTTTGTCTTCCAGTAGTACCTGTATTAATTAGTTTTTGTTGAATGATTAAAAAATTCGAAAACGTTTTGCAAGAAGAAATATAATTGAGTAAATTATTACCCTATTCAATTTCAAATGACTCGATGTCCAATTTTGTTCACAAGCTATGCATTGACATGTAAATTTATATACAGAGAGCAAATAATCTTGTCTCTCTTTTTTAGATTTATCGTGATAATATTCATCAAAGTAAGCAATAAATATCTAATTGTAAAAAGATGATTATATTATTGCATAAATTTTACTAGTTAAAAAATGAATCTTACAGAAATATTTTGAACGAACGTTTGTATATACATAAAACATACCTGTGATCCCTTTTTAATAGGATGTTTAGCATAGACTACCAATTCATTGTTTTTTGAAGTGAAGTAGTTTACATTTGGATCACAACTGTGATTGAAAAAGCTACAAAATGGATGGACAGAGAGTCCACGCATGTTGTCATGCTCACACTTTGAATGATATCCATCAAGCTGTGAGAAGAACGATAATTATTCATAATAAAAATGATAAAAAATATAAAAATATTTATAAAGTTATATTACTAACAGTAAAACCATTGTAAGGCAGCATGCAAAAATTCCGTAAGATGATTGCACCTATGAATACCACATCCTCAATTTTAAACATTGTTGAAATTTGTGATTTACTTAGTTTTGTCCCAAAAAAATTTGTTTCAGTCGCTAAGTAGTACACAGCATTGCTAGCACTCTTAGCCATAAATGATACGAAACTGCTATCTGTTTGACTTCGATAATTTTGTAGACTGTTTGCACTTTTAGGTTTACTGCTGTCAAAAATTCCATCTGAAGAAAAACCTTTTGTGCGGAGATCTAAAAATAAAGCAATAAGCTTAGGTATTTCTTTGAAATACATGACATTGATGTAGAGCAATAAAAATTTATTACACCTTTGTTATTTACAATACTCATAAATTCATTTCTAAATTGACTTATACCACCAGCCTCATGTACAGAAATAAGCATTAATCTTATGCAAACTAAACATGCCTTACGATCTTTGTCAATATCCCAAAGATATTTAAATACATCACACTCATACTGATGATACTTTTTCCATGCTTCTAACTTGCATTTCTCTGAACAATAAACATCGTAAATACAGTGTTCACATGGTATCAAAGCTAGTACTGACTTTACACAATTAGAGCAATGAAGGTACATTGCTTCAGGATAAACAAAAGAAAAATAACTTTTTTCAACAGCAATGATTTCTCCTGGCCTAATATCTTGAGTAGCAGTTATGTGTCTACCCCATTTTTTGTTATAATTTATCACCACAGATTTAGAAGCACAAGGGCATTCCATTTGATGTTCGAAAGCTGGAAGCTCTACAGGAGTATTCATAGTTGTATTGTTTGTTGATTTTAATTCCATTTTCACTTCAGAATTAAGGATATCCTTTACTTTTTTTATAAATTTACTCTTCATTTCGTCAACCAATGATGATTGCTGTAAAAATATCAAAACTTTTGCACATTCTACTTTTAATCTGTCATCTTCCATAGCTAGCAGAGATTCAATTTTCCTATATTTGAGTTTGGCTTTCAAAAGGTCAGATGAAGTCGTACTTATTCCTCTATCACAATCACTTATGCAATCTTCATATTTGCATAGATGAAATAAAATTGCAGATCTGTTGCCATATCCCATTGCCAATTCTTCAGTATTATTAGGGGCAAGTGCAATACTTTGAGTGTACAATTTACATATATTTCGGTGAATTATTTTACTATGAGATTTACGGTCTGTGTAAAGTTCATTTCCTTTCTGTCTGTATCTAATGGAATCTTGAGCATTCTTTTCTCTGCATGCTTCTATCTCAAGTTCCAGGTTATTAAATTGCTCTAAACAATATGCAATAGCGTGTTTTTCAAATACTAAATCATTATCTTTGTTTAGGTAGTTTATGTAATAAAAATCAATGGGAGTGGGTAGATCAAACATATTGTATATACTAACTATATATGAAATTCTAATAAACAATTAACTATCTGTTCTGCGTCTGTGATAATATAAAAAATAAATTCATCAGATCAAAATTTACATAAACTATAATCTAAGCTTATACCCACTTCTTTCAATTGTTGTAAAATGTAGCTAACTGCAATAGTTTTTTTTTCTACAAAGAAAAGATATATAAAACGGTGTCCATACACTTGATACACTGCAGCTTCGAAAAAACACGGTTTTTTCAAAATAATAAAAGCTATAGAGCTATTGATGCATATCCAATAATCTGTTTTATGGATTAATATATTAATGATTATTCATTGTATAGGCATACCTTATACAACAAAAATCCAAATAGCAGTAAACAACTAAACAATGGTCGAGAATGCAACTGACCGGTCAACCTTAATCAGCAAAGCAGCAGTAAAGAAAGGAAAACAAGTTCCTACGTGATAAGTACGCGATCGTTCATCGTTCTAAGAAAAAACCCATATGATCCAATGGTGCCACATCTATGAAGAAATATTCGAAGACAATGCCAACATTAAAATTTAAATCAGATTATCAGAAAATATGTACCTATTATACCTATATAGTGTTTTTGTAATGGAAAGTTTATTTATGATATTGAATGCGCGAAACTTAATATTTAGTTAATCCGGTAATTTATCTAAATAGTTGATAATATTCAATAACAGGAGTTATATTATTTTTTAAGAAAAAAAAATATTATTTAAAAAATAGTGAATTTGAAAAAATTTAATAAGTCGAAAATAATATAATTATATAAATAGAAACAAATGAATCACACAGTATATGTGGTACAAACAATAGAAAAATTGAATACGGTTATAATATATTGAAAAATGTACAACATACATATATACATCATATAATACTCTAAGACATACAGATCATATTATACATTATACATGCACATATGCTGATTGATGTATTAAAAGAAAAATTATATGAAAAAGCAATATACACATAAATGAAGCGGTGATCGAATAAGTACAGTAATTAATATATTCAATTTAAAATACAGTTTGCAGGACGCATTACTGCTTATTTTTGTTATTTTTCGCTAAAGCACAACATATTTCGCATACGATATATCGAATGGTAAAAACTTGAACTCTGCGGTTTGCATAAAATCGATTGTCTCTGCTCCTTCAACTTATCCATACGATGTCTGTCGGCAATTTGGATACTTTCGATGACATTTTATCGTAAGACCGTATCTACTTTCGCAAGAATTTATAAAACATCTCTAACCAGAAGCGGACTATCGCAAACACCGAACCCTCTGGTAACACCTCCTTCGTTGCTCTCAGCCAGCTTCGTCCTAAGCGTGTGACCCACGGCTAAGTTCCTCAAAATCTTGTCTCCATCGCTCAGCACCACACCAAAGATACCCAATTCTGACGTGACGTCCATGGGTCTGTTGTCCGTCACACCGGGTCTGATCAACTGACTACTTGTGATGACGGACCTGATTTTATCCATGAGGATCCATGCATTTCGCTCGTCGCTGTGACGGATCGACTCGAGCTTGGATTTGAGGTCTTTACCGAAGAAATTGTTGGCACCGCCTTCGCGCTGTGGTTTTAGGACGAAGTCGTCGGGGTGGCTTAGGGCCTTCGAGATGATGGATTCGGAGTCTGAGTCCAAGAAGTAAAGACCTGCAGGTGACGTACAATATTATTAATATTTAATTTTTGTATATAAGGCGAGCATCAACTAGAATATATAATATATTATATTTTATATATAGAGTTATATTCTAATGATGTTTATTGTATTAGGTATAATTATAAAGTTTATGGGCATTTGATTATAGATGATTCCATGATTGGTAAGGCGATGACTGTCTTTAGCATCAAGAGTATATAGCTCATAACAATGTAAAACTTTATCAGAAACTATAATACTATAGGTAACTTACCCGTGAAGAAACTCCTCATCCTCCGACAGTCGATCTCGTTCTCCAGGAATCTCTCCAGAACTCCGTTCATCGCTAGCTTCACCTGCACCTTTTTACATCCTGCCAAGTGCATCCCGACACTCGGGCACTTTATTGCCCTGGATCTCTCGAGTATCAATCTCCCATTCCACTCGGCCTCGCTCGGGTACTGACAAGGCGAGTATCCGCTGCGCAAGTACACCAAAGCCACCTCCTTACCGTCCACCAGGAGGTGGCGTTCATCCGAAAGAGAAGCGCACAAAGATAACTGACCCAGAGTACGACGTAGGATTGAAATCCGATGGCCGAATTGACGTCGTAGCTCGTACTCGTGCTGACGCTGGTCACTGATTTGGATAGGGTAATCCTCGACGACGAAGAGGATTGCCGCACTATGGATTAGATTAATTATTATTTTGTTGTATCATCTTTTTTAAAAGAGTTTTCGTAATCAAATTTATCAATCAAAATCAATTATTATTATTAGATAATTACAATTTGACTACTCCGCGTTTTATTTTGGGACATTTTGTTTCTACATAATTGAGCTCTTTCTCTGCTCTTAACTCCAATCACTTAGCTTCCTTATTGCTTCATAACAATAACAATTACATTTAATTGTTAAGTCTTTGTTCGCGCACTCACTCTATCGCATTATACAATGATTTCATGGCACCTTTCGCTTTTCATTCCATTCGAATACTATTTCACTATACGAAAACTTCTTCGATTTAAAAAAAATATATATATTATTATTTACCTGGGGTTGTTGTACATCTTCCAAGCGTCGAGTATTCCTCGACAAAGCCCTTCGAGCGGATTATTATCTGGCAAATCGGCGATGCGTTCGATTAAATTCGCCTCCTCAAGAACATAACGGTGGAGTCTGGAACAAGCCGTACCGATCCATCCTTGACCACTTGCTATGGTGTTGACCTGCGTCATTCGTTGAGACACATTACATTAGGACATCAGATTTTCATCTAGTATTAGCTATAGCTTATTTAAAAAAAAAAAAAAAAATTATAGATCTTCCTACCTCGACTTGTTTACAGCTCTTCGCTCCATAACCACTTGCATCCCCATTGCACTTGTTGACGTCTAGCATATAATCAGCTCTCAACAAACCGAGCTCGATGTTCTGAATACATCCTTCTCTCTGCACGATATCATGAAGTTCTAGTAGTCGTCCTGTGAAGTCGTCGACTTTACCGGCTTCGGCCAGAGTCTCTTTCAGAAAGTCACCATCACGAGACACTTTCAACATCAGTTGGTTCACCAGAGGCTGAATTGACACCACTGACTCGTAAGCCGAACGAGGGAATTCCGTTGGATACAGAGTAAAAGGGATAAATACCACTCGATCGGTTGGACATTCATCATCTCCTTCACGAAAATGTCCTCAATACAATTGGCGAACTTGCAATCTTAATATCAGAAAAAATAACACCCATACCTTCCAATTTACTACTAGTCCGTATGACGAGCCCATTGACAAGTGCCCAGTCCTTGGCCGCCTCGACAACGACGTCGTTGTCGTAACATCTTTGCGTTTGAACGATTATCTGGTCCATCGCACCGGTTTATCGATCTCTACTCTACGTCGCTACTCTGTTATATCTATACGCTAAGCTTTAAGCGCGCTCGACTTATATAGTTATCGAGGCCGCGGCCCCCTTGCCACTTGGCGTCAAGTTCATTGTCGAGTCTTTTTCTCATTCGGTTCGTTCAGACACAACGGCCGGAACCCGATGAAAAAAGCGTAAGTAATGTGGACGAGAAAAAAAAGTGTACAAAGAAGTAGTAGAGCATATATGTCGATACGAAATTTTTTTGACGACCTCGTATGCGTTTTGGTATACTTTTCGATAGTGCAAAGTTAAATAGACTATTTTAGAAAGTATTTTTAAGAGAAGTTGTCATGGTGCGAGTGGCTACTTTGAAGACGAAGGCGTGGTATTGCATGACCTATTTTTAAACTTGTAACGGTCCCGAAGAAGCCGTGTGTGTATATATGGTTAGATCGGACACATAACCCGAAACACTCGAAGACGGAGATCGTGTGAGGATGCGATTTTAGAAGGCTATAGTGACGGTGTAGTCATGATGACCGGACCGTGCTGGCCTGCGAGGATACAGAGTGTGCAGTCGTGATGTCTGGGCTTGCGGCCTCGATAATAATAATGGTTGCGTCCAAACAGGTGTGTTTAGCCACCTGTTTCTAGCAATTGAGATGAGAGGGGTAATCAATAAATGAAGATAAAACAAATGGTTAAGTAACACATAATGATTCTATATTAATTCAATTCAATATGAGAATAAAGTACAAAAATAGTGATGTGTAGTACAAGGATACAACAGCAGAGCTCGTTGTCGAATATCCAAGTATACGGTTAGTTCGTTTCGTCTTTAGAACTTATAGTTCGATTTCGAGTAGCGCGATTACGATTTTATAAATAAGAACGCTTTTACAAATTATAAACAACACTTTCTCTCTGCGTTTTCTTCGGGCGTGAGACCGGCGACAATAGGCCGCTTAAAGTGTGTAACACGAAAAATAGTATGAGACAAGTTAGATCACTCCTTGTCGAGGCGCAGATGCAGACTACTATAAACTCCAAGCGGTTATCTCGGCTGCTCTCTAGTAGTTTTTGAGAGAGGGGGGGGGGGGGGGGGGAAGGACCCAGGTAGAACTACGACGGATGTTCGGGGTCCTAAGGATTAGTGTTCTCAGGAAATTCCCTGAGCCCGTCTGCGTTTTATTGCGGGTAGAACAATAAAGGATCGTAAAGGTGGTAAAAATGCGTCTCTCGGATTGATGCGGGAAAAACTCCGGGGAAAGATCGTCCGCTATATTAAAACTCGATTTTATTCTCTCCTCTTTGAATATTCGCGCTTTCAGTATGGCGGACGGTATAATTACGCGACAAAACAAGGAAAACGCTTTGTGCGCAGAAGCGAGCTTATATAAGCGTAATAATTAAAAATAATTATATGAACTCGTCGTTTTTGAAGCTGTCAGAACAAATCGTATAATCAACACATTTCATTGTTGTTCTTTGTATACTGATCTTGAAACGTCAACAAATTATTATTATTATTTTTTTTTAATTTATACATAGAACTTACGGAAGCTTATAAACTTACTTCCGTGTACAAAAGGTGTATCAAACAGTACTATATTTTTTTTAACGTCATCGTCGATACACCAGTTGATAAAAAAATTTCATTTGTGATTCAAGGTACTCCTATTTTTCTCTTTTGCTGTTTATTTATATTTCCTAAGACCCTTAAAATGCGCAGAGAAGATTTTCTTTTAAGCTAAGACGATGAAGTCAAACAGACGAAAAGTTTAAAATTTCAGCATATTTTATTGAAAAAGTCTCACTAACTAAATACATCACACACGTAAACGTTTAAAGCCTCGTTAGTTATCATAATAACAAACAATAAATAAAAATAAATGTAAAAATAAATAAAAACAAATAATATAGCAACTACGTACTTCTCTCTTCTTCCTCATTCTCTCGGCAATCAATAAACTATACAATATAGACAGACATAGATATGAGAGACGAAGAAGTCGAAAACGCCAGCAAAGAACAATAAAAAGAAACGAAAGAGGTATAGGTAGAGAATAGAAGAAACGTTCAGAGAACAGGTGAAAAGGAAAAGTTTTAAGCTCAATCTCATCGCGTTATATATTGTACATCGACTGGTGGTTGGGATATCTCCCGACCGTGTCGCAAATTTAAAAAACGGCGTCCAGCTTGACGATCTGCACCTTGGAGGTGAGAGTGGCCTTGCTGATATCATCTGCCGTGTTGTAGGTCGTCCTGTAACTTATCAGCTCCATGACACCATCGCCGTTAAGGTCGGCAATGCGTATGGAGCGCGCCTGCCGAGGCAGACTTGGCTGGCAATCCTGGCCACGGCAAAGCTGTACCAGCTCGCTTTGACTCGCGTTCATTACATGTACCTCTGTGTTGTTCACGAAGACGATGCTCACGCGCTCGGTCAAGTTCTGCTGACGCACCGTCGTCGGTCCTGGTGTTACTGATTTTTCCTATAATACCAAAAAACAATTGTGTTCACATCATACGTTATTCATTCCATAGCTGATTACTGGATATTGATGACAAATGAATGTAATTATTTTGAATAATCTTGAAAACGTAAACTGTGAATTCAATAAATGATCAATAAAAGAAATCCATTGAACTACTTGAAATAAAAATTGTATCATTTAAATTATATGTAAATTCTTTTAATCTTACGTTGACGTATAATGAATTCATTTAAACAAAATGAAACAAAACTGGAATGAATCCTGTTAATACCTTATCTTCAGCTGCAGTATCAGCGGTCCAATTCCAGAACTTGAGAGCAAATCCTGCAGTGTAGGCCTGGCCGGATGTGTCAAGTATTGCTGGCCTCGTGACAAAGGACGAAGCACTCGCATGGTCCCAAATGCGGCTCTCATTTTTTGCGCGCAACAGTGTCAAATTAACGCTAGTCTGGCATACGTCGCTTGGACAACGGTCACCGGCTACATTACGCACGTAAAGTCGGTGATGAGGCGTCAGATCCCAACTATCCGTTGATGTCTGATTTGGATAAGGAGCCGGTGGTTTGCTTGTTGTCGGCTGTGTTAAACCAGACAATGCCAGCTTGCGACGTGCTTGCGAGAAGTTGTTTGACTCAATGAAATTCCTAAGGAGGATAGTTTTTGTCGACTCTGAAACAATATTTAATTTGTATTTGACAGCTCAATCGAATTTAAACCAACGTAAACATCATTCTCCGTACAATTACGACATAAAACAATATTGGAAAATAAACTTACGATTCGAGTTCCCATTGTAGCAAGTGTACGATAAAACGAATGCCGGGTCGATATTGCTCAGCTTGACGCTCTGACATCCGGGTATGGATTGTCGCGCGAGCAATTTCCCGCTCTTTCCGGACAAAAACACAAGATTTTGACTAGAATTTGTAAGCTCAATGCTGAGCAGGTCATTGATCCCGTCGGAGTCAAGATCCGAGAGCAGCAATGGCAGCGCTGGCTGCGCATGAATCTCGGAGTTCCAGTGGATGGTACCGGCGATCGGCTCGATGCTCACCAGGAGACCACCTTCCCCGGAAACTAAGCAATCCGGCTTTCCTGAGCCGTCGGTATCGAGGATCTCGCAGTTGATGTCGGTAGGAAGTCGTTTCAATACAACCCACCACAGCGGGATGCCGCTAGTACCCTGCATTGATAAAATGCCTCCACCTTCTGGTGCAATATGCTGCCCTGGAGATTCTCGCGAATCTATGTCGCCAAACTGCTGACCTCGCAACAAGAATATTAGATTGTAAGGGTTGCCTGGTATCACTGTTATCCTTCCATGTAGCTCTGGGAATAATTTATTAATGTTTAGTAAGTATTACTTGACTTTTAAAGCACATATTAGTTCTATTAAACTCACCAACACCCTCCAATGTTTTATCCCAAGACACAGAGGTTTTAGGCTCTGGTGCAGGTGGACATATAGATGAGTTGTCACAAGGTAGTACATACAAGAATATCAATATAGTGAGTATACAAAGTAATACTGAAGCAACAAGGCAGAAGCGCCTAAGAGGTGACATATCATGTCTCTTCCACAGATCATCATGACTTTGTCCATCGAGTATCATAATTGGAATATTGTCAGTGCTGTAGCCAAAAGAATTCCTGCCATTTCTTGCTCTGTTTGCAAGATTTTTCGTTTCGTCCAAAGGATAAAACCTTCCATTTTGACAAATTGTCGTTGTATCCTGAAAAAGATTCAAATATATACTTCATTTGCATGATTCATTTATTATTGCACATTATGCTGACATAATTGGACACTTGGAGAAATAAATATTTATTTTGTTTTAAGCTGTTACATGATAAACAGATTAACACAGATTCACATCAGAGATTGACATAAGATAAAACAGAAATGGACAAAAATAAACTGTTATCAATGTAGGTATTTAACTCTTTCATGGATTTATTGACAGTTGTATAGAACAAAGAAACCAATATTATGATTGTATACATATAGTTATAGATGGGCAAACTATATCAACAACCATGAAAACACATGTCTTGAACTCAAATGAAATAATTAAGACCTCAATTAAGACACAGGAAACATCCTGTAACTAAGTTTATAGATACAATCATTCAGAAAGCTTTTCAAGATAAAGCTCCAAACCTCATCTGAACCCACAAAATCCATAATCAATGACAACCAAAGCCAAACTCACACTTATTCTCGACTGGTCGTCATCCTTGGACAGACTATCCGCGTGTTCGTGATGATGCTGGTGCTCCTCTTCGTCATCCTCGGTATCAGTATTACTGATACTCTGGGGCAGCGGCGCATAACCTTTGACGTTCGGTTCGCCCGACATCACGATGATTCTCCTTCAACTCGTAATACACAAAAGTACAAAAATAACTGGGTTAAAACAACGCAGTCAACCCAACATCTCGTGACCTTCTGCGCCTTAATCTTCTGGATTGTTACTTGTTACTATACTGGGCCTAGCGATAAATCCGATAAAGGAGCGGACGATGCGCGTCGCACAAAGCTTTAGTGCTTGTGCTTGACATATAATCAGCTGGTAATTACACCTGAACACAGTCAATAATACAGTGACTTTCTTCGATCGAAAATATTAAATCGAGTCGAAGAGAGGTTAGGTTTCGCGGTTAACTTCAAGCGAGTCTTTTCAAGAGCACGGATTTTGTAGTTACGTATGGCACGTTGGGATACATACAATATACAATACTTACGTACAGGCCACGCGGGATCGGAAGAGGAAAGAGTTTAGTTTATCTTTGTTGTTCGTCTCTGGAAATTGTTGAAAGGTAATTTTGTTATTTTTACATTGGGTTGAGGGAAAAATACGCGAACGCTGTTACTACCTATAGTTGCGCTTTGAATTGCATACGCGCACGTTGACAAACAAACATCTGCAGGTTATGAGAGAGTTTACTCAACTTTTTTATTCGTCTTGTCCTTATGTTATTTACAAGTGTACTTACTGAACTTTGGGTATGCTTTGTTGTTTCTTAACCTATTGTCTGTTTTCAAAGTAAATATTGTACAAGTTTTGTTTACTTGTCTTTGATCTGTGTACTTAATTTAAACATTGTCTTGTAGAGTTTCTTTCCATTGATTTTCAGAAATGTCAGTATTTCCATTATCTCTTGTATAGATCATCTCTCTCATATCCGCATGATGCAACAGTGCTAGCAGGCCTTACAATAGCTTGAACTCTTGTTCAAGGCAGCATTGGTCCAAGGGGTCTATGATTGGCTCTCGACAGTTAGTCAAGTTGGGGTGTGCCTACCTATCGAGGATCCAATTAAGCCTTTACCACGCTTCGATGACTTCTTTGCTGGTTCCTCCACCTGAAGTGCGCGGCCAGACTAAGCTGGACTGCGAAGCGTTCAGGGTTAAACTAAAGAATGCTCCTTACCTGCGAGTGCCTCAAAACTGCATCAACAAATTTCAAAGCAAGATCAAGAATTTGCTGCTCAAACTGCCCAAGTTCAAGCCGCTCCAGAAATCCAATAGCCTCCAGGGAGAAACTGAAACTCTCATGTACCTTGATCCCCGTAAAGTTCAGGACATCTCTGACAGCTTCAAAGAGGAGGTCAATTGGGCTGAACATTATGCTGAACAGGATCTAGAACTGACATACGAAAACTGGCCAAGGGATGAGGTACTTCGCGCCATCCTCCCAGAGAACGTCGAGGTCCCAACATCCTTCAGCCAAGTTGGGCACATTGTCCACATAAACTTGCGAGAGGAGCAGCTGCCTTTCAAGACAGTCATTGGCCAGGTTTTGTTGGACAAAACGGCGAATGCTCGAACGGTCGTGAACAAGCTGGATGTCATCAATAATACCTACCGCAATTTTGAGATGGAGATTCTGGTCGGCGATCCCGATACCGTCGTCACTGCCAAGGAGACTGGTTGCAGCTTCACCTTTGACTTCGCCAAGGTCTACTGGAACCCTCGACTCGGTTACGAACACGCGGCTCTGGTGAATCTGCTTCGCGAAGGCGATGTGCTCTACGACGTCTTTGCAGGCGTGGGACCGTTCGCCGTACCCGCAGCGAATAAAGGAGTAAGGGTTCTGGCCAACGATCTCAATCCCGAGTCGTACAAGTGGCTCTGCAAAAACGCCCAGGGAAAGAAGGCCAAGAAGCTACTGACGGCGTTTAACAAGGATGGCCGAGACTTTTTGCGAAGCGATGTCAAAAAGGATATCCTAGAGAGGAGAAAGAACTGTAGTTCCGGAGAAGAACACCTGACGATGAACCTTCCAGCAATGGCAGTCGAGTTCCTTGACGTGTTCCGCGACAACTGGCTGAGCGAAGACGAGGCAGACAAGGTCTGCTCGCGACCACCAACGGTCCACCTGTATTGCTTCGTGAAAGCTAACAAGCACGATGACTGGCAGGCTTTGACCCGAAAACTCCTCGAGGAGAAGCTGGGGAAGAAACTCGGCGAGATCGAGATGCGACACGTAAGGAACGTAGCGCCGAACAAGGAGATGATGCGCGCGAGCTTTAAACTTGAGCGCGGGATATTTGAAAATGAGAAAACGGAGGAGCCAGCAAAGAAACGCGTGAGAAGAGATGATGAAACGAGTTCTAAAGGTGTCATTATTCCAGATGGGCAAGAACAAGGGGAACAAGGTCGGAGGAGCGAAGAACGTGTTTAAGGTCGCAGGTGCCCGTAGCCAGCGAGCCAAGACCAAGGCGCAGAAGGTCAAGACGACGCTGAAAAAAGTAAGTTACTCGCACACTGGAGTTAAAGAACAAGCAATCGACGAGTATTTTTTTCGAGATGAGCTGAACTCACTCTGTATATGTGTATATTGTAGCTGGACCTGGGTCAGGGCAGCAAGTTGAACAAGGAGAAGACGAATCAGATAAATAAGCAGTTGGTGGAAATCAGCAAAGAAGTGCATCGGCCCAAGACCAAGCCCAAGAACAAGAAGGCACAGCCTATTGGCAAAACAGTACAGCCAATCAGCGGACAGGTCAAAGAACAGACCACCAGTCTTATACAGAATATGCAGATTGGATAGTGACAAACTAGATAAATAATTTTGACTCATTTTTATTATTCTTCTTCCACCTTTGTGTACAAGACTGTTACTCTGTTGAATAAATGTAAATATTTTGTAAGAATCTCGGCGAGTTGGTTTTTATTTTGATTCGACCTTGTAGAGAGGCATAGTGTAGTGAGAGAGATGACAGACAAACACACAGCCGCGTTGATTGTCATCGGTGACGAGGTTCTCAGGGGACAGGTGCAGGATGCGAACACGATCTACCTGGCCAAGAGCTTGCAAAAGGTCGGCATTCGGATACGCAGAGTTGTCGTCATTCCCGATGAGGTAATGTTTATTGGTTGAGCGACGTGGAGTCGATTTCAAATTACGGTTGATTTTAACATACGTCGTGCTATTGCAGCATTGCAAAGTATGATTTTTTAAAAGAAATGTTTGCTAATTAATTATTGTAGAATCATGTATCATCTATACTGTCTCGAAATCAAATTTTTCAAATTCACTTTCACTATTTGCAAACAAAATTCAACTGAAATATTTGAGCAACTTTAAAAGCTTCACTTTCGGTCATTCACCCTACACAAAAAACGAAACAAGCCACCGCAAGATAAACTTTGCTGCGTCAGGTCGACGTTATCGCAAAGGAGGTGTCGGAAATCTCCAAGAACTTTCCAGTGGTCTTCACGTCCGGCGGCGTTGGTCCGACCCATGACGACGTCACCTACGAAGGAGTTGCCAAAGGTTTGGGTCTGACCTTGAAAGAAAATAAGACAGTGCTGGAGCTTTTGAAAAAGGCCTTCCCCGATCAACCGGAGGCGAGACGTATGGCGGTGGTACCATGTCCTTGTGAGATCGTTTCTGTCAAACGTCAGGGGTCGGATGGTAAGTTGAAAGGATTTTTTTAGAGAATTTGTTTAAGTGATTACTTTTTTATTAATAAAAAATGATTTGTAATTTCGTAAAAAACATGCCTTTTTAGAAACAAAAAAATAATAGTTGACTATTCAAACTACGAGGTCGTAAAATTTCATCTTGTTACCGTAATTGCACAACTGCTTGAAAGAGCGTTTAAAATTTTCTTACGAAATTTCTTCTAAAGCAATGCTTGTATTCGACTCACACTTTTACATCTCTGCATATAATTAAAAGAAAGAATTTCCTATGTGCAAAATAAATGAATTCTAAGAAAGGCAGCAGTACCAATTTGTGCAGTCTCTAGAAAAAAAAACTCTTACGCAATACGAAGCCAATCTGAATCATTAGTTTTACGCAAAGATCATCTACGTAGTTTATTACACAAGAAGCATAAGTAAATGGTAAAATCATCTTACACCTTTGTGGTAACGTTATGCGCGGACATTGCGAGTTTTTATCGCAAACCACACACAGTCGCTCTTTAAACAGTTATGAATTTATCGAAATAATATAAAAGCTGATAAAAACCTTTTAAACAAATACACATGTGCTGCTCCGATTTCTCTCACCACGTATATGATATAGGTATCGATCGTATACCCGCATTGTGTTTTAACAATCACCACACACGTGATCATTTTTCACCTGAGCACACCACGACAGCTCGCCTCTTCGAAGTTTTACACGCAGGTGAAATTCAAAGCTTCTCGAGCGTTCTTTACACGTACAGTTAAAAATCAAATTGTGATTCTACAGGGACTGTGTTGATAGTGTCGAGATAATTGATATTTGTACAGTTTTAAATGCTTTGAGAAAATCCGCAAATTATACGGTACGTTGCAACATTGTCGTAAAGGTGTTAGAAAAACGCGATTATAGGTGTAAAAAAATCGTGTAATTTGAATATATTTTCAACAATCATGTTTCTTTATTTTATACAGTAATCAAAACTTATGTCAGCTTTTTCATACAAAACTTTAATAATTATAACCTAAGAGCAATAAAAATACGCAAGTTATAATAACACGAATTTAAACCACAGGCGAGTACTCGGTGATAAAAGCCAACAACGTCTACATCCTGCCTGGTTCACCGCGTTACTTCCGCGCAGGAATCGACGCGATCGTACCTGGCCTGGAAACCGGTCGCCGATTGCACGTCGAGCACGTGGACGTTCGACTGGACGAGTTCGAGATAGTTGCTATTTTGGAGGAACAGGCACTTCGCTGGCGCGGCGTCGTCTCAATTGGCAGCTATCCCCAAGTTCAAAAGCGAAAGACCAGGATCACTCTCGAGGCTGAGAACAAGGAGGCTTTGGCCAAGGTCAAAAGGGAAATTTTACAGATGTTGCCGATTGGGTTCGACAGGGCCAAGGCCGAGCAGGTGTACAGGAGTAGAGAGGAATTCGAGCATGTAAGGAAGGCTTTCGACGTGCTTGAGGAATGCTATAGCAGGTGAGAATATTCGAATGTGTGAATGTCATTGCGACCTTGAATAGTTGTAGTTTACTACTTATACTCTATTATTAGACGAGTTTGAGATGTAAATCATTCGAGCTTTGATAAGCACATCAGATAAGAAACTCATAACAAATTGATTTTTCTATCTCGTGTATAGATAATGAGTTTGAAATTATAATCGATTTAAATATTTCAGGTATAATGCGGACGAAGTCTTTCTAAGTTTCAACGGGGGCAAAGACTGTACCGTAGTGCTGCACTTGGTAGCAGCGTTTGTCCAGCTGCGAAACCTCAAGGCTCCACTGTGTCTTTACGTCACCGGCGACGCTTTTCCCGAGGTAATATCAGCTGCATTATCTTGACAATCGTAAAATTGCGTTACAGTTGTACAATATCAACAATTTCACCAGTAAAAATTAAATTTTCGAAATTTCTCCAGGTGGAGGAGTTTGTGAGCGAAGCTGCGAGCTACTACGGCTTCGAGATGCTGCGTAAAGACGGCTCGATCAGAGAGGCCCTGGTCGAGATTCTGGAAGACAGAGCAGAATTAAAAGCCTGTCTTTTGGGCACCAGGAAAGGCGACCCAGGAGCTCACTTGCTCGAGTCGTTTACACGCACTGATGCCGGCTGGCCCGAGATCATGCGAGTTAGTCCCATAATTGAATGGTCCTACAACCATGTACGTTATTAATAATATTATTTAGCGTAAAACAATATTCATAAACAATAATTGACAAATTTTTAGTTGAATTTCACGAATAAATTTTAAATGTAAATACTCCACAGGTCTGGCAATTTCTTCTACGTCACGAGGTACCGTACTGCTCGCTTTACGACGAGGGCTACACGAGTCTAGGTGCTCGCGCCACTACACTAAAAAATCCACTTCTGCGCGATCCCAACGACCCCAGTCGCTATCTACCAGCCCACAGCCTCGCCGATGACTCCACCGAACGTCAAGGACGCGGATAATACTTGTCTATAGGACACGTTTAAATTGCTTTTAGTTCAAATTCTCTTCGTTTGTTGTTCCTTCTTGATCGTCGTTTGACGAGATTATTTTTTTCTTACATTCAGGAAGAATAATGAAGACTTTTAAATTGATTCGAGTTACTAGATATTTTTAAAATAGTGAGAGAGCGGTGCTGCACTGCCTCAAGTTCTTTTCAGAAAAGTGTCCCGCTATCCGAAAAGGTTAAGAGGCTTAAAATTAGTAATGCTAATAGGCGAATTTTTACCGAATAAATTTGACAAGCGGACGTGAAAGTAGTACTGATCCATCGAGATCATTTTAAAAATTGTAAATAGTTACTTAAGAAAGATAGGAGTACGCGGTTTTGTGAAAACTTTTTTTTTCGAAATTTATTTAATTGTGATTTGTTGAGATCTGATAAATTGTATTCCTTCTTAGTCTTTAAGTACGCATGATCGCAGCTATGTGTCACTTGAAAAGTGCTTAATTTAAAGTATAGATCTACGAAGCATGCGCAGCATGCAAGGACTTTTATAATCTACAAAATGAAAGTTGAGATAAAAAAAGCAACGACGGGTAGATCCTCGTATGCTTAACCTCGTTTGAATCACTCGCTTCGGCAATGATGTTACCGAGTCATTGATACAGTATTACTTTCACGGCTATTAAATCCCGTAGTTTTAGTTTTGTAAGGCTTATTTATTACGTGAAGGTTTATGTTTGCTCTGCCTCTGGAGAATCTCTAATCTGTATATTCGCACCGGCATTATAGCCTGTTACGTTTTACTTCGATTTATACTCACGAGTTACGTCGACACCTACTGCGCTGTCTCTATTCGAAGAGACCGGATTGTAGAAAATTCTTTTTAACTTTTTACGAAGTCTTAGTGTTCAATTCCCGGTTGATTTTTCTGTTTTATGTTATTGAGTTTCCTATGGATATTTCATTTCTGCGGGTTGAAACAAGACAATAATTTACATCAATATCGCACAGTTTCACACTGAAAATTTGAAGCTCGTTACTTATAAATATATTGTAATCTTCTAAATCTATAAAGGCGCCGTAAAAATTATAATTCTATCTTTGTACTTCAAAGGCTTGTTTGTAGAAAAAAGCATTGACGAAGGAAGCTTTCTAGAAACCGATTCGTCCGTAAACACAGACTAACAAGCTCACAAGTTTCTAGAATCGAACGAGGTGAGCGCACGCGTTCGCATCTAGCGTAATATAAGTTCACGCGATTATTTCGTTTTCTTCGCTGCAGGGGGTTGTCTTAACTTAGTTAGTTGTAATAAAATGAACTCTAATCAAGTTTGAAAAACATTATATATTTTTGATACTTTTAAAGCGCAAAATCTGTCACAATAGCGCGCTCTATGGTATAAACAAAGCGTTGAGTTCAATAAAAATAAAAATGCACACGAAACTCAGTGAATTTGCAATAAATCGGCATTCCTATATACAATCCTCACCCTCGATTTGCATGTAGGCATATATCCGAACGAAACTGTCCACAGCGAAAATAAGCCTTTGCGCTGCTATACTGCACGTGCGACCCATTACCCGTGGCAATGGATTTGACTTTGAGGGGGATTTTCCGCTGACCGACGTCGTGCCGAGTTTAGCAGCGAGAGAGAGAAAGAGCCGAGGGTAAAGCTAGAAAGAGAGCGCGCTAGAGAGTGTAGGTATAACCCAGCTAGATAATCTCGAAGCAGCGGCTAATCCCGTGCGCGGCGAAGCCCCGCCGTCGAATTAAGGGTTTCGGAGCAGCGGCTCTGCTGCCGAGGGTAGATAAGGAGCCGTCGCGAGAGAGTTGAGTCGAGTCGAGCTCGGAAGTGTAAAAGGACATGCCGTACTACAACTGGAACGGCACCGATCGGATGGCCGGCTGGCCGGAGGCGAGGATTCAGCCAGCGGGTGCACCACGCTTGCTTGGCTGGAACGTCCCTCCTGAGGAGCTGGTGCATATACCCGAGCACTGGCTGGTCTTCCCTGAGCCGAATCCGGCGTTACATTACCTGCTGGCTTTGCTTTACATTCTCTTCACTTTTGTCGCACTACTTGGCAATGGACTCGTCATCTGGATCTTCTGCGCGTAAGATTTTACATCTTGCAGTGTGCGATCGTGGTGCTACATTAGTGCCGGTGTGGCTTGCTTGAGATGTATATCATGCCAAAAGTGATGATAAATTTGGATAATTTTATTTTCATTAAACTGCTAAAGTTATGAAAGAATGGCGAAATTCGTAAAGTTGGTAAAATGTAGCATAGTATATAATTAGGAAAAAAAGCATTTCTGACACATCATCATTCTCTAGTATATCTAATACTTATCCTTATTGACGCACACGCGCTTGACGTATATCCCTCTCATTTCGATCTGCAAAATTGCGATTGACGTGTACCCTTAAGCGCATTACAACAAACTCGCTTTTATAACTAAATTCAGAAATTCCGCACATCACGATAAAAAAATTAAAGTATGTACATAGCGCTTTGTATATACCATTAGTAGTAATCCAATAAACAAGTATACTCGATCGAATCATAAAATTTCCGCTCGACCTCAGAGCAAAATCGCTGCGAACGCCATCCAATATGTTCGTTGTCAACCTGGCTATCTGCGACTTCATGATGATGCTCAAGACGCCGATCTTCATCTATAACTCGTTCTTCACGGGCTTTGCCCTTGGCAATCTCGGCTGTCAGATCTTCGGGTTCATGGGCTCTCTGTCTGGTATCGGTGCTTCCATCACCAATGCTGCCATCGCTTACGATCGTTACAGGTATAAGATAATGAATTAAATTCAATCGCAGAAAAGTGAAAAACACATCAAGCAAAATATAAAATCTACTATTAGCACGATCGCGCGACCTCTGGACGGCAAGCTGTCGCGAGGACAGGTGATGATGCTGATTGTGCTCATTTGGATGTACACGATACCTTGGGGCCTGATGCCATCGATGGGTGTCTGGGGCCGATTCGTACCGGAGGGTTTCCTCACGTCCTGCACCTTCGACTACCTCACCGACTCCGACGAGATCCGCTACTTCGTCGCTACCATATTCACTTTCTCCTACGCCATACCGATGACTCTCATCATATACTTCTACAGCCAGATCGTCGGGCATGTCGTTAATCACGAGAAAGCTCTTCGCGAACAGGCCAAGAAGATGAACGTCGAGAGTCTCAGGAGTGGCCAGAATAAGGACCAGGCATCCGCCGAGGTTCGCATTGCCAAGGTTGGTTGAATTTTTCGATTTTTTTATTTTTAGGTGAAAGATCGGTAATCAACATTACCGATCTTTTCCTTGTCCGAGCTCCGAATACCATATCGGTATATCTTGCACGTTGTTACAGGTGGCGTTAACCATCTGCTTCCTGTTCGTTGCCGCGTGGACACCCTACGGAGTGATGTCTCTGATCGGAGCCTTTGGCAATAAGAGTTTGCTGACACCTGGAGTCACCATGATACCGGCCTGTTGCTGCAAGGCTGTCGCCTGTCTCGATCCCTACGTCTATGCCATCAGTCATCCAAGATACAGGTATAGCTTCGATATACTGAGCAGCAGTAAATCGGTAAGTGAATACATTCGATACGATCGAATAAACGTTCGATTTTCGTAGATTGGAGCTGCAGAAACGTATGCCATGGCTGGAACTGCAAGAAAAGCCACCGGCGACCGACGCGACCAGCACCACTACCGAAGCAGTACCTGCCTCGAGCTAGGTTGCTTTCTCTTGACTCCTCGCAAATGTTCGGCTGCTTCAAGATTTCGATAACGATCAAAGAAGCAGGTGTTGGAAAGAAAAATGTTTGCTCTTCGACCCCGAAAACGAAAATAAGAACGAAAGAGAAGAAGCGAGTGTCCTCGTCGGACAGTGATCTCCTGTTCTTTTGCTTTTATTTTACGCATCAGACTTTTGTTATATTTTTCTACGGATTATTTCTTCTTCCAAACGTGTACATGCAAGCCCTCCTCGGATTCTTTTGAACAATGATATTACTATTATGTTATATCGCTTTAGATCTAAGTCCATACCCACACGTAGTTTTATTATATTATAAATTAAATCATAAAATATGCAAAGATTATTGTCTCTCTGAAGACCTATTGTTTTTTCGTAGTCGATAAGGCGTCAGGTGCTTAAGTAAAGTAAGGGAAATGTGTATATTTTATTTATCCACTAATTTAGCTATCACGCCTATAATACGGTGTCACACACACACACACACACACACACTCACACGCATACACATATTATACCGAGAGATTCGCATATCATTGTTATTTTTTAATGCTGAATTATATATATTCAAATTGTTGAGTATGGTCATATAGCGATTTTGATTGCATATAATGCCATTGTATTTATCAGCGGCTCGAGCTAACGCATCAGAACTTTGCGTTGATTGAAAAACATGTAATTCGCCAATTTTTCAATAAAGTGCACGGCGTTATGTTCAAATTCATTCACTAAATCCCATTTGCTTTTGAGTAATTTTTTATTGAAATGCTTCTAATACATTATCTTATCTTACATAAATACTTAAAAATTAAATTCAAGTATAGATATACAATTTTTTTAAACTTATAATTTCGATGCCGTAAGAGATTTTGCTTGGTATAACTGAAACATTTTGATAAACGTCCTGTAATTATAACAGTCGATTCTTTTTAATAAAAATATGCGTACATACTTTGACACGCAGCTTATTTCAAAATAGAGATCAAATTTGATAATGACTAATAAATTTGATGCAACGTTAACTTTAGAGAGAGCTAAACAAACAATAACAATAAATTTTGAGTCTTGCTAAAGTTAGAAAAAGAATAAAATTTATATTTCCTAAGTCTACATTCCCATTGCACATTTATGTCTCGTTAAAAATATGTTTTACAACAAACGATTGATTTTCAAATCGATCAAGTCTTAATAATTACGTCTTAATATCTTCTACGCATGTAAACAGAACACACTAACAAGTAATTCAATCACAATGTTTAATTCTTTTAGCTAGTTTTATCACGTTAGCTCGTTTACAAAAGAGCAAATAATTGGTTAAAACTCATTATTTTTCAACTCTAAGTAGATAGAGTAAAAATAACATTTACTTGCACCTACAACGATACCAAAATCAGCTCGAGAGGTATAAGTTGTAAAAGAAAATGCTTCGAAAGAACAGTCGAAATTGCAATCTTACTCTACGTTTGTACATTTTAACTTGGTTAATCTTTTGCATAAGTCGATCAATAGGGAACAGACATAGGGTACCGAAATCATGGCTTATTTTCTAGTGTCTGCTGTAGTAAACAGTTCAGCATAACTTGCGCCTACAACGTCGCTTTGGCAAATTTAAAAAAAAGTCTATACATACAAAATGCTGGAGTAAAAAATATGTTTTCTTCACTTTCGCATTCAGTTCTAGTAGTACTATTTCGTTCGAAAAATAATTAGAAAAAATTCATGTCGGTTCCCTATTCATAAAAATATAATATCATCGAAAACGTTCGTTACCCTCGAATTTGACTACAATTCATCTAGATTATCGATCCGCGGGAGCTCATTCTGTAAATCGTGAGTTTACGAATAACCACAGAATTGTCCGGAATTTATAATCGGACACTCGTCGAAACTCGCGACTTCCGCTTCCGCGCGAATCGGCTTTGGCATTTGGTCATGTATATTTTGCATCAGGTGGGTATATAATATGAAGTTACAAAGATTGAGAAAGAGAGAGAGAGAGTTAGAACTCGTTATGGGATTCGACGATGTGATGATCGGTGGCAGCCAAGATGTTGTAGAGCCGCTCGCCCGAGGCTAAGATGGCTGAATCCGAGTCTGGGTAGAGATGCTGAAGGATCGCAAGGTAGTGGAAGCCCGCGCCCGTCGCCACGAACAAATGCCAGATCGCGTGGGCGCACGGGATCCGACCGTCTGACTTGAAAAACACGATGCCCAGTAGGTACGCTAGTCCACCCAGCTTCAGTTCCAGAATGTTATTGTAGTCGTCCTGGAATTTGAACGATTAGCAATTATTAGCATACGCAAAACAACAGCTATATGCAGAGAAGAATCTTTGACACTGACAATTCCAACGATCGCGATACTGGGACCAATGCCCATGATGACGTAGAAGGTGGTCTCGAGCCACTTGTAGCGCTCATGGAAGATCTGCTGGTAGAGGATACCGACAGCAGCCATGATCCAGACGAGAATGCGCATAGTGGGCAGCAGTACGTCACCTTGTACTGGCTCGTGGTTCAGCCAGGGGAAGTAGGTTGCCGCTATGAAAACGTAGATCATCGCCCGGTCGCACCTGTGCAGCACATCCTTCAGATGCATCAGTTTACTGCGGGAAACCAAATCATTATAATATGCAGTTCAAGGAAAAAAGTCCAAAAAAATACTGATATTATGCATACCCATTATGAAAGCAATAGTGGATGCTGTGGAAGACCGTTGAGACGGTGAAGAGCAGGAGCAGTGAGGTACCGTAGATGATTGCCGAGAAGAGTTTCGGCTTGGTGGAGGCGCGTTCGATGAGTTCTAAGGCGCCCAGCAACGCCGGTACGATCCAGATCCCGTGGGTGATCACGTTCGCCACGTGCTCCACGAACGTCGGTACGTATGCCTCGTGAGCGCACGCCTTTTCGTTCTTCCATTTCACTCTACGTTCGAACAGAACAGCCAAAGTCGTTATCGTTTATCGCTTGTGTATGTGTGTATATGTGCGTTATTGTGTTTCTCAATTAAGGTGATTGAACTCCTTATGGGAGAGTGATGAGTAGGTCTTGATGGGATAGTTCAAATTTACTGAAAGCTTTTATTTCCTTTTGGCATTATTCTTATAAAGTTAATATACTGTATGCCGGTGTTCGTTTTATGATGTGTATAATTAAGAAGCGAATATTCAAGAAGTATATTGGAAGTCACCGGGGTCGTAATTTTCCCAACACGTTTGTTTGATTACTAAAGCTCTATATATATATTTATTAAAAAATTATCCAATCCGGCTTTTTATGTACTTATATTATACGCAAATCTCAAAATATTGCAATCCACAATACGAAATTCTCGGCAGACAAGCTTTTTACGAGCCTCGTCTCCAGCAAAGCTTGTATAAATGTGCAACTGACGTGTAATCTTATTATCGGTTTATCGAATCAGGAGGGTGATGGTTATAGCTCTCCTTTTCAAGTGGTTCCCTAACATATCAAGGTTCTGAAAACGCGTTGTCGGATTGAATTTTTTAAAACGTACTTTTAAAATTTTGTATGGCTTTACCAGAGGCTTTGTATAACGATGACGCAACCGAATTCAGGAAAACCAATAATTGTTATGCCACAGAAAAAAGCAGAATAAATATAGCAGAAAAGTTACGTACGGAGCTTTCTACGTAGTTATATGCGAGAAGCTTAACGAGGCTTTGCAAACGACTTGTAATTTTGTCGCAACGTCTATACGTTTGCTAAAACTAGTGAATATGTTTCTTTGTTTTTTTTTTCATTTATTTATATTAAAATTTTGGCAACGCGATGAGTAATGTTCCTTCAGTGTTCGACAATTAGGAAAAGTTTTCTGCGCTAACAAAGTTTAGAAAAGTTAAGGAAAGATGGTACAAAGGAAGAAGAATCTTGAAGTACTTAATAAATCGTTTGATTACTATAGTTTATTGAGTTTCCCCAAACTTGTAAATTTGTTGCCCGATTTAATCTCTGCCTGGGGAAATCGCAAGTTTGGAAAAAAGGATTTAAAATATTCACTAAATTAGGTACAGCGAAGAAAATAAATCTTTCTACTCAGTAATGTGTGAGCCTCAGTAAACAGTGTAACAGAGTATACAATAACTAAAAATGAAAGAACAAAAATCGAAATTCATCTGCAGCATAAGTGCCATGCTTGATAATATATACTATTGCAAAATAATCTCGTGCACATGTGCTCGAACGCTTCGCTCTATCTCTATCTTGCAATTTTTTTCATCAATAACTCACACGCGTGCAATCCAAGTTTTTTCTCTTACCATCTGACATAGGTTGAAAGCTGCGATATACATGATAAAATCCTCATGCTTTATAAGATAACCTTTTGAAATACATTATCTACGAAAGAATATATAATGTATGGTACGTCAAGTTTTTACTAATTTACCAAACCATAGAGATATAGAATAGAGAAAGAAAGAATAGTGGTGTACATGCACTAGTAGAAAATATTAGGCTAATTTATTACTTGAATTACAATACGATCATATATAGACCGATCGTGCGATCTTCGTTAATGAATTACGATATAAAAATTAAAATGTCAATTAATACTCTACAGTATATACGTAACGATAATACAGACGTTAAATCCTTAATTAAGTTGCTTACTCTTTGAGTCGATGCATTTGCAGGACTTTCTTAATGGCTACATTGAACTGGTGCTGACTCGATCCATCCATTTTTTTAAATTAACTACGTCTAAGTAAACGCCAGCAGGGTAAGAAGGCATTTGCTTATAAATTGTACACTGGATGATACCGATGCCGAGTTTTGTTCTTTCTAATTCAGTGCGAAATGTTACGTAACCTGTGCAACACACAAATAACACAACAAATCCTTATTACTAATGATTAGAAAAAAAAGTTACAACCCATCTTATTTAAAAATTCTTACTATAACTGTAATATAAATTATAATTGCTCGAAAGACTACTCTTTACCTCAAACAAAAAACGTCGCATCCAATAAACGCATCTAAAACAAAATACACCAAATCACACAAAAAAGTATCCCGACGACGTTCCGAATTCGTCCGTCATATCCATCCGGGCCGGCCACCCTCGCGCGACTGACATCTCGAGCACAGAGTAGTCCGATCGTATCGTGTCGCGGCGCAGCCGCTCATTATAGCATACTTACGTATATATATACCAGCACTGCACGCGTTCCTCCACGAGAAAATACTCGCAAAGCCTGGGATATATAGACACTGTCGCGCACGTGTCAAAAATAAGTTTTTGGCAATAAAATCGCTTCGGCAGCAGCGGCGGCAAAAAATTAATAAACGTCGCGCGATAAAGATCGGCTTAGTCTTTGCTGCCAGCGAGGTGATAACGTGCGCAGCGGCAAGCTTATAAGGTCCTCGAGAGAAGAAAACCACAACGACGATGATGATCGGACGCGACGGCCGTCGTCGATGCATCGAAATACATGCTACTCTCGTCATTTACGTAATGCGGAGCCGCGAGGCTATAGCTTTATAGATGTATGTCCGCGCGTGTGTATATAGACCGCGGCGTCGTGATCTTCGCGGTTCTTCGATTTTTTGCGCTGCAGCCGAATCTCTAACGCGTGATCGAAGCCTGATCTCTCCGAGAGAGAAAGAGCGGGGAGGTATATATACTTATACGCTATATGATCGATCGCAAACATTTCGCCCTCGACGTGCGTATGTACAATAGTGAAACTGGAGCAGAGACTCTCTCTCTATATATATATACGTATATACGACTTGGAATTATTGCTTCTCATCTCTCGTTTTGTTTTCTGCCGATTTCAGCGAGCTTTTCTCTCTCAGCGAGTGGGCATATTATTGCGAAATCTTCAAACGACTTTTTGCCGTATATGCTTGTATACTTAACCGGTATACCCTATGCATACCGTGTGCGCGAATTTGCATACGCGAGTGCGAAACTCGAATTACGCATGAATGAGGCGATTGAATCGGACAAATGGTCGTGATTAAATATAATCATTACACGGTACATAGTTGGCGATTCTCTCTCTCCCTTCCGGTGATGCTGGATTTTCCGCATATTACACTGCACGATCCCTTATTTCTTCTATGTATGTGTATTGGGAGTTTAAAATAATTAGCGGCGTCATACCTACACACATATTATCACATACAATTTTTATGTATTTAGATGGAAAATTCTTATATTCTAACATTAGATTAACATTTTCTTTCGATTTGAACTCAATAATTTACCAATTTTCCAGCTATAACTCCATTAAAATCGTAATAAATAAACGTGATTCGTATAGGTAGGAAATTCTACGGAAGGCAATTGCGGAACGCACCCAATAACCGATATAAAAAAGTGGATAAATTCGGATTCGAACACTTCGCGATTGTATATATACATCAGATAGATTAAAGAAAAAAGATCGAACAAAGAAGCATCGAGTCCCTGACACGTGATGGATCCGTATCATTATAATTGGGAGGCGATTCACCCTGGCTTTTTTCCCCGGCCGCAATCTCTTCTTCGCTCATTTTCTTTTTTTGTCTCCGTCCGATAATATAACATTCTATATAGACTTTGAACGATATATATACACACTTCTGGTCGCGCGCGCCTTTGACGATTATCGGAGAGCGCAAAGTGACCTTGAACTTGTTCGATATTCTTGAAGAATACGGAAGGCCGCGCACCGGTTTTCATTGAACGCGGTGCTTCATTTTTTTTTCTTTTTTCTTTGCAAGAGAGCTGCTGCGGGATCGGATTGATTCGATCGTAATGCGCCAATATACTAGAGTACATTATACATCTTGCGAGCCAGTTGAAAACTCAAACTTGCTCACACACGTACGTACTTACGTCCGTCAATTGGCCGCAATTATCCAATTGGCATGTGCCGACATTAGCCGCAGAGAGTGAAAGGCCCAATGTATGCGTACGAACACGTGATCCAATTAGGATCCATTTCAGCCGACCGTGAACCGCGACGTCTATATATATCTCGCGTACGTATACTCGTATACTTGTAGACATATACGTAGAAGTTATATTGCACGTGTCCTCTGCAGCATTCATCTGCGACAATTATTAACCTTACGCGAACACGGCTCTTTCTATATATATATATAAGTAAGCTTCGATCGATTGGACTTGTACCTATAAGCACGCGTACGCGAGAGCAGGAAATAGTCTTCGACATAAATGAAGGATTTACTCTCGGGTCATCGGGCTGCATATATGCATATGCTCGTGCTCACGTGGAGCACGAGAGTGGGCTGCACGCTGTGGTCTTTGTGTAAACAAACGCCCGTGTCGTTGGGATTAATCAGCTATGCGTTATATCAATGAATTATATTTAGATACTAATGTTAGGTGCAGTCAGTATGTAGGTACTTTTTACTGGTTTTTTTTTCATTGATTTTTTTATATGGCGATATTAATATTGAATGGACGTAGCTGTATGTTATCGTTTGGAAAAGCTTTTGATTTGTTTTTAGTTTAAACTATTATCGCGATTGAGATATTAACACCATTGCATGACAGAAAGTCAATCCTTTAGAACAATATCTAGAGAACTGACAGTCTACTTATAGTGTATCCACCCAAGTTCAAGTGCTCTCGCACACTCCTACACTTATTTTTTTTTTTTTTTTTTTTTTTTTGAGTATATCATAAAGACCGAGAGAATCAGCAGCCTCCCTTTCACTCAGAGCGCCGAGGGAACAAAAAATAACAAAGTGCAGACTATACATAGGATCTATATTCACCTCGACAGGAAGCACCTTCGTCATTGTGTTGATTATGATGTGCGCTGTGTGTAAGTGTTTCCGGCTTGCGTTATATATGCAAGTGTGCGTTGTTGGACAGCTAAAACTATGATACGTGGAGTCGATCCTGGGACACTACATCTTCTCCTTTGAACTATATGACCTCTGAGCTGCTCTCTCCTCTCGCGACCGCAACGAAATCAGCTGTGATGATATCCCATTGTTGTTCTATACACACCAGAGACAGCTCGAAGCTGACTGCTACTGCCAAGCGCCATAGCTGGCTACTGTCGATGGCTGATGGGGCTGTGGTGGAAGGGGCGGCGGGGGTGTATGTGTATTATTATCGTCCTATACGTCTACATCATCTCGAGATGATATCGCTGCGGCAGATTTCGACGCTAGGGCGGCGACACCCGCTGCATTCGATAGAGGGCGCTCGAGGTCTGTCGTTGTGGCGCCAAGTTTGACGGGAATTGAAGAGTGCGGTGTTAGTTGTATAGGTAGAAAAATCTCTTTTATTCTGATTTTATGTACAATGAGTTAGCATAATGTGCAATGGCTTGATTTGATGAGTCTACAGGCTACTGATTTCTGTTTGCGACGGCGCATCCGAAGGTGATTTGATCCGAGCTGAAACATTGGCAAAGCGCGTATTAGTGACATGCAGTGGAGCAGTTTTTATTTAAAATTCTAAAGTGCATAATATCGTGATAAAGTACTCTAGCAAATTGAATTTTTTTTTAGTGCAAAACTAATTAAGTGCTATTCTATTTTATCATGCGTATTTTAGTACAGGCGTGCAGTATTACAGCGTGCTTTGTTAACATATACATTTTTTGTGTACCTCTTATCAACATCGTCAGTATTCCAACGCTACGTTCTTCTGCTTAATTTCATTGCATAAATAATACGAGAACAATATGTTTGTTCGAAGAGGGTTCGTATAATAATTAAAAACCAATATCTCTTGGATGAAATATATATATGTATGTAGATCTCGTTTCTTTTTTTACATTAAAATATCTATAATATACATAATTTTTCGAAAAATAACGGAGATCTATTTTCCGCATGTATATACACAAAGTATCATCCATCGTAAAACACTTGGAGAGAGTTTCGCACGTTTATCGCTAAAAAAAATCTTATGCCACACGCAAAAAGAAAATAAAAAATGCTACATTTATATTGACGGAAGTAAACGTTATACAGGATCACATGACGCAAACGCTAGACACTTTAGTTTCACAACTAACTAATCGTTTGATGGTAAAATATTTTTTTCAATCGATACGAAAATCGAATGTTTGCAAACAAAAGGGCACGTGATAGTCTAAGCGCCGATAGCGAATTTTAAGAGACATCTAAACTATTCATATGAATAACGTAACATTATTCTTTAACAGAAGTAGATGATTTGTCTTTTTCGACGAAATAATAGCGTCGACAACAATGTAAAAAATAACTTAATTCTATATACTCGATAAAACGATCAAAATTGCAGCATAGTAGATAGCAATGCTATTGATGCAAATGTGCCATCACAATATTATTATAGCAGCTATAATAAAACGAAAAAGAACTCCTCACTAATTTTGTAGTATGCATGTTCACGCACATTGACATCAGAATATAAGGATCGTTTTTTCAAGTTTACATAACGTGTACGGCAGATCATTTTTCTCTACACAGCAAGATCATTTCACAAGATCATGATCAAGTCATCCGATTTTCGACGTTTCAGCAGCGTTGAGGTTGTTGTAGTCGTTGAGCTGCGGGACTTGCTCAGTAGCGGCGAACATTCGTCATTCGTCTCCCGGAGGTAACGACTGTGATTGCAATTACTATCGTCCCTGTTCAAGTACATCGTCGTAGCCAGTACGCTGCTGGTGATTCCTATGAACGAAATATTGCAGAACCACCAGTAGTATTTTCTCTATAGTTCCTATTGCGGTTCTTTTTTACTTATGGCATTCTTTGTTTTAATGAAATATGGCAGTAGGTCCAGTATTTACATGCTTGATTCCAGGTTATAGCCGATGCAGTGTATTTGATTTTCGTGCGCTTACAATTGACAATTTCGTATATATCTATATAATGATGGAAATTGGTGATCTACGTTGATACTTGAAAATAACTCGTTGAATGTGTTTGATTGGGTAAGTTATGAATTCATTAAAAAATAAAAGTGTACGTTTTGTATTATCAAGTATCAAGTTATAGATCTATACACCTTCTCGATGGCATGCACGTTATACAGCGATGCACTTATAATAATATTGTCATGTTAAGTAATGAAAAATGCTAGCCCATTTAATTGACGAATAAATCGTGCGCTTTCGAGATGACAATGAAATGCATTAAATATGCCCATCAATTTTACCTCCATACAATTAACAGTATAACCAGTGAAGATCGTTGATTCGCAATACAATTATTAATTTTAGCTGTATCTTATGTATTAGCCGTATTAATTAAATTTAAGAGGTAATGATGCTTTTAATCCCTTAATGCATTGCTTACAATTTTTTAAAGCTTTCAAATTATGCCTTATTTGCACTAAGTTTGCTCAATGGAATAAAAACATGAAATCCGTTTCGCAAAAGTTAAAATACTACTTAAAACTAAATGTATCCTAAATAACTTCATTTATCAACGAAAATTATATCAAACGTGAATAAAAATCAAAACGCCTTAAATTGTATATCTTCTAAAATTCTTAAACGCCAAGAACTTTACAATAAAACTGTTAACATTTGTACTCCATGCACGATACATTGCTTTTCTCTGAAAATACTTTTTTTGGTTCCAACTACCTTTACATAATTGCACTCTTCAACAATAATACTACCTTTTTTTGAGAATTTAGGTAGTTTTGTTGAAGTATTAATACTTTTATATTTGTTTTCAAAACAGTTTTCTAAATTTGTCCTCTAAATAAAATTATGATTTTGTTTTCTATATACCATCAACTATTGAAATTGACACAAGTAGTGGATATGATTTAAATTTCTACTTATGCAGTACAAATATCAACGTTTAGAGAAACGCGAGAAAGCCATCACATTTGTCTAATTTATATAACTGATGTTGCTCATTGATTTCAAAACGACTTTCCGATGAAGGAAAGTTCTAAATGCACTTACAATCCATTTTGACTCGGTGCGAAATCGATGCAAAAGTCTTTCAAGCCCCCTCTTTTTCTTTCTCTCAAGATTCTTACTTACATATCTAATTCTGTTTTTAATTAAATTGCCCTTTTCGCTTTGTAAATCTGATTAGCACACTAACCATTTTGTTGCTTGGGATCGGTTAAGGATTCTTTGGCCGCACCCAGTTCGTCATCACATTGCTCGATCACCGGCTCGTCGCGTACACGATACACGAAGAACATCGCCAGGGCACCGACTATCGGCGGTATACCCGCTAGTATGAACGGCACGGTATACGATCCTGAAAAAATACAACGCGACATTGACTTAGATCTCCAGTTGAAATGCAAGAATATTCAATGGAATGACGAGTGGTTTACCTGTGTGGTCGTAAATAAGACCGGCAATGGGTGGACCCGCAGTCAAGGGTATCGAGCACATTCCAAGCAAGAATCCAATTGCTTGCGCAGCATCTTTGTGACCGCAAATATCGAAGGCAATAGGACCCAAGAGTGATATGAAGCACCCGTCGAAGAGACCCATGCAGAGCGCGATGCCCAGTAGTACTGGGAAGTGTTTGGTTGAGGGAAGTAGCATCGTCAGGATACCAATACTGACGAATGATATCTGAGGCATAAACATATAATATATGGTATAAAAAAGCATAAATGCAATGTAAAAGAAGAACAACAAATAACAAATGTTCACCTGCTGAAGAAGTATTCTATTGACTTTGGGCAGATCGGCAATGTATCCGAAGACAAGTCGGCCGACACCTGAAGTGATGCCGATGCACATAACGGGCAATTTCATATCGGAACCTACGAAGGACGTCTCGACAAACTTTCCTATATGGACGTAAGGTACAAAGTATCTGCAGAAAGAAAAATTAGGTTCGTCTCATTAGAAAGTACGTAAAACATCTTCTGCATAATCTCAATAAGACTTACCCAAAGAGTGCAATGGGAATAGCACTGGCCCAAACCACGTACTTCTTTCTTTTCCAAATTGACACGTTCACAGTCTCCTTGAGCATCGTAGAGAACTTCTTCTTTCGCTTCAGTTCCTCCTCTTCGTCGGGCGAGTGTACTGATTAAAAAGGAGAAAAAAATACGTTAAAACGCTTAATCCGCGAACAATCGTTAGCTCAAAAGCAAAAATAACCAACAGTGTATCGGCTTGAAGAGCGTGCCGCACAGCATGACGACTCCCGTAAGTACAGCGAGCGCTCTGAGAGTACCCTCGAGGCCAAATTTCTTGAGCATGAACTCCATGGCGTAGGGTAAGAGTATCGTGAAAACCGAGCTACCCGTCGTGACGATACCGTTAACTAGGCCAAGATGTCGTTTGAAGTAGTGTCCCAGGATGACAAGACTAGGCGTGTAAGCCAAACTGGCGCCTACTCCATACATGACACCGTAGGTCAAGCAGAGGTACTCCACGTGATCGACCAGTAGAGATGACAGACCCATACCGGCAGCGGCCAAGGCACCTCCCAGGAACGTCGTCAGCTGGATACCGATCTTGTCCGTGAGAATACCGGCGATCGGTGACAAGAAGAAGGTCGTGCCGATCGTTAAGGATCCCACCAGGGCTGAAAGAATAAAGTTTTAAGACGATTAATTAGAGGGAAATCCATGTCGATTTGCGCAATAATAATCGGTATCAGTGACTGCCGATTTTTTTCGCTGCGCTCTAGTACGAGCGTCATGAGCAAGCGCCCTATTGCCGATGGAGAGACAGAGATAGTGCCGGAAACATGGATGAATTCAGCGCAAGCGACGCATGTGCAGATCTTTTGCTTGCCGATGCATAAATGAATCGTTTGTTGAAGCTGATGTTTATAAGTAAAGTGCAGCACGTTGTTGCGAGATTTTCGAGATAAGCGATTTTCTGTTTGAAATAAAAATAGCAGCAGAATTTCTCCGACATCACAGAAGATAAAAAGTTTCATGAATAATTGTAATCAATAAATTTTCTCGTACAGACGGAAGCCTATTTTCGTTTAGCGATAAGAGCGTTTTTTATTCTAATTAATATGTTACATTTCGCACTGTATATGCTAGACGTTGTTCCGAACCGGTTGGACTTGCGCACATGACAGATAAAATCGGTTCAGTGACCAGAGCTTCTTCCTCTTGAGCTTCTTCTTCTACTCCTCCTCTTCGTCTTGTGCACATATACATATCGGATGCACTGATAACCGAGTGTTCGCTGCACAATAGTTACGGTGCATAGCAATTATTAACGTCAATCGGTTATAATAAACCTATCATCGAATGATCAAAAGCCACCGCGTCATCCTCTATTATCCTCACTGACGATTTTTTTTTCCAAACGCATTTTTCGTCCTTTATTGGATATCACCTATTGCTACGATATTATAGTCTGTTAATTAAACTGACGCATTATAGCGATGGACTAATTAATAAACGAGCGCGAACTAGCTTGAAATCATTTATAAATAGGCATAGACTAGTTGTGAATCTTTTGTAAATTCAACAACAAAGTGAAATACACTCGGTAAACGCGTGCTTGAATAGTTTGTTATCTCTAAAGATGTTCAATTCAATTAATTAAATTTTTAATTCATGATTTTTAGCAAAGTATAACTAAACTAGTCGATCGCTGCATTTGAAAAATTCAGTTATGTCGTTGAATTTTAAACTATATAAATTTTCTTATAACATAGGGCATTAAAATTAAAAACTCGAACGTGTAATTTATATACACAATAATTAATTGCGCATATAAAAATCATACAAAAGTTAACGCACGATAGAACTCCTGGAGTGTGTCAGATATAGATTATCAAATTTCAGATTTATCATCAGATGACAATCATCTGCAGATTTCGCATCGTCGAATTCCAAGACAATAATATTTTAGCCAGCGCACGTAACGACAAAACCGATTTTGATATAAAAGAAACAACACACAAAGGACACTGCGACGTAAAGGCATACAGAAGATCGTATCATCATCATCATTATCATCAAAGGCCGAAATCGCCGTCGCGCTTATCTTTCATGTGTAGCCGCGGCGCGATAGGTATAGACCCATATATATAAATACACGCAAGCACACTATATCATTCTCGTCTTCGTCCCACGGGGCAGTGACTTGCGTACACTGCTCGTCGCGCCAACTTCCCATTGAGCGTCTTCTGCAACAATGTCTGGGGCCTTCACATTCATCTCTGTTGTAAAAGCTATCTACTGAATGTGTCATAAGTATAATAATCTGATGGAGCGATATATTCATGATGAAAATTACGCTCGACCGTATCAGACGCAAGTTTGTAACTACGCTGAGAATTTCTGACAAAGCGTCGCGCAAAATCGGTTTCTGATTATATCTGGGATTTCGATACGGTTTATATCATTATGCATATATTGTTGAATAATTTGACGAATCACGCTGTACATTGTGCACTATGTGAAAGGGATAGCTTTAATTAATCGTATTGCGTTGACAGCTGGCTTGTTTAAGGCATACTGAATAGTATACAATGACCTATTAGATTTTCCGTATACGTATACCCATGTGGATTACGATTTTCTGCCCCCATTACAAGCTATAAAAAGAGCAAAGCCAAAAAAGGCCGTCGGCGAATTGAAAGCCGCGCAGAAATCGATGGCATCAAAGAAGCCGCGCGCGCAACGAGTTAAGTAACTTTAATTACGAATTCAATGCTCGTGAATCAAACGAGGAATGTACTGAGAAAAAAAAAGAGACTGTACGTACATACGGCGGTTAATGAATTCGAAAACCCTTCAATTGTCTTTTACTTGAGCTTAGTGAGAGGAAAATATCGCCAGTCTTATTCTTGTGTATTATTAATGAACTCGTTCTTTTCTCATGTATAACATATATATACGTGCGCGCCGGACGGACGGATTGATTGCTTGAAATTGTCGCTCATTGTACCCGAGAGTCCGGCACTAATTGGCAAATGTAATTAAAGTCGACTGACCGCACCCCCGCACACGATAGTATACGTATATATATACAATAAACCGCTTATTGATAGGCATCGATTTATCGATATTGTCCCGGTCACCGTAATATAAAGCCAATGCACTTGATATGCCTGATAATAATGTAGATTTTACCGCAGATCGCTGCTTCATTGATCCTAATTGTTGAATTTCTTATAGTAAATCGAACGCGACTCGCGTGCACTTGATTCGATCTGACGACGAAGCGCACTGTCAATAAAAATCTTGATCATCGCGTCTACTAAGCTGTTCAAGTGTACAACATTGTATTGCAACGAGGATACAAGAATTAATCATATAGTTGAAAAAGAACGAAGTCGCCGTACCATGAGATTGTGGTTGGATCCGAACACGTGAAATAGCGCTGTGAAAATCTCGCGAATATAATATTAATTATAGTGAATATAGAGTGCTTACATACGCATTATCATCGGCGAGTAATTAATACAGAGAGATATAAAGCCAGACACGAAAAATGTCTATTAATTTAATGAAGTGAGTTTTGCGCTACAATATGGAAGTTGAACGATATCGAATTCAATTGAAAGGCATGAACAGGGGGGATTTCCAATGTTTACGGATAGCGATTAGATATGACACACAGAATTGAAGCAGGTGCAGTATATAGAATAATTATTAGATTAAAAAAGAGATTCACCAGCTTTTGAAGATACTTCGGTCTCGCCTTTCTCTTTCAGCCTTTTCTGCAGGTCCAGGTAGATGAACGAGTAGGTGTTGATGACACTGAAGAGTATACCGTTGATGAGAAAACTGCCCACCATGATCGACCAGGCTCTGAAAGAGGAGAAGAAATCAATTGTAAAAATCCCAGTAGATATAACACATCAGAGCAACAATATGACAAAATACCTCCAACCACCATCCGGAGGCTCCTGCATTGTCCTGCTATCTCCGTTCGCCACTTCGTTCTTAGCCTCGGCTGCTTTGTTCGTGCCGTCGATCGTGAGAACAGTCGCGTTTCCGTTCTTGTGTTCGGGTGTCCTGGACCTCACCACCGTGGGCTTCTTGCCTCCGTTGACGACTTGCGTGTCATCCTCGGATTCGCTCAGAGGCTGGTTCTCCTGATCGCGGACTGAGCCATTGGTCTGGTGAAGATCCTTTTGGCTCGACTCGACGTCTGTTATCGTCATCCTCTCGATGTTGTCCGCTTCGGCGGAGATTACGGGATTTGCTCTTGAAGCTCAGCTTGACTGTGATCCTAATAATAAAATCGATGGCGAAAAGTCAAAAAATTCTCGCGAGAGCGGAGATTTATGAGATTCGAGATAACGCGATGAGCCGAGTTTACTCAAGACTATTAGATAAAAGCTTAGGTAATTCGCTAATTATAGTATTACAGTTATGTATACAGACACACTTCAACTCCTGTATAATCCTCGACGTCGATTGCAACGATAACGCGATACACGAAATCGTATGCGTCGAGTTTCTCGCGGGTAAAGAAGATTCCGTCTTTGCACCTTGTGGGTCAACGAACTGTGGATGCAGCAAAGGCATGCATCCCACTGCACAATCGCGCGTCGCATGCGAGAAACGCTGCAGTAACGCGTGAATCATCGAAAAAGCGCTGGTAAGAAGCTGCTGTAGAATTTTAGCGGCTAATGACGACAAATGCAATAAAATTATTTAACTCTAAGTGTAGTATACGATGCTTGTCGTGGTGATACCCTAACGTGAGTACGAATACACTCTATGGATAGTTGCGATATTGCGAATATAAACCATAAAATATTAATAACAGCATTTGTTGTTGTTTGCGCTAATTACTCATAAAGTTATTTCAATATCGTTGTTTGAAGAAAGGAAATTGTTGTTGCGAGACTGATAACTATTTTCTCATCCAAGAGAGAGAGAGTTCTACTAATGTAATTACTGATTGCACTCTCTGGTACACAATATACTTTGTATATTAGCGTAAGAGATAACATGCTCTGCGAATCTGCCGTTTAAGCGAGATTCTTATAGAAGATGAATTTTTTCCCCTCATTTCGTCAAGGAGATTATATTTAATACCAATAATACTCGCTCGAATCGCCACTTGGTGACAAGATAATACCATCAGCTGTTGCTTCGATTTGCACTAACAGCGGGCGCGAGAATTGATTCGTTAATTTATGGCTTTACTAATCGACGATATGCTGAGTATATGCTTAATTGAAAGTGTTTTTGGCACAAGGCATAATTAGACTTGTCGTCATCATCGCACATGGTTATTTGGTAACCCAATCGATTCTCTTAGATTGGTACAAGGCCTCGAGATTCTGTGGGGTAAGCCGATGTTATCTTTGATTCTTTTTTACGCTTGAACTTGGGATAACTGTATACTTTTAATTCAATCCTAACTGTTTAATAGAAAAACGTTTTTGGTATACTTGGACGTGAGTGTTTCGGTTCGTTGTCACATCTTGCAAACGAAGACTATTATACCTATAAAGCATATAAATACTATTTGGAAAAAAGAACTGTTTCAAAATCTCAATTTTTTAAAATTATTATTTATTAGAGAATAGCTTTAAAAATGAACATCGTATATAAATAATAGGCCTTTTTAAAGTTTGCAACGACGCTATACAATATATCCAACACTTCGTTTCAGATTTATTCTCAAGAGGCTGTGAAAGACGACGTGGAAAGTTTGATTAATTGACTGACCGCAGGATAGAAAGAAAGAGAAGAAGTAGATTCGGAGAAGTTAAATTCTATTCAGACCAAATGGAGGATTCGGGCTCACACGATGCAAACTGGACCTGGCATTGCATCATGCGAAAACCGACGGATTTACAAGCTGAACTGTGCAATAAAAATAGCATTTTATGTTTAATTTTATTAATAGGAAACGATATATTCTAACGTTTATAATAATAACAAAATGCAAGAGATTTTCTAGCGAAGCATATATATAGAATTCTTTTGAATAGAATCGAAAGATAAATAAGAATTATCGAATTTCAGAGACAGCAAATAAAAGCAAAAATATTCTGCATCTCAAGACACTATACACAGAAGCTCGGATTATAAATATGAAGAAAAAAAAAAACATCGGCAAACCACAGCAGACTCATAAATCTCTGAGTCGTAGCCACAGCATATGTAAAAAATGCAAAGCCAGCTACGAAAACTGATCCGAGTATAATAAACCAAAGGTACACGAACGATCAACAAACTTGATCTCGACGTAGCCGCAAGCTCCCGCGGCAAACTCTCTCCGTATACTTATCATTTGATTCGCCTTGTATATTTATATTATTAAAATCAAAATCTACGTTATATGTATATTACGTTATTACAAGTAACCGGGACTTATCGCGTTTTTTTTATGACAGAGCTTTTGACGGATGAAATAATCTCTGATAGCCGTCGGCAAGTTACATATTCGCCATCACGAATGGTAATCGTGTAAACAAAGTATAAGCGAAAGCTCAGAGTCCGCAGCGGCGCGTGTAAATGTACATATAGTCTATATTATAGTTTGTCGCGCTTTTTCTCCATTATTTTACAAGTACAAGTATACACAGTTGAGCGTCACAAAGCAAGTCTCGGGAACAAGGAAGCGCGATTATCTCATGAATGAAGTGTGTGTACTTGGTATTTATAGCAGCTGCGTCTACGCGTTGTTACCTAGACTAAAAGACTATACGTATAGAAGTGTATTTTACAAATGTTAAGCGTCGTTATGTAGGCGTAAAGACGCAGTACAGGCAAAGTGTCGCAATGCTTTTCTTTCCGCCTAAAAGTGATTCATTATTTATCAGCAAAAATATAAGAATGTCCAAACGGGAAGTAAAAAGTACACCACTGCACGACTCGAGCGCACTCGTAAAACCAACATCGCTGACGCGCTATATACACACGTGCCATCGCAAGCAAAGCAAGTCTCCGATAGGTAGTACCGATACGATATGAACATACCTCGATCAAAACACTGTCGTCAGGTGTTACAGCGCAGAGGATACCATATACACAGAGAGATGTCCAGCCTCTAATGCGGCTCACATTCGGGCGCGCCGGTGTGGTTATACCAAAGCTCTCGACTCGCTTTATATAAATTAAACATACACACGCGGAAAAGAAGCGAGTCGACTCGTCGGTTAAGCCGCTCGTTGGCTACTGAACCGCGTCGCGCTCGCACCACAGCCGGCGCGCCGCGAGCATCACGATCGCACGCACACGGACGCACAGCCCGGCCCCACACGCGGCAATTTCGAGACTCTCTTGTCGTGTCTGTATACATATAGTATATATATAGTATAGAGTGAGAGATACCAACCAGCCACTGCCGAAGCTATGTATATAGGTAGAGAGACGGGTCTATGCGTTAGCCACACAGGATATCATATAGATAAAAATAGAGCCGCCGGGGACGGTGTGGTGTTCTGATGTGTATACGTCTCCAAACGATTGTTGTGACGATCATTGCGGTGTGTATTTATAAAAACGCACGTCGTCAGCGCAAATCGTCCCTGTGTATGTGTGTACACATTGTGTATTTATGAGTATATGAGCTTACATCATCAGAGTTCACGACGAGCGAGTGGGAGTACGTTGAATCGAGTTATCAGCAAAACAGATCAGCCGCCACCACGTGCGAATAAGCGAGAGGGAAACCTCTCCACCGGCGCTACCGCGTGTCTAATAGCTTTGGTAGAGTGGCTATATTATACTCAGTCATGAATTTGCCACTTTAATTCACTCTTGACACGCGAAGGTGGCTGATTTTTTATGGGGATAAACAATGATAGTGATAGGGGACTGACTAATTTTGGAGTATATGTATATACACGATCTCATGCTCCGAAATGCGCATGCACGTGCAGGCTTTGGATGATTCGTGTAACATTGATGCGCATAATATGTAGGTGTATGATAATCGAGGAAAATATTGCGTTTGCTGAAACTCGAGATTTTAAAAAAAAAGCCAACCTGCGAGCTTTTCTCGCTATGCTGATGTGAACAGCTGTTTTTTTTGTATGCGACATATAGTATATATCGATCGAGTATCATTATTATTCTGTGATTTTTTTTGTTGCGATCTGCCGGAAAGAGAAACAAATCTTGTCGCATACCAGATTAGAAATTAAATTCGCCCGACATCGGGCTGTTATTGCATACCTTAAGAGATTGGAAATTTTTCGGGAGTACTCTGATCCGTATCGAGTTATTCAACGCTACAAATGATTTGCTGTTATCGCCAAGAAAAAATGCTTCTTGAGATACGTTTAATTTGGTTGCATCGATTGTCTGATGTGCATTACGTTATGCAGTGAAATTCTTGTCGTCTTTTTTTTTCATATACTTATAACGATAAGCTGTATGACTTGTGTTTTGGGCGACTTACGTATTCGGGCTTTTGCATCGCTTGCAAAAAGAACATTTGTAAAAACTGTGCGTGTGCTTTTAAGTGCAAATACATCGAAACGTGAATAAAACAACTCGGGACATGGTGCAAGTGTGTTTTAAAAAAATCGAAAGTTTTTTAAAACAAAAATAGTCCTTTAATAAACATAAATTTCTCAATTTTAATTTATGTCTCACTGGAGATCGTAAATGCAATTATGGTTATTAGTATCTGTAGGCAAAACTTTCATTTTCATCAAGTGAAGTCAAATTTTAGATTTTCAAATACCTGTATTGATTAAGTAATCTTGGTTGTCACTTAAATTAAAGTTAAGCAAGTTGATGAATATGACGAAGCTGTACATTACTTAAAAATATTTATTAAATCTTCAGTATTATCACGTGGAAACTTGCGATAAAACATTTGCATACTGGAATTCTGAGCTATTTTCATATTCACACATATCCAATGCAATCACACAGCTCTCACGGACCACGCGTTTTTCGTCTTCCAAATACTTCTTTAGAATATCCAAGCAATAAGGAGTAGCAATAGCACCTAGGGCCTCAGCACATTCATGTCTAACCATTTCATTTTCATTTGAATCTTCCAGAGACTCCTTTAAGTGAGGTACACTAACTTCTTCTTGTAACTGACCAAGTACAAATGCAACTTCATGTCGGAACAGTGCACTGCCTGCCTTCAAACCTAAAAATCAAAGTTTAATTATTCTCATGGGTTCTAATTTTAAGCAAAGTTTGTGGTATCATTCATATTATCATTTATACTAACCTTTTGCAAGTGCAAGAACACTTTCTTCTGTTCTCAAATTTCTCAATGAAAACATTGCCCGATACCTCTCAAAGAGAGATGCTTTTTCATCCAGAAGGATATCTGTCAATTCTTTCACATTTTCAGTCTTAGCCGGTGGAGCTGGATCGACAGATGCGTAAGGATTTTTTGATAAATCCTTTTCTTTTGTTTCACCTTGACTTTCTATCCACTTTAATCTTTTCAAGGCAAGTTCACAGGTTTCAGCAACTTCAACGGTTGGATCCTTACTATATTCCTCTAATACAGGTATAACATTTGTATCTCCAATAGCTCCCAATGCTTCCCCTATAAATTTTATAACACAATTAATTTACATATTCATCAAATTATAATTTATATTTCAATAAACTTTATACTAACCAGCTTCGTGCCTAACCATTGGCTCCTGATTTTTATCTTTTAAAACATCCACAAGTACTGGTATAGCACGAGAATCTTGCATTTGTCCAAGACAATATGCAAGCTCATGTTTAAGTAGTGCTGATGGGTCACTAAAACCTTTTTGTATCTGCTCAATTGCTAAAGATCCTCCGATATTTTTAAGAGTAAACAAAGCACGGAATCTTTCCTTCAATGGTCTATTACTGTCGTTCAAAACTTTGCCTACAGATACGATTTCTTTTTCTTGAATGGATAACATTTTGATTTTTTACTTGAGTGAACTGTGCAAAATTAAAAATAAAGATGTTCTATTAAGCAACGATCATATTTATTCTAGTGCAAATGGTTAATACATTTTTCAGATAATAGGCGTTTTTCGTCGTGAAAAATAATGGAATAATGAATTTTTTAAATTAAAAAAATTGAAAGAACCTTATGTTGATTCAAAAATACATGCCAAGTGCATAAAACACCATAGGTTTACAGGCCATTTTAAGAAAGTACTCACAAAACATGCTTATATTTCCTACTGTTTTTTAACCGTATAAGAAAAATCGATATTACCAATAAAATATGGAAGTCTTGCATACATTAATATCGAACAACTAACACATTGATCGAACTAACCTGGACGGGGCACGTGATGTATTTTCACGAAATATAACGCAACAGACGTCTATTGCTCAGAAACCTTTGAGTGTTGAGTATTTGGCTGTGTGTCATTTAAAAAGGGTTGCACTGGTTACCGCTGCAGTAGCCATCTGACAAAGTTTTTGAATAAAAAAATTAAGAGAACTAAAGCAAACATTGAAAAGCCTCTAATTGGGACCCGGATGATATACTCGGCTAACTCAACTGATACTGCAGGGAGCGACTACGACTGCCAGCCAGCTAGGAGCCAGCCCGTCACTGCGGCCAAATTACGCCACAGTTACTTTGTCTGACGTTTATTGTGACAATCATAAAATTGCGTAAAATATGAAAATATGACGTAATATTAACAATGTTTAGAATTATGTGCGTTTCCTTATTTTTCACCGAGCTTGGCCAGAGATATTACGATAAATTCCTATAAACACTACAGTAATGAATAATTTTGAATTTATTATTTGTTTACCATGCATAGAAGCTCCACCTATATCGGATCTCGCGGAATAGAATTTTGTTTGTTTGGCCAATTGGCGATTCAGCAGATCAGCAATAGTGGGGATGTTTTTCTACAAGAATAAATAGTATAGATACAAGTAGGTTAGGTACGCGAATCTATCTACAAAAAGGCTATTCCTTTACACTAAGTCGGTGTCGGTGTTTGTGAAATTATGCATACCTTTTGTCATACATAGGTATGAGTCGAATTTGCACATGTCATTAGCCATATAATGTCCAAAATGAGAGCTCAAGACAAGGACAATAAAACATTCCCAGATAAATTGAGACAATTTTTTCGTATCAATAAGGGTGAGTATGAAATAAATGAGCATCTATTGCTTGTTGTTCTCACTTGTGAAACTTGTTATTCACATTGTTACTTTCTCCTATATTTCAGGAAACTTCAAAAGTAGAGAAGATATCACATTGACTAATGGAATTGAGAGAGAAATTAGTTCTGATAGCCCAGTCCACTGTCGCACAAAAGTTATCAAGGATCTGAGCGAAGCAGTTTTGAATAATCAATGGGAAGATGTAAGTATTATGTCATTTAAGCATGTTTACAACTGTTTTGTATATTTTGATTAAGCTTAATTTCATTCTACTATCAACTTTGACTTTTTACAGTGCGCAGCTGAAAGGCTATGGTTTCTCGTTCAAGACCTTCTAGCACCAGAGGTTCCACGAGAGCACAGACATATAACTTTACATTTTCTAAAATGTCTAATTCAAGGTCAATATTCAAGGCTTTCATCTTTGATGAGGGTTAAGTTTTTCAATGTTATCAAAGAACATGATGTTCCAGAAGACATTGGGCTGAGGTAATTTGAAAAACCATCCTTTTTTCTAGACAACAATCTTCTGAAAAATTATTATTTTTTTATTCTGATACTTTTAGGCTGGAATTACTCCAGAGTTTAACTGAAAATGGAAAAGACATTATTCATTTGGAAGAAAAGATGGGTCCATTTCTTCTTTCTTGGATGCCAATAGTAACAGGTGCAGATGGGAAACGTGGTGCAGAGTTTTTGTCTTTGCTTGTTAATGTTATTAAATTCAATTCAGCCTGCATTGATGAAGATATTGTTTCGGGCCTGGTTCAATACATCTGTCACCTTTGCTATTACAGCAACAATCCAGAAGTAGTTTCAGCAAGTCTTGAAGCTCTTGATGCAATAGTCTGTTATAGCAAGCTACAACCAGATTCATTGCAAACATTTATTATTGCTTTATGCCGTAGTGTCAATGTTGAAGCTTACTGTCAAATTAGTTGGAAGGTGATGCATAATAATTGAACTTATTATAAATTACTTAGATAAGTAAGTAATAATAATAATTTATTACGTATTTTTATTCAGATAATGCGTAACCTATTAGGAACTCATATGGGTCATTCTGCACTTTACAAAATGTGCTCTCTGTTGCAAGAACCAAATTTTCAAAAGGACGTACGCCTTTTAAGAGGCGCAGTATTTTATGTAAATATGGGTTTGTGGGGTTCACATCGAATACCAAAACTGAAGTGCACACCATCATCAGTGTTGCCATCATTTCATCAAGCACTGCTCTGTAATCATCCCATTGTTATGTATGAAGTTACTTTGTCTATTCAGAGGTTGGTTAATAAATATGGGATTGAGCTGGAGCAACCTACATGGGGTATAATTTTAGACATCATTGAGCAAGTTATTGTTCATACTGGTAAACAAGAATTTGATAAATTCATTTAACATTCTACAATTATGATTACAAGCTTTATCATTCATATTAAAATTAATTGCAGAAAACAGTAACCAGCCAGCTACTAAACAAGTTTCTACAAGTTTGCATGAAACAATCAACAGCATTGAATATTTGCTGGATAACAATTCCTACAATGGCAACGTTCAGAAATTTTATGAACTTGTTGAACGTTGTTCCGATACGAGACCGGTATGCTATTTATTTATTTTTTTAAATTACCTGATTATTCAGGCTATTTAATACATGTAATACATGTTCTAAATTTTGTGTTTTGTGCAGGAGGCTTCAGTTTTAAAGCTTATTGATTATAGGGCATCTATGTTAGGTCCAACTTGCTATCAATGGCAATCCAAATTGAGTTCTTTAATTGATCGTTACTATAAAGTTGAAACAAGAACTAATATAAGAGTTAAAGTTCTTGACGTTTTAACCAATGTTATTCAGATGAATAGGTATACAAAAACTTTATATTTTGTCGAAAATACATGATTGTATATAAATGAAATATTAAATGTTTTTAATTCTTCTGAAGGTCTAGATATGAAGATGAACTTATTGAACGAATTATTGTACCCCACTTACAGCATGTAGAGCTTGATCCCGATGTAACAATACGGAATTTTGCTGCTCACGTGTTGGTAGACTTATGCTTGGAATGTGATACAAAGAGATGTATGGATTTGTTAGATATTTTGGATAGGGTAAATACTAAAACAGTTATTAATTATTAATAGAGATGAATCTCAATTGTAATACATTTATCTTTATGTAATTTAATTTTTTTAGATAATAAACAGACCGTTTCAACTCGAAACACCTGTGCAAGTTGACGCAGATATTAAAGATGTCAAGACGACCGTTGTAGGAGTTATAAAAATTCTTACTCAAAAAGTGTATCGTTTACCGTCTCTCCACGCTATCCGTGCTTACCAAGTACTTGTAAATCATCTGGAACTGTATTATCAAGATCACAAAGGAATTTTCCAGGAAATTTATACGATTCGATACTTGGTTTGTTACAAATTTTTCTGTGGAGTATGCTAGCAATTGTCAAACATAGTAAACAACACTCCTCTTTAATTTCAGATTTTCGAGTGTTTTCTCAAGGCTCGAGCCAATGGTTTGGGTCACGTAGGTTTTCCCGAACAAGCGACAGGTACAGTCACACGATACAGTCCGTACCTTGTACTAGAAAATACTTCGTTTAATTCGAGTAGCAGCGGAACGAGTCCACCTCCTGCTAGTCCTGTACCTTTGCAAAGCGCAAACTGCCAAATCACCAATATTTCGTTGGCTCATGCCTGCAAAGCTGTTACAACAGCGTTGAAGCAGGAAAAAAGTAAGCTAAATTTCCAGTAGTAAAAGATACGCTCGCGTCAGACAACTTGTAATTCATATGAGTATTACTTCTTTTACAGATGTACAAGTATTACAGCTGATATTAAAAGAATTGCCACAATTATTACAAAATAGAGCATTGATTTTGTCTCGACATAGCAATGACGTGGGTTCTTTAGCGATGGCACTTTGCAATATGGTGCGTAAGAAAATTTATGAATGAAACCATCTGAAATAAATGCTAAAATTCGAAACTTTTCAGATTGATGACAAAAATTTCCGGACTGAATTTCGCACTGACATCTTCCCAGTTCTTGCAGCTTGTACATCTTACCACGCACATTTTGATTTAAATACTCAGCAACGTCTTATAAAATGTTTCGAAGAAGGGCTAAGAACAACTTGTGCAGCACAATGCGTCACAAGTCTAATGACTTGTGCTCTAGAGATGCGCGACATCATGAGTAAGCTTGTTTCAAACGTTCTTCTGAGTCTGTCGAAAACGTCCGATACCGTCAATATGGCAATCCCCATATTAGAATTTCTGTCGAGTAAGTTAAACAAAAGATAAAATAAAGTATAAGGAAGTTAGGATATTATAACACAAGTAAAACTTTGGGTTTTTCAGCGCTTACACGGCTGCCTAAGGTNCAACAGCGTTGAAGCAGGAAAAAAGTAAGCTAAATTTCCAGTAGTAAAAGATACGCTCGCGTCAGACAACTTGTAATTCATATGAGTATTACTTCTTTTACAGATGTACAAGTATTACAGCTGATATTAAAAGAATTGCCACAATTATTACAAAATAGAGCATTGATTTTGTCTCGACATAGCAATGACGTGGGTTCTTTAGCGATGGCACTTTGCAATATGGTGCGTAAGAAAATTTATGAATGAAACCATCTGAAATAAATGCTAAAATTCGAAACTTTTCAGATTGATGACAAAAATTTCCGGACTGAATTTCGCACTGACATCTTCCCAGTTCTTGCAGCTTGTACATCTTACCACGCACATTTTGATTTAAATACTCAGCAACGTCTTATAAAATGTTTCGAAGAAGGGCTAAGAACAACTTGTGCAGCACAATGCGTCACAAGTCTAATGACTTGTGCTCTAGAGATGCGCGACATCATGAGTAAGCTTGTTTCAAACGTTCTTCTGAGTCTGTCGAAAACGTCCGATACCGTCAATATGGCAATCCCCATATTAGAATTTCTGTCGAGTAAGTTAAACAAAAGATAAAATAAAGTATAAGGAAGTTAGGATATTATAACACAAGTAAAACTTTGGGTTTTTCAGCGCTTACGCGGCTGCCTAAGGTTTATTCGAATTTCACAGTTGAACAATACATGTCGATATTTGCCATAATATTGCCTTATACAAAACCAACTAGATATAATCATTATACCGTGTCATTGGCGCACCATGTGATAGCAGTATGGTTTTTGAAATGTCGGCTTCAACTTAGGCGAAATTGCGCGAAAGTTATTACAAAGGTAACAGTAATATTTAAGTATTTATTTAAGTAGTTATTAAAATTAATTTTTCACTATCTTTAACCGTTAATATATTTTCAGGGCCTCAAATGTAACGCTAAGATGCTTCTAGAAGAAGGAACTATATCAACCAAGCCAGACATTGGCCTTAGTAATGAAGACTCTTCCAATAGGAAACGAAGTTCGAGTTTAACCGAACAGGTAGGCATCTTCAGCTTCTTTAAAAGTGGATTACAGTAGCTTTCCCGACCTTTTGTTAAATTCGCAGATTTTTTTGCAGGGAAGCAGAGCTCGAAGATACGTAAGGGAAAGTAGGACGTTAGATTTGAAGCCTCCAGTTGATCAAGCTCTTCAAAATTTTCACGTCGAACTCACAGAAACTTGCATAGATCTGATGGCGCGTTATTCCTATTCTATGTATTCGGCCCGTCCGAAGAGGCTTTTGGCTGCCGATTTTTTGCTGAAGGATGGAAACTCAGTAACTTGGATTCTGGGAAACAAGTTGATCACTGTGACGACTAGTGGCTGCAGCAACAAGACCATGCGCGGTCCCCTCTGTGATAATTGCTGGGCAGCTTGCAAAGCTACTCCCGATCAAACAAGGTCTAGTCACTCGAGTCTACTGCGAGCCTCCAGCGCGGATGGTAATAAGGAAGACAAGCTTTCCCGGCAGTCATCTGGAGCTCTCGCAAGCTCGAGCGCTAACACGGCCGCAAACTCGCCTACGGAGGAAAGCAAGCGCTCGCTCGACGACTCAGATGCCTACAAGGCCAAGGAATCGAGCGTCGACAACCTAGACAGAGGCGAGCAACAGCATCAACCGAACAGTGAGAGTTACAAGCTCGAGCAGATGATGAATACGGACAAGCAAGAGGAACACCAACCGTGTGCTTGCTGGTGCCAGGGCTGGTCCGAGATTTACGTAAGGCGACCTACTGGCGACATGTCCTGGATTATGAGAATACAGAATTCGATGCACGAAGTTTCACCTTACGAGTTGCCGCTTGACAATATTACCGCTCTCTACATGCCTACCACCGACATGCTGCCTCAAAAGAGTCAGGACCTTGCCTCGGAGTTCTCTGAAGACGAAATACCGGTTGGTTCCCTAAAGAATTAAACTATGGAGTTTTTACTATAAGTGTTAACTGTATATCGATTTAGGATACGACGGAGAAAAATCTTGAACCGATTCAAGTCGAGGCCAACACTACTGTTAAATCCAGCACATCGTCTACTTCCGGACCCATCGACATTCCAGGCTCTCCCGGTCGTCCAAGTCCATCAAGACCGAGCCCTCGTGATAGCCTTGAAAGTTTAGAAGAAGGCGAAGAAGGTAATGATAGTAAAGTAATATTTCGTATGTTTGTAGAAACTTATTTTTAATAAAAATTATTTTGATGTTTGTTTTTTCAGAGTCGCGAAAATCACGAAATCCAGTTCGCAGGTCGAATTCCAGTCCAGAAATGAGTTCAAATTGGAAAAATCCTTTCTTGAATAAAGACAAGCTAAACCTACCTTCTGCTGAGCGAGACGACGTTAACCCTGACTTAGATATCAAATCTGATTCCGATCTTAAAAAACATATCAAAAGTACCTACACCAAAGATATGAGGTATAGTAGAAATTAAATTTGTACGATCCGTTACAGGATTGATTAAAGCAACAATTCATTATAATTTGTTATAATACAGAGTCAGTTGCGAAGCAATTCCCGAGGAAATATCGGGAATGGGCACTACTCCGCCTTCGACAGACAACACTGGAGAACATCCATCTGGGTTGTTGTCGCAAAGATCTTATCCAGGTACGACTCAACTTACCCAAACGACAACGACAGCGACAAGTAATACAGTGCCTCCATCGCCAACAGCTGGCCAAGTAAGTTTTAAACTATCTTGTTCTCTGCCATTTTGGCGTTTGTGAATAAATATTTACAGTATGATTTTATATAGACTCCTGGGAATTTGTTGACATCTCAATCGCAACTTGCTTCTAAACCACCTCAGTCGCCGACCCAAATTTACTCTCGATTAACCAATCTAGATTCGAGCCACAATCGGCAATCTTGGGTCCTCGATTCTAAGCCACCGATTGGCCGGAATCATTTCATCGAAAAGGTAAATTTAGTTTCAAAGTTTTCATTGAAACAATCTACATCAAATTAAAATGTCTAAAAAATCATTAGCTCAGAGAAGAAAAGGCCGATCCTTCTGCTTTACCTCCTCTGTCTTTCCGAGATCGTGGACATACGATATCTGTGATGAGCCCAGCGAAAATCAGACGAACGAATTCCCCTCGAATAAAAGATTCGCCGTCTCAAATGAATCTACCGAACAATAGGAGCGGAATCAATCCAAGGTATTTAGCAATATTTTCGTAATATAATGATGCACGTAACCTTTAAAAAAATTAAATATTTTCAGTTACGTATTTTTGCAATTGTATCATTCGGCACATTTTGGGCAATCCAAGGAAAAACCTTTACTGGTCCCACAAACCAGTGCTCTTTTGCAGACTTCAATTACAAATCTAGATAGGATACAACCGTACGAGACTCATAAGATAGGTATTCTGTACGTTGGCCCAGGACAAGCTAAAAATGAAACCGAAATTTTGGCAAACCAACATGGTTCTCTGCGTTATGCACAATATTTACAAAGTCTTGGCACGCTTATAAGACTTAAGGACGCGGATGAAAGTATCTTCCTTGGTGGACTCGATCGTAACGGTGAAAATGGAAATTTCGCGTATATTTGGCAGGATGATGTTACACAGGTAGCTTTTCACGTCGCAACTCTGATGCCTACTAAATCCAGTGATCCCAAGTGTACTTCTAAAAAACAGCATATAGGAAATAACTATGTAACAATTGTATATAATGAAAGCGGAGAAGAGTATGATATAAAGACTGTTAAGGTAGATATATGTTATTTCTTGTTCTACCGAGTTGTACATTGTTTATCACATTTTTTTGTACTTTAATTTTAAGGGACAATTTAATTACGCTTGCGTTATTATTCAACCACTTGATCATGGAACCAATCAAGTGACAGTGCAAGCAAGAGATGAACTCAGTAAACATATTGGACACAGTGAGCCAAAAATTATATCCGATCATAATTTGGCAATTTTGTCTCGGCAGTTAGCGCTACACGCAAATGTAAGTATTATTTTAATAATAATTTTATACATTTTTATGCACATGTATTAGTTTTTATTTTATATTTATATTTAGCTGGCTTCAATGGTCTGTTCATCATTAAATCAGAAAGATAGAAATCCTTATGCATCCAACTGGTTGGAACGTCTACGTCATATAAAGCGCTTACGAAAGCGAATTTTAGAGGAACAAGTAAGGAAAAATCCAGATGACGATTCAATCAAAAAAGCCTTAGAGGAGGAAGATAAATCAATAATCGTGGACGATCTTGTTCAAGATTTCACAGACTTTACGACTTAGAATGGCTGTTTTTATAAAGAAAGTGATAGCGATTTCATTTAACTGTATGCAAAAATTACGAAAATCGTACTAAAATAAATCTATTTATTATTAATATATATATCAGTTAATTATCTTTCAAGCATTATCTTAATCTTTATAATACAAATAGGTATGTAGGTATATTAAAAATATCGAGAATTTCAAAAAAGTTGTTGCCGTTGTCGCTGTGATCATTGTGACAAAAGTGACCATCTATTGACACGTCTTTTAGATGACTATTCGAAAAGATACGCACGCATATCTTTTATCTGGTTTTAGCCAGATGAAGCATCAACAAGCATTATACACAACATCCCTTACACATACGCATCAATTTTAGTCTGCTATTGGGTGGCGTTATAATGTATAACCTTTAATCCAATTAGATTTTATATTGTTTTATTAATAATTATTTTGATAGTTTTGATACAATCATGTTATACCATTGTGTATTACTTTGCTTATTAATAAATACAATTTATTGTGGCCCTGAAGAGCAAGAGGGAGTCAAATATGCAGATAAATGCGAAGGTTATATTAATATATTATTTATAGAAAGTATTCACTGTCACAAAAAATAGTTGATAATACTTATCTTTCTTTTTAATTACAGTTTGTAAAGTAGTGGCTACAGAATTGGAGGCGAAATTAGATGAAACTGGGAAAACCAGTGATGTTTTGGAGATTGGCTACTCAATAGATGATGTGGCTCCAAGAAAAAGAAAGGAATATAAAAAATCGTAATATTTCTTAATAATTTATTACAAATTGATAAATAGGTATAACTTGATTCTCACATTTAATTTTTATCAAAACTTGCAGGGAACTTAGGTTAATAGAATCATTGGAAAATGTTTGTGCCAGAATTTTAGAATATAACATTCATAAAGAACGATCAGACAGTACTAGGTTTTCCAAAGGAATGAGTCAAACTTTTAAAACTCTACATGGACTTGTGTAAGTGTTTATTTTTTATATGCCACTACTTCTCTTCAGAAGTGTAATTTATAGTGTTCTATGGTTTGCAGAGACAAAGGAGTAAAAGTAGATTTAGGAATCCCTTACGAATTGTGGGATAAGCCATCCGTAGAAATAACAACATTGAAAACTCAGTGTGAAGATTTGATAGAGAATTATGAGTCTGATATTGAAGACTGGTACTACAAACATCAGGGAGACATTCCTTTAACCAAGTAATAACAGAATTTTATAAATTATTATTTTTAGTATTTTGTTGTTATCATTTGTTTACTTTTCAGGTATTTGTGTTCAGAACGTGCTTTAAAGGGGAATGATGCTTGTTTAAAAGAAAAAGGGGACACTGGAGCAACAGTAACACAAAAGACAGCTAAAAAGTCTCAAAATAAAAATGAATTATGATTGATATAAAAAGTTTATCTTTTTGGAAAGGTGAACATTGAGATTCCATAGAGCTGGTTAAGTTCCACTAATAATAAAAACATGAACAATTAAGTGATATTTTCAAAGAAAAGAATAATTATGTATATGCATGTTATTCATCTTAGTTCAATACTTAGGAGTAAATTTTGTTTCATTGTCAATGGAAAGCAATGAAAGAACTGCATTTTATATTGTATTTTATTTTATTTTATAACGTTTGTTAATAAATATTGAATTCCATAAAATATAACGCATTGCAAACTACTTATTTTAACGTTTTGACCTTTTCCTTTTTGCCTTCACCCTTCTTCCAAACTGGTTTACCTCTGAGAGCTCGTAACCTTTGCATCTCTTCTTTGAAATCTTGATGTTCGTCTCGGAATAGACCGTACCAGCGAAGATTTTTCATCAAAAGATGAGTTTCTCTGAGCCTCGGGTAGTACTGCACGATATCTGGATTTTTGTCGACAGGTTTATCACTGAAAAGCTTCACAACTTTCATTGACTTTTTATCTGTGGGTCTGACGACTTCGGTGAATATTCTGTTCCTCAATCGATTCATGCGATTCGCATAATTGCTTGCTACATTTGCAAGATTGACGTACTTGCTCATTTTTTCAAATGTATCTTGCCTTTGAAAACAAAATTATAAACAGAACATTTGAGGTTAGACGATTTCTTTGCCGACACTGTATATGCGTTAGTTTTCAGTGTCAACTCGCTTGATTATCTGAAAGAACAAATAAATGTAAATAAATAAGTTGTAAACTGTTGAAAACAGTACATTAAAAATTAACTTATTAATTACCATTAGAATTGATACTGCATTGATTGCATGCTCACAAACCCCCACACATAACAATCCATTGGCTATATCAGCTGATCATCTTAAAGTCATCTTATTAGTTATGAGTATAGATAAACATTATTATATTATATATAATCAACATTTAAAAAAAATGTCCTTTATCAAAATTTGCGAAGCGCAAACGTATAACTGTATTAACTATGTTTACATTGTAATAAAATGCAATAAAGAAAAGAAACGTGATAACATTTAAATGTAGCAAACTATAGTTTACAATATATACAATTTGTAAATATAAATAAAGATTTCCGAAATTCAACTCTCATAAAAATTATCCTATATGAATATTACAGCTTATTGCATTTTCATTTTCATTATTAAGGTATAGTTATTAATCTTATCCATAGTGCATGAACCAGAACCACATTAATTTATTATCAGGTGCCGACATGCACAAAAAATTCCGCATCACATGTTCTCATTTCATTGACTCCTGTAAGTACCAATCTCATTATTATAATGATTCATTTGTCGAACAAATTCATCTTCCTATTGGATATTGTATATACTAATAATTGATATAATATAATACATTATAGTCATGTAAAATATTTTATAACTTAAACCGATAAAACATAATTGATGAGAATTCCGAGGCATTAAGATCAGTATTTGTACAATAGTAATTATTGCTATAAAAACATTTCATCATAAGATAATATCCTTTTCTATTGCACTAATCATATGTATACCTATATTAGGTACTATAGTGTTCATATCTATTTTAAAACGTTTTCCATTCATTCTGCGGTCTGCATACTACTTACACGCCTCCACCGCCCTCTGCATTTACATAAGGCGTTTCGTTTCTCTCGCGGCGTTTCGTTCTCTCCACGATCTCATACTTAGTAAGCTGTCAGCTGTGCTGTCAGCAGGCACCTGTTAGGACGGTCGCATCGCGCTCAGCTCGCGCAGTTGTACTGTCGACTCGTACACACAACATCTGGCGGCGCACTGGTGGCCGAGTCAAGGAGACGACGAGGAGGAGGAGGACCTCGTTGCCGTACAAATGCAGACTGCCCGTGGAGACGATCACGAACCAGCCTCCGCTGTACGGGACAGTTACCAGCGCTTCGAAGACGATGCCGCCGAGCCCTGGAGCAAATATAACCGCGAACCTGACGGCTCCGGTAGTCCCAGTGAGTATTATAATGCTTTCATTGAGAAGTTTATCATTGTTTGTCTCGCTGTCTCTGCGTTTATGCGCTAATGCTCTGTCTCCTTTTACCTACTTTACTTACCTGCGATGCTTACTCGATAGAAAGACCCGATAACGAGATAACGTCATTTGCGTCATTGCTCAACACTATCTTTCCCTCGTTCTCGAGATATAAATCATTTTATTCTCTGCTACATACGTTTGTAATATGTACGTGGGTAAACATAATTTTCTTGAAAAATGAAGGAATCATTGTTCTACATAAGTAAGTGTTTTTTCTGTAGTTATAGCTACGCGTACGATTAAAGTTTCTCCATTAGGTACCTGTGAACTATGTTTACATATGAATAGAGTAGTTTTTTGCCTCTTATCGGTGTACTATGAACAACTTGTTTCGCATATGTATATCTTACACTACCATATCTAGGAGCTGATTATTTAAATTAATGATTGCACATTCAGCTCATATATAGGCACTGCTTGCTTTCAATGTTTTTTAGAATATGGATCTATCTTGTCTTGCCCTTCCTCAGACAGTCGGATAAAAATGCCTGCAAGAGGAAGTGTGGACACTCCTAATGAAATGGGACATCGTATTCTAGCTGGTTTGGACAATCATATGCTCACAGAAAATGCTTCGCTGTCACGCAATCCCGGAACAACTTTCGACGCAGATATGTATTGGGAGATGAATTATCACGAAGCAGCAATCTTTCTTGAGGTAACATCTGCAAATCTGCTTTTTTTAACAGCTTAAAACATGTATTTTTAAATTAATTATTTGTGTGTGTCTGAATTTAGGAGGGCAGAAACAATGAAAAATTTGATTCGCATCCAAGGCATCCAGAAGATTTACCAGCATATCTGTTAGTTCACAATAGCTGGTATTATGGTCTTGATCTGTTTACAGCTTTGATCTTACTAGGTTTAGCTTTTGTAGAGAAGCCAGCAGTGCCTCTTTTTCAAGTGAGTCAATCATCCATTTACATTATAGGGCAGTTAACACTGGTTTTAACCAAACACTTCTCATCTCTTAGCTACCGGTGTGGGCTCATGGTTCAATAGAACTGCTGGCACTCACAACAATTGGTGTTGAACTAGCTTTGAAACTAAGATGGATTGGATGGGGAACTATGCTCAAACACAAGCGGACTATGTTAAAGGTAAAAGAAAAGTTCATTTAACTATTAAATTACCTTACATAAGAACAGGTAATAAGTAGATGTCCTTGATTTCGTATACTAATAAATGATTTTTTTCTCAGTGTATCACGCTCTTTATCATGTTCATCGAGGCGCTCATCGTTTTGGTTCGCCAATCATCGCATTTAAGGGTAACGCGAGCTTTACGCCCTATTTTCTTGGTTGATACGAAATACTGCGGAGGTGTCAGGAGATTCATACGACAAATTTTACAAACCTTACCGCCAATTTTGGACATGCTGGGACTTTTACTTTTCTTTATTTTGACTTATATGGTCTTAGGGTATTATCTCTTTTTCGAGATGAACCGACATTTCGAAACTTTACAGGACAGTTTTGTCAGTCTTTTCGTTTTACTTACCACGGCAAAGTAAGGAATTTTTTTATAATTTGATAAATTGTAATGCCGAATTTACTAATTTTTTCAAACATTTTTACAGTTTTCCCGATGTTATGATGCAGTCTTTTGCAATAAACAAGTGGTATGCGATTTACTTTGTATCCTATCTCAGCACCATGCTTTACGTCATGATGAATCTCATGCTCGCCGTCGTCAATGAAACCTTCACATCGGCCGAGCGCGATAAATTTAAGAAACTGTTTCTACATAAAAGGAAAGCTTGTCAACATGCTTTTAAACTTCTTGTCTCTAAGCAAAGCCCTGATCAAATGCGCTTCAAACAGTTCGAAGGATTGATGCGGTATTATGCACCACAAAAATGTAACGAGTTTCTTCATCTATCTATCATACATTTTTTATTTTAAAAAGAAAATATTTTATCGTGTTTTCTTTTACAGCGGTCAAGGATATTGTTTTGATGTTTCGTTACCTGAACATTAGCGGCAGTGGGGCTTTAACGTGCGATGAGTTTTTAAATATTTATGATGCCACGGTTTTAACGTGGGAACCACAGTACTCTAGTGTTCCATGGTATCATATGACGTGGCCACCTTTACAAATTCTCTGTCAAGGAGCTCATGCTGCTATTTCGTGGGCGTACTTTGAAACTTTAGTTTGTAAGCTTTAAATTGAGTTTACTTTTGTACAGCTAATCTTTATTTTTAATGGATAATCGAATTTCACTATTGTATAAATTGTTCTAGATGGCATCATCATTGGAAACGGAATCGCCATGATTTTCCGACTATTACAACCCGAATCCGACCGATTAAGGTCTGCTCATTTGTTTGCTGCTTGCTGGGATACGCTGCTGTTTGGCGGTTGTAAGTACACAATTAAACAAACAATTTTGACTTACTTGAAAATATTTACATATGTTAAGTTATTATTTCTGTTTAGTATTTGCTGCAGAGGCTCTCACGAAGGTGCTAGGTCTTGGTGTAAGACGTTACTTGAGTTCTGGCTGGAACCTTTTTGATCTCGGTACTTCGATGATGGTACTTGTAGCCGCGTCTGGATTGACACTGTTTCCAAGCGCCGTCTTCCTAGTTATGTTTCGACCACTTCGTATGCTACGTCTTTTCAAGATAAAAAAAAGATACCGCGATGTCTTTGGTACATTGGTAATACTCACCCCTCTGATGTGTTCTACTGCAATAGTGATGTTAGTACTGTACTACTTCTTTGCCATTATTGGAATGGAACTTTTCGCTGGAATCGATATGAAAAACTGTTGCAAGTACGTATTTGTAATATAAAAATTATGCAATACTATCTTCTTTCAATAAGCTCAAACAACTTTTTGTTTTAAATTTCAGAAACACGTCGGTGGAAGATTTTTACAAGTACTCGGCAAACGTGACAACTGGTTTGGGATATTATTATCTCAATACTTTTGACAATTTAATGGCAAGTGGAATGACATTATTTGAACTGACCGTTGTAAACAATTGGTTTATATTGATGAACGCATATGCTGTCACTGTTGGGATGTATACCAGAGCTTACTTCATGATTTTCTATTTGGTAACCATGATAGTTTTGACCATTGTGGTGTCTAGTTTTCTGGAAGCTTTTCGCTTTAGGATTCAGTACAAGAGATCTACCACAAAACGCGATGGTAAGATGCGGCAAAAAAATACCTAATCAAAATTTGTATACAAAATAATGAAAATTTCATTTTACAGAGGAGAAAATGCTTCACGAAGAAGTTGAATTGAGATACGACGAATTAGAATCTATTGTTCAAGATTTTCTGTTGATGGAACAGATTCGCACATTTCTGCCAGTCAATGTAAGCAATATTAAAAAGTTTTATTGATTTGACATGAACTTTCAATTGTTTTTAATTAATCACGTAAATTTTTCAAATTTTAGACTACAACACTATTTATAGGATCGAGACCTCGAACAAGAGAAGTTTTACAGCGGAGAATGTACATTCATGAAATTTTGGAATGGCTATCAGAAGCAAAGTCACAGGAAAGAATAACGACGCCGTCTACCGTTAATGATTTTGATGAAGATAGTATAGACGATCAAATAAATGAAACCGATAGTGCAATATTGAACGGCGTTACGTTGACTCAGAGAAGACCAAGTGCTATTTACAGTTCTACGTAATCGTTGTATGTATATATAGTAATAAGGAAACGTTTTCTATTATTTGAGAAAACTATAAAACCGAAAGCACCTAGTCAAAGAATTGTTATGTTTTAGAAAGCACTTGCTTTTTTCTAACATCAAATAGTTGTGTATCAAAAGCAACTAAAGCATTGATTTTGCTATTACTATGTGTAAATTAATATGTTGATACTAGTAATCATCGCATCTCATTTTCGCGAAATAATTTATATAACATTAAAAAGCATTTTGTTGATACGCCAAAGGAAAGTTGAAGAGTAGTGCACGAAATTGTAAATTATATTGAATGTAAGATTACATTCGCCGCATTTAGCAATTAGAAATTCTTTCAATCAGTTTGCTAATAGTATTCTCAGACAATACTCCACATTAAATATTAAGAGCTGCAGACTTAATTTTTTTATATTATAAATCCATTCAAGATACCCAATTCAATGAATTTTCCCCAGCACTGTGGTATTAAAAAAAAAAATGTCTAGTAATGTTTCTTTTGATAACGCGTCATTTTAATGCGATATTTATGATGTAAGGTGATTTAAATATAAAATATTAAAACAAGTATTAAAATTTAAAAAATAGTATATTACACACCTAGGGAGGACAAAACTTGGACAGTCCATATCTCGTGTAAATTGACATTCGAGCCGAAGGCGAGGGTGGCAAACACGAGATATGGGCTGTCCAAATTTCCTCCCGTGGGCTGTATACGATTTTACTTGCCTAGCTAGTGGGAATTAAGTGACAATTCCGCTTCGGGGAAATTGGCGCTTCCCGCCGCTAGGTAAGTAAAAAAGTTTTAGTGTTTAGAACACGTTTAAGTTTTTATAGAAAAGTATACTTACGTGAAAGCGACTGTAGTACGCAAAAACAATATTCAGCAAAATCGTAATTATAAATTAATTTCCAAGCGAATCAAAGATAACCAAGGATAAAGATTTGTAAACATATTTTTTCATCTGTAAGAATTTATGTCTAGTAATTGTTTGCACCAAAGTAATTAAAACTTATCGAAACCGTTTGTACAGCGTATTATAAAAATGTAAGAAAACCAAAATAAAATCTATATATATAAATACAAAACTATTTAGCAACATAATTAATCCATGTCGTGAACCTCTACGCCTGAGCCTCCCAAATTGGTCTCTGTTACTGAGAAACCTTGTATTTTCAACTCGTTGGTTAAATCTTGCACTTTTGCATTGTTTACATTCGGTGGCATGAGTACGTATGCAAAACCTCCGCCACCGGCTCCCGTAAGCTTGGCTGAAAATCCGTACTTCTTGGCAGTTTTACAGATTGTATCGAGCGTTTCGTGCGAAACTTGACATGTGCTCAAAAGTCCTTGATTGATATCAACTAGAAGCTATAACAATAACAATAGGTAATGAGCACTCATTTATCATAACTTTAACAGACAAGCTGAGAAAAAAATATATGTATATATGATTTAAGAACTCACCGAAAGCTCATCATAATGTTTCAGCAGGCGGTCTTGGTCGTTCTCGGATGTGGCATGCATCTTCTTTATAATATCAAGAGCCTGCATGGCCAGTTCATCGTAAACTTGCAAAATATCCTTGAATATTGTTGGGAAGCTGGATGACAAAGCGGCGAACTTTTCCACGAGCAGCTTGGTACTGCGAGCCACCTTAGTGTCGACGAGAAGAATTCGCAAGCTCCTCGAGCCCAGAGTTATGAACTTGGGAGGTTCGGGTTTCCGAAATTCAATGACTGAGCCAAAGGTGCACACGGAATTGTCGATTCCGGAAGGTTTTCCATGCATGATCTTCTCACAATTGAGTGCAAAGTCGGATATCTTTTTCAAAGTAGGAGAATCAAATTCATTTGGAGGATTGACACCTTTTTGAAGCTGGGACCAGCGCAGGAAGCAAGCTACGAGACAGACAGCAAAAGATGCCGAGCTGCCGGCACCGGCACCGATGGAAAGCTCGCTGTCGATCTCAAGAATGAAAGAACTCAGCTCCAGACCATCGGATTCGATCACCTGGATCATAGCGTAAAAGAAACACTCCATACTGAGCCTCTGATGCGGATCTTCAAAGCCGAGCGTCGCGACGTATTCCCGGACCCTCTGATAAATCACATCGTGATTCATTACGACGTACAAGGTGTGAAAGTCTAGACGATGAAAATCATCCTCTACCTGGTATAGTGAGAGAATCTTTGATATACCAAGCTTTGGCATCTTGATGTGAATGATACTCTCTTGACGCGGCAACTCGGTAAAACGGAGACTGCTTCGGAGCCCGAGACTGGCCGCCACTGCGGTCTTGCCGTAGACGACCGAGTGCTCGCCAAAAAGAATCACCTTACCCGGTGCTGAGATTCTGAATGAAGACATTGCTGCTTATAAGTTATTGTTGTTGCTGTTTCTTCCACTGCTCGGGGGTCAGAGTCTTTTGTGAGAAAGCATGAATACTTTTGAGCTCTTCTTCGAGAATGCTGTTGACCAATCTTTGAAAAAAACAGAATGATTTTTTTATTAATACATTTTCACTTTTATGATTCATCTCTTTTGCAATAAAAATAGAGAAAATATTTTTTACCTGTGACGCTGAAGAAGAGGCTTGCCTTCAAACTTGTCAGAGACAATCAGAACAGCAAACTTGCCACCACAGCCGTCGGACTGATCCTCTACTTCCTGCAACAGAAAAGTGAAGATTCATGCAAATTCTAACATAAATCGTTGCACAAGTTGTGTAATGAAAATTAACTGTGACAGCTGACTAAGAAGGAAGTAAGTGTGACAATGACTTGGATATGCGTTTTGAATAAAAAAGAACAAATTTATTTATATTAATTCTCCAAAGTTTACAGAGCATTGTTACGTAAATGATTCATCACAATTGTGTATTTGGTATCTCGTACAACCATCGCAACACATACATCATACCATTCATACCCTAATATATATGTGCTTAAAATTCAAGACTTAGATAGGTACGTTTTGGTAAAGACATTTTACATCTCTCTATTGTAAAAAGAACATTTACATACAAAGTGGTAATGATTTTTTTGCTCATTCTTCTCACATAATATTATCATCATTAGCAGTATGATTATGATAATTATTGATACCGTCTTAGCTCAGCAACTAAAATTATTTGACTTTAAATTTACGCGCTGGCACTGATGTTGCACAAAATTGTTTGTAATTAAAATAGATTAAGAATAAGAAAAAGTGTCCGCAGGAATATACAGATATAAGTAGTGGATACAAGTCAGGGTACTTGCTGGGTGCTTTTAAAAAGCCACTACATATAGACAAAATTAGAACACCCAATAGTGAGAGTCCAAACACAATATTGACATATATTGAACTAGATGTCCACACATTAACAGTCTTTTTTACTTTTGTCTTCCTTGATGTCTGCTTCTCCTCTTGCTTTTCTTCCTTATTTTTTACAAGATTACCAATTTTTGTCTCAAACCACATCCAAGAAACAGAGACACTGAAGAATGTTACTGAAGCAAAGTATGCAAGATACAGATTATCTTTGATAAGCAAGGGAAGCATGCTAAAAACAGAAATAACGAGGAACCAAAAACAAACAAAAGGCTCTTTGTGAAAATGCAGCAAAACAGGCATGGCAACCAAGAGAATGGACTTTTCATGAACCTGGAATGAAAATAGGAAAAACGAGAGAGATGAATTTATAAGTGCTAGCAAAAACTTTTCTCTCGATGGTCTGAAAAATAAATCAAGACTGCTCGGTAACAGTGCTACGGTGGTTGAAACCAGGCAAATTTGAGCCAATTGCAAGTTGCTGAAATTATTGCGTAATTTATAGAGGACGTTTATTGCACACCAGATATTAGCAACCTTGTCCTCAAATATACCTCTGGTCAGTGGGAAAAGTCTCAAAACTGTGTCCATAAAAACTTTTCTGTCAGTTAAAAATGGAGCCCAAATGAGGGCAAAAGTCACAATGACAGTCAGAGATACGCAAATCAAGGAGCGCAAACAAACCAATAGTGGTTTTCTTTTACCAGGTGTATTGATGCCAAGAATGTAGAAAAAGCAAGGAAGAGCATGATACAGCTCCATTTGCTTGTAATTCAGTGCTAGCACAAAGAAAAATGATCCAATGGCCATTGAACCCTGAAAAAGTGCCGACACAGAGGCAACAAAGAGGCCAAGCGAGACACAGTTGTACTGGAAATGGCCATAGTCGATCAAAATCAAGCCCGGATAAAAGAGTACAGTGGCCAAAACGAAATGACGCTTCTTAAGCATGGAAAAGTCCCTCTTTTCATTCTTGTCTTGCTGCTTTTTGATCTTAGAGTCGAGAATGGGTAGTATCGCGAAAGCAAAATAAATAACCGCGGGAATAAATATAACAAAGTCGACAACTAGAACAGACAGTCTCATGAAGTACTTGTGCGTATTTGACTCGTAGCCCCTGGATTGATGCAGCTTGACAGAGTCGGGATCGACGAGGTTGGCGACGCGAGCGAGCAGCAGGCTGTGGTAGGCCGTGATAGGTGGATAATCCAGGCCCCAGTATTGCAGATCATTATCCGAGGAATTGGAGTACCACTGTGAAACGGGAAGATTGAGGGTGATCTCTTGCCAGTGTCGCTGTGCCTCGTAGTCGCCGAACATCGGGGGCTTGCCGGCGCCGCTGTAGGGATGGTACGAAATGCACCAGCGCAAGAGCAGGGCTAGGCTGACGATGAGGCCAGTGAGCAGTAGCTCGGGTATGCAGGCCTCTCGGGATCCTGCGTCTTTGCTGCAGGACGCGGAGCCGGATGAATCGGCGCCGTTGTCCTTACGGCTGCTCATCCCTGTCGTGCTCTCCCTTTCGCGCATTTTCGCCTATGGGTAAGTAGTTTCTCTCTTTTTCTCGCTCTCTCGCTTTCTCTCCCGCCCCGAATAGGCTCTATTCCTATTATTTATCTCTGTCTTACCCCCGTTGTTGTTGTCGGCTGAAATCACGGCTTGTTGGGGTAGTTTGCGCGCTGCAAAAGTGAGGTTATGCGTTGGCGTCTTAGCCCGCTTTTTCGCGACTGATAATGTATAAAACATGCATCGGTTTATTGAACTTCTCATGCTTACCAAGTGTAGAGGCTCGAGTTCCTTTTGCAGTTTCTCGCGTATTTGATCTTCGGAATATGGCATATTTTGGCCACGTATTAGAGCAAACACAGGCTCTCGAGCTTAGTAAGCAAACGGATGATAATTTTTCCAGGAAAGAGCCAAGTCAGCCAATAAGGTGATGCGCGAGCATCCGCGAAGCCGCAGGCCTTATATCTATATGATAACTCATTATTATTATGATTATTGTGCCAACGCGTCTACTGTGCCGACAGCCGACATGTAGGCCGACGTGTGATAAGCGAGCTAGTTCGAATTCAGTTTTTTGTAATTAACAAAAAAAAAAATGTTAAAAAAATAATGTTTGTTAAAAAAACTGTTCGCAACTTGTTTGAGCAAAACAGATCCGCAATAATTCACGCGCTCTTCATATGAGAATCACCTGCATGTTTTGCGGCGCAAATTACATAATGTACTATTTTGGCACTTCGTGCGCAAAAGTCGATTTCGCACACACTGCGTCGAGAAACGTACCGAATGCTAAAAATTTAAACTACGCAAAATACACGTCGTGTCAAAAATCAGTATATATTATTATAGCGTCAAAAGTGCGAAAGTAAATAATTATTATTGTGAGGATTACCCGCACCTATTTTTTAAATTAGATTAGTTACTAATAAATAATAATAAAAATAGGAAATGTTTCTTTATAGCGCTAGAAGAGACATTGAATAAACGTGTAAAAATACTAATAATATCAGTGAAATTTTAGAATTTTAAATTTAAAGAGACGCTAAAATAGTAAAAGTTCACCTCATCAACTCGGCATAAATTTTTATGAGAGTTTGAATTCCAGTTTCCCTAGATCACTCTTCCGGTATACCGATTAAGGAATACAAAAATCTAGTTCCTTTGAATCGAGTTGTCGATCGAAGTTGCTTAAAAAGCGTAGAACCAGCCAAGAACGCGATCAGTCGTGGAATGTCTTTACGTTCGAATTTCCGCTGTTGACAAAGACAATAATTAATATATTAACAAAATATTATATATGGCTCATTGCGGTATTGTATCTCGAATCGCATCGTGTGTAAGAGATAACATCTTTTTCATTATATATTATTATATCTAATATAATTATCTACTGCAAATAATTAAACGTTCACCAAAACAAAAGTCACGCGTGGTGAATTTCGCTTAAAAACGGACACGACCTTTGCACGATAACATTTTTTTATCATATTCGTACGCTTATCCTTTATACAGCCCTCGAAAAACACTGATTTCGGCGGCTAATTGATTACACGTATACTGTCGTGTGTGAAAGCGCAATTCCGAGATATTGCGGCTTTAATAATAATAATGTCCTAAAATTGTCACCTTTTATTATCTACGACAGCTATATATTCTATAATTACACGCATGCGCGTGGCCCACTTCTATACAGTCATAATAAATTAAGATTTGTCCTGGATCTAATATATATACCAGCATATAAACAATAAAAGTGCATAGTGTATATATACGTTGCGCGCATGCAGGCGCAATTTTATTACAAAAAGCGAACGCCGGGCCATTAGTGAAAGTTTCTATACACAGAAAAAAGGAAACACAAAAAATCCCACGAAACCAGAGGTGACGTTTACAATAAAATTCGCGAAAGATAACTCGGCCGATCCGTCGAGTATGACGCTGGTGTGGTTTAATACACATCAACAGTGTACAGCAGCCGATATAGGAGTGTCAAGATGAAAGTGTATAGCTGCACAACCGGCGTCTTACATTATAGGAATAACGGAGTCAAGTGGCGGAAATACGAAATGCCGCTGAATTTTTTTACAGCCCATTCTGGAATGCCTGCCTAGTTCTTGTATATTCTTATAGTATACCTATATATACACAAGCGCGCGGGATTGCTATTCCCAAGGCGCAGCCCGTATATCGTCGCTATAGCGCGTTATCTATTATCCGCGCACAGTGTCGTCGGAATAAATAACCTTCGACGAGCTCCCTCAATCAACTGTACGTGATTTTTTTTAAACAACCTACTTATATAGCCTACAAAACGTTGATAGAGCTGCGAAGACCTCGAATTTCAAATGCAGGATCCATGACATTTATTCGCACAACTCAATGCGGCACTGATACAGATCGGTATAGCGTATACTGCGATGCCGCGATAAGATGCGCTTCCAGTGAAAAGTAATCGCCTCCAAACGATCTCTCTTTCTCTCACTTGGAGCTGCAGTTAGTAGATTGAGCAATCGCGTCTGCATCGATTTTTTATACCAATACTCGTGCAAAGAGTCGTTACCAGCGTTGGTGTTCGGCATTATTATGTGTGTTTCGAGCCCGCGGGTTATCCGCTATAAGAGTGGGGATACCAGCAACTTGGATAAATAGCCGCGACGCCGATCTCCTGTCTCGTACTTCGCATTGTGTGTACGAGGGGGTAATTAGCTTGGGTTTATTTGTACTATACTGCACCGGATACTAGGAGTATCGTATATAATAGTAAAAGAGTATTGGAGTAAGGATGTTGTTCGTGTCGATTGCGCTGATCGCGCTGAGCGCGACGGGGAGTTATTGCCAGCAGGCGAATTTCCAAAATTATCAGGTCTTCAGGATTGTTCCGTCGTCTTTGGAACAGCTCGAGATTCTGCGGCAGCTTGAGGATTATAGCGATGCTGGTGGTGTAAGTACTTGTATAATATTATTATTAGTTTCGTCTGCATTCTATATTATAATATGGCACCTTATGGGAAACAAATAATCATATTTTTTTCTGGTATTAAATCAGGATGGTACAAGGAATAGATCAATCAATAGAAATAAATAAAGCAAGAAAAACCTTGGCACGCCCAGCTTTTTATGATTTCACTAGAATTACTCTAAAGTATTAGATGCCTGATTTCCGTGGCTTTTCTAAATTGTTAAACATTTTAGATGATTCTAAATGTTTGAATAATATTTTATTATACAAATACAATGATCGAATAATTCAACATCAAAATCATTTAAAACTATCAGATTATTTATAATCGAAACGCAGTCCCAGTATTAGAAATGCTACAGTTTTTTTTTCCACAATTAACTAATCATTTTTCTGCATACAGTACTCATACTGGATCGGACCCAGCTTCGTCTCAAACCGAGTGGACCTGATGGTAGCACCGGACCACCTGGATGAGTTCACCGAGCTGATGAACGCAACTGACATGAGTTACAAGATGTACGTCGAGGACGTGCAGCAACTGATCGAACAAGAGCAGCGCAGTAGCGAACTCCGTCAAGCCGGTAGTTTCGGCTGGACAAGCTATCACACGCTCGACGAGATCTATGCCTGGATGGATCAGCTTGCCAAGGATCACCCTGACAACGTCGAGCTGCTGGTAGGCGGACGTACCTACCAAGGTCGTGAAATCCGTGGCGTCAAGTTGAGCTTTGGCTCCGATAAACCCGGTGTCTTCGTAGAAGGTGGTATTCACGCCCGTGAATGGATCTCACCAGCCACCGTCACCTACCTCATCGACCAGTTCCTCAATAGTAAGGAACCCGAGGTCCGAGAACTCGCACAGTCGCACGACTGGTACATGTTCCCATCGTTCAACCCCGACGGCTACGTCTACACTCATACTTCGGTTAGTACTTTGGATGTTATATAGCTTATTCATGTAATCACGATTTTGTACCAAATATAGTAATCTCTTTTATGCTTATGTTTTGTTTAGAACCGACTCTGGCGCAAGACTCTGTCGAAGAGTATTCTCTGTAAGGGAGCCGACGCCAACCGTAACTGGGGCTTCAAATGGATGAGCGGTGGTGCGAGCCGTAACCCCTGTATGGAGACCTACGCCGGAAAGAGCGCTTTCTCCGAAATCGAGACCAAGACTATGTCTGAATTCATCAAGTCACTCTCGGGCAAACTCTTTGCTTACATATCCTTCCACAGCTACTCGCAGCTTTTACTCTTTCCCTACGGCCATACTACCGAGCACCTCGACAACTACGACGAATCCGTGAGTGCAACTATATATTTATGTAATATGGCTCTTGTAAAATACTCTGACGTGTAATATGACTTTTTGATTCATCTAACAGAAAGCCATGGGCATGAAAGCTATCACCGCCCTCGCCGAGAGGTACGGTACCAAGTACACAACTGGAAACATCGCCGAGACGATTTGTAAGTGTCTATATAGTTATTGTGTTTCGCATTTATAATTGTGCGATACATTGTTATAAAATAGCTGATTTCTTTTTCAGACGTCGCAAGCGGCAGTTCGATGGACTGGGTCAAGGACACACTGAAGGTACCAGTTTCCTTCACCTACGAACTGCGCGATACCGGAAGGCACGGTTTCATGCTTCCAGCAGATCAAATAATTCCCAATGGCGAGGAGGTTCTCGACTCGTTCGTAGCCATGTTCAAAGAAGCCTTGAAACTTGGTTACCCCAAGACTTCTGGCCAATAAATTTATTTCGATTTTCTGATACTATAAACTTGATGTAATACTTTTTTTTCTCGCTTATTCTACTCCCTGTCGCACTGCACGTCCTTATATATACAAACGATCTAAATACGTTTTGAGTTGCACGTTATTTGCTGTGAATCAACTTGGCCATAATTTCTTTGAGTTCTTTCCGACTTATTTTTCCCAACGCGGTGTAGGGCGCGGTATTGCGTCCACGAATTTGATGATGCCACCCCACAGTTTTTTTACCTCACCCCCAGTTCTGTTTGACTGAGCTGCACTAGTTCCGCCTCGGTCACCTGCAACGTTAATATTGCTAATCTATGCGTAAAAATTAAAAAAAAAAATATAGATATATATTATAATTAAGCATCCGTTGTAATCCGGAACTTTCCTCACGAAAGCCATGGGTCGTTCGCCGTTCACGTCGTGCGGAACTGGTACCACTGCTGCTTCCATTACAGCCGGGTGTCTCATGAGCACTTCCTCGATTTCGTATAAGAGTGAGATTTGGTGTCCTCGATATTTCATCACTTCCTTGAGCCTGTCGACGATAACGACTTCGCCCTCCTCGATGTAGTATCCTTTGTCACCCGAGTGCAACCGCAACCTTTTGGAGAACAAAATTCTTCATTAATCTGATGCAGCTGATAAATCGAGTAAATCGTGTGCGATATCGTTTATACCTTGATCGTCGATCGTCGCCCTCGTCGCAATCGGATTTTTGTAATAACCGCGGAGCATGAGCGTTGGCGACTTGATGTGGTTGTAAAATGTGTTGGCTATGTGACGAAGTCGACACATCTCAATACTTTTCATAGATACAAAATATGAAGAAAAAAAAACGCAACTTACGAATAAATTGATAAATATCCAATATTAGTTTATTTATAATAATTTATAATAATAAGGGTGAATCAAATGCACATACGATTCAAGACAAATGTTTGTTTCTCATTTAAGCTCGACCTTGATGTACCATGGCGCAAACACTCCTGCATTACATAAGCATTCATAATTGTATTCTTTAACGGACAGTATCTCATTCAAAGTATTTAGAAGTATCGATTTCGGGTGCTTGTTTGACGTATTATATACAGAGTCTGTTTTTATATGTTGATGAAAATAAATTTTCTTGTTTTTCTCATCATGATTCTGAATTGTAAGTCATCTAGTGTACAGTTTCGCGTATTTTGCATGTACAGAGTATACTTACAGTGCCATTGGACTTTGGAAGGATATCCTTGAATTTTTCTTTTAGTTTATATCTGTGGCTCGCAAGGCAATTTAGACAAGTCCAGTTTTCGAATTTTTTAGTAAAAAGCTTGAATAGACTTTTGTGTTGTTATGCCACGCACAAAATTTGAAATGTGGTTGTCTTCAGTTTTCCCAATTTAAAAAAAAATAGACTCATAGCTCGTTTTGCCTCGGAGCCACAAATATATGTTTTATGTCGAGCAGCACTAATTCGCGTCACTGTTTGAGATTTGGAAGACTATATTATATGCTTGGTACGCTAGTCTATCAAAAAGTTCTATTGTTTAATAAAAAAATAGAGGTTAACAATCATATAGGTTTCGATAAAATTAACTACACATTATTTTTATTTCACAATTGTTCTCTGTGGTATCTACATATAAAGAAATATTCTTCTAAACAATAATAAAAAAAAAAATGTTGTAGTTGAGTCACTCGAACTGTGGCACGAGTTTTTGAAGCTCGACGTGATACATTATAATTTATATAGTATAGGTCGTAGACCGATCCCGATGGATTCATCAGATCAATCTTTACTTACATTTATTTATATTATATACAGACACATAATAGACAACGAATTTTTTTCCTAAAAGTTCTCCGCCATCTCTTCGGCGGCTTTTTATATTTATATATATCTCACATATACATGTTTTTTTTTCTCTAAAACCCTAATAAAATGGACAGGCGAGATCCAGACGCAGAGTTTGCTTTACCTACTGTTGTATTCTGTATACTTGAATTATTGGAAGATTAACAATTACACGTGTGAGTAGGTGAAAACTATCCAATAATAGCCTGGGCTGTGAGAGGATTTCGTGAGAGAAGCAAAGGGTCGTTTGGCAGCTTAACGCGCAAAATAAGTTTCAACTTTGATGCTCGTACAAGCTTTATAAAAATCATGTATCCGATCATTTTGTGATTCAAGATTCTCCACGTGTTATATGTTTGGTCTGGTCTTGGCACAGACTTAGTAAGATTTCCATAAGTTTATCAGCTGATTGTTGAGATGCAAATGCTCTAAGAAATTTTGAAAAAGAAAGCACGATTTGAAGCTAAACCGTATAGCAAACTAATTAAAAGATAATCGTATACGTACTAAACAATCGGAACTTGGCATATACATCTCAGGGACGAAGAGTACAACGCACTTGAGCTTCATGAACGCAGATGGCAGCTGCTATAACATCACAAGTATATGCACACAGGCAATATAATAGATAAAAGATGCTCTCAACGCGTCATTGACTATGCGTAGATCTTTTTATTTTTGGCAATCTGCCGAACAAGAGTATAGAATCGCAAACCGTCCGCGCATCGCACGTACACGTGCTGATACAATGTACCTGTTGATGTCGCGGTCGGCAGCTTTCGTCACCTCCAGAAGTATGGCTAAATATTTTTTTTTTCATTTGATCATGTATCTCATATAGCTCTTATATTCCTTGCCTGTTCCATCAAACACATTGGGTTTTATACCGTCTTTGAAAACCATAATCACTCGTGTACCTTCCTATAAGAAACTGATCTACACTGTCCTATACGATCAAAGAATCATATATAATCGCGTCCTCTACATCGAGAGAAAACAAACGTTCACCATATGTCAGCTTCGTCGTCACATATTATACATAGCAACTACAACATGTCTGCAGCTCGTCGTCGAGCTTTGTTTTCCAGGTACTATTAGTAACGTTCAAGCTTCGCTCTATATCTCTCGAACCATCTCATCTCGTGAAGGTCGCGCGACAATGTGGTCTGTCGACGCTTTGTTTCATTGCTCCTGACTTGGCGCGCCGCTAGGGATCACTTCCGGGTTTGCTTTTCCGCGATAAGGGAGCCTCTCCAGAGACTGATTAGAAGATGTCCTCGACCTCGCCGTAGTTACGGTCCCAGTAGCCGCCCTGATAGAGCCAGTCTTCGAGGCCTGAGTAACTGTTCACGCCTTTTATAAACCACCTGTAAGATTTTGTTTAAAGGTATACGTTGTGGTTACATTTTTCATCGAGTTAATTCGCCTGGTGGTAGGGTTATATCGATTTTTTGACTGACTGTTGATTCGATAATAACAATATATATCTTCCCGATAAACTCTGTCTAATTATACATTTTTAATAAACAGCTTTCAATCATTTTTGCGGCTTGTTTGTACATTGTAATATCGACGAAGAATGTCTGATAATGAAAAATAACATACTAATGGATCCCCGACTTTCTCTCGAGCTTTATATTAATATTGTATTAATCAATATTTCAACGCCACGCTCTCTAACGTCGAGTTATAAATACCACGAATAGAAATACTTCCACTGAACATAATTTAAATAAAACTGCGCGGTGCCTATTATTAATTTGAAAACCATAAATTTTTAGCAGTAATATTTTAGTAACAGAGTAATAATCTATTATTACTCAAACACGCATATCAAAGCTGCCACTTTGTTTAAAAATTAATCCCATGTGTAAAGAAAAGTTAAAAACGATAAAACAGTTTCATATATTTACCTAGGAGCCCACTCGGCCGAATTTTTCTTGTGCTTTCGCATCTTGCGATTATCCCTCTGCTTCTCTTCTAATCTGGTTTTCTCGGCCGCTGCGCCATCCTGGTCTCCGCTTTCCAATTTTCGTATATCCGGCCTCAGTCGTGAATCCGTTGGGCACATATTCTCTCGGATTCCCGGCTCCATCTCGTTCAGCGCCATTGCAAAGCCGGTAAATTGATAGTACTAAAGGCAAAAAATAGTTATTCATGTTCATGCAACTTTTAATTATTACGGTACGTTGGCTATATTTTCATAACTTTTGTCGAGCTCAAACTTTTAATGAGATTAAATTATAACTAAATATAGTGTGCACCGTCGAACTATTAAAGTGCATCAAAATTATTAGCGTGTAGTGGTACGCTGTTAGAACATTATTCCATCATTTTGCTATAATTAATAATGCCAGCGCACAAACAAACCCAATCAAAATTATAATTTTAATTATAATCAAATTAAAAACTCACATCGGCGCTATTAGCCGGCCTGGGTGTGACCTCCCAAAGCTGCGTAGATCCAGGAATATCATCGATGGTAAGACCCTCAGTATCAGGATCATTTCCTGGTTCATCTATCGCATCCTGGTGAGATGGCTTGAAAGCGCCAACCTTGAGACTATGCAACTTGGCTAGTACCTTCTTGTGACCGGGACTATTCTGCGGACTCTTGGGTTCGCGTTTTATCCTCTCGATCGCCTCCTCGTATAACGTGGCCTCGCACGTCCTCAAACGTTCCGTCCACTTGCCGTACAGGTACGCTAGTCTCTTGCGGCTGTAAACACGTAGTTTGGTATAAAGTTCAAATGTACTCTTTTTTAAATTAGTTCGGAAGAAAGCTCAGAAATATTCGTTAAAGCTCGACCGAGTGACAGTGGAAATACTCGACTGTAGTCAGACGCCAGCTGCATAAGGTAAACAAACTACAACCAAGGCCACGAAAAGAAGAAAATCAACTCCTTTTTTCGCGTGTCTTCCCGCCATTTCCCAAGAGTTTCTCTATTAAAAAACTTTCGAAGTTCGAAATTCGAAACATTTTTTAATCTCAAAAACTGTTAACGACTTCTCTACGCTAAAATAATCCAAAAATAAATATAATAATAATAATAATGAAACTCACTCCTGATCAACGATGAATCCTTCAACCCTGTGTAGATCCTTGTTGTTCCATCCCGCGCTCTTGAAGGACAATTCCGCCTTGAGATTAGCTCCACCGTGTTGCTTGATCTCCAGAACTCCAAGCTGTTCCATCCAGATCTGACCAACGAGAACGTTGTGGAGGATGCAGTTGACGTTCTGCCAAGTGTACGCCTCCTTCCACCTTCGAGGCAAACAATGACCCGAAGAGGTATACTATATACAATCCCTTACTGTCGGTTGTGTACACGCGCTTTTATTCTCTCTCTTTCGCTCTCTCTCTCTCTCTCTCTCTCTCTCTCTCTCTCTCTCTCTCTCTCTCTCTCTCTTTCTGTCCCTAGAGAGACTTTTCCAAGCTCTTTTCCGTGTCGCTGCAACGGAGCTCGTTTAAACTTTCCGAGTATAGAGAGAAAGAGAGAGAGGACTTTTAATCCTCTCCATCTCTAATTAGGGGATATCGGAGTGGCTTTTTCCTAATTATGTCCTGATTTGTTTTTATATAGTAATTACGTTGTGTATCGCGGTAACTATCGGCGAACTGTGATTTTTCTTGCTTCATTTGCATTCGAGTGTCGTATTGTAAGTTTGCGTAACCACGAGGATATACACTTGTAAACTTTAGAAGGCTATGTGATTGTGCTGCAAGTTTACAGCGGTACCTTGGGTAATACGTCTCCTTGTGACAAGTATTCTACTTCGAAGTACAAAACTATTACAGCAGACTTGGAGGATGAGATGAATGACAAACTGGATGATAAAGCAATAAATCATGCGAATTGTGCAGGTGATACCTTATTGAATTTAGTACCGCGTTTATGTACTTTTTTAAAGAGAGAAGTACGAAGATACGATAAGTTGAAGAGCTTATTATTGGAGACTCAAATTTAATACTTTTATATCCTCTAAGTCTAATCATCCACATTTTTATTAAAATTCAGCGCATATAACGCGATTATTTGTTAGCAGTCGAAGCAAGAAAAGTATAGGTACATCATAACGAGGTACTACACAAGTCAATAAACCTCTTCTCTCATAACGAGTTCTCGGTATACTACTTCCAATACCACTTATACACTTATCAAAGGGATATCCCACCGAAATGCGAAAAAAAGAATGCCGACGAAAAAAAAACGAAGCTAATATTATATCACATAAGAATAAACGCGAAAGAGAGAGAGAGAGAGAGAGAGAGAGGGGGAAAGAGAGAGAGAAAGAGAGAAGTTCGATCATGAGTTGCGGCACGTGCGCGCAGCGCAGAGACTTCGGAAATCGTTACTTACTTTGGCAACTCGACCGTGACCATCCCCTTAGGATGAATTTCTATCGACTTGCCCCAGAACTTGAGCTTAGGGTGTATGCTGCCATGGAAGACGAAATCCTCGCTGTCTGCGTGAAATGCCGAAACTGGCGGATGATGCGATACTTGCTCGCAGATTATGCTGGATCGTAGAGAAAAAAAATCAAACAATAATCGATAACTTATTATTCAAGCTTTATCGTATATACAAAGTCATTTCCAATTTTCATCCGACGACACTACCGCTTCACTACACTCTGTAACAAAACCCAGAGTTTATATCCGGTAATTTTAACGCTATAACGTCTGCCTTTGTAAAATTATGCATTATTCATATAGAAACGACAGTGACGAACACGTTCGCCTCCGCGAAGTAAGTAGTTTTTCAAAAATGATGACAGTGACACGTGCGCATAATGATGTATAAGTCTATACTTACCGAAAGTCATCGCGTTGCAGTTCATAGGTCTCACCGAGTAATGGATTGAAGGGTTTTCCTAGACGCTCCCAATTGGAAGCCAAGGCGCTTACAGCGAACGCTGAGACGTACTGCGAAAAATGCATCTTGTTTTAATTGCAATGCATAAATTATATATTCGTGGAAGCTGGCGTATATATTCGTCCCATTATAAATTCATAAAATACACGTTGCCTATAGTTTTCCTAATTGGCTTCGTTGGAAGATTTTAACGTTGTTATTATATATTCAAATGGTTCTCCGAAGCAATTTTCTTTGAGATTTTCAATTTTAAAAAAGCAAAATATTATACGTATACAAAGCTGTAAGACCCGATCCTCGTGAAAGTGCTCTTTTTTTCAATTTTTATTTCAAATGCAATTCTTCGAAGGGATTGAAAGCGGAGAAGGATTTTTTTTTTGTTTCATTGAAAACGAACGAGAGAGAGAGATAGCTTTCTGTTTTCAACGTGGGATGAAATAGAGCTTTTCTGTATTTTTGAATTTCTCGTTCGCATGGTAGAAGATTTGTTTGTTTATATAAAGTGAAAACGATGTTTACTGAAACTTATATGCGAATAAAATAATGCAATTCTCTTTTAGAGCAAATAAACGCAGTGAGACTTTATGAGATGTTATAATATTATGTACCAGCTAGTATACAGACATACATCCACAATTTCTTTGACCACATTTCGAAAAATACCATGAGTAAAATCAATCAATGTCAGCAAAATAGAAACTCAAACAAAGCCTCGCACACCAAAAGTGTCGCACGATTTGTCGCCTCTGTCGAGCTGTAAGTGTCTCAAGGTCACCATCAGTAAGCTCGTCACTCCATTCACACACTGAGCACAGAACACATGATACTGACAGAATCAAGTCCGATAAACATTATTATAGGCATATGGTTAAACTCACTTGTAATCGAGCCACGGGATTCGATTCGAGCGACGCCTGTTTGAGGAGCTTCGCGTACTCCATGTACTCGGCGACGCGTTGAAGGAAGGACAACGGTTCGTTGAAGATTACCGGCATCGTGATCTTGCTCAGGTCTTTGCCCAGAGACAGTACCGAGCAGAGGTTCACCTCCGAGTGTCCGGGTGCTGGCAGCGACGTTCTGTGGAAAGATCAAGTCGTTTTTATTCATGATTCAAAAATAATTGATGCTTTTCGTAATTTGGTTATTATACAGAAGATTTTGTGTGAAGAAGTGTCGTGGGTGTGGAGTGTTTTAAATTTAAGGCATGCCTTGTTTTTGCGTAGTGTGTCTATCATCGTTTTGGATTTTAGAGAGAACTGTGTAAGTCAAACTAATATATTCGGTGATTTGTACTGTATATCAATATTGATATAGTTACTGAAGAGAAAGTTGAGTTTATTTGAGTCATCAAATCATCAAAGTGAGATTTCATGCTGTCATATTATAAAGATCTGATTCAGAAAATTGTATCATATAAGTAATAGATCAAAAGAAAGAACAGTATAATAGTTTTAAAATTGTTAATAAATTGGAAAAAATGTTTTTGTAGTTAAAATGTGAATCTACATGCTTGTATTCAAAATGTTTCATGCAATAGGGAAAAAAGAAGAGTGGAAATAGAAAAAGTATTCATTCTCGTCTTATAATTAATGTAGAGTAAAGATTATGTTGCAGTTTATTTTGGTTGACTGTATATATTAGTTTCAATTTGTGTATGTACAATATATTAGAATAATTTAAAAAATACATTGATTGTAAATTTCTAATATTGCATAATTTATTAATGCTTTTATGTACACAATGACATTTTATCGAAAGAGTAGTAGTATAATAAATGATTACACTACAATTTTCGGAGTCTTGTTGTCCTTTTTCAACTAATGAATATAGCATAAACATAATCGTAATATTATGACCCATCTATTTTGCCAAAATCTGCAATTCTTAAGCTTAGTTATTGTATCTTGCTATCTCTCTGCTACGCAGAGACGACTGCATCATTAGCGACACGTGCGATCTCAAAGCTGTGAGAACAACGTGCGCCAACATGCAGTGCGTCACAATATTAAATAAAAAGAAAAAGCAACAATCTATAGATAAAAAATAGCTAGTTTTCGCGTTAATTACTGATTCGGAAATTGAGTAAACACCCTTGCGCTCAAAGAACTGGCTAAGCTCACTTATACGCGTTAATGAATTATTGATCACTCTCGAGATGCCGTCCTTAAGTGTGAAGTTTTCTAGTCAAAAGCTCGTCCGCGTTAAGAGCTTAATACTCGTCAATATCTCTGTACAAACGGCAGCTACATTATTTGAGTGTTATAAAGAATATTTACAATATGCTTATTATATTTAGTATTAGTCCTACAATGATAAAAATTGTTATATTAAAAATTTTAACTCAAGCTTTCAACAGATTTTACTAAAATTTTATTGATTCATAATCACCTAAAAGGATAACAAATACCTAATATCCCATTTTAATATGTATGAGCCGAGTTTAACTTTCATTTTATTCGAAGGTCGAAGGCGAAGAAAATTACGCGCAGCGCCTCAAATAGTAATTATAATAAAAACACCGATGCGAAACCATAATATACCCGCTTCAAACTTGCAGAACAACACTCCACTCGAATATTTCAATAGAATCTCACGTGATCTCATTGAAACATCCGAAGAAGCCTTAGCAGGAAATAAATATCAAATATCCCTTCTTAAGCTCCCGCAATTCCAGCTACTGGCGCTTTCTGCATCATTTTCCGCTATCAGAAAGTGGTTGACACAGCAGGTCGCAAAATTGAAACTACTCGCGGTGCGGCAACGTGTCAGCAGCCTCGATCGATACCGTCAGCCGAGATGAAAGCAAAAAAAAAAAAGAGATACATATACATATATATATAGATACAGCGGAGAACCGCATTCGATCGACAAATCTTCGAGAAGCAATTTCACCGAATTCCTGGAACTCGATATAGTTTGATGTAATTATAATGAAGCGCATTATATACCGTTTAATATCTAAGCAACCGAGTTAGAATGGAAATCCGATCAATCAGAACGGAAATTTCTGTCTGAAGCAGATGTCGACCATGGCTCTGATGCCTACTGCAGTGTCGGTGCCATTGGAAACTGTCGATTCGAAGGTGAGCTTTTAATTAAAACTGCAGGCATCGTTATATGAATGAATGATTATATTTTCAGTGATTTTTCAATAATTTCGGATTTCTTCTTAACGATTCAATACTATCTAAACTAGATGAAAGATTTTTCAATTAAAAAACTCCAAATTTGACGTGCACATATGCAGTAATAAAATCAAAATAAATTTCGATGTAATTCGAAAACACTATAGGTTGAACTATATCATCTCATTTTTATATATGCATTCTAAGTATATTAGAAGCCAAAATAATTAATTCTGAAGGAATTAAAAACAAACCTTTAACGAGTGTCGGCCGATAAAATCATATCGCTCTTCGATAAAATAAATCTTCCATCGAGTAACAATGCTTCTGTTAAAAGAAATGACTAAAAACAAAACTTCATAGTTACAAAGAGAGATGAATGTTCACGAAAGCAACAAACGTACAACATACTTTCGCTCTAACGCTTCAGAATTGCAAAGTTTCACCGTGTATTAAATTTATAGCTTAAACTTTTGAATATCTTGTTGTTTATTTCAATCTTGCGCTTTATTTATATAAAAACAAATAAAAAAACTTTCTGATACACGTGTAAGAAAGATCTTAAATCTTTTCTGTGTACATTGTATAGATAACATCTCGTTGCCGCTGGAAAAAGACCAACAATGCTTTTATCGCGTAATAAAATCACCTTCGAACAATTTTCTAAAAGGAAATCCACTTCAGCTTGTTCAAAATATATATTTAATGCCGTATAGTAACAAATCACTCAGGCTATTCAGAACACTTTCTTGAAAGCTTCACTCCACCGTTTCAAAGCAACGTCCACTTTAAGTGTTAATTTCTCGACGAATATAATTTGTGTATAAAAACATATTGAGTGAATTTTTATTACAATGTGATTATGTCGTAGGGCTAGTTAAAAAAAAACATTTGGTAGTTTCGTTTTTATAACAACATAAAGCTATACTTGACTTGATATAAAACGTAATGTTCATATTTCTCTACAAACACGTCGGATAAAATTATTAGTATGACGAGGTAATAAAGGTACACAATGTTAAGTAGATGCTGTTATGCTACAACAGAAACTCAATGCTAATATCCAAGCTGATGTTGATAATGGCAATATTAGAGATGAATTCATGTTGCTGACGTATAGTATGTAATAGATATATCTATACTGTCGTTTGGATAGAAACAGATAGGAATTGGAAGTGTTTAAAGCATCCGTTTATTCACGACACACTCATTCGATTCTACTTTTCAACGCTCGACTCGATACGGACTTTTATTTTTATGACTATACACCCGACGAGGAATTCCCTCCGAAGCTACTTTTACCGTCACATACATACACTCTAATTGATTGACGGCCAAATCCTCTCCGTACAAAACACGTTTTATATACCTTTACTTGAGCAAATTTAATTTCCAGCTGTAACGAGTTAATCGGTGCGTATAAATGAAAAAAAAAAAAAAATCGTCTCCTATACCCGCAACGAGTTCACTCTCGCGGAATCGCGTTACTTTATAATTTCCAGCGTCGCCTTTATGACTCGCGCTAACGGCGTTACACGCAGCTGTATACACTTCTAATTGAAGTTATCTTGCACTAAAAACACACTACTGCGGAGCTCATTCGTTTAGCGAGATTTTTTGACGTCACCAAAATGATAGGGCAGATTTTTGCTTTCCTCTTGTCTGCTCAATTAGACTAGGACAGCATCATCAGCTCAATTTCAAGTCAACTCGACTCTCTCTGTGTAATCGCATCGCAGCTTCTTTATCTAATTTCACTGACACAGATATAAGGGGATGATTCGGTTTCTTTATCATCCCAGCACTCTGCTGCCCCTGTTACCCGAAATTCGGGGCACTTGACTCGAACTTTTTTCTCCGTGAAAATATAGCTTGTTCTATTTATAAAACGGTGCAGATATAGCATTCACAAAAGTTGCACAAACTTTGATCCAAATGTACTGAATGAAAGCTATAGACGTATATATATCATTCCTTTCCTCAGCGACACATCCCACGCACACACACGAGTATTACCTAAAACTCGACGACGCGACATCTCCATCGTATATAAGTCTCCCCAACGACAGAATCACAAATCTTCCATAACTCCAGAAGGAAACATATTCGAACGCGACGACGAGAGCATAGGTAAGACCATCGATAGGCAACTGAAGCAGCAGCAGCCGACGACGCAAAACAAAATAGCTCAGCGCTATAGCAGAGAAGCTATACCCTTGGCCAGTGGAAATCCGATTTCGCGGGGGCGAGCGAGAGAGAGAGAGAGAGAGAGAGAGAGAGAGGGGAGGGGGGCGCGGCAACACACAGGACAAAATAAAAGCTCTCGCATAGGCAATATCGTGAGAGAAAAGCCAGGTGGGCAGGCAGATAGATCGAGTGGAAAGGGGTTGAAAGCGAGGTATATACATGTATACATGTATATAGTATAATATGTGTACAAGCGAGCGAGATAGAGAGAGAGAGAGAGAGAGAGAGAGAGAGGAAGAAGCAACGAACCTGTAACGAGTGTCGCTGGCCATCTCACTGGCCATCGTAGGTGGCCTGTGCTGGTGTCGTGTCGTGCTATCGAGCGGCCGACGTGATGCTACTATGTTCCGATGCGTGTTGCTCTCCGGCGCACCCCACGACTGGCGGAGAGAAGAGAAGGAGCTGAAGCTTTTTCAACGATGGCGCTGCTGAGCTTCTCTCTCTCTGGCTCTACTACTGCGCCGTCGCTGACACACGTACATATATACACACCGTAGCAGATCCAGAGCTTGCGGAAAGCTTTTATATACAATGGTTGGGGATATGCGCGATGCTTGATGCTGCGCGACTGTGAGGATGTTGTACACTCGACGACCAGAGCTGAAAGATGTGTATATAGATATAACTGCGTTGGTTTTTTTTTTTCCTTTGTGTATAAACTTTGTTACGATTTTTAACGTTCTTGTATATGAATAATGGTGAAGCTTGATTCATTTGATTGATGTAGAGAGAAAGGTGGTACATCATAATATTAACTCTCAGTCGAGCAAACGCAACGAGCTTTGGGGAGAAAGGCTGATGATTACTTGCGTTAATGAAGCGGAGAATATGATTGGGTAAGCCTTTGGATGTTGTCGTAGACGAATGACGAATACGTATAATTATAATGTACTCGGTGTTAATTATGCAGAAAGCTATAGAGTTTGTTTCGAGTGAATGCAGGCGAATGGATGTTAACGTGTGTTAACAATTTTCTGCAATATTGAAAACTGGTCAATATTTGATGCGAACAATCGACCCCTATTAGAAGCTACCGATAACACCCGCATTTGTACGTACATTCGTTGTATAAATTGTAAAAATGTATAGTATAATGGTATTAAAAAATTCAAGCCAAATTATAGTCAACTATGCAAACAAAGGAAAACAGCGACCCGTCCCGTGACTCGATTTACGATTTCATTTCTCTTCCATTCTATCAAATACCGTCTACTTTTGATGGAATTATTTCAATTAATTAAAACCTCGAGAGCCACGCGCAAAGCGCCTTATTCGATCACCTCAAACTATTCGAAGCAACAAATTGCTGGAATAACTCCGCTTATTGCCTCAGAATATTCCGACAATTATACATATATATACGTTACGCGAGCTATTCAAAATCAGGAATCCGTGATATTTCTGTTTGGTCATCAGAATTAAACTAAACGATGAAATTCAAAATAAATAATTTTTATTCGACTCGTAAATCCTTGCAATTTTAACATTCCTGTGCATAAAGTCATAACCCAGATTCACAATTTTATTTCATTATATATATATACACGACAACACTATAGTCAGTCGTAAAAAAGGTACAGCAGCAGAAAAAAAATTCTCTTTTCCAGAACAAGCGAAGCGAACTGCTGAAATTTGAAACCTAATACGCCTATAATACAGCAGTACGCGATATTACGATCCTATTCCCGAAAGCATCCAATGTATGCGGTGAAATTTATGTTTCGTACGTGACGCTGTATACACAGGCTTTATGGCGTTGGAAAATTAACAAATCCTATATATGTAGGATGTGGCATCGCGCTTCGGGCTCTTGTAACATCGGACGTGAACGGATTTTTACTTCCCATATATCATCACACACGGTATTTTTTTTTTTTGTCTTTAATCGTTAAAATTCCACCCACCACATTTTTTTTGTTTAATTAAACTTTCAGATTGACTGGCAACGAAGCTAAAGTTAGACAGATTAATTAGTCCTTTTTACTCCCACAACAAAATAAAATAAAATAATCCCACAACATATATCGAAAAACCATCCAACTAAAAGCTCACACGCATTCGGGCCGGTCAATAATCGAGCAAATGCTCGTTGGAAGCTCTCTCTCTCTCTCACCTTGTGTGCCGTTGGTTTCGATCCCAAGAGCACGAATTTCCCCGCGCACGGCTTTGACCTCGAAATCGAAGACTGCACTACTCTGCTACTCGGCCTTGGCTGCTTACCTGTCGAGCAGATCGAGCGGTTTAGTGAGGGTTGACTTTTGTTTTTGGCTTTTTTTTTCTAAGTTAGAGGTATAGGGGAATTGATTCTATTGTTGAAGGGAATCGATGATTCATTCATTAATTTAGTTTAGTTTTCTATAGGAAACGGGCGAATAGCGCAGAATGAGGTTCGTGTTTACTTTTGGCTAATTAGCAGGATATATAATGAGAAATTTTTCGAGTTTCTGGTTCTTACTTTGAATATTAGTGAGTTTTGTTAGTTTGTAATTTTTCTTCAATTTGCCATGAAAATATGAACTTTTTAGTATTTACGGTAAGAATAAAAATGAGTATATTATGAGGCTGCGTTTATTTTTCATTAAAATTGTGGATTATAAGAGCATAAATATGAGTATATTTCGAGTAAGGGTCAGCTAGATCGACCGGCCGCGGGAAAAATGTTTGCTGTCTATGACAAGTAGTAAAATGTGAAACTGGTCAGCCGCACGGAAAATTGCGGTTTTTCTTTGAGCTGCGCTTTAAAGTTTTGAAATGCACACTTTTAACCTTCAGAAATTTGTTAATAAATCTAGTAGCAAACAAAACTACAATATCACTCCACTACCCACAAAAAAAAGTAAACAAAGAACTCTATATGTCAATTCACAAAAAGAAAATCTTTCCCAGTGTCCACCCTTCCTTTCACTCCTCACATTTATCATACATACATACATCCACACATAAGAATCAGCATCAGTATAGCAGTACAAGAACAACAACAACAACAGCCGCTTCCGCATCGCGATCAGCTGGGGCTGAACTGAGACGCCCCCACAAAACACATACCGACGAGCGCCGCCGCCGCCGCCTTGGCCCCGGGAATTCTCCCGTCAATAAATTCGAGCATGGCCGTTGCCGCGCGTGTATATACGCTGTCATATACAATGCGAGCGTGGAACGAATAAGCTTGTGTTTCTTCTCGTGACCTTCGCCCTTATCAGTCATTGAGGGGATGGGATTATTTTTTTTTTCCATCTAATATTATTGTTTCGTTTACTTTATAGTTGACGACTGTGTTTGTTGGATGATTTGTAATCAATTTTGGTGTTATAGGGAGAGTTAAAATTTGAAATTTGGCGGTTTTAAGAGCTTTATTTGTACGCTCGTTCGTTATAGCAGTTGTCAAGTGCATAAGGATTTAGAATATTTAAGCACGTGTTGATCGCAGCTTTAAACTTTCTTTTCAAATTTATATACGTAATTGCGCAGAGCCGTACCTATATAACTTATTTTATTCAGATTAGATATACGAATGAAGTCTGAGTCATTAGCCAGGAACTCTAGATTAATTTGCATAAAAGTGTGATAAAACTTTTTTCTTTTATCTTAATTTTCTTCGTCGTACCAAGAAGTATAATTTAAAATCTCGCGGTAAGGTTATATACTTTTTCACTCTTGAAACTTGCTGGGGCTGACTTACAAGAAGGTCGTTTCTAGTCCAACTTATACGGATCGTGTAAATTGTAATCCTATAAGGGAATTTATGTTCGAAAACTTATTATTTTCCCGCCTCTACGAGTGCAACCGCGCGTTTTTTAAATAAAAATACACACTTTACTTCGAAGTGACTTTATTATATCTAAACAATTTCAAAGCTACACGATTTGTCGCAAAAAGCGTAATTAAACCTGTTTCCACGAATTATAAACGTGTTTCCTCGGAAAAGAAAAAACCCAAAGAGAAATGCGAGAGATGCAACTCACAGAAGCAAACACGAGACAGAAAGAGTTGAGCTAGATTAAAAAGGAATGGATGCGAGAGTTGACTCTGAAAAAAAAATCGCGGCGAGAGAGAAACACCGGTTCTTTTGACGGCTGTGCATGTACATGAATCCGAAGGATCAGAGCCGCGGTCACGCAGGAAATTTGAATAAAACGCCGGATCGACCGTATAAACTATATACTTCTATCGGAAATTTTTTCTCGACTCTTGTCAAAGAGCTTTGTCGGAGATATATTTTCAGCGATAAACTTGTTGCTATAGGTCGGTTAATTCGATTTTTGCTCGACGCTTCGCTGATTTCATCTTTATAGTTTTTAACGAAAAGAGTAATGGAATAAGGTTTTTTTTTGTAGTATAGAAGCTTGTTATATTATACTGTGGAATGAATCGAAGAAAATTCTTTGACTCGTTCTGTGAGTACGAAACGTTGCGGTAAATATTACACAAGTCGTACACTCAATAGACACTACAGTGAGCATATGTATACCTATGGATGATGATCGTTTAATTATTGAGACGATAAATATAACTGGATGTGAGAAGTCGATCGATGGCGAACTTGACACGTTAATTTTCAAACTATCTTTCTCCCGGGAAAATTCACGTGGTGGAGTAAAGATAGAGTAGTTTGATTGTCTTTGCGAAAATATATAAGATCTTTTTTTATTGTTTCAATGAAATTCATTTATTGTAATTGTAATATAATGGTAACTATACACATCGATGTTGATTGCATGTATATGTAAGGATTCAATTAGCGAAACTGGTTGAAATAAAAATCTGCGAAATTATACATCCAATTTCCAATCGATTAATTTCAAGCGCGTGTTAAATTGGAACTGACGTCGTTTCTTATACTGTAAAGCTTATTGACCCAGTTTCCCATTCAGCAAAAAGCGTTGTTTTCGTTAAACTTAGTAAGACTCGGCCACTTTAAGATCGATATCTTGATACAAAGTTAATTCTTATATATACATATATATATATATATATATATATAAGGCACTGATTTAACGACGCGATTTATCTATGTTATGCGCATGTTTTACCCTCCACCTTATTAAATTGTATAATAAAATTTTTACACCATGTCGTTACTTTTTATACGATGAATCAAAAGTTAAGAAATCTTTCAAATTTATATATCCACCTACGACATACAATAAGTCCATTCGACACAAATTACAGAAATCCCTTGATGAAGCACAATATAATAACGACAAAATAATAAATAAAACGATGAGCTTATTCCTAAGAAACGTCATTTTAGAACAAAAGTCAATCAAGAGCCAAAATAGAGCTTTAAAAAAATCTTCTCAGCTCCATAGAAAAGTTCGTCACAAATACCGAGAGAAAAATCTGTCCCGCAACGACTCTTGAAAACAAATTAATAAAAGATCGAGAGAGTCTCTCCTCCCCCTACTCTGTATATTATAAGAGCCTTATAGACGTCAAAAGAACCCGAGAAAATCCGTCTCCCAGCGACATCTCGATTGTTTTTTTCTCCCTCCGGCATTCAAATCCCACCTTCCACTCATAAAACGAATCAATAAAAGAGAAGCGCAAGCACCTTTTTCACTTCCGCTCGATTCGTTTTTATCGGTTCTCTTTGCACACACGCACATCGCATCATCGTCTATTACTATAATACAGTCGACGGTTTAAGTATTATACTATATATACGTACGATGCAATGAAATTCGTGTAGGATATTTCTTTTTTTTTCCGTTGCGGCTAAGAAATGAACAGCCAGAGGAAGAAGGAGGACAGGAATGGGTTGGAGAAGGAAGAGATTCACAGGAGCGAGGCTTCAATCCAGCCGAGTTACACTACTGGATTTCTTACGTTTCCCTAGTAACGATAGCTATAACATTCTTTTCTTTTTTATTGAACTTCGATGGATGTTTCCTTATTGCTTTGGTTTCCGGTTTTGTATTTTGCTTCGTTTGAGGATAGAACAAATATAGTTGCTTATTTTGCATTACTTTATGTGATGTTTCGCGAGAGATCGAATATTTGTTTGCAATTATTTATCTACAAAAAGCATGATTTAGACTGACATTTTTATTCTAAGAATAAGCGAGGGATATAAGAAAATTCCGAGAAAGGAAACGAAGTGTATCCTAATGTTCTTAGTCGGAACGTTAACTTCGTTAGGATTTCCGAGAAGCAACGCAGAGCGAGTCTATAAGTCTTCTTCGTTATTTGAAATTAAAAAAGTTTAAATTATACAATAAAATGCACTTTCAGAAACTATTTTTAAAATTTTCATAAATAAATTAGATTCTCAGCTGTATTTACTTAGTTTACAATTTAAAACTTTGTTTTCGTTGCAGCGACGTGATTTGCCGGCGTCGGCTTGCTCGAAAGAAACGTCGTTTCGCAGCACAAATCAATCGCGAAATCAATCATATTATAGCGATGAAGATGCAAGCCATCGACGGTATAAGACTGGAGCTCCTCTTTACAATCAACGGATAAAATTTCTTATCGTGAAAAGATGCAGCGATAAGAAGAGGATGAATAACAAAAATTGTTGGTACATTTTAGCTACTGGGAACGAATTATACAAATTGAAGAGTTTACGAAGTTTTCGATGACATAAAGTTTGTCAAAGTAAAATTGTTTTTAATAAATCAAAAGTATATTGAGTGATAGTTTTATAACTCATACGATATAGAACGTAATACGTGCTTCTGTTTTTAATAAACATTTATTTCTAAAAAATTTCGTATAAATGTCAAACAGTTTTTATTTTCAAATAGAACATTATTCTTATTTTCTTATGCTACAACAACGTGCGAAATATTGCATAGAAATTGCAAACACTCATTATTCAAAAATATATAATCTTTTCATAACTAAATTCTAATATAGAAGATTTTAAGACGATAGATCGTAAGACATTTGATGATCTTTTTGTTTTCAACGTTTGTTTTTGACACTTGTTCTTAAAAAATTTCCGTATAAATTTTAAACAGTTTCATTTTTAAATAGACGTTATTCTTATTTTCTTAAGCTACAACAACGTGTGAAATATTGCATAGAAATTGCAAAATTGCGAACACACATGACTCAAAAATACGTTTCGTGATTATCTTTTTGTAATTGAATTAAGTAAGTCAATAAACATCAGAATCTTCATCTTCTCTTTTTCTTTTGAAGGATTCTTCGGTATCCGATTTGATTATTGATTGTGGAAGTTGTGCTTGATCAGGTGTAAGAGTTATCTTTGGTTTCAATTGTGATTGTGGCTTCACCAAACTAGTAGTATCTAAACAAATTGAAAATTTTCATATTAGAATAACATGATTTTATAGTAATTGAGTAATAAATGAATGGAAAGGTTTTCATACTTGAAACTTTGAAAACTGGCTTTGGTATGGAAATACTTTGTGTTCTTGAAATAGTAGTTAATGTGCCAGGCCTCTTTACTATAGAGTAGCCTGGTGAATTCATCCTGCTACCTGCCAAACTTAATTTTCCTGTCTTCTTAGGTGGGGGTTTAAGTTTATAGTTAGTGCCATTTAAACAGTAACGATCTGGTGGTAAACGAAGTCCATAACTTGGCTTTACAAACGGTAGAGGAACACTATTCTTAACCTTAGCAACATCTAATAACACTTCTCTTGGTGGAGGATTTGTAAAAGACTTCTCCAGTTCCATCTTAACTGCCAGACGAACATCATCTAAATCTATAAACTTCTTCTTACCATGATTAGCATAAACCTTGCTATCATCTAATATACAAGTAACGTACCCTAAGAACAGAAATTAAAACTTTTAATACACAAATATGCATTTGTGCAGTTTTTAGTACAATTTATAATACATACGGTATGTGAATTCCAACAGTTGGTTAATCACTTTAGGCTCGTAGTCTGTAATTCCCATATCCTTCATTATTGACACAATAACCTGTGCATCCTTTGGAACATGTTTGACATGTCCTGGATTTTTAGTCTTGTCTGCCATTGTGAAAGAAAAAATATTGCTAGGAGCTAATTTTACCTCTGAAAAATAAAGTACAAAATTAGTCAAGCACAACAACAATGCAAACAAGTGACCGCTTTTTAGGTTAGAAACTGATTTTCTTGTGATTTTAAAAACCTAATCTCACGAGACAAACTTTATTAATAAGTTATGTAGATTGACATTTTTGAAACAACTTCTTAGTCAAAAACTAATTTTTAACTTACCTACAATCTCACATCACAAGAAAATCACAACTCTACGACAGCACACGGCCTATATTTACATACAATGCCGACGACAACCGTCGTGTTGTCATCAATTGTCATCATGCACTTGTCGTCGTGACGTTGCCGACGTTGATGTCTTTATAGGAACACACCATCAGTGACAATGCCGTCAATGCCGTGGCGCGGGATCGTTTAAGGTTTGTTTAATTACATAATATAAAACAACTTCTGATTTAATAATTATATAATAATAATAATATATAATAACTCAAATTGATTGCAGGATTTATTATTTCCATAGTGGAGCCAAAGGTTGAGGTGGCAAAAATTGGAACTCAGATAATCATCAGGGAGAAATAAAAATAAATACATCAATTATGTTATGAATTAGTGGAATGGGAGATGGGAGAATACAAGAATATATATATAGGTATATAACATGAAAATATTCAAATTCTATGACTCATCCATAACTCCAAATAAATTTAGCTTATATATATATATAGGCTGTGTGGTACATATACTTGAAAATACAGGTGTAAAGGTTAGTTTTTGAGCTGTCTTTTTAAAAATGTATTCTTTAAAGCAAGTGGCTTTTATATGACAATCAAAGTATTATTTGAAGTACAACGTATAGAATGGAAATCGAGCAGCAGATTGGAAACCACGAATCAAACAAGAACATACTACTTAGAGAATCTTCTACCACATCTGAAAAAGATGACATAAATGGTTCAGTCATTGAAGAACATTACATCCCTCATGAATTATTATCAAAAATATTTTGTTTTCTGAATCCCAAAGAATTGATCGTATGTCACTTGGTTTGTAAAAAATGGAATGAACTCATCAAAGAATACGTATGGAGAAAAAAAGCAGAATTAATTTCTGGTCAATCATTTAATTTCAAGGAAGAAATAAATTGGCTTTCATACTACCTTTTATGTGAAGAAAAAGCTTTTAACAGAAATCTCTTACTATCAGATAAAACAGATTTAAAATGCCGTGGTGCGCATACAACAATTGAGTTTGACAAAACTGAAAATCCACCACCAATTAATGTCACATCATATCCTGATGATCTTGTGGTAAATGGAAAAATTATTTGCACTATTTCACCTGAATACACCAAGTATTTACCATCAGTGAGAGAGTTTCATATAGATTTATTAAAAGAAGGTCTTACAGAAAAGATATTAGATGACATCCAACCAATTATTAAGGTTTGTAGAAAAATGAAGTTATTATTATTTGAATAATAAAATACAATAAAAAAGTCATAATCTGCAGGTTTAATTATTCCATAGGTGAATATATGGTACTGTTGCGAAAACCGTGAGTGGAATGATCTAACAATAACCAGATTTTCTTGTGCTCTTGAACTGTGGGGAAAAAAACTAGATGATGGATGTGTAAAAGAATATATTATGCGTGATTCTCATTTGAGTAAAAGCTTCAATCATCCAAATGAACTAGGAAGATGGTTCCAAGTTAGTATACAATACAATATTTTTTTTTTTAACATCACGTATAGCTTATGAATACTAACAAAAATATTTTTAGTACACTGAAGAGTTAAAAAATTACGGCAAAGGATTGAGGAAAATCACATTTTGCCATGATGGATATTATTTTGCTATAAGTGGAGGTGCTAGTGTTAAACTGCTTCTGCCTGAGCTTCAAACAAGTTCCAATAAAACTAATTGTTAAGCAATAGTATTTTAACAAACGAGATATTTACATGTCCATTTTTTTAACGAGATTGTTTGTATATAAAATGTTTATATGCTGTGTTGATTTTAAATTTATTTTATGTGATAAAATATTTATGTATTTTTTCTAATAAAATTCATATTTTTTAAATAATATGATTTGCATAAAAATATTGATCCAACTATGCAGGCGATTAAATTATTATAAATATTCAGTAACAGATTGAAATACCGCTTTTATATACGAATCAGAAGCTACAAGCGTTTTGCACAATCTATATCCAAAATCGACGTGCATTCGACGTTTCGAATATTATTGTTTAAAACTTGACGTTAGCCATTTATCGATCACGACTATAGAAATTGTTGTTGCTCGTCAAACCAAGAAAAATAGTAACCTCGACGCGGCCGTTTTAGCGAGAAAAGCTGGCATGTTTCGTGGTATGCGGCAATGCGGTTTTATTCCTGTGTTGCAGAGCTTCGGTTCTTCACCCCTGGAATTATGGGACATGAAGGTTACCTGAAATTCAATTATATTTTATACTTAGTTAACACGTAATTAATAAAAATAAACTTTTAAAAAATGTTTTCTTGACGTAAAATTAAAGGTACAGAATGGATGCGTGCGTCGGGTGACGGACGAGCAGGTCCGAGCTTTAGCTCTCGAGCTTTCAGGTACGAACGTCTCGACCTGCTATCTATACTGTCCTAAAGACCCGAAGGGCTCACTTGGAATACACATGCCTTATCTCGTCATGATCATCAAGAGCATGAAGAAGTACTTCACTTTTGAGATTACGGTATGCTCCGATTCCACGAGTTCATCTGATTTACAAACCGATAAACATATTAAAATTTTTTTCAATATAATGAACTTTTCGCAAATAAAATACAAGCTAATTTAAAAATTAAAAAATGAATTTGAAAAAGGGCAGGTCCTCGACGACAGAAACGTGCACCGCAGGTTCCGCATGAGCAACTTCCAAAAGATGAATCGAATCCACCACTTCTGCACATCGATGCCGCTGTGTCTTCATCCCGGCTGGAACGAAATATACTTCGACCTCTCCGACATAACTCGCAAAGCATATAAAACAGGCTACGTGGAAACTACGAGGATACAAATTCACGCGAACTGCAGAGTTCGCGTAATTTACTTCTGCGATCGGTACACAAATTTTAATTCGTTTATAAATTAATGAGCAATTTTTTTATATGAATCATAACACACTAATAAGAATAATGTTTTCTCAAGGATTTACGAAGACAAAGATATTCCGCAAAAGTTGAAAATATTTTTACCAACGAACCACGTCTGCCGCAAAAAGAAACCCGAAGAATCCACAGAAAAGAAGGACGGGATATCAGCCGAAGAGACTGAGCTCTCGGTTGAATACGAAATATACGAAGACGAAGAACAAGAGACGGAGATCGAATACGAAGAGAGTGAAGAGACGGAATTCCTGAAACTAGAGGAATCCCTCAAGTCGCTGGAGGAATCGATGGGGGATGAAGTATCGCTGGCAAAGCCCGCATCTCTCGAAGAAGAACAGACGGGTCCAATGACACCGGTACAAGAGGAGGAAGAAGAAGCAGAGGAGGAGGAGGCTGAATTCGTCGAGGTGGAAGGTGAGAACGTCAGGCCGAAAGAGAACGAAACACAAGAGCAGGACGAAGCTTCCAAAGAGGAGGAAGAACACGAAAGCGATACCGTGGAAGGCTAACCCCTTTTTACGGACGTGCAAATTTTTTATAAGTACTTTATAGTATCTTTAATAAAGATCGATTTATTTTTGCATGTCGGAGTTAATTACAGATGTAACTTTCCTTACATTCGTAAGCGTCACTCGAGTACACTGAAATTCTTTTAGAAATATAATGAATCAATAATACGTATTATACAGTGCTTGTAAAGTAGCACTTGAATGAGTATTAGCAGGCGTGTGTATATATATAAGTTATTTGATGATTTAGAAAAAGAAAACATTTCTCAATCTCTACTAAAACGTAGAAGCAGTAAATTGCTTTTCGCACAGCAATTGCTTTGTCATCATTTTTTGCAAGTTGCAACAATTCATTTATAAATATAATACAATTAGGTAGAAAATAATACTTTGAAAATCCGCTAAGTTCATTGAGAATAACTAGTAACTTTTTTGAATAAATTAAACAAAAAAAAAAAAAAAAAAAAACGAATTGTAGAGAATTCTAAAGTTTAGTGTACTGTACTCAAAAATAATTGTACATCTTCTCAAATGGAAATATATAAACGAACTAAGGTACGTCATAGTTCTCTTCTTCTTGCTTCATTTTGATAGGGTCTTCAGGTTCTGTCTTAATGGATGATTGGTTTTGTTCAGATATTGTTGTGACTTGCATAGGAGTCTGTACCGATGGCTGAGATTTCACTGAATTAGCTGTGGTACCTAAAATACACACAAAGCAGGAAATTAGTCATTACATCAATTTTGAGATATCAATATGAATGTAATGAGAGTTTCTTTTTTGGACTAAAAACAGATTATTTTGTTAGATTAATGATTGGATGAAGTGATATAAAATGGTTTGAGGACAAAAAAGAACCTGTAGAAAATTTATATACTGGTTTGGACATAGAAATGGTCTGTGTCCTTGCAACTGTTGCCAATGTTCCTGGTCTTTTGACAATGGAGTATCCTTTGTGCTCCAGTCTTCCTCTTGATTGGCTTCCAAAACTACCTGCATTCCCAAATCCTACCTTTCCAGATTTTTTCACTGGAGATTTGAGTTTGTAATTTGTTCCATTTAAGCAGTAGCGATCAGGTGGCAATCGAAGTCCATGATTTGGCTTCACAAATGGTAATGGGATGCTGTTTTTTGCTTTAGCCACTTCGATCAGAACATCTCTTGGAGGTGGGTTTGTAAAAGTACGATCAAGCTGTAATTTTACTGCGAGTCTCACATCTTCTAAGTCAATGAATTTCTTTTTGCTGTGATTAGCATAAATTTTGCTATCATCAAGGATACATGTCACGTAGCCTACAAAAAAATGTTCAATATAAAATATATCTAATAAATGTTCATCATTTTGAGATTATGTGTACATACGGTATGTGAATTCCAACAGTTGGTTGATTACTTTTGGTTCGTAGTCAGTTATTCCCATATCTTTCATAATTGATACAATGACCTGGGCATCTTTTGGCACATGTTTAACATGACTCGGTAATTTTGGTTTTTCTGCCATCTTTTATGAACACTACACATAAAAAATAAATTATTCAATAAATGAGAACTAATGTCAAAGATATCAATAGTCACTAGTATTTGTTTATTTCGAATAGATCGTGGTTAAAATTATTATCAATAATACGTGTTTAGAGTTTTTTAATCTTCAGAATGAATATTCATCGTTAATAACATAAAGTTTACTCCAAAATGAATTTCGGAGCAACCAAAAAAATAGGTTAAGTCTCAGAAAAACCAGCTATTGTTTACATAAAAAATCCGCATCTATTTGCAACCATCAGTTACGCATAATTAGTTCGAGCTAAGCAAAACCAGTAAAAATGAATACTTTCAACCAAAACAACATCACAAACAATAACTCCAAACAAACGCATACACATACACACCTCTCGTTCTCAACCCGCCAGAAACGTCAAGAAGCTCGAAGCAAAAGCTTTTCTCGGAACAACTAAAGAGTCATTTGCATTACTTATTTAAAGGACTATTCCGACGGCGCATAATTGCGCAAACGAGCAAAAACCGACTAGATAGAGAGGAAAACTCGTCGACAGACACAAGAGGAAGAGAGAAATACTTGTTTTGCCGCGGCCGGATCCGGTGTAGTATCCACGTAGTATCGGTGTTTCATTATTTGGATCTTCCACTGCAAAAAAGTTATGATCAAACGTAACGGTACAATCAACCTTATTCAACGTAACCAAGACCTCTTAGTTAAACATATAAATAAACTACCGCGAATCACAATCGTCTCCATCATTCGACTGAGTAAAGAATCTAGAAACAAACCAAAAATCGCCGACAGTCTAATAATCCTGAAAAGCTCCATATACATCCCTTTCTCTGCGGTAGACAACAGACGCTGCACCAGTGTTGCAGAACTACACGGCAAAAATCCGTCCAGTAGAGGCGCCCGCGAATAAGAGCGAGAAAGACAACAACAACGTTCTCTCCCATATCGCTATACATACATAATATCACCCAGGTGCAGAGAAGAAGAGCGAGAGAGAGAGAGAGAGAGAGATATATAGGTATATAGGATTATAGGAGAAGAGAAAGGCGAAACGAGAGACGATAGCGTGATAGCTGCACACATAGGTACATACACGAGCGCGAGCGAGTAGTCGCGTGAAAATGGCGGTGTGAGATGGCAGGACGACGGTCGGTGTTGACTTCGGCGGACTCTCTCGGCCCGGGTGGCCCGACTCAGGACCCGTTGCGCGAGCTCTTCGAGGCTTGTAAAACCGGTGATCTCGCGCGAGTCAAGAAGCTTGTCACCCCCAAGACGGTCAACGCTCGAGACACCGCCGGACGCAAGTCCACTCCTCTGCACTTTGCAGCTGGTCCGTATATATGTTACACTCTTCTCTTTATTCTTCTTCTTCTTCTCTATACTCGTTTCACTTGTGGCTGGAGCTTGCTTTTTCTTCGTTTTTGAGCAAGACACCTGGTGGGATCGAACGCTCGACTTTACGTGTTTACCTGTGGCCTCTAAGTTGTTGTTGCTAGGGTGGATGCTTGGAGCAAGTGGATGAGCTGACTTGGGCAATTGTTGCTGATGGGAAAGTGATTGGTGTTGTAATCAGTGTGGTGTATTTTGGAGCTTTGGAGTTGCGAAATTGAGGAAGTTTGAGAAGTCAGTTTCCTTCTTTTTTTGGTTTTGTAGGTGGACAAGTTTTGTAGACCAGTGATCGTCGTTGGGGTTACTTGGTGCTAGGGTGCGTGTAAAGTTATCTTGTTATTCATGAAATAGTTGAGATTCAGAGAGATTAGTTTGTTTGATAAGTGTTGGTGCAGTGTGCTTTTTTTTTTTAATACTTGCAGTTGCCGGGTGTTGCTTTTTCAAAAGTCAGCTCAGTTTTACATTCAATTTTGTTTTATTTTGGATTGCAGTGCTTTTTATTTTATCAGGGAATATTATACGGAAGCTTGGTCTATAAAAACAAAAAAGATAATTAAGGGACTCTATTTTGTTGTTTTATAATTCATTAATGTTCTCATGTCACATGTATTGAATTTTTGTATCGCCTAAAGTTTTCTAATATTTTCAAAGTTATAACTAGACTTTTTGTCTTTGTTGAATATATATTCATTACAAATTGATGTATTTTCAGGTTACGGTAGGCGAGACGTTGTAGAGTATCTACTCCTGGCTGGAGCATCTATTCAGGCACGTGATGATGGAGGCTTACATCCTCTGCATAATGCTTGTTCCTTTGGTCATTCAGACGTTGTCAGACTTTTATTAGAAGCTGGAGCTAATCCCAATACAAGGGATAACTGGAATTATACTCCATTACATGAGGCAGCTATTAAGGTAAATGAAACTGAATTACAAATAATATTATGAATTTATTTAGTATTCATGAAATTGGTAGAAATGATAATCATTATAAAACCATTTTCATTATAGGGTAAGATAGACGTATGCATAGCATTACTACAACACGGAGCAGATCCGAACATTAGGAATACCGAAGGTAAAACTGCCTTGGAATTAGCAGATATAGCAACGAAGCCAGTCCTGACTGGAGAATATAAAAAGGACGAGTTGCTAGAAGCTGCACGCTCAGGGAACGAAGAACGTCTTCTTCAACTTTTGAATCCTCTAAACGTAAACTGCCACGCTAGTGATGGACGCAGATCAACCCCGCTGCACTTAGCAGCCGGCTACAATCGATCTAGAATCGTCCAAATTTTGTTACAAAATGGTGCAGATGTGCACGCCAAAGATAAAGGGTAAGCATACTCTAAAAATCCACCGATTTTGAGTAAAAAAATCATGTCTAACAATTAATATGATCGTTCCAGGGGTCTAGTACCGCTGCACAACGCCTGCTCATACGGTCATTTCGAAGTCACCGAGGCACTTTTGAAGCATGGGGCGGCAGTGAACGCGAGTGACCTCTGGGCTTTTACTCCGTTGCACGAGGCGGCCAGCAAGTCAAGGGCTGAAGTGTGCTCGTTGCTATTAAGCGAGGGCGCCGATCCTACTCAACTAAACTGTCACAGCAAGAGTGCTATTGACGTGGCGCCAACGCTGGAGCTCCAGGAGAGATTAGCATGTGAGTCGGTCAAATATTAATTTAACTTATGTCGTTGGATTGCGCTAAAGTCACTTTTTCTCTTACTACAATCTAATAACTTATAACTGTACTTTATCGATTGCAGAAAAAATTATAAAGATAAATTACAGCATGTGATTGACTATAATAATTCTATAATTAATGATGTTCGTTACAGATGAGTACAAAGGCCACTGTCTACTGGACGCCTGCAGGCAGGCCGATCCGGCGAAGCTAAAAAAGTACCTGTCTCCAGAGGTGGCGAACTTCAAGCATCCCTACACGGGGGACACGCCGCTGCATTGTGCGGTCGCGTCCCCCTACCCGAAGCGTAAACAGATCGTCGAGATGCTCATACGGAAGAATGTCGCGCTCAACGAGAAGAACAAGGACTTCCTCACGCCTCTGCATGTAGCCACTGATCACTCACACTACGATGTCATGGACGTGCTGTTGGCACACAACGCCAAGGTCAACGCACTCGACGGCCTTGGACAGACGGCACTCCACAGGTGTGTTTCTCGTTTTGTTACGCTTTTATTAATTCGATTGTATGATTGATAATAAGCTGATTTATTATTAAAACATGTTAAACTGTACCGCGAAGAAAATTTGTTTGTATTTCACGGTCTTCAGTAATGACGCGGACGAGTTATTTTAGTGGAACGTGCATTGTCTTTTATTCTTATTTTTGATGTATTTTTATCTTTCAGGTGCGCTCGAGAAGACAATATTCAAGCGTGCAGAATCCTTCTATCGTATAACGTCGACCAGTCGATAGTGTCGCTTCAAGGTTATACGGCCGCGCAAGTCGCTACAGAAAACGTCCTTAAAATTCTACAAGGTATGGGTTTGAAATATATTTTTTTCCCAATTCTTTAATTAAAAAAAATATACACAAGAATGCATAAAAAAAACTGCATATACGTCTATTAAATTGTATCAATCAACAAAATTTAAATACAAAAAGAAGTCATTATTTATTAGCCAGTATAGTTGTTTTAAAGTAACTAATATGCATAATCATGTTTGCAACTGCAATATTAAAATCGTTATCTGCTTTCTTATTCAAGTATTGCAGAAATCCGTTCATTAAAGTTTATTTTTAAATGTTGGCAAGTCTTTGATGAACTAAAGGTCTTCTAAGAATGCTCTGATATTGCTTAAGAGAGTCTCAGAAAAGTCCGGCAGGAAGCTTGAAACGCACTCTAGTTTCTCTAGATAACGAAAAATTATGTGTTTCATGATTAAAAAATTAAAATTTTGCATTCAGGGTATACTTATTCAATTTATTTTTACATACTCTTTAATTTTTTTTCGCAATATCAAAATGTTTTGTTTTAGATCCGCCGAATGGATCCGAAGATGCCGAAGCTCAGCTACTGGAAGCCAGTAAATCGGGTGACCTGACGGCTGTCGAGCGAATCCTCCAGGCTAACCCGCATGCCGTCAACTGCCGAGACTTGGATGGAAGGCACTCAACACCCTTGCATTTCGCTGCAGGTTACAACAGAGTTCCCGTCGTGGAGTACCTTTTGGCTCATGGGGCCGATGTCCATGCAAAGGATAAGGGGTATGCTACGTATTTTTTATTTCACTGTGTTATTACATTAATTCTTAGAACAACTGTTCATTATATCTATTTATTATTGCAGGGGTTTAGTACCACTTCATAACGCATGTTCCTACGGTCACTACGAGGTGACGGAGTTACTGGTGAAGCACGGCGCCTCAGTAAACGTGGCCGACCTCTGGAAGTTTACTCCACTGCACGAGGCCGCGGCCAAGGGCAAGTGCGAGATCGTTCGACTGCTACTGCACCACGGCGCTGACGCCACCAAGAAAAACCGCGATGGTGCGACGCCTCTCGATCTAGTACGCGACGGTGACCAGGATGTCGCGGACCTTCTCAGAGGCAACAGCGCATTACTCGATGCGGCTAAGAAGGGCAACCTTGCTAGGGTACAGAGGCTCGTTACACAGGATAATATTAACTGCCGAGATGCTCAGGGAAGGAATAGTACGCCTCTTCATTTGGCCGGTGCGTAACACGTATAATAATATCAAGAATGTAATAATATCTAAATTCTAATGAAAAGTAACTCGAATACATCTTGCAAATATTTTAGCCGGCTACAACAACCTTGAGGTTGCTGAGTTCCTACTCGAACGTGGTGCAGACGTCAATGCACAGGACAAGGGCGGACTGATCCCGCTGCACAACGCCTCGAGCTATGGTCATCTGGATATCGCTGCCCTTCTCATCAAATACAGCACGGTGGTGAATGCAACAGACAAGTGGGGTTTTACGCCTCTGCATGAAGCTGCACAAAAGGGTCGCACCCAGTTATGTGCACTGTTGCTAGCTCATGGTGCCGATCCGTTCCTTAAGAACCAGGAAGGCCAAAGCCCCGTCGATTTGGCCAGTGCTGATGATGTTAGGAGCCTCCTGCAGGATGCTATGGCATCTCAACAAGTTGTTACTTCCATACCACCTATGACCATGAACACCAGCAGTTCTAGTAGATCGCCTAGCAGTGCTGCCGGTGAGCACCATCGTATGTATATTTTGTACAATATTATTTTTTAAATCTTAAATATCCTTTGGGACTTATTAGTAAAAACGTAATTTTTTCAGTTCCAGTGTCTCCACCACCATCGCTCGCCCAAGAAACCGTGATAATGCCTTCAGGCTTAGCGATGACATTGTGCGTACCTTTGGCTCGACCAAGCTCCTGCATAAGTCCGATCGGCTCTGGTGTTGATCAACCTCACTGTGGTTCTGAGCGAGGAAGTGAGTCCAAGGAATCGTGTAGCGAAAGAAGCGGCTCCGGATCTGCCAGTGGTGCCATTACCAACATCAGTAACTTCCTGCAGAGTCTAGGTCTCGAGCACCTACTAGAGCTATTTGAACGCGAACAGATCACTCTGGACATTCTCGCCGAAATGGGCCACGAGGATCTGAAGCAAGTTGGCGTATCCGCCTATGGTTACAGGCATAAGCTCATCAAAGGCATGGACAAGCTTTTGAACTCGGCCGCAGGATCGATATGGCAGCCGACGATTAATCCAGGAACCCTACTCGTTGATTTGCTAGCTGAGGATAAGGAATTTCTGGCTGTTGAAGAGGAAATGCAGAGTACCATTAGAGAACACAGAGATAATGGACACTCAGGTGGAATCTTCTCTCGGTACAATATCGTTAGAGTAAGTACAATGAAATTTTTATCGTCATAACTTGACTTACCACTCAATCTGAAACTAATCAAAGCACCGGCATTTAACTTCAGATACAAAAAGTGCAAAACCGTAAACTTTGGGAGCGCTACGCTCATCGTCGCCAGGAGGTAGCAGAGGAGGTCGGTGCGACGACTGCACCGACGTCTCCGAGTTCAACGAGTCGAGTCAACACATGCTCGGCTACGTCACTGGCAAACGAGCGCATGCTCTTCCATGGCAGTCCGTTTATCAATGCTATTGTCCAGAAGGGCTTCGACGAGCGGCACGCCTACATAGGCGGTATGTTCGGAGCTGGTATTTATTTCGCTGAGCACAGTAGCAAGAGTAACCAGTATGTTTATGGAATCTGCGGTGGTACAGGTTGTCCTGTGCATAAAGATAGAAGCTGTTACATTTGTCACAGGTAAACAAATATTTCATGAAATTTTATACTTATGGTATATGAGTGATTTCATAATTGAATGATTCTTCGTAGACACCTGCTACTCTGTCGAGTAACGTTGGGCAAGTCATTCCTGCAATTCTCAGCAATGAAGATGGCTCACGCACCACCGGGCCACCACAGTGTTATGGGCCGTCCATCGCAAGGTGGCCTCGTCTTCCCCGAGTACGTGGTCTATCGTGGCGAGCAAGCCTATCCCGAATACCTCATCACCTATCAGATTGTGCGACCTCAACAGGAATCTGGCCAGCTCGGCGAGTCTGCCGAAGAGCGGTGATCGCAAGCGTTGACGGAGGGCGCCGTAGCCGCCCGATTACGACAGCTCTGCTGCTGTCAACGACCCAAGCTTTGTGACTCGCTTTCCTGATCTCGACGTGCTCTACAATGCTTTGCGATGAAGCTTATAGAGGTTAAGAGATGGGATTTACTTGGAATTAGCCGAAATTCAAAGTGAAATTACTATAAATTTCAGGGCAAATGTTAAACCTGCTATTTTTGGTTCCAATACTTTTTTTATATTGATAAACTTTAGATTTTCCTTATTTTTTGCACATCGTATATACCCGATAAATATGGAATTGATGAAGATGCGTTTCAAATATTAAATTTTTTTAATTCAGAACAAATAGTGCGATATTTTAAATCTAATTATGATTTCTTTGAGTATCATTTTCCATGCAAATTGAAATTTTTAACAATCAAAATATCTTAATCAAGAAAATTGTTTATGTAGTGAGTTTTCAGTAGTTTGTATCAGAAAATATATCCAAAGTGTAAATTTATGTATATTAGTTACCGATAACTGATCCGTATTGAATTTGCAAAATCATATTGAATGATCAACTTCAGTTAACCTAATAATATTTTTGTATGAGGATTTATTGAAACTCATGGGCACTATCAAAATGGATATGCATCTATTTTTTCATTGATCTTATATTGTCGAATTTATTCGTAGATAGAGAAAACTCTGGAAGACTATGTAATCAAATTGTAAATCATCGATACAAAACATTGAAATCGGTTTACGAATGCCAAATGGATATAAACTCGCATAAAAGTATCCAGTCATAATCCGTCTCGGTTAACTTTGATTGGAAAGCGAAGCGAAGACATTAGCGGCTTTTTAATACAGGCAAGGATGACTAATAGTCCAGTACTCTCGAAACATGGAAAAAATGCTATTTATGTACATGTTTAAAACGTAAAGATTTTTAAATTTGTATGATACATCATGTGTTTTGGTTATGAAGTAGAAATGTTTGAAACAGTTATTTTACAATAATGGTTTTTACATATTAAAGTAAGTCATCTGCGCATGCATCGAAAAATCTATAAGTCGAATAATTGGCAGCACGAGTACTATATAGTGCGAGTAAGAGACGACGTTCCAGGATAATCATATGGATTTTTCAGTTATTCGTGGCCTTGTACAAAAAATACAGTATACCAATTTTGCTAAAATCAATTTTTTATCTTTATCCTATATGTCAAAAGTAGTCTCACTTTGCAATTCACACGTATTTAGAAGACGTTTCCGAATCCTTTTTTCTTTTTTTTTTTTATTATTTCTACGTTTACTTGAAAAAAAGGACTGAGGAACAAAATATACATACATTCACTTCTACCTGTAGGAAAAGTAAATCTAAGTACTTGATATGGTTGTATTTTTTAGTACCGATAACGTAATGCGTAAAAACGCGTTTCGTGCGTGGTTATGCATTCTAGTTATGGGATTTGAATGACTTTCAATTATTCATTTTCTTTTTTTATTTTATACGATAGATAATAAAAGGCAATTGTTTACTATGAATTTTTAACGACCTTTGTGATGTAAATTTCTGATTGTAAATTATTACGGCCGATGCCGATTACGTCCAATTTTAGGCGTCATGTGATTTAAAATGAAAATAATCTTGGTGCAGCATTTGTTTAGAGAGCTTCCACTAGTTATTCGCTTATATCTTTTTTCTTCAAGTTGAAATTATTTATTAAAATGTATTAGCATAGAACATAGTATCGAATATTATTGCGCAGTGATATTTTAATAAACGTATACATTTCGAATCGCTCTCGTAACAGAAGTATAGCTTATTCAGTCTTTCTACAAAATTGATGGTTATTTATTTGTTTTGTCCGACAAACAAAAGCAGCTTTGGTGTTGCTAAAGTATATGAATTTATCGATTGAGGTCAGTCATAACGTTTTCTTTTGCTCTTAGTGAACAATGTGACTAATATACTCGTTCCTTTTTTATCCTCACCTACACATTTTTCGTACAAATTAAACGAAAGCTAACGCTAAAAGCTAACTAAAAATAATTTTTGAATAAAGTTCCAATTGTGTGGAACTTATTTTTAAAATCGAGTTAAATTCAAAATAACAAATAAAAATAATCTTTCAAGTCCACGATTGAAATACACTGCGCATGCGATAATAATGGATTGATTCTAAAAAGTACTTAGTTATAAATTTGTTATCGACGAAAAAGAAAATAATTTAAAAAATACGTCTGCTCCGAGGCCTTTCGAAGCCCAATTCTTTCATCGAAATGAGAAAGATGCAAAAGTCAAAGATGTGAAAACGAAAAGATTTCTTGAAAAAAAATCATGTATAATAATTCACCTTGAAAAAGCGTATATATGGTTTATAATTTGCTGAAAAAATAAATTATTTTTAGGAATTTTTCAAAATTACGTAACGAATAATTTATTTTCAATTATATATCTATTTATTGGATTATTATATATGATATTTTACTTAAGAGATAATAAATTGCAAAAGAAGCAACAAAATAAACACATAACGAAAGCATGAAATGTATTGTTATAAAGTTAACACTTAATAAAAAATGTAATTATAAAAAACAGTGCCCTGCCACAGATTTAAAAAATCAAGCATTTTGTCGTTATAAGCATGTATAAGATACGCTTAGCATTTTCTTTCTGCAAATAGTAGTATGTGTGCGGATTTTCAATTACTTCTGCGCAAAAGCGTGTAAGTACGTGTACTTGAGTAAGCGTCGTTCTTTTTTGTAAGCTGCGAATGAATTAAGGATTTATATAGTGTGTAATAGAAGTGTAATTAATAACGTCTAGCGAAAATTTTCTTGGGGCTGGTCACGAGACAAAGACTGCCGCGATAGATTTTCAGTTCTCATTGTACATGATTCATTATTTTGAATAATAGTTGAAAACTTCTTTGGGTAGAATTACAGTTTTGATATTCTTATTCGACTATTATTGGGATATTTTTTGGTACTACACGCGTCAAATAACTAAAATAACGATATAAAGATTTTTGATGTGAAAAATTAGAACCGTGAGTTGAAGAGAATTTGTCAAGTTAGAGATCGCTCTTTAAAGCATGCGAAAATCGATATTCATTCGTAGCATAGCTAATATTTGTAAATACAATTGAAAAACAAATTAGATGATTAAATTGTATACTAGCGAAAAAGTATTCTTAAAAAGAATGCTCTAAATATTTAATTGCGAAAAATGTTCTGACCATTTCTTTTGTGAAAGTAGATTGGATTTTATGTTAACCGAAATGGTCAAGTAACAAATCATCTTAAAAATTTCGCGATCTTGAATTATCTCTTTGTGATTTTGATTTTATTGATTTGGCGTGGGCGAAACAGGCCAAATTTGCGTAAACGCGAAGTTTACACAAATACTTTGGCAGACAAAAATTTACATACTGTGTAAAAAGTGGCGGTAAAAACAATTGTATTTGAAACTAATGAAACTCAAAAGAAAGAGACACATAAATAATATAGAGTAATTAAATAGTATGCTAAACATCGGTATAAATATACCTATATACACATTACGCACAGCGAATTTTATGTGCGTATAATTTGATTGTGGTGACTTTATTTTGGTGTTCTGGCGATGCATACTGAATTTAGCTTACAATTTTGAGGGATTGAATGTATTTTAAATTTTGAAATTCTAACTTACGTATTCTTTTTTTAAAATATGTATACAGAAAAACAACAGAAAATTAAATCAATATACTTGCATTAAAATAAACCAATATATATAAAGTAGTATTAATTTAATTTATCATAGATACAATCATTAAGCACTTTTTTAATTTTGCGTTTTTAAAATCCTCCCTAAAAGTTTTTATCGCTCCATCTTCTATTTGTCGTCTGATTGGCCAGTTAAAAAAGGGCGTGTTTGCGGTTCGATTACCGTTAGAGGAGCGTAAGAGCGATATCGCAATATAAAGCAAGACAAGACAAAGCAGTTTTAGACTGGCTTTAGTTTGAGAAATGGAACCAAAATTAAAAACAAAAATATTCAAGGTATATTTCCTGCTCGGGGGTGCGCACATCTACGATAACGGCACGATAACCTCGGGGTTACTCGACTCTCGGCGCCTTCTCACTGTCGCGCCCACGAGGAGGCCGATATAAGCGTCGCCGGCGTCGGCAGGACTTATATATGCGACTGGAGTGGAAACGTCATAACGTAACCGATTTTATAATTGCTTGACGCACATTCTTATTTTCTGCGAGATTTATTATATGTGCGTTATGATTCTTGTTTATTTTGCTTGAGTTTATAACTCGTAAAAAATAGATCTTCCGGATTCTATACGTAAATACTCTAAAAATATAAACATCCAACGGTTGACATTTTTGAGTATTCTTTTTTTTTTGTGCTTTATTTCAAAACATTGTGCACAGTATAATTTTTAATGTACAATCATTGGATTAAATATATAATTGCATTATTGTAAAGTGAGAAAATTCATTTACGGTTGTTATCATCATAAACTTGAAAAATATATTCAAGTGTCTAATAATAAGCAAATAATCGGCGTTTATCCTTTCTTCTTTCTTTGCTGTATCGTCTTCGTGAATGTCATTTGTCGAAAAGCGAATCTCACATGTTACGCTTAAAATTGTACATATCATACGATTGCCTTGATTTCACCAGAACTTTCAATAATAAGTAATGGAAAGTTCGTTTGTAATAAAATAACTTTGGTCATGTTAACAATCTGTCCTTGCGCATATATTACGAATAGTAATGTAAATCTATTTTTATTTTATTTTATCTTTGATTTTTGTTATTATGTTAGCAAGCATATTTAGATTTGCTTTGAGTTTTTTACGTTGATTGTTTCAAATGCGTTTGATTTTAAGGAGAACTCATTTCAAATAACAGTATAACGAATCCCAAAATCCAACTTAGTGCTAGTATAATGAACACAGCATTTAGTTCTTTTACATTAAGAGCTCTAATGCTATTTTCCTCTTTGAATTGATTTGCTTGAGCTCGATAAAGAATATGATCAAAAACCCTTTTAATAACACCACCTTCGTTCATTACTAATAAAATCGAATGAAATCTGTTGATCAAAGGCGATTCGTCTGCAAATAAGAAGGATGTGGTCGTTTCTGCTAGACTCAATTTGGATACATGCAAGAGTTCACTTTTCAATGTAGAGAGTTCAGCATCGAACCTTGGACTAATGCAAGCTACGCGTTTACCTTTTAAAAGCCAATCCAAACAATCTCCGTCTGGTATTGATACAAACCGGTTTTTAATTTCTTCTTCAAATATTAATTCTTTTCTACTAGCTGTTCCATAAATTGGTAAAGCGGACTTAATTAAATCCTCGGAGGTATCTATTGTTGCTTTATGATCATTAATTGTATTGATTGTAGTCAAGCAGCTTTGCACGAAAGAACTAAATACAAATATTGCTCCCAAGCACACAAGCAGAACTATTTTCCTGGCAAGGTTTTGTGGTTCAGCTAAGATTGTATGAGTAACGATGGCCCGCATCACTTCTAGAGAAGCTAAAGATACCGATAATTTTAAAATAACTTTAAACAGAACCGTAAAGACTAAAAACGTTAACAATAAGATGAATAACACATGAGCAGTAAAAACCATGGCTAATTTTTCCAAGTACAAAGTCGGCTCCTTTAACGTCAGAATCATTAACTCCACTGAATAGAATGAGTGTGCTTGTTGCTTCCAATGATTGCGCAAAAAAAGAGGATACATATACATGTCGGCAGTACCCGACATTAAATCTTTACGCACGCCATAAACTTCCTCGCTGTCATTTATAAAACCACCAAAACTTACAACTTCTTTCACTGTAATCGATGCATTAATGCGCACCAAAGCACCACACATTATTTGCAAAATCCCTGCAATACTATTACAACGCTCAAATCCAATTTTGGTTTTATCGTATACAGACATACGATCGGTTCTAAAAACTCCTTTTAAATTAAAGCCATACAAGTTTTGTGTTTTGTCAAAAAACAAATTTTTTGTGCATGAACGTCCATCTATAGTTTGTGAAATGAGAAAAATATATTACATATTTGATACTGCTAGTTCAATAAAACAACTATAAACGACTTACCATGTTTGAGAATTGAATTGTTCCGTTCAACTTTCAATCGAAACAAAGTCCAAGACCATTCCGTTGCGGTGCTTGAAATTACTCTATTCCAGCAGTTTGGTGCTGCACTTGAAAAAGGATTGAACGTGTACAACCGCATTTCATTATTGAATTTTCGACACAAATATATAATAGATATTATTCTAAAACTCCAAGCAATCTTCAAAAATTCTTCGGCCACTTCACAGCTGTCCATCGTATTTGTATTGTCGATTAGGAAATAAGCTTGATTGTTCCACCAAATAGTCGTTTTTAGTTCCTTCAAAAGAGTTGAAAATATCGTGGCGTTCGAGACAATAATAGTAGCGCTATAGAATGGATTATTCTTTCTCTCCAGATGAGTTTCATTAACTTTGTTAATTATTTTTAAACGCGGATGTGCTTTAAACAAAATATCCTTTTCACTATGAAATAAATGTGCAGGATTATAATTATCGAAGAACAAATTAGAAACCACTGAACTCTCTTTATCATCGTCGATAAAAAGAAAACTATTCTTCTCAAAAATATTCTCTTTCAAACAACTATCAAACTATTGGAAAAAAAAGATTTAAAAAAAATTTTGTTTACAATTTCTTGAAGCGTAAGTAATAATTAACGCTATTATTATTATACTTACAATCATTTTAAATAAGTTATCTTCCCTACGTCGAATAACGAAATTAATTTTTTCAGCTTTAGCCAGAATTTCTATTAGTTTGAGTAAATAAAGATGGTGCAGGATTCCAAACTTCATTTTTGTACATTACAAAGTTGTCGTTTGATATCAGTTCGTGTATTTGTCTTTACACGTCGAGCAAGACCATTTGTAAGCAAGGACTCAACTTTCTTTTTACCACGTGTACGTACACTATTTGTGCTATGTCAGTGTTATCTAAACTATGATCTAAAAAGATGCGCTACGAAAGTATATCCAATTTCGTACAAAAGAAATCGTTAAATAAATATATTTAATAGTATCTTTCATTGGAAGCGCAATAAAAAGGTTATATTTTCAAACGCAAATAACTTTCAAGACGAGAGCGATTTCTTTATTATAATATAAATATGTAAACTAATCGTTGTAGTTTAAAAAAATTATAAAAATATCACACATTTTGCGCGTCAGCTTCGATGAAATGGTCACAAATAACGTACCATATTTGAGAACTGAGTTGTTCTATTCGATTAATTTTCATGGATCTGCGATAAATATACAATAAGTTCAGCGAATATATTAATAACATATCCGTGTTTTTATGATATGCTCCGAGAGGCAAGTACAATTTGTTTCATTTCACAAATATCGCAGGTCAATTAATGTGTAGCGAACCACCTTCCTCACAACCATGAGAGGCAAAATGTTGTTAACGGCTTCCTAGCTTAAATAAGCTCTCCTTTTCCAACACAACAGAGTGTTAGTGCTCGCAAGCTTTGCATATGTCTTCGGCATATCTGGGGAATAAGCTGGAAAAATTCATATGACAAATCCAGAATCTAGTCCTGAATTTGTCGTTTCGCATGAGCGCCACCCACATTTCGTCAAAAGCTCGAAAAACGCGCCTTCTATGATGAACTTGCAGCTAGGATTTGATTGTATTTGATCTCGTACGTTGACAACTTTTCAGTGCTATTATAGCGTCTTCAGCATGACCTTGGCTGAATTTGGATCTTTGCGACAGGCGATCTCGAAAGGTGTTACGCCGTTGGAGTTTTCGGCAAACATGTCCGCACCGACTGACAGAAGTAATTTCAACTTCTCCGGTGTGTTTGTATCGCCAAGAATAAGACCGGGTAAAGCATACACTTGCCAAGTCTGTTTGTCAGATTAATATTCGCGCCCCGTTTGAGCAAAGTTTCCAGCACTATCAGGTTCTCGTATTCTCGGGCCGCAATTAACAGACAAAAGAGGTTTAACAGAAATGTGTTTCTTTAATAGGAAATAAATACGCGCATAACCATCATCGTTTGATAAAGAATTAGTTTCGTAATCTTAATTTTGTAGATAAAATTTCAAATAATTATTGATCGCAATTCAGAACTAACATAATCGGCAGGCTATGCAGTCGATAATTATACAAGGTGGTATATTAAACATACGCAATACTTTTCAGTTTATCAACTATTCATTAAATTTTTTTAACATCGGACTCTTTATAAAAAATTTCACCAAGTCACGTCGTTGCATACGGACTTGAAAGATCTGAGCTCTTATTAATGCTCTTGATACGCCTACGATATCTCGGCCTCGACACAGGGTTAAATATAGGTGTGTTCTGTTGACAAAGGGTTTACCGAGCCAGAACTGGTCCACTTGCCGAGGTGTCCAGTTGCGTCGGAACCTATACTACGCGATGAGTAAAGTCCTCGGTAAACTCTTTCTGTGCGCTATGTTTGCTTCGACGAGAGTTCGTGGAAGTATATAGGTATATGTAAGAGCATAACGACTTCGAGACTTGTTCTGCTTTTTTTTTAAGCTAGACATTGGAGTCTCGCGCCTCATTGTTAATTAGTTATGTGTACAGTTGCATTTCTGAATAATATGACTTTGTAGCCATAATTTTAAGAAAAGTGGTTATTTAATAGTGATTGCGTTAAATATAACTTTTCAAATGCGCTTGATCAAATCAATCACTAGCCGTTATTCTTCAAAATATAGTAAATATATATTATTTTCTTAAAATTCACACAATAAATAATTTAAATGTTATAGCATCGATTTTGCCATACGTTTCCCTTCAACTTCGTCAAATAGATAAATCAATAAATCGATAAACCAAATCGAACTGCGCCAAATTGCACCATGGTCAACATCAATATATGTATTCAAGGTCAGGGTTGCTGTTAAAATACGTGCTACCAGCAATATATCGCCAGGCGTTTCCGGAACAGCCGGTACTTATCCGAGCGTTGACTTTAATTATTACACGGCAGTATAATATATCCGGTCGACGACCCTTGATCAGACCCTCAAGGAGGAGACACCGAGAAGTTATGTCAAGATGTAAAAGTTGATTTCCTCCTGCTAGATTTTTAGAACAAACTTCATCACATATCGAGAAGTCTTATGCAAATCGAGTGTAGTAGTATGTCATTCACGAACAGTACACCCTTAATCTCAGGTAAAAACAAAATAAAAGCAACGGAAATTAATTAGCAAAGCCGACTTGACGGATGGCGGTCATCTCTCAGCCTACGCTGCACGTTGTGATTATCAAAAAAATAAGCGCATCACCGATGGTCGTACGTCGTTAAATACTTTAATGGGACCACTTGTCAATTATAGTCTGTTTTACATGTGCTTGCTTATATATCGCGCGGGAAAAGCAATTCGTGTCCCTTGTATACAATATCGAGTTTAATAGTTTGCAATTAATTTTAACATTCTATGCAATTTGGGCGAGGCCGTTTCTATAATGTCTAGTTTCAGCGTAAACTATATTTATTGCAGCTAAAAAGGTTCGATTAAACCATTTTTATGTAAACTAATAAATCTCGAGAATCTGTCGGAGCTCATTTTAAACGTGTTTATGGTGCAATCTCAGTCTTCGATATTTATCGCTAGTACCATACAACAAAATATTATTATACTCTTCAATAGAATATTACCGCTCACGATTTATGTACCAGCTCATTACGAGCCTCGCGAGCAACAAAGCCATCAATATCAACAATAATCCTTCTCTCACATCAGCGAAAAAATCCACAACAATTACATTTCACGAACCCGTACGTCTTGTACACAAGATACAAAATCCCGGGCAATAAAATAAACCGCTCCAACGCACATGGCCCCATAAACTGCAAGCAGACACATGCATCTCTCTCTCTCTCTCCCTCAAGGAGCGTGAAAAATTGATAAGCTGCTGCCGGCCACAATCAGGAGTGGCCGCTGCTATACGTTTTCGAATCGCCCACGCGCTGGATTTCCTCTCTCACAAGCGAGAGAGCACGAATATAAGCCGGGCTACTTATTTATAACCGGTACAGCGACGTTCGAAAGCCGAGGTGTGTTCTGATTTTTTTTTCTTCTTCATCTTCTTCTGCTTGTGCTTGTTGAGGTTGGCTTATATATGTGGCGCGCGTGGATGAGCGCGAGGGGTTTTATTGAGTTATTTAAGAGCTTTTTATGGCTTTTAACGAGAGGTAATTTTGTTGGAACGATTTTTTTTTCATAGAGGGATATCGAGTTGATGAGGTAAAGATCGTTGGGTTTGACCTTTGCCGATTTTTAGAGGTGAACTCAAATTTGCGGTAGAGATTCTTCTCTCCTATTATAAGTAGTAAGTAAAATAAAATAAATAATTTATTTATCAAAAGGATAAATCTGAGAATTTTAACAAGATAACGAAGCAGGAAATGACCAAGTAAAATTTACCGCGCAATACCGATCGACAGCCAAACGGAAATTCAAATTCAACACGATATTTCGATTATAATATACCCACGCGTATACATGCAAATCGTCACCCATAACAATGAAAGACTTTCTAAATCGTAATCAATCCCGAATTAACCCAGACGAAAAATTCCAGCCTCCACATCGCCCATATTTAATCAATCCCCTATAGACTCGGAAGCGCGAAAGCTGCTCTGCCCTCACGACTCAGCTTGTACACTTACATGAAAATAATTCATGCGCCGAGAATTGCATCTCTTAAGCTACATACACACACACACACGCGTGAGCGAAATTTCCTGTTGTCGCAGAGTTGCTCGTTTTATGGGTGGAGCAGGTTCCTGCTGTGGCGCGCACTTTAAATGCGAACGTTACATAGGCGGCGTCTCATTTTTTTTCGCGGAGTGGAAAATTTACGGCTTTAATAACCATTTTACAGAGCTGAGAGAGAGTGAGAGAGAGGTGTTTGGAGCGAGATAGAGGATGAAATTTATTGGATCTAAGTGAGCGTTTATGTGGGAAAAATTTTTGATCGTTAGGAGGTATAGTTGATGCGCGAAGACTATCGCGCGTGGGTCGTAAAACGAGTCGTAAATGACATTGATGGGTTGAGGTTTTACGGAGCATGAGGAATTTGAAAATGGAGTGTCATTTTTTAGCAATGATGATAGATTGTTGGAGTAATTACTTACATTTTTGTTAATTATTTACGCGTTATTTGACGCTCTTTTATAATCCATTGTAATAAAAAACTCACGCCTCGTTGAATTCCACGTACGTTGAGCTTGACTGCTCTGGGGCGGAAAAAATAATCTGAAATTCTGAAGCCATTATTCAGATTTCGCTATACAGCCTCCCGAAAATCGATGCTAAATAAACCCCCTTCTCGTGCGCTGCTATACTCGCGTACATGCGTTTTATAAATAATTCAGCCCTAGCGGCCCGCAGCCAATGAACGGCCAATGAAAGCCTTTCTTATTCCCGGAGCGTAAAGAAGCTTCGTGAAATCTTTATCGTTTGTTACGTGAACTGCTGCCGTTATTATTTATCGCTAGTGTGCGGCGCTCAGAGGCGAGATTTGAGGGAAATTCAGTATGAATCGACTGCCTGTTTTTTGCACTTCCAAGTTTTAATTGTACGCAGTCACTTATTATGTAGTTTTAATTGAGGCGGCAGCGTATTAGCGAATACTTTGAGCTTTTCTTCTCGAAATTCCATTAATAAGACCTACGTCGAGAGGCAATGGGGCGACGTAAGCGAGGAATTTCAAATAGTCGATGACATATTTAAATGTTTTACTACCCCACGCGCTCGTGCAAGAGAGAGAGAAAGAGAACCAACTTGGTGTACACTTACAAGAAAGTATTATAATTAGGCCAGAGAGAGAGAGAGAGAGAGAGAGAGAGAGAGGAGAGAGAGAGAGAGAGAGAGAGAGAGAGAGAGAGAGAGAGAGAGAGAGAGAGAGGAAAGTTTTTACTACTTCTCGGTATAACGGTAGTATCAAAAGAAACGCACAGCTGTATATATACGAGACTACTTTTTACTGGCCTCTAATCAACGTTTTGCTTCTTCAAAGCTGATTCCGAGCGACTATAAAACGTATTTCCTTCTTTGCATAAAGTATGCAACGATGTCTATGAATACGCTTAAAAAAGGGGTATTTAATTTTAAAGCTCCGGCGATGTGCTTTCGGTGTAGATTTAAATTTTCCGTCACGGCGATTACGTTTTTCTATTTTTTATCAATCTGCTGGGAAATTCAAATTGAACATTTTCAAGCGAAAACTGCCCTCCCCGAAAATTGCATAACAATCGATAACACCTCGTTTACATATCACGTTTAGATAATCAGGCTACTAATAATAAATTTAATTCCATTAAGAAAAAATAAAAAGCAGCCACCGCAAGGATCATAACTCAAAGGGCCAGCTTCTATTTTTCACTTTCTCGCGGCGCTAAAAGCTTAGAAATTACATAAGCTTCTATGCATATAGCGCAGCCGAGAAAAATCAGCGTCATCTCGAAAGTTTTTAACGCTCTGCGCAAACGATTCAGCTACAGACGTAATCGTAACTGGTGCTTCGCAAGGAAAACTCAGAGTTTCCTACACGCATTTTCGATTATTTTACTACACCGGTAAACTCTACACAATCGGGTAACCAATTGTTATACATTGTTGCAACAATAGATAATGCGATGTGTAGAGTTTACCGGGGTGTAGTAAAAAAATAATCGAAAATGCGTGTAGGGAAATTTTGTGCAGTGAATATCCGTGAAGAATTTTTACGTGTACAAAATAACTGTGTAGAGCTATTTTCGTGTAGTGCGTAGAACTTTTTTTATGTAGAGTTTACTCAGCGTCTCGAGACGCGGCGTGGGTGGAAGCGCAAGCGGAAGTTAACGGGAGAGAGAAGGGACAGCTGCGAGCACGCTGCCACCCACGCAGGTAGTCAGTCCATTGGGAGAGCTGGTAGCGTGAAGACGCAGTCCGTTCCAGTGTGTGCGCTGGGACGCTTCCTCCTCCGCAGAGCACAGTAAGGAGAGGAGTCCCTGTTCGGAAAGTGAAGCGACGCTAAGGAAGATTGCAACGATGCCGCTTGAAAGCCCAGGTGAACCAGCAGAAGCCGAAGCCAGCGTCGCCGTTAATAGGTAAAATACTTGAACAGTGTCAACAATTTTAAATTATGCATCTACGGAGTAAAATAGGGACGGCTCTTTTTTCTCCCGCGGCGCATATGCCATTTTTCTCCACACCGAGCGTCAAGTGCGCACCTTAGCGTTCGCTAGTAGCGTGGTGTGGAAAAACTACTTTATATTACTATTATTCAGCTTTATAGTAACGCAGTATTGTTCATTTGCAGGCAGGAGAACGTCTCCATCGATCTGCAAAAATTTAACAAGCGTGCAGCGAGATGCAGCAAAAGAAAAATTTACAAGTAAAAGAATTCGGTAGATTGTCAATTGTATTTGTAAAAACAAAAATGTGTCCAAGTCACCTCTACAGTTCAGCTTGTCAGGCATTCGATCGTTGACGCCCATGAATTCGATCTCACTATTTAACATGGAATGTATAATCGGTTAGTAAACTATCACAGCTATTTATCACGGTATGGGTTAGTAAAGTAGGGGTTGAATTCATGGCACTCGTCCAACGATCAAACAACCATTCCAAGTGAATCGACAACAACTACCCCAGACAGTGAGTTGTCATCCATTTACTGAGAAGCATCGGACACACTTATAACTAAGATTTTTGAACTTCTATATATACTAACCGGGAAGGTATCTCGCCGCTTGCGAGAAGAGTCAAAGTGTAAATGTATGAGATCGCCACCTACTTGTAAACTGCTGGTACTACCCGATGATAGACATATAAATGTACAATACGAGTTAGTCCTATTTGTTATTGCAGCAGACTACGAGAGGAACAAATAGATATAGGCATGAACAAAAAGATCACTAAAAAAATTTAAAAAAAAGAAAAATTGGTATATTTCTCCGGTTTATCTGGTTATATAATATGTATATAACTGCAGCGCTAATAATTTCCAAACTGTTTTTTTTTAATTTTGCCCATATGTATAAACATTTAGATCAATAAAAAAATTTTTTAAAATGAATAAAAAAGAATTGGTATATTTTAAAATTTGTGTATTTCCCCTGTTTATCTGGTCATATAATATGTATATAACTGCAGCGCTAATAATTTTCAAACTGTTTTTTTTTTAAATTTTGCCCATATGTACAAACATTTGGATCAATAAATAAATTTTAAAAAAAGAATAAAAAAGAAGAATTGGTATATTTTAAAATTTGTGTATTTCCACGGTTTACCTGGTTATATAATATGTATATAACTGCAGCGCTAATAATTTTCAAACTATTTTTTTTTAATTTTGCCCATATGAACAAACATTTGTATCAATAAATAAATTAAAAAAAAAGAATAAAAAAGAAGAATTGGTATATTTTAAAATTTTTGTATTTCGACGGTTTATCTAGTTATATAATATGTATATAACTGTAGCGCTAATAAGTTTCAAACTGTTTTTTTTTTTTAATTTTGCCCATATGTGTAAACATTTGGATCAATAAAAAAATTAAAAAAAAGAATAAAAAAGAAGAATTGGTATATTTTAAAATTTGTGTATTTCCACGGTGTATATAGTTATATCGAGTTATAAGTAGTGTAAGCGGCCGAATCAGCAAATAAGGCAGTTTTAGCATTTAGATCTATTATATCGCTTCAGCGGTCCACTCGCTGCGTATCAATTCAAAGCATACATAGGAGCGATTTGAGTTGGCGAATCAGTATAGAGCTGAAAATTTCGCACTATGTTCATCTGCTAGCAAAAAGCCATCGCGACTGTACATTATGGCAATTCAGCCGCGTATATATACACACCGCGCGATCTGTAATTTCCCAACGTAAGTGCATTAACGCGCACAAAGAAACGCACCAAGATATAAATATGCAATATCGTCGTGTTGTTCCAGATATTCTCCGCTTCGACGCTTGATTGGTTTCTTCTTGATTATTCGCTTCTTTTCTCGAGCCATTTTTGAGCTCACTACACATATAGGTATGTACGTGTGGAAACGACAATAGTTCACGGCGCGATCGGCTATTCTTCTATATGTGGGTTAAAATATGAATTCTATCGCTGCGCTAAGGTGGTCCGGTTTTCATCATATCTGATGCCCGCCGGCGGCAGGAAGTGAGAGAATGTTCAGGTTCGTTTCCGCTGGGTTTTTTTTTCGTCCCTCGCATTTTTTCATTCTCTCTCGCCGCGCGGCATTTTATCTTTCACTCTGGGCAGCTGCTAGCCAGGGTTTATAAATAGAGGGATGGAGCAGGAGGCTTTAATGAAAATTGCCGGGATTTCTGGGATTGTTGTTGTTTGCCCGGAGACAAGAGGTTTTTTAAGATGGGATTGGACGTGACCCTATTTTACGTTGTTTTATCGGGAAATTTATTTACGAAATTATCAGAGGCTTGATTTGCGAGGATAACTGGACGTAAATCAATCTAACGTATTCGTGTCATAATTGCCTATAACGCAATGAAAACCATATAAACTCAACAGAAAGAGCCTCAAAAGTCTATAACCGAGTTAAAATTTCAATCGTAGCATCCCTGCCAAAATCCCCGAATAAATCACTCGTCCTACTGCAGCTCGAACAACAGTTTACGACTACATTGTTTTAGAGATATGGGTGATTCTGCCGTAACTGGCTCATTCTGCGCGCCTGCTTCCCAGGCGTTTACACATTTGAAAAAAAATCGCACAAGCGGTTTTATGTATGTCTGGCATAACTAACTATATTTACCAATAGTTAAAACCGAGTATGCAGGCTTATATTTAAAACTACGCAATATAATAGGCCTCAAATGTCAGTTCCGTAACCTGTCTCCAACACGGATTTCAATCTAAAAGGTCGATGCAGATAAAAGTACGACATGTAAAAAAAATTCCATCATATATAGTATGAACTATAGACCTATTACAATATATTTTTCATGGTTTTGGGATTAAAATTAATTATTTAATATTAAAGCTTGGCGCTTACTCTTTGACGCCCGTTTTTGCATTAAAAAGGTACCCTCTACATTACCTTATGTTAAAAGCGTTCTAGTGTGTCATATAGCGCCGCCTATCGGTAGAATTTCAAACTATATACTACTATTTATGAAATCCAACCGTAGCATGGTTCCAAAATTCAAAATTGTGGAAGTGAGAGCTGATTTTTCATCAGAAATTTCGAAAAAAAGCACAACCTGTCAGTTCCGTAACGCTAGTAAACTACTACTTAGCAACAATGTATTTAAACATATAGGGCGTTTTTCTCGAGTAAATAGTAAGTATTTTCGAATATATGTGCAAAGAATTGTTTATAATAATTACGCTAGGCTATGCGAGCTGATAAACGCCTAAATGTCAATTCCGTAACCGTCAGTTCCGTAACACATAATACAGTAAGTATCATTAATACATTAATAATGTCCTAATCATTGCTTTTTTAGTATTTAAATGGCTCCAGTTACAAGGAAACGTCTAATAAGAGTCTAATTTTTTTTAAATAATTCGTCATTTAACGATATTGCGATCTTCGTGAATAAACGAACAGGCTGTCAAATATTGAGTGAATATACATATACATATAGATAGATAGATAGATATATATATCTTAGACGATTGAATTTTTTTTTTTACCAAGTTAAATTAAAATTTACTGGAGTTTTAGTAGCGCGAATTACAAAAATGTCAGTTCCGTAACCTAGTCAAATATGGATTCTTCACATAAGTTGTTATAAAAGTTATATGTTGTGGTTTAGCTTTAGGGACTTGTTTTGTATGTAATTCCAGTTAGAATGACCGTCCGATAAGTTAAAAATAGTCGATTTTAGTATAGAACATTTTTGTGCCCGTTTTGAGCCAGTTACGGCAGAATCACCCATATAAGTAATCAAAAAATTTTCAAAAAAAAATTCAAACCTTGATATCTTAAGAACCATAGGGGTTTTAAAGCTGCGCAATGAACTTAGCCAAAGCACATTAAATATCTACCTTTTCTCAAAATCTCAAGTGCAATAAGGCCTTTTTACGCCCGTAATCGAGACTTCAAAAAATATCATTTTTTTAAGTTTTAGATTTATTACTGAAAAAATAAGTAGTTAAATCACTTGAAATTTTACTGGAATATAGTTTGACACGTAACCCATCAACATATTTTTTTCATGAGGTTATGATGTTTAGTTTCAGAGATATTAATTTTTTTTTTTTAAATCGGTTTTTTCATTTTATCTGCCGAACGGAACGGTCAATCCTGAGGACCAAACGGGGAAAAGTAGGTAATTTTATTATCTTTCAAATGCATTTTAGGCGAATTGTTTGTAACAATGGAATGATTGAAAAAAAAACGAAAATAATGTTTTCGAAAATCAAAAAATGGCCATAAAAAAATGATTGAAAAAATTAAAAAATAAATGTTTTTCCTGAATTCAAAATCCAAAATTAGATATGCACGTCAAATTTTATATTGACAGAGTAGTTTCAGAAATATCACGATATACATATACACACACACATCAAAAACCGCTGCCAATTCTTTGGCACGTAGCTTCCTTCAACATTATGTATTGCTTAATATCAGAATTGTTTTTACTTCATACATAATTCTATCATTTTTTTTTATGGATACAATTATTTTGAATCAATTACATATATATAATTATCTCTGTCTCTCTCTCTCTCTCTCTCTCTCTCTCTCTCTCTCTCTCTCTCTCTCTCTCTCTCTCTCTCTCTCCCTATCTTTCTTTCGTATATCTTGCATAGCTAATTGTTAAACTGATCTTCAAGAGACATCACCCTCCCTTTTTTACCTAACATCTTATTTACTAACACTTTAAAATATTTTATTAATGCTATATAATACTAACTAAATCGAAAATTTTAAATTGATTATTGCCTTTTTACTCCAGTTATCGCGTCACGTAAAAATAACGATTCATAGTATACAGGGTGAGAAAAAAAATTTTGAAGCTTCATATCTTCGAAACTAATTGGTTTCGTAAACAACCCAAACATAGTGATCAAGATGCTATATAATACTAACTAAATCCAAAATTTGAACTTGATTAATGCCTTTTTACTCCAGTTATCGTCTCCCATAGAAAAACGACTTTTTTCAGTTTATGATGTTTTTCTTCGATGAACTGACTTAAAATTAAAGTGGTACATAGTTCTAATTACCTTCAATAATCATGTATTTTTTTAGAATGATTCACTATTTAGTTTTTGAGTTATAACGATTTAAAAAAATTTCACTTTATGGTGTATAATAAAAGAACGACGAAAGATAATATAAATTCTCCGCGGTAAAAAGATAGGTAATTTTATTCTCTTTCATGTGCATATTAAGCAATTTACTTTTATTAACTTTTTCAATAACTTTATCGGAGAAAACTGAAATCTCAAAACTAAAAAATCGCTATAAAAAAAACACGCCTACAAAATGTAAAACGGACTGTTTTCCCATCATGCTATAGTAAAAACGAAGAAAACGAGAGTGTGAATCAAAATCCACTGAGTAGAAGCTGAGATCAGAGTGCGACGAACGAACACACACACACACACACACACACACACACACACACACACACACACACACACACACACACACATACACACACACATCCATACGGACATTTTCTAAAAACACTATTTTTTGACTAAAAATACATCAAAACACACTTTCTACATGTTTTTACACAAACTCAAAAAATCACTATTACAAGGCTTCCTTAGGATTTCAAGTTTCGAAAGCTACGGATCTAGACTAGACTTGTTTTTATCTCACCGTTTCAGCACGTGATTAAATCATGATTTTTTTCACGTTAGTCTTTGTTGACGTTACCGATCACTGGTTAAAAACGTGAAGTGTCAGGCCATCCTGAATGATGCAATGTAATCGGATGAATTCGTCTGATCAACTCTAATTCTATTGAGTATTTCAGAAGAGTTTGTGTACTGTAAACCTTCTTCTTTTACAGGATTTATCTATACCTAACAATTTTAATAAGCACAATAATTTTCATATACCTAACTATTTTGATCTTTCAATTTTGTCTAAAATTCAAATACTCAAATTTATACTTGACAGCAGCGATTTAAAATTAATTATCCCGCCAAATTATCAAATCAAAAATAAGGTATGTACACGTGACTCGACGGAATAATTCAATCAATTTATCGTAATTTCGTTAAACCCTCGAGCAAATGTTATACCACACGTCAAAAATAATCACATATAGAACGGCTGCGATATAGAGACTTGCGAGTGATGATTGCGGATCATAAGCTCGTGCCCGTTCATTCACATTGCCGATTCTGCCACGATAGTATCTATACAGGCGCCAAGACGTGCTGTCGCGACTAACGCGCAACGTTTGGAAACGTAAGTATGATTATTTCCGTTTATATCTTTACTAAAAAATGTTAGTAAATTGAAAGATGGATATCTGTTAGTTTATGTTAGTTTACGTGCCATGAGTTGCACTTTTTAAATTAACCGCTGTGTTTTTTAGACTATATTAAAAGAGATCGACAAAAAAGAAGATACAAAAATTGCAAGCAAGCACAGCAACACTAAAAAACGTCTCGATTTTTACTCAAATTTTAAAAAATCTTCACACAAAATCCAATCGCCTCATACATATATCGTCCTAAGTTTACAACAAGCGCAGAGTAAATCGGTATGTGCTCACGAGCAATTTATGAATGAAAATACTATTTCCGTCGCGAGTCGAGGAAGGACGGGGGCAGAAACGCACACACGAGCCTATTCGCGCCTCGGCGTGAGATAAAGGAATGCTTTTCCAAGGTTGCGAGACGGCGCGTATGCATATATATACACATACACGAGTGCATATATGTAATAACGTTGAAAAAGCTTCGTTCCTTGAACTTGTTGCTACGAGAGAGAAAAACGGTTAACGACGCAACGCGCGAAAATTGAATAATCGAGCGAGGGAGGATACAAATGTCGAATGACGAGTTTGTTGGATGAAAGACAATTTATCAATCTTTTGATTGACTAGAGGGCTGTGGTGTTTATACACGTTATATACTTTCTAATGAAATCGCGCGACGACCCGTATACTTCATACGAACTTTCTCGTAAAATTAGGTACATATACGAAAGCAGAGCAGATTAGAAAATCTCAAAAACACAAGAAAACTTTAAATTCAGTCCGAGCGCGTTGGCGTAGTTGTGTTTTTTTTTTCTCGAGGAAGCGAAGTGAAATGAAGTGAGGTATATGAAAGAAGAACTGACAGATAAGTGCCTGATGCACACACACACCGAGTGTGTAGAATATGAGAGAGAAATTCTGGTTAGCCTCGATGCAGCGGCTGTCGAGGCGAAATTTATGGAATCGTGTAAGAGAGAGAGAGAGAGAGAGAGAGAGAGAAACCTGGTCCCTATGTAATACCGGTCGACCGAGCCCCGAACGAAAAGTTATTTTCGAAAAGAAAGCCAATCGCATGTATGTATGTACTTGTCGGTAATTGGTCGCGTATATATATGTATTTAAAAAAAAACTTGTAATTTCAATGTTATGAATGCGAGCGTATAGCGTTTCCAATCAATTTCGAACGTAAGAACTCATTTGAATTCAGCTAAATATAGCACGACGAGTCGGCGTGATGAAGCCGTGACTCTCTGAGCAAAATGTATAGCCGAAATGCCGCAAAACCTGTTCACAATATAATGTCAAGTTTTTTTCCCCTATAGGCGCCGCTGTCGGAAATCTGAATATCCTCCTCCAAACGCAAATACGATTCCACCCGAAAAGAACTTTCGTGATATTTTAACTCTCGAATTATTAAAATCTATATACTTCGCGACTTTCTCACAGCAGCTTCACATCGAAGTTCAAGGCTCGTCCCCCATATAACACATGCATTTGCAGTAAAAGTCGTCTCGAGCATTAGTCATTCTGAAGGTAAAACCTTAATACTCGTCGGCATTGTTGTCTCGCGTCTCGCTTCGTTTCTCGCTAATCGCTCGACTCGATAAGACGAGTGAGTAGAGGTGAGTCGTAGCGCGTAGGTATGAGGAAAAAGAGAAAGAAGACTATACGCGTCACGCCTTGGCGATAAATGTCGCCGAGTCGAGTTTCATCGAGCCACTTTTGATGCACCGGATGATCATGATGCGCGCGTATAAGAGGAACTCGCGTGTGTAAACTTCTTCGCTTCGCTTGGCTGATACTGTGATGCAATTTTGTTCGGTCATTTTAGGGGGAGAGAAGGGATCGGTTGATTTTTGTTTTGGACTTTTTTTACGGATATTTTTAGAGCGTCGATATGTGTGTGTATATCGGTTTTGATGGTTTTATGCGGTTTTAGAGGTATTGAAATTCTATGAAGAGATATGTACTTGTTGATTGACAATTTTTAAATTTAAAGCTATTTTTCAATTTCAATTAAGTACGTATTCATATAGATTCAATAAAATGTCGGATAAGTAGTCTCGAGTGTTGAGAATTGGATGACGAGTAATCACGGTTTACCCTTTGCTGACCCTATTACTCATCGGGATCTGGTCACACCCCCTAAGAGCGATAGCAAACGTTCACTTCGCACAATGCAGTAAACTAACGGGATTTTCATAGTATGATGTTTACGAAAACAAGTCATCCGTCACCTATATTCGACACCATACCCGAAGAGGCTCGAAATAGTGGATAGGTCATCAGGTATATACGTGTGCCCGTATATAATGTCGAGCCGTAAACAGGACCTTTTAGTGGGTATATATACGTATAGGAATGATTACTTCGCTATCTATCTCTGTCTAGATTTCGAGTATTTCGTTTAATAATTTTGTAACTGCAAAGCTATAATTTCAATAGCATTATATTATCTTTAGATAAATGTAAGCCTTGTGCGGCTAATTCGCAAAAACGTTGCAGACGCACACGCACAGCTCAAAACCTCTAAGAACCTTTTTTCTTTTCTCTCTTTCCCTGCATCGAAACGTGTTTCGTTCTACTATACGTAACGCTTACGTTGCGGCGTCTATTTATAAATTTCAAACCACAAAATGATTTATACGTTACAAACAAAATACTTTTATTTGCAACAAGCCTCTCTTCGCTGTAATTACAGTAAAATCATAAAAACACTTGATAAAAAAAAAATCTGTTGATCTATGCGTTGCGCAGATATTATATTTTCCGAGTAAATAAAAATCGATTTATCGCCGATACTGTCAATAATCCAGGCCATCTTTATAACATTTCCGTCAGCTTATATAATAACACAAAACCGACCCCTTAACATTTCTCGAAGCTCACCTATTCCTCGCACTCCCCTCGACCGGTTTCTCTCTTCCCCTATAGTAAAAAATACACGAACGACAATGTACGTAGCATAATCTCCCGCAAAATAAAGCGGCGCCTATACATATATAGCTGCATCGTCTTTCTCTCAGCCTGTAATATATCTGGGGTGCCCCGAAGCATTCCGAAATCCACGTGCCTGCCGGCTCGCACTCATTGGGCATTTAAAGCCGATCACGTGAAGCGCACGAGGCCGGCGAGGCGCGCATGCGTTTTATAACAGACTCTGCTCTGCAGCGGCGCTCGGCCGACTTTTCTCCTTCTCTCTCGTCAGCTCCTTTTTTACTCTCTCGTCGACTCGTCGTCGTCTCTCTCTCTCTCTCTCTCTCTCTGTCCCTCCGATTTCTCCCGTCTCGGATAAGTGTGTTCGATGCAGGAGAGACCGGCTATGCAAGCGAGGTGAATTATATATGTGTATACCTTTTATACACGGAAACTCGAACGAGAGATTATTACGAGAAAAATAAAAGAGTCTCAGGTGCGAGACGTGGAGAGAGATACCTATACTGTTATGGTGAAGGGGTGGTTTGGCTTTGGTTGTGCAATGCACTTTTTTGAGGAAAATGTTTAAAGCTCTGGAATCGGTAATACTGCATACCGATCGGTATACCGCGTATCTGTCAGGGATATACGGAGAGGAAGTCGTAGGTGGTCCCGGTTACACTGGTCTTAAAGCGTTCGCCAGTTCGTTACTGGAAAATAAATTTTCAATTATTCGCTCGATGTGATATACCGCAGTTTTATTGCACTTGATGATCGGTAAATTTCGTATAAATTTCAACGCAGACAATACACACCATCATTCTTCTATAAAAGCTAGTGTCCAATGATGCAATAAACCACGAGAATTGCAAACTGTAACAATAACGATCTTCGTTTTTTAGTGTCAAAGTTTTTTGTGTCTCGTCAGCTCAAACTCAGCGCACTATTGTCGGAGAGAATAACGGAACGGACGAAAGCATCTCGAACATTATTACTACTTGGCATCGAAGAATGTTGAAACTACAATTTTCGCGACCGAAATCTTGGCGAACGTTCACGTTTTTCCCAAAGCGTAACTCTCAAGTTCGCACCGCATTGCAAAGCTTCTTACTTAAATTCAAAAACTAAATTTCACGCTCATTACAATTCGCTCCTATAATTCCCACTATAAAAATAAAAAAAAAAGTCAAACTGCAACCGCATCAATCTCCCTCATCCAAAAAGAGAATTAAAAAATCATCAAAACAAACCAAAATCTCGACCCAGGCACACAATGAATCATCCCGCCCCGATTTCCCCCATCATCAGCACAGCTCAGCCGGTGGAAAGGGAACCGGTGCTGCCAGCGACGACCGGCGTCCCCGAGAGAACGAGACAGAGCTATATACACTGCACGCACACAACACACGGCGCTAAGCTCTCTCGCATACGTGCGACTGTGGCAATATCTACAGTCAGTCCGGTCCTGGCGTGCGCTAAGGGCGTACCGTATGTGTCGCCGAGAAAGAGAGAGAGAGAGAGAGGTTGCCGGTCGCTCGATGAGACTTTTTTTTTCGTTTTTAAATTTATTTATTTAAATTGTACATAGTAATAATAAACGTTTTTTACGCTCCTCTCTCTCTCCTCACATGCGCGAAGTTGTTTCGATTTTTTTTTTTAAATTGTAAATAGTAGACAAATATCTCGGAGTAAAAGAAAAAGTATGTTCTGTGCGTGTGATACTACGACGATCCTGTTTTATAGCTACTTTATACACTGCTAGATCATTCGTTTCTTTTTATATCGACTTGACTCTGCGGCCAGAATCTATCTGTCCGCAGCTCCAAAGAACATGTAAGTAGACGCTTGTACAAGATAATTATAACACCACCGGCGTGATTTCGATAAGAAGATGTGTGCTCTATGCCTGTCAAAAGTATGCGTGGATATGTGTGCTTTAAGTTGCGAATTTGTGTTATTGTTTGCGGGTCGTTAACCGAGAAAAAGAAGCCGAGGAGTTTTCTGCTGCTACGAAATTTTCAAAAATATATGTTCGACATCAAGGTAGCAACTCAAAAAGCGCGATAGTTTTTCGGTGAAAGTTTGTTGAGTGAAATCGTGTGTATTGGCATGAATTATTAATGCTACATCTTCGCGAATATATATACGACTATAGCTTCATTATACAGCAGCAGAGGTCGTTCCCAAGAATGAATCCGGAACGTAAATAAAAGCGTCCCTGTCGTTGTTCAAATTTCGGAAAAAGAGAAACGAACGTGCTCGCGATGGATGAATTTATTTATTGCAGTGACTGCAGCCAGAGAAAACGTGTCAAACCAAAGGTGTACACGTGTGCGGGTGATGGTCAGCAATGTGCCGGTGGATATTATGGTCAGATTATACTGGTGTAAAGGAATTCTTTCTCGTTTCGGAAACTTTGCGAATCAGACGTTGAATTTTCGAAGATAAGCGATAAGGGAATTAATCAGCCGAGTGTTATATTTATATATGCACCGCTCTGACCTTCCCCGGGTATAATCGTTTTGACTCGCGCGATAAAACGAAATCGAGGACTGGCTTCATTTCGTTGTCGTTAATTAAGATTCATTGATGACTCTCACAAGCTATACAATATAGATCCCGTATAGTATACACAAAAACACTCGAATAGCGGAATCATCTAGTGCACACGTGAACCGCATGACAGAGAGTCTAAAGGTTGATCTTTTTTTTCTCTCTAACCCACGTGTTGTCCCACACACACAATCTTCAGATAAGCCACAGAGTATATCTGTATAGTAATAATAGACACTAGCTTACATAATGACAGTCGCGACTCTTCATTATTTTCGCCGGTAGATATCCACACCTGATTGCGTATATATACGTGTAAAGGTTCAATGAACCGAAAGAGATGTAGCGCTCGTAGTTCTTGCTTTTTCATTTTTCGTCCGGCTATGCTATTCTCGGAGAGTTTCACACCGCAACGGCGATGATTTTTAACTGCAACCTGTATTACGCAGCTTGGAATGTGGCGAGAGTTGGTACCTATATATATATAATTGTAGACAGAGCTGCGTAGCTGTAATTTTAAATTCCGTAGTTTTCTACACACAGCTGAACGGCAATTTCATCGCTTTACGCTTCGAAGCAGGAAAAAAAAATGCATTCCTTATCAATCGCTAATTTCAAAGCGTAAGTACACAGTCCCTGACTCAATTTCCGTGTAAAAAGCACCTTTTCTACACTCGTTCGTCTCGCGAGTCGTACCTTGAGACGACATATGCGTGTAAAAATGCATCGCGGAGTATAAAGCGAGAAAAAGCGCTGCAGCGTCGTGTTAAACCCGATACTCGTGTATAGACAAACCGCTTCTTCGTCTTCTTTTATTGTGCGTATGTGAATAAGGTGTGATGTATTATAGCGACGCGGGAGATACTGTCGCGTCAGTGCGAGGAAACTCGTCATATGCTGCGTGTGTGTTGTAAAGAGTGTTGTTGTAAAATTGTGGATTTTTTTAGTGAAGTTTCTTGTGAAGATGAGATGAAGCTGTTAATTATGAAAAGAAGGTATAGAGAAGGTTAAATATATAAAATTCTTTCGCAAATCTCGAGAGGTAAATCTGACGCTTATATTAGAATAAAAGTGCAGTCGACCTTCAATCTAACCCTCCACATCAAAATCTCTACCCTAACGAAATAAAGCCTTTCTCTCTTTATCTATCATCGAGGGGTGAAAATCCACCGGGTGTCGTAAAAAAAAAAAACACATCCAACTATAACAAGTCTAATAAAATTGAATGGGCAGCTGCGCGCGTGCGCCAGTGACCTTTAGTCTCCTTCAGCTCACTCTCGTCGCCAGAGAGTATAAGTAGTACTTATTTCGGCCGTCGTCGCGACTTTTTTTTCTTTCTTCTTCTCGAGCTCCAACCTTGTGTCTCTTCGTCTCTTTCGCTCGATGCGGGCTGATATTGGTATTTAAATTTGCTCGAGTATGTATGTGTTCTAATTTTTGGAGGCTGCGAAATTGGAGCGGGGTCTCGAGTTTTGATTTTTTTTTTTTTTTTTTCAAATAAGTATAAGTGAATTCAATAAAGTATCTCCTATTTTTGCGTCGGGTCAAAATAAACAAAATCGCATATGAGCCGAGGAAAAAAAAACAAGCTCAACGACACCTAAATAAAGCCGGCGCTTACATAAAAGAAATTGCGCACAAGGCCGAAGGCCTAAGGATATATACCTATTCACACACCACACACACGTCGTGCTCCGATTAGCGTCTGCTGCATCGCAGCTTTGACATATCGCGCGTTTAATAATAAACAAAAGTGCCGACTGACTTTTATATTTCATTTCGAATTTAATTTCTTCTTCGGCCGAGAGATGATATACCACGAGATGTATCGACTGCCTATTTTTGCTTTCTTTCTCTCTTTTATTTAAAAACAAGCGTTATTTTCAGCGAGACTTTTTACGATAAATTTCGCGGAAAAAAATAAGCGGTTTTTATTTTTGTAACGAAAGTATTTTTAACGCATTTGTTTTTTTTTTCGATTTTAAGACTGACCCGCTGCAGTATCCGAAAAAAATAGAGAAAATGAAGGGACGTCTTATTAGGCTCTCTCCCCCCTTTCGCTGTCACTTATAACTTCTTCCTGTCCTTATCCAATCGACCTTACGCGATCTCCCTCTTCGGATTAGTTATAAACGGTTCAACTTTATGAGACTCGAGTATAGGATTAGCACCTATGGAACGAAATCTGACGAAGAAAAAAAATTCTTGAAGAATGTGAAAGCTGCGAATACAGCTTTATCGCCGTCAGGAGATATTTCAAAACTTGAAGATATCTTCCGAAGTAAGAACTTGAAGACGCTTCGAAGTATAATTATAACGTAAAGATCATTACATCTAAGTATCGATGCTATAATCCTCCGTAAACCGCAAAGAGATAGATATATATGACGCACACCTCGAATAGTTATATGATATAAAGCTGATTCATTAGGGTCGCGTACCGAGAGGTAAACGACCGCGTCAGCGACTATCCCTATTTCTGTTTACAAATAGAAGATATACCCAAGCGCTAACCGCAGCTTTACGGTCGTCTAAGGATTTTACGGTAGAGATTTTTAATTGCAGACGGCTCTCGTAGTAATAACTCTCGTCATAATTTTCACTCGCTTAATACACGGCCAGATAATTATATGAGCGTCTCTTCGTATATCTATTTACGGACCGAAAGTCTCCTGACGGAGATAGTGCCAAAATGGAACTGCATATTTATATCTAAATCGCAGTAATTTAACGAAAAAAACGAAGGAGACTAAAATTAATTGGAGAAAACACACGATCAGGCGCTGCCGCATATCGGCGCAAATAAACGTGTTTAAATTCGATATACGCTCGGTGCAATCTCGCGGAGCCCGAGAACAAGTGATGAATTGAATGAAATAACATTTTTTACGCGTCTATCTCTTCTCTATATTCTTCTTTTTCTTCTTCAGCGCGATATCTCTCCAACTTTCGCAAAAAACAAACAGTCGATTTTAAAAAAGCGCGCGCGTCCCACATATTCCTGCGCTTTTTCAAATTATGTCAGCGCGTCGCAAACATCGCGCAGTATAAGGTCAATACAAAATAAAAAAAAAAAAAAAAAAAACGTAACACCACGGCGGCGCAAATAAATTTATCATCAGAGGGACAATGATCGGGCAGTTCATCCGATTAGCATTTCCTTGTTTCCCGCGCGCTTTACAAATAGTGGAAAAGTCCGTTGTGCGGCGAGAGAAGAAAATATGCCCGATAAAACGAGAGCGACACGGGGTCAGACGCGCCGCAGAGTAGTGTACAGTACATAGCGTGTATTTTTGTGTAATGCAAATAAAATAAAATCGAAGGACGCCTTTGATATTGCATAATGCGATTGAAGAGATGATCTGGTGCTTCGTCGCCTGGATAGTGTTTTTCGTAGTATATCGATAGGCAATTTTTCAATCGATTATATAGTCTGTAACTAATCAAAATTACATAAGAACAATGCGTGGAAATTTGTTGCAATTCGAAACGACAATTTAAATCGGCAAAAAAATCACACGCGACGGAAGATTCCTCCTCTTGTCGTCATTGCCACCCCCTGGCTCTTCGCAGCATATATACTATCTTGTATAATAAAACCTCGACAGAGTAGCCGCTGCTACCGCCGCCGACGACTACAATCTATTTCTGTCCTGGCACTTGTTACGATGTATTTCAAGCTTCGCGCTTTTTTCGCGCGCTTTGTTCGGACGGTCCATTAAGAGCTTTTTTCGCATATTATTCGCAAGCCGTATTTTCGTTTATTCTGCAACGAAGAGAGATAAAGTAAATATTTTCTGTGTACACTCTCTTGTGCATTCTTTTTTCCCGTCGATTTATGCAAGCTTTGTCGCAAGCTCAGGACGACGATAACTTTATTATCGAGTAAACTTAAGCACGATTGAGTCGACGTGCGAAAAAGCTCGCGCGTAGTCCAAAATAGAGCAAACAATCAGCGAATTTCAAGCGGCTATTTATAAAAGCTCGACGCGTTGCGTTGCGCAGTGGCGCGCGCTTGAAAAGCGGTCACTTTGCCGGTGCAATCACCCCATCAAGAGCTTTCGCAGAGAACGAACTTGCGCACATCCCGAGAGCGATGATGCGAGTCGCTGCAGAGTCGCACGTAGGTGTATGATGGGTTTGTTTTGATTCGTTGAAGCTTGGGGATTTTGGACGTCGATGTTTTGATGAAAATGACTGTGCGAAATAATAATAATTGTAATATTGATTGAGAAAAAAAAATCGTTAAAGCTTGTATCAAAATGTTGATTACAAACACTTCGAGTTATAATAGGCATCACGCCTTAACACATCTTATTTTGTACAGACAAAAAAAAAACTTGCGAATTTCCGAGAAAGCAAAAACAGAAGGAAAACTTGACTTTGAGACCGAAGTGGCATAAGCGAATTTCACGGCGGCGCCGAGTCGGCTATTTAAGGGTTGCCTTATATATACTAACTCTATCTCTCTAAGACGCGCGTGGGTTGCTACAACGACACGTGCGAAGACACACAGATTAATAAAACATCCCTCGCGCATACGTTATGTAATTAATTAGGAGTTAGACGTAAGTTCATCGACGCCGAATTTGCTCAATGGAGTGGAAAATTTATTTTCTCATGAAGTCAATGATTCCGTTTATATTATAATTAGAGGTGTTAAATAAGTTACTCGAGCGTCAGAAGGCGCATATAAAGTTATACTCTTTACGACTTTCGACTATTTTCGACTGCCATTAATCTCGTTTCTCTATACACCGGCTAATAATAACCCTAATTTTGAAACGCATATCTTCTTCAAAGATAAAAGCTTCGTTTTGTTATTATTGCACCGAAGTGGCACGCAAAATAAAAAAAAAATCTTCTCTTTATCACCAAAAACAAAATATAATGTATCGCGACGCGCTAATCAATAACGTGAAGAGGATTAGTGCGAAAAATGCGCATTGTTCTCCATCAGTTGTATATTATGTCAATCAATCGAAGCTACTCGATTGTGCCAGTCGATAACAATTTCGTCTGTTCTATACACACAATGACACCAGTCGACATCAGGTGCATATCGCTGTATACCCACAGTTATCAGCGGCGAATCTCAATGTCGTAATTGCAAAATAAATTTACTCTTATTTATGACGTTTATTTTTTTCTCTCGAAAGATTCGCTCTTGTCTCCGAAGATAAATAAGCTGATGTGTGTTTGAGAAAAAAAAATGTGTCTCGTTTGTTCAAAGTACGTTTACGACACCGTATGTCCGTTATCCTCACTTCAATCGACGACGTGTGTATAATAGTCATGGAAATAGCGAATCGGTTAGATAAAGGTTAAAACACTGAGTGTACGTCAGTCTAAAAATAGACACTAGCCACGTAAAATTGCATCGATACGAAGGTGTTATCGCGCTGGAATAGGCTAAACTTAGCAGCACGAGAACGTTTTATAAATAAAAAGCTCTCGTTTAAATTTAAAAGTACCCGCCGCGACTCGATTATTTTCACTAGCCAGTGTATAACAAACGCAAGATTATAAATGAACGCCTGACTCAGTGTAATCTGTTAAAAATATCATCGTGCACACCTGTTATGGAATAAAATTACATTCGATACACCGATAATCACTTCGGCATTCGATTTTATTTAAAAATCGAAAAAAAAAAAAATTCAAATGACTATAACCCGACCCCGGATTTGATCACGTGCATAGGCAATGACTTGCAATTAAGTCCGTACCGAGGTCGTTGCTTCCATCTCCGAAAATAGATCGATTCCATTTTCGCCTCAATGCAAAAAGACAATCAGAATCTAAACCGCAAACTCGACTGATCTTCCACAGATTTTCGTGTATAACAGGGCGACAACGTGTTTCTGGGTCACGAGAAGTCACTCGTCTCTTCGTCTTCACGTGACTTTGTATAATATAGTAAAGGCGAGAAGAGAAAGACAGACTACGTCTGGTCGTTTCGATTAGGTCAGTGCATCTCGTGCATCGGATTTTCCTCTTGTTTTTTTCCTCGTCTGTTTTAAAAAGTACGGCGCCGATCGCGTCTACGAGACATTATAATATCGACTGTTTGGACTTTGGCGAAGCTTCGAAGACACGGTAGTAAAAAGCAACTGGGAGACTCGAGTTAATCAGCTTCGATTGGCTCGAATTTAAATCCCATTCGTTCGAGTTTGGCCGATTGAACGATGACGAGCCAGTCGTTATTATCATATTACGCGAATAAAAATTATTTCAGCTCGATTTTCGACTGGTACCAAAATGTTGTCTCCTTCGTTTATGCTAATAGTTAAGAGATATAACTTCGCGAAAGCTATTTCGAAAATAGAGGAAAAAAGTGTCAGCCCCACAAATCATCATCTGCGACTATTACCAATCACTAGCACCTTGACATTCGCCTCTGAAATCGCCTCTAACCGGCCGTTCTCACGTCGCGCGGTTTGCTCCTGAAATAAACCCATCCCTTCCTCTCTCTCTCTCTCTCTCTCTCTTACTTCTCGAGCGAAAAATGCCAGCGGTATAAATTGCTCATCGCGGACTGTGTGTGCGTTGACCTTGAGATATGTCACGAGGACTAGCCGAGAGTTATTGGCCAATGCTCAGCTATTCGCTGTATAGTATAAGTTCTCGTTGGGAAGTCGCTTTTGGTGTGCAAACAATGGGAAAACGAGATGAGTCTTCGAGTTTCCGGTCAGCTGTGTTCGAAGTGGGAGGATGTGTCGATCGCTTAAAATTGGCGCCAAATTTAAAAACAGACGCGTGCGTCGTTGTCGCTCTTGCGTTACTTTGTACATAAAAGTATATTATAAGAACGTGGAGCCAAGCGCATGAGTTGAGTTGACGCGCAGATATGTCTTGTGTGTATACCTAGAACATCGGCAGCCACGTGGCTAACTAAGGTAGTTATACGCGAGAAACTTAACGCGCCAGAGTATAAACTATAAGGTGTAATAACTGAAGCTTCTCGACGCTTGCGGGTGTATTTTCATCTCTCTCGGGAAAAAGCTATAAGCGCGACTGCGCTTTGCCGATGTATACCTATGATTACGTAAAGAGCCGCGAGGATTTATCGATGGATTCCTGAATTATCCGAAATTAATACTTGATAAAAAGTGATTATAAAAAGAGATAAGGATATTGTACAGATAGACACGGGAGGTATTTATCTTGAGGAGGAAAACGTTGGCGAATCAGAGGAATTTCGCGAATGTTTTTTACGAGCGCACGCGTATGTTAATATTTTTCGTCTAAAAGACGACCGATTGAGTATGCTGATTTCTCGGAAATCGATTCTAAAAAGAACGCCGATATATATCCGAATTTATGAGTTCCATTGACAGAGACGACTTACATAGTCGAGTGAGATGCATATATAGTATACAATATATGATTCGTCGAAAGTAACCCGAGTAGACTATGCATACGATGTGCGCGATGCAGAATCGTATTATTTCATAACAGGATATTTGCGAAACTCTATACTTTACTCTATATACCTAAGAAGTTTAATGCATTCGGACTCATCGCTGTTAAAAATTTCCTACACAAAAATATTCAACTTATTATTATAATTCATTAAATTATGCGGAATAAAAAATGTTACTCTCTAATCAGATGGAAATTTATAATATCCATCCAAATGGCCCACACACATACACTCTGTGAGAAAAAGCCAGTCACGGTCATGGCTGAACTATATATACTTTACGTCTGAATAGCTCATAATTGACGCGAAGGTTCCATTCGCTACGGTCCCTATTGTACAAACTACGCAGTAGTATAGATAACAGCATCACTTGTCTCTTGATTTTATTTACTAATCTACCGAATCATTTCAAACCGGACACCTTATAACTCCAGAGACGAATTCACCGGCGAGTTTTTTGCGCAGCGAAAATATTATAAGCCGGCTGTCCGAGACCGGTTCGACGCAATTTCTGCACCTCGTTAAATAACGGGCTTCGTTATTTTCGTCTTTCGCGGCGGCTCTTTCGGTGATTCTTCTTTCTAAAAATCGTCTTTCGATTAGAGCGTCTGTAAAAGACAAATTAGAATCTTTCTAAAAAAAGGTCATACATTTCAAGTGTGTGAACCGAAATATTTGCGACATTAAGCGTACATTATCTCTTGACCCAAAACGTGCAAACGCCTCTGTAGATAAGTTCTAGATCCAGGATTTGCAAAGCGAAAAAAAGCTCCACCCCCTGAAACGCCTTTACACTTCATACACATACTCTCTGGACTCGTATTGTACGTTATGATACTACTTATTTATTCGGTAATTCCGTGGAATTTTCGCAAATTACATAATGCTTACGTAAGCTTGTCGTTATAGTAAGTACACAAAGATTAGATTAAATGTGTCTGAAGGTGATCGAAAACATAAAACTGCGCATGTATCTTTTTTTCGAGACTTACATACCCCCGCAAAAAATAAAGCTCAATATTTTTAGCGCGACTCCGATGACCGGAGACGTCGAAAATTATAAGCGGATAGGAAAAAACCCACTGCTGATTCGCTTACAATTAGTTTCCTTCAGATTACATTTTTTTTTATTTAATTTTGAGTTTTGCCCGAATCGCGTTATACAGCCTACTGTGCGTGTCGGACTTTTTGAAAAGAAACTACTCGTTCGATTTTGTAACCTATCAAGAGAAATGATTCATTATACTGAAAAAAAACCCTATTAAGTATGGCACTATGTTGTGGATTCTTTAGTACAACCCTATATTAAAAAAAAAAATCAGGATCTAAGAAAAATAAAAATTTTACTTAATTAAAATAAGTTTTTCAAAAATCGAAAATTCACCAAAAAAAAGGGATTCTTATATTTCAAAATTTCAGAACGAAAAACCAAAACCACGGCTAAAATTTTCATTGATATATCGACGCATTTTCCAAACACCCAAAACTCCAACTCCGTATACACTTCGAAGCGCGTTTTTCCAACGTCAAAACTCGTGATGATGCAAAAATAAACACAGTAGAAGATAGAAAGTCCCTCGGCGTCAGGAGAGCGAAAAAAAGTAACAATAAAAAAAAAAAAAAGAAAGTCCGAGAGCGAGAAAGAGATACGCGCTTGTGAAGGAAGATATCTCTCAGCCGGTTATAAGAGTGGGAGGAGTTCGCATCACGCGTTCCCTCTTCATCGCGAACCGCGATATACTGCACAACCCTACTGTTGCTCGCCGGTCATTAAAAGCTCTGCCGCCGCCCGGAGAAGCCGCGCACGAGCCATAGAGTTTCTCGATAGTCGCGAAACGTCGATTCAGTGCATTTCTTTACGTTGATCTTCTCAGTGTGGTTATACTTATACGAGTATTAACGACACTTTGCTAGAAACGTTGTGATATCGTTTTGTGCGACGACTGGTGAATTTGGTGAAATAAGAGGTTTTTAGTGAAGGACGAGGAGTTACGAGAAAAGGCTGAAATTCATTGCGTAAATATTAAACCTTTTTTTTTTTCTGTTTGAACACTGCCTGCTGGAAAGAGTTTTGTGTGTGCTGAGAGCATTTTTGTAAGATTTTTATTTTGACTTGCAATTTTCGAGGAGAAATCGTTGTGAAACGCTGAGTTGAGTAAATCTTGCAAATCATAACTGACTTTACCGATACTTCTCTCTCTTCGTCTCAATAAGCGGTGTATGTATTTTTTCTTAACGAATCTTAAACGTAAGGTTTGAATATAGACTCCGATATAGTCGCGTGACAGAAATCACGACGGCGAGGAGAGCTTGCGAGACATTCCTTAATTAAGATCGATTCAGCTCGACGATTGGATCGTCCCCAGAGGTTCAAGGAGACGGCGAAATTGAAGTCCGTGCTGATCGGTTTTTCGAAAATGGCTGTAGATAGTCTTCGAAACTCAATGTTTTGGAGACTGCGATGAGGTACGGTGTTAGTTTCATATCAATCATACGGTTTTATGACATGGGGGTAGAAATCGGTTCCGCCCATCCCTACAGAAACAACCATTCTCATACACCGTTTCTCGTCGAGCAAACACTTCGCTCACAATCATCTACATATACACTATCCTATCCGATTTTCAAACTAAGTTCCCGTAAATCGGTAAAGATCGGTAAGTCAATTTCCATTATCCATCGCAACTACAAAAACCAAAACCCAAAAATCTCTCTCAGCGACAAATACAATAATTGCACAATACCCACACAAGAGAGTATAGGAAGGAGTATCATATCGTCATCGTTGGAAGGTTCCTCCGCTAAATTTAGCGCGCGTTTTTCGAGCGCTCTCGCGGTGATTTTGACGAGCGCGAGCGCAGTTCCGACCGAGTCATCGTCGCCGACGCACCTCCGCTTATTACTCTCCTTCAAAAAAACGGACGATATACATCAGGTATCTTCACCCTGTATTAAGGGACGTCAACCCCAACGGCTATTCTTTCCTTCTGTTGTAACAGACAGGGTTGCTGTCGAGCAAGAGATACATGCGCACAAAGAGAAGCGTATATATAAAAGACAGAGGGATAAAAGGCGCTAACGTTGGCAGACGGCCCAGATTCGCAGGCGAAAATAAGAGGCCGGTTGCCGAGGTGGCCAGTGTCAGTGCGCAAACTGCGATGTGACGGCCGCGATCACGAGTGTTTTGTTATATACTCATTGTTCTGCTTTCTATAGAGAAGCTGTCGAGGCTGCCTTTCGAGGATATAAAGCGGGAGAATCGTTTGTTGCCCGGTGTTTATAATATACCTGGGTGTGTTAGGTCAGGAAATGTACTTTTTCGTGTGTAAAAACGATTGGTGTATATAGTACATCAGTGACTTGTATTTGTGGTGAATGAATTTCGCGATAACTAATTCGAAACGATTCTCGGGTAACCTTTCGCGCTCACGTGCTAATTGGACCGGTGCCACGCTCAACGCTGCGTCGTATATATACAAGCTCGACTATTGTATTAACGAGCGCAATAATATTTTATATTTACTCGATCGTTACAACAATCTGTGCTCGTGATGCATTTGCAATTAAAATATTCGAAATGTTTCGCATATCTTATACCTATACGTCATATCAAGCTCGTTTTGACGGGAAAATTCAAACCACTTGCAAAAAAAAATTACACACGTGTCAATGCAGTGAAAACTGCTGAGAAACAACATAAACAAGCTTCAACAAAATCGCTGACTCTCTCGTCTGAGGATATATCTGCATTAGCGAGCGCACGAGCGAGTCGATCTATCGCAATCCGTGCAGTGCATCGCACCCCCTTATCTGAGGCGCCGTGGATTCGATTTTTTCTCGCCAGGGTGGCACGACCTTGCCGATTTCGGGGTGTCGCGCGTTCTTTATATGGAAGGAATCGACTCGATAATTATTGTTTATCACGTGCTCCTCATATACGTCCCAGTTATCTCTCTCTCTCTCTCTCTCGAAGCGTATAATAAGTATACGTCGACTCCTCGGTTTAATTTAGAATTAATGCGCGTCGATGATAAGGGCATCTATGGAATTTTCTCGATCGGGTTTATTAGAAGGGAGAGCTGTTGAGAACAAGGGGAGGGCATTTTTTCGAAATTTTATCGGTTAACTGCCGATGCAGCGTTATGCGTAATTAGAGGAAAGTGCAAGTTCTGAATGTGAAAATTAGCTGTAATAATCGGGAGACTCGACACGTGGTGTCTTAATTGAGCAATTTTTTTTTTTGGTACTTTTTATAACTGCATCTCGATTGCAATACACAAAAAATAAGCGATAACCCTCGTAAACGATAAACTCTTTATATGCAGCGGTAGACAATTTTGAGACTTTTTTTTTGTGCTGAGCCTGTAGTTCGAGTGTCTCCTAGACGCCGGTCAACTCTTGATACAAAAAATTTTCGAATAACACACGATCATCTTTTATTTATAAACTTTAGCGAATAATTATAATAAGTGCTGCTACATAAATACTTAGCTTGTCTTGGCAAAAACAATTGAGCATTTCGATTAAACTCTGTTTTTTGCGGATTTTCATCTCCGTGCTAAATTAAGAAAAATAAGGTCGAGATTAAAAACAGAGGGACGACTGCGGAAGCCGAGGATCGTGTGCGGATTCTCACGTTGCATATACGGTATAGTCCTCCTCTACTTCCGCGTCCGCGTGTCTAGAAAGTTTAATATACATCCAAGAAGGCTTGGATTTACTTCTCTCGAGAAGAAAAAAAAAATCGACGTTTCCTCTGCATATAACACTCGTTAATGAAAGTATAGTATATGAGCTTACTATCTGAAGATATTCCACCAATGCAGCGCCAAACACGTTTTATCTCACTTCTCAGATTAGATATTATGTATATACAATCGAGTTCTCTTCAATTTTGCGCGAAAATTCGAAGTCTAAGAACATTTTCAGGACGTTTTGCCGTATCGACGTTTCGTTTTTCGCGATAAGATATAGGAGAGAGGCAAAAGTGAACTAGATTTATTGTATCTTGAGAATAAGTCATGAAATGCAGCGGCTTATCTATAGGAGTGTATAGATAAAAGCAAAATAGTCATTTGTGTTATTTCAAGCATAAGCTCTAATATATTCGCGCAAACGTGGACTGGCAGAAATTTTTTTTTTTATATGAATCGTTTAGTGCACAGATATTACGTAGAGATTAATCACGGTTATCTCAAAAAGCCCGAGGTTTGCTTTTCGATTCATTCGACTTCTGTATTCGGAAGCTTTTTTTAAGAAATCGCATTTTTATCGATAAAATACACACTTCGAGCGAAATCTTGTACGCATAATAAATAATATTCGCATCGCCGGCTCGTGCGTTATAGCTACTTTGAATGGGGTCGCTGAAAAGAAGGAATTAAAGCAATCATGCAGTTAAAGGCACAGCGTATATATAACGACAACAAATTGTTGCCGAGAGCTACATTGATTAATTTGGTCAGCCTATTTAACTCGAAGATTATTCCCCCTCTCTCCCCCCACGCTGTACACTGAAACAAAAGAATATAACTTCTCCTTACCATTTGTATACCGTATTTTATAGCACATTATAACACGAAATTTTATCGAAAAACCGATAAGCCCCGTCGATATATATATTTGCTTATCCGCCAAAGTCCGTTCTTTCAAAACTCCCGCCTAAAACTCGAATCTCTTACCATTTCTGTTTCAGATCTAGATGTGTTCGATAGCAATACCGTCGGAGCTTCTGTTGGGACACAGTCCCCCGGTGTACGGTTCCTTACTCTACAGTTCCCTGATGGTTACGACGCCGCCGATCGCTAACCGATCAGTGCCGCCGCAGATCAGGCCATGCCTGGCTTCAGCGTCGCTAAACCTTAACGGTCTTCTCAAAAACAACGACGATGCCGCCAATAACAACAAGAGGAACAAGAAGAAGGTCGTCTTCGCCGATGACCGCGGCCGGCCACTCACACAGGTTGGTTTTTTTCTAATAATTTTTCTTTCTTTTTAAATGCGTCCTATATCTGCCGGTCTGATGGTCGGTTAATTAATTTTAAAAGTTTATAATATACACGCAGAGGCTAAGAAATGACAATTCAAGAGATTGTTATAAGAAAACGGGGAAACCAGAGCTTAATTGAGGATGCATAAATATTTCTTTGGTCGATAAGAGCTGAAAAAAATTGCAATTAACACGCGAAGTTTTATAAATATTTATTGTTACCGCGATAGCTGGGAGAAAGTTATCAGGGTCTAAATTTAAAGAGGAATTACGGCTTATAGAGATACACATAGAAGTAACCGTGTTATTTCCCAAAGAAGATATTTAAATCTTGATCGATGGGACGCTTATATATTATCATACATTTGATAATCCTCTTTCGTCCGATTTATTGTGTACATACAATCTAAAGTCAACTTGCTCGGTAATTTACGTGAAAGAAATCAGTAGAATCTCTCTTGAATTTTAATCGCTGCGCAAATTGAACTATACAACAACCCCATTGTTGAAATATTAAAAGCTATCAGAGAGTTAAAAAAGAAAGAGAAATAAGAGTGCAAGTCTCCCTTTTATCTCCTTTAACTCACAAGACTGGCGTATGCGCTTTAATTTATTATCAGAGGAACTCGAGCGTTAATTTTCAACACAATGAGTTATATCTCTGATTTTTATGCCTGCATCTTGTGTCCGCCCCCTTTATTATTTTTAACTCGGTCGTATATTGTGGTTTTATTAATTCACGATTCCAAGAAAATTTGAGCGAAACTTTTTCGATTCGCCCATCTATACAACTCGCGACGCAAGATAAAGCGTGTTATACAATCGTATCTCGCTTATAATTATTTAACTCTTACATATCCGTACTTACGAGTCGCGTAACCGCGATAGCATCTACACCGCGGCGTACAATAACATTACTCGACGAAAAAAGTCGATTAGATTATAAAAATTTTTTACCCCTTCTTCTCTCCAGGTCCGGGTCATGTCGGAGCCCAGCAACATGCCACCCTTCTGGACTAGCGCCTACGTTGCGAGCCTTGCCCGTGGCGAGCTTTTACGCAACCTCGATGGCAGCCTCAGCATCGCCCAACAGCACTCGTTGCCGACCAACAAAGCCACCAACACCGTCAACGGTGGTGACAACTCACCAACGAAAACGGACGTCTGTCCCTGGGAAGCAAGCTTTGCCCAGCCTGCCAGTGACTACCTGGCTTTCCGCAACAAGCTGGACAAGTCGTCGGTGAGCTTGGAGAACGTGATAGTGCGCGACTCCGAGAACAGCTTGATTGGCACCGTCAAGGTTAAGAATATGGCTTACGACAAGGAAGTGACCATCCGCGCCACCAGCGACAAATGGAAGACCTACCAGGACGTCAACTGCAGCTACGTCGATCAACCTGGACTCTCGTCTAGTCCTGTGGTGCGCAACCTCTACGACACCTTCCGTTTCCGATTGCCGCTGCCAGAAGGTGATTCTGGCTCAAAGGAACTCGAGTTCTGCGTTCGCTACAACACAGAGGGCACTGAGTTCTGGGACAACAACGCTGGCGCCAACTACGTCGTAAAGAAGAAACGAGATGTGAGCCTGAATGACGAGCTTCTATCGGCTCGCTGAGTTTTTTCGAGAAAGAGAGACTTTGGGTGGACGGACTTTTCTTTACCTTTTTTTTAAAAAAAAAGTTTTCACGGTGGAGGTTATTCCGCGGACGCGAACGTCGTGGTAACGCCCCGATGGCTAGTGTATACCTGTGCCATAATATACACACACACACACATGCGAGCGATACTGTCAAGTATCGTACTGTACACATAACCACACGTCATGTCATCAAAATACATCAGTGCAATAATACATTATATACAGACATTTACACGTTTATTTATACACGAGTGAGAATGGATGAGTGAGAGTTAGTGAGCATCGAATTCCGACATGTCAAGTATACAATTATACGTTATTATATAGCCGCACGGTAGCAGAGTTCCGATGCCAAGTTCACGATAACACTTGATAGACAAGCCTGCCGGAACTAGTAGCAAAACGCGACTGCATAATCTACTTATACATATATTATTTAAGTAAAAGAACATATAGCTTCGAGACATACACGCGCTTCAGCTATAATACCGTCAACGTTCCTCAACTTCTCTCCGACACCATCACACAGCATCAAATAAAAGATGTGACGCAGTCGATGACAACTCGACTGATGTGTTATGTTCGTTTTGTGTTTTCGGTTAACGCAGGCACCAACACTGGAGGAACAAGTCGCTGAGTTGTTGAGCGCCTGCTGCGGTCCAACTGAGACGCACAACGGCTTCATGCAGGCACGACTGCGTATCGACAAGGACGACCTGGCCCGACCTGCCAACGAGGCTACCCGAGTGCACCTTCGCACCTGGAGCGAATTTGCCTCTTGGCAGCACCTCGACAACGAGGGGCCTTACTGGTGACGCGTCACTTCGCCATCAACACACCAGCGCCATCTGTTGTCGTCGTCGTCGTCGTCGTTCGCCCACTAAGTCATATCCATCTTCTAGTCCTCCGTCATCCGTCCGACACGTGCCTATACTATACTATACTCATCGCTACTACATATTACTACCACGTGTCCTGGAGCTGTTGTTATTGTCAAAGCCTCGCGAGTGATCCTCTTCCTCTGTACTATATGGATATGCGAGTGACGATGATGTGAAAGAAAGAGAGAGAAAGATTCGAGGCAGTGACATCAAATGCTCGGACGGAGTCACCTCGACGCCTCGGTGAGGATTAATACAAATTCATAATTATATACGTATCCGCGAGAGATACACGCGTTGACGTGACGACCTTTTTTTCGGGGGAGAAATCACATTGTTTATGCGTGATGCGGTGTGACGCGTCACAAATATACGCATGTGTGTTTAACGTATATAGATTGTCACAATCAGAATGCGAGGTCGACTGATGCAGTTTACTTAATATGCAGTGCATTGGGAGATACCGCGCTAATCAAGGTAGTCGTATGGATTTATCTGTGCAACGACTCTTGCCATAATAACACGTGATAAATTTTAATTTTCGTGCAAGCAAAGCTTGTAAGTGACGCTGATGATGTATTGTATTGTAAAGTCGACCTGACTTGACTGTTCATCAATAGCATGGCTAACGAGTGAACTATACTGTAAATTTTGTTATGTCCTGATTTGAAAATACAAAGCATGTAAAACCTTAATTTACTTGAAATCTCTATTGCCTTGCAACATTTTAACTCTAGATCGATAAGTTGATATTTAACATTAATAAAAATCAATTCTGTAAATGCAGCCGCGTTACGACAATCACATATCCCATCAATATTACAATATTACATTAACGGCGCACAATACCGCTGCAGTCACATCACGCATATATTATACAATCACGCATATATTATACAATCGCCGCGCATATATAACTCAAAACAAAAATCTAAATTTAATTTATCGCCGCCGAGACCAAATATAAATCCCTCGCGAAAACCAGAGAGAAGCACAAGTTGATAATCCGATTTCTCTTATCTTTTCTGTCCCGACAGCTTACAAAAAATTACGACGAGAAGCCTCAGCCGGTCTGCTATTGCTGCTGTTGCCGCATCTCTAACGTTAATAGCCTCGAGACTCCGGCGGCCGTTTAAACAATACCTTTTCCATCGAACGAAAAGAAAAAAACACTCGAGAGAAGAAGATGAAGAAGATCACATACGCGCGTACGTATAAACAACAAGAATAACGAAAACAAAAAAAAAAAAAGTAAATGAGACGGAGAATAACGAGACGATCTGCGCGATGACGATAGAGCTTTATATATTGTCGAATGTGTATATAAGCACGCGATACGTGCAAAAAAGGAAAAAATTGTCAAATCGGACGGGGGGACGCGCAAAGCCTGCGTGTAGCCCCTGCAAGACTGATAATATTTATATAAGAAACCGATTTTCAATCGATCCTCGAACGATCGTATAACCAAGAGAGAAAGAAACGGAAATTTGGCGATCGAGATCGGTATAGGCCGAGTGCATTCGCCCCCCGTCCTTTTTTACTCTTTGAAAGCTTAACACATATATACACATGACCGGCAGCAACGATCTTTACGTTAAACTGTTATACTACTACTATTGTAATGTCATTGATACTGTATACTCGTTATTACTGCGTCGAACCTTAATACACAAGTCCGATTTTTTTTGTTCTTTTCTTGTGTTAAAAACCGTCGCTAGAATTTAACGATCTTTCGGCTCGAGTAATTCTGAGTACTTATTTGTTTTCCCCGTGTCGTATACTCATATTGATATATATGGATTACCGACGATATTATATATGTATGCGCAAAACGTGATAGTCAGATAGAGAGAGAGCGAGAAAGAATACGTGTATTTTTACATAAATGCGTGATAAATGAAAAAGTTTTTAGGATTATTCGACGATGGAAGATTGTTAAGACTGGATCATGTTAACGCGCGTGTAACGAATCAAACGAGCATATAATATATATTTTAACGAATTTTTAAACGTAGACTTTTTTTAGAGAGAAAGCGAATATAACCGCAGAGAGACGGCGAAAGGTTTCTACTAGGCGTATACTTCATGTACACTATTATACTGTTATTGTATGCATATATAGATTTTTAACTATATTATACACGTAGGACGCTTGAACGAGATGTATAGCTTCTCTTGTCAATTATATACCTACCGCGTAAGGATTGATAAACGAAGTATGTGGTATATTATTATATAGGCGGAGGATATGAAGATATAACGAAAAGCGCGTCGACTTGTTTAACGTATAAGCTTCCACTTATATATTTTTTTACGATCGTGTAATATCGGATAACTCTTTTTTGTTTTCTGTCTTTTTTTTTATCGAATCGAACAAGCATATACTTGTAAACGACGGCTTCGAGACGTGCGAAAGCCAAAATGATGATGAAAAAAATCGTGATAATTATGCGAGCGCGTGACCAAGCGATTTTACTATTTTTTTTTTTATTTTTTAACTCTCGGTGTACGAACAGAAAATTTTTATTCTCACATCGACGAGCATGCGCGCGAATCCTATGTATGTACTCGATATATTATATTTATACACACACGGACAGATATTTCTATACACGATGCGCGAAGAATAATAAGCTGGAGTGAAGGAAATATGATACGAGAAAGTTTTTAATCTCTTGAAAAGCATATAAAAAAATTATTATTATTATTATTATGAAATGTTACGATATATATATATATATTATATTTTAATTGTATGAGCGTGCGAATGTGTACTTGTACCTGAAGTGTCATATACGTGTTATAAGTATGCGGGAATGAATGTGTTTCGGGCCATTTGTAGATATTCTCTTTGTTTTTAATCATCGTGTATAAGCGAGGAGTAACTGCTAGATGAAAGCTGCTGATTTCAAAGAATATGTGGAAGAGGAGGAGGAGGAGGAGGAGATAATGAGCGATCAATATATGTATAATAATAATAAGATTTTAGGAGACGGAGTCTTTATTCGCGTAGTATAATAAGGAACGCTTTGATTTTTCTCTCGCACGATATATATTGTTTAAAGCCATCCCTCTATCCCTCCCTTTACCTACTGCTATATTACTATACTTTACGTTATACTGTAACTACCATTTACTTTTTCTTGGATTTTGTCGTGAATACATGGAAATGCCCAAATCGCGATTGTGAATTGCTTCGGTCGCGCTGAGTGTAATTTGATGTAATTATACTAACTGATATATATGTAAACGAGAAGATTTTTTTTGTAGATATAAATAAAAGGATCATCGTAGTTTTACGAAGAATGAAATGTATTTCGATGTATATTATCACACCCACACAACAAACGCATTGTAGTCGATCAGAAACAGAAATAAAAACTTATTGTAAGTGTTCTTGGAAAAAAAAAACTTGTCTTTTCATCTACCCTTTTATGATCCTTAAATAACCTTTCCAAATATTTCATTTTAAAAATTTGAATATTTATTTTAAAAAAGTATATCGAGTTCTGCTTGACTCATTGATGGAAATAAAAATAGCAAGTCGATAAATATAAACGCGCAGATTATCTGCCAGACTGCTCGATACGTATATGCTTTGAAAAAAATCTTTATTTTTAGCGAACATTTGGGTTAGCAAAACGCATATTTTCATTGAGAAGAATCGGAGTTAAATTTTCCATGAGAATTTTATTACTAGAAGCAACAATTTTGATAATTTCTGATAAAAATAGCAAATCTTCAATTCTCTCCAGGCCAGACAATGCTCTCTATCCAGTCGACGTAAGAGCTGACCCTCGAGTACATTGCTGGCGAGTTTTCAAAAGCACAGAACTTTCCAAAGCTCGTGACTCCGACGAGACTGTACATGCAGTAAGGTTCCGAGAGAACTCGCTGAAGAGGACCACCGCTATCGCCCTGAAACGAGGAGTTTCAATTATTTGTGTCTAAAATAAGCGTAATTCGCATCTACTTGTGAATTTTTAATTGAGCTTGCGCAAGAGCTTGTGCAAGTATATTAAAATTTGAATAAGACCTGGCAAGTGTCTTTTCCTCCTTCCATCACACCAGCACATAGTAAGCTTGGTATCAGTCCAGATGGCAACTGTCTACTCCCTATGTCGGTCTTGTAGCTCTTCTCGCAGTCGTCTTTGGAAATGTAGTTCAGCTGGACTTTCATCAACTCGTTACTGCCCACTGCTTCGTCTAAATAAACAAGATTCTTTGTAGTCATTGTGGATTGTATACAAGTTTTATCTTTTGGCAGAAACTTTGAAACGCTATTATTATAGCTAAATTTTATTTATTCAACAAATGAAAAATTTACTTAAAAAAGCTCTAAAAAATCATCAAATATAAATAAAGCTAAATTTAGCACCGACCATAAGCAGTCTTTCCAAATCCACTGGCGATAGCGACTTTCCCGACCGGCTCGTGCTCGATCTCAAGACATGCCGGCCTGACGGTGCCGCTGAGCTCGAGCGGTTTTTCCAGCTTAAGAAGTGCGATATCGTTATATCGAGCCGGTAGAGTATAGTTCGGGTGCTTGATGCGCTCGATTACGGTTCGTTCCTGGTAACCAGGCTCTGGATCTTTCAGAAGAGTCGAACCGGCTCTTATGCGAATGGCTGGTCCTCTGAAGTCGTTTTATTTTTTAATGTAATCAAATTGCAATGTGCTTTAGTTAATGATTTATGACACTTTGACATTTGACTCGTGTAAAAACGCAAGCATGAAATTTCTCTTCAATATAAGATACTTCAATAACTAACAAGTAAATAGAAAGTAGCAGTAAAGACAGCTTCAAAACGATTGCAAAACTACGTTCGATGAGATTAATGAAAATTCCTTATAGTATATACAACGTATCTCCTCTTCAATACACCGCGGCGAGTTCTCTCTCACAGCGAAATCTCATTCATCACGTACGCTCGTCCCATCCGCGAAATTTTCCATCCGCATAATTCATCACGTACCCGACGTGTCTTTCGCTTGTGATTACGCCGCATTTCTCTTCATCATCATCTCATAATTACTCTCTATAGCTCTTTCTCTCTTTCTCTTTCTCGCTGAGAAGCGACGAGTCCCGGAAATGAAGAAAAAGCAATAGGACGATGATTTTTCGCGCCCATTGACTCCGACGCTTATCTCCTTGCCACGGGAGTGTATACTTGTAGGAGAGAAAGATTCAATTGCAAACTTGCAGAGGAAACACTTGAAGATAAGCTCACGGAGAAATGGCGTGAGAGAGACAATATATATTGTCTCTCGATGTGCTTATTATCGGCGAGAGAAGAAACGTTGTATTAAAGTAGTTTTTATGAAGCTTTACTTTCTAATAATCAAACTATACATCGAATTTATTATCAAACGGAATTTATTACAGTAAATTGGCATTTTTGAAAAAATAAATAACTTGCATATTCGATCTAAAAGCAAAATGCATTAAATCATCTATAATTCATATTGATTATATTGAAACAAAACTAAAAATTCCAATGAATTGGCACAGCGTTTTTTTTTAACGGTGTCAACGAACGGGACCAACAGACAGTCTAATCGCTTTTCTAAACGCTTCCGGTTATATAAATAACTATACTTGTATTATTTGATTTTGAGAGGTTGTCACGTGCACAAGCAGTGTCACCTTCCAAATGCAGATACTTACAACGTGTTTATATTATGCAAGCTTTACGAGCAATATCGCAGCTGCAGATAATGCCATATGTCGTCGGCCTAAAAATAAAGCGTGGCCAGAGCAAGTACTTTGAATTATGTTAATTAGCAGAGTAGACTCGACGATTGCTTGATTAATGCACTGCTGATTCGGTGAGTCGATTTTCGATTTATGGAGCGTTTAATGACAGGAATGCAAAAATTGTATTTTATAGGTTTGTAGATGATTTCCTGATTCTAATATTGGATCGAACTTGTTATGGTAAAAAAAAATTTGTGTACTTGTAGTTTCTCGAGCTTTATTTTCGTTTACTCGCATATTTACGACAGATTATACAAAAATATAAGTCTATCGCTTTCATATAACACTCGAGATAACAATTTTGTTGTTCAATGTTTTATTTAATCAAAATATCTCTAAGAATATATATCACAGCAAAGCATCGAAACAGAACTTCAATCGTTCAAAAAATCTTCACAACTAATTCACGTGCATGCAGCTCATCCAAGATAAGCGTATAATATCTCTCTGAGCATCTACGCAAGCTTACGAAAAAAAAGCCGTCAAAACAAAACTAGTCAAAAAAATTATCTAGTGGTACTACGAGCTTGAGCTACTACGCGATCATAAAAAAAAACGAAGCCGACGATTATGTAATCGCAAAGAGGCGCCAGCACTTAGTTGAAGATAAAGAGATAAATGGGCTTCCCTCGTTCGCGAGAACTGATCGTTCGCGAAATATGTCAAAAAATACCGAGTGAACCGGCTGATATTGAACGCCTATGTGGACACGCGCTTCCCACGAGGCGACTGTTCGGCAATTTTTGAGCGAAATCCGATACGATCGAACGAGCTGACGCAAAAATGCAACGGTTTTTCGATTATTCGTATATACTCTAAATAATTATCGTGTAATTTTTGTAAACACGTTTTTTTTTCGATGTACGAGAGAGCTGATTTGATAATTTTGGGCGTAAAAAAAATGACCCTCTGTTTGCTCAAAACTGATTTGCGCACTTTATTATTCAATGATTGTATAATACGAATGAAGATGATGTAATTTAAAGTGAATTGGGGCTGATATAGAAGAGAACGTACTATAATTCAACAAATAAAAAAAAAAACTATACATTTTACAGAATCTCTCACGCATCAATAAACTCCCACAGCATATCAAACACGCGACACTCCGCAATTGTCCGCGTGTCTCATCTCTCCCAGCTCATATTGCAAATTAATCAATCATCGACTCACTGCATAATACACAATCGAAACAAAAATCAGCAAATGTACACGCGCTCGGCGTCTGGCAAGACACAATAATACAATCAGCCACGAGGTCCCATATCGTCGTCATCGTATAATACAAACGCTCTTATAAGCTCTTATCATATAATTATTAGTCTCGCGTCGCAAGCAAGAGGAAATGGGAACAAAAAGTGTCTTTGGCGCGCGGACCTCTCGTGATCAGTGACGCCTTTTTCCCTAATCTTGTCGACGACTCTCTCTCTCTCTCTCTCTCTCTCTCTCTCTCTCTCTCTCTCTCTCTCTCTCTCTCTCTCTCTCTCGCGAAACTTTCCGATCAGTCGTGTAAAACGTCAAGCTATTTATAGAAGCTTCTATTATACAGCAGTCGCGTGTTGTGACGAGCGAATAATGATGATTATTTTTGTCGTCTGTTGCCGTTTTATCGAAGCCCTTTAGCTCTTTTGATGCTGATACGCGTCGTTGAAGAAAGAGAGAATAATAATAGAGACAGGAGTTATCGGAGGTGCAGCGGACGATTTATCGGCTATACCGGCTCTCTTTTGGCTTATTTATAGAGAAGTGGAGATGTGAAAATAGTCTCTGTCGCTATTTCCATAGTTGGATGTGCCTGTGTAAGGTGACGAATGCGTGATGTTTAGTATGTTTTTTTTTCTTTTTGTGAGATTGAAGAAATAGTCGGTTGTTAACATACTTGTACTTTCTTTTGAATAAACGATAGAGAATATTTATTATTATTTTTATTATATATCTTTCAGTGGAGAGATGAATCAAGACTATGTGATTGCAAATGTCAAAGCTATACGCGTAGGTATTTATAGAAATTTAAAAAACGTTATTCGTTATAACAAATTTTGTAAATATTATATTTTGTGACTGAAAGGTGACCGGCACAACTCCAAAGAGAAAGCTGCAGTATCTTATATACATGTATGTCAGAACGCGCAACTTTAGAATATCAGTTTATTTTGGATATCGCATTCTGTGGTAATTTTGACCAACAGAAATAAATGTACTCTTTGACCAAGTCATGTGAATTCAATTCGAATTTCGCGTTAAAATTTAAATGAAAAAATTTCAATCAATTCGCTAAATTTACTCGATGACGAATGAAAGATCTAAAAAACATGGTTGTTATAAATTATTTACTATTCAAATACCTGTCTTTGGACTCAAGACAATGGCTAGCGGTGAGGACGAAATTTTCGGAGATTATACTACCACCACATTCCCAAGATACTTCGAAATCGGCTGAGTTGCTATTTTCCGGCGGCTTTCCAAATCCAACAGCGACCTAAAGCAAAACGAGCAACGAATTTTCATGTTAACTGTCAAAAATAATTATTAGGATACACTGCACAGTAGGGTATGATAAAATTATTTTAAAATCTCGACAATGAGGTTAGTAGATCTGCTCTACTAAATGCAATATAATAATGCTCATTAGAAAAGCGATTTGTTAATATCGATAATTAATTGATAGCGATATCATAGAAAACACCATGAACCAAAATATTGACCATGACACGTGTTTAATCTATTTATGAGAAAATATCAGCAGATAAGACGACTTTTACAAGTAATTAAAATTCTTTGATTTATTGTAATACACTGCTCTCTGAGATTGTCACAACTGATCAAGAAGCTATTTTGAGCTACTGATCGCATCGTGTGTGTAATCCAGATTTAATTATGTCATTAACCCATTAGTCTTATTAGAGTCATTGCATAGGATAAGTGATGCGCTATCTTAATTGCATTATTGCTTAATATATGCGACAATCTTGCACGAATAGCAGCATTTTTTAGAGAAATTCTTATTTTTTCATCGACGCGACAGCTCGTGCCTTTCTTTGATTAAAATTTTAAGATCATGTGTTTAGATATAGTTTAATTTTCCACTGTTGTTGACAGCATGTGCCATTTCTCAATTCATTAACGATTGAAAGAAGTACAGCTCAATAGTGTACAATAATATTTATTAGCTGTATCTGGAAAATTTATAAACTTAACACGTGCAGTACCAGTCAACTTTAATAACATCAAGGCTGGCGCCTATAACTGCTCTCCACTGCAAAATGCACTTTTCATCGCGATAATTCGAATCTTGTAAAAATTACAAGTTTCATCACTTCCGACTTATTGATTCTGATAATAATTTATATAACAATATAAACATTTTGAAAAACTAGTCTAATAATTTTCATAACGATTTTTGCCAATAAAAAATCGATAAATAGTGCATTATGTTCTAAAAAAAAAAAAAAAAAACATCGATTTTCGCGATCTAGCTATAATTCTCCTAATTTAAAAATTCAATGTGTACTTCGTCCGAGACATGTTGAAACTTGCAGACGATGTACATAATCACATCCCCGAGAAAAAATACATAAATATGGGAAGATTTACGATCTAAGTGATTTTCCATCCAACACATCAGCCCAATAGAATATCGAGTAATAACAAAATTGTTTGGAATGTACAACACGATGCAGATACGGCTAAGAAAAAAAAACCGCTCGTTGAACTTCTCGCGTGTATCGACGATCGGGCAAAAATCTCCGACACGTTTATCGCAAGAAATTTCTGCCGTTATAAGCAATTATGAATCAATCTATCGCTCTCTGTTATATAGGAATGCGTGTGACTTTTTGTGGCGCCAAGAGACATCACGCATCATCATCATCAGAGCGTGACTTACATAATATGCCGCCGATGTAAACAATAACACACGACGAAGTGCCGTATAATCTCTTCGACTTATATATTATTTTGCATAATGTAAGAGGGGGAGTATATAGTTGGATATTCGTGTCACGTTGCGGGACATTGAAAAGCACCGGAATAATACGGCGAGTTTATAATCGCGTTTTGGATTGAAATCACGTGCTGGCTTTGGTGAGGATCACGTGAACGAGAAGGAAAAGAATGTGTTCATATATACAGAATACATTAAGTGGAATTTTGTCGTCTGGGACGAGATGAGAATAGTGTTGTTGTAAAAATGTTTGTTGAGAGCGCGCTAATCTCGAAGCGAAAAATTCAAACGAGGAAAGCAACGGATTAATTGACAATTTTATCGAAAAGTTAAAAAAAAAATGCCCGCAGTTTGTAAGATAAATTCTTCAATGCGATATTTCGAACGCTTTCTCGCTTAAATTTAACCCAAGATAATCTCTTTATTTACGAGGAAACTGTCGTGACATAAGTTGCTTTGACAGTTTTTCAAGAAAAATATAGCTTATCGAGGGAGAAATAATGTTTTACCATATGCGGGAATTCCTTGCTCTTAGCTTTGACTCCACCAACGATTAGGGGTGTCTCGACTATACCACACTCGGAGACCAGATTCGTTTGGACACCCATACGGAGAACCGGGGCTACTTCTTCCCTCGTCACCAGTTCTGCGTATTCTTTGCATTCTACAAAGTGGAACAATAATTTCAAATAAATTTAATTATAATATATCGAAGAATAACAATTTTCTCATCATTACAGAGCTTAAAGTAACTTAAAAGTCTTTCAAACGTTTTCGAACGCAATCCGACGATAACGATTCAACCGCAACACTTCATACGATATTACTTACGTGTATCAAAAAACCTGGAAAAAAAACCACTGCTAGTGCCGTCGTTCATCTTTATTCATTCTCATACACTCATTGAAAAAGTAAACGAAAGAAATTTGAAAGAATACGATATTAATACAAGCAACTCTTTTGACAATACCCGCGGGTAACATAAAACGTTATTAAGACGTCATTAAAACGTCTTAAAAAAGACGACATAACGTCTTTTCCGAAAGTATAAATAAACGTCTTTTTAACGTTATTTTGGCCGCATAACAAATTTATCCAAAAAACGTCATAAAAACGTCCTCTATCCGTTATTAAGACGTTTTTAAAACGTCCTAGAATTAAGAAAATTAATTTAAAATATTAAACTTAATAAATTTATTTAAACAAGGCTTAGAGCGAAAATGGTTACCAAAATTGGAAGTACCATCCGGATGGTTTGTTGCGGCCAAAATAGCGTTAAAAAGACGTCTTTAAGACGTTTTTTTATACTTTCGGAAAAGACGTTATGTCGTCTTTTTTAAGACGTTTTAATGACGTCTTAATAACGTTTTGTGTTACGCTGTGTGGGTATGCCTATTATGACCGAATGGAAAACTTTAACGAGGGTTATTACGAGCGCTTGGAAAAATTCGTTATCATACTGCCAACTTTTTCGTTGATACACACGATCGAATAAACGTCAATTATGTTGGTCAATTGGAGCTACTTGCAGCGAAACGCGATAATGGATTCTGAAGCACGCTTAATTCGTTCTATCGGGTTTTAATTGTGCACTAATTTGAATTTCACTATAATAGTTTGTTTATTTTCTTCTTTTTTTTTTTAAATTTGGTAACTCGAAATCGCAATTTATCGAGTCTCGATGATGCAATGAACGCAATTCCACGTTTTGTGTCGCGGAAGTATATTTATACGTCGTGGGAGATAAAGTTTTATTTTTGGATTATAATCCGGTGTCGTAAAACTATTTAATGGCGTTCGATTTCGAAAAATTGCGATGTGAATCACGTCTGATAACAAGGGAGTCAAGGAAAGATTTAATTTGCTGCTCCATAAATATAATGAGATGCATCAATCACAATTATCGACTCTGAAGCTGGTGATACTAAAATTACACGTATATATAGTGTCAAGCAAATAGCGCGACAAATATAAACTCGAAAGAACGATTTATTGTGTAATTTTGATAAAATTTGTAATTTGTAGCGAACGTAACAATATAACGTATACGTGAAATTTCGTACTTCAGAAAAATTCCATCTACGAGTGTTGCTATCACAAATCGTATCACTAAATTAAAAAAACTTTTATATCTCTGTACCTATTTATAAAACGTACACGCAATTTTAATATTTTCACTGGAACCACACCATTAAATCATCTCGTCTCTAAATATATTACAAAGCCAAGTATACGAAACATACATAAATCATTTCAACATTCACACAATATATTAAATGTACTTTTCTCGGAATAAAATAAGTCAAAGTATCTAATCAGTCGACACAACCAACAGAACGCATACAAAAATCGATCAATATTTGACCTCTTATGACTTCCGTCTACCCAACTCCACGTACTACATACTTCTCTGACTCGTCCTCGCTGTCGCATCCGTCCAAGTGCAGACTATTACAACACCGACTAGTAAAAGATTCTGCAGAAAGAGATAATTCTCAGACGATCGTCTGATCCCCCGCATCGTTCAAATTTTTAAAAATCGTATACTTTTTGAAGAAAACTAGCAACTGATGTCGGAAAACGCGTCAAGCTCTTACTGCCGATCGAATTATGCAGGTGATCGAAAAGGGGATGTTTGAGTTACGATAAGAGGTTGTTGTTAACGATTTAATCGGTCGACGGGATTTAGTGCATTTTTTGTGACTCAGCTTCTCACAAGATTTATTCTTGCTTTTAGAAAAAAAAATGTAAAACGCAATTCAAAATTCATATACTTTTACCGATTTCTTTTATCGATCTTTAAAAAAAGGAGCAAATATAAGACCATGCGCATATTTCGCAGCTACGCTGAAGAGCGATAAATCGCCGTTTAATTAATTTCAGCGTTTAGCTGTCACCAATCAGCATGCGATTACGTACGCATAAACAGATTTTTTATCGATTCTCTCGACGTCGCGTGTAATAATAATACATCGAGTGTCTTAACTATATAACATACATCGTTATATATTAGCGAGTTATCTACTATTATCATAATGCGTGTAAAAATGATTATTATTCTTGAAGATTATACACAAGTCTTTGTAGACACAACGATAATAGAGCTAATAGTGACTAACATAGAGTTTAGGTATCAGACAATAGGTATACGTAGTAACTGTATAAATCTCTTGTGATTGCAACTGATTAGTCGTGACTTTGCTATTGTTTTACACGCTTATCTCGAAGTGTCTCACTTGAAGGCAGTCGTATATCATAAGCGCGCACGTGATACGCAAATTTAAAAGTGGTGTGTGTATATCAATCGATTGAGCGCAATCTTGACCTACTACACTTCGAGATGCCTATCTTTGCGATGCGCTTATTTAGTTGGCTTGAGATTTTTCGCACTAGTTAGTACTTTGTTTAGCTATAGTTCAAGTTTGCGTGAAAATTACTGTATCGTAATTTTCAATCTCAAATTAAATATACTATAAATTAGCCAAATTTATCGTTTTATATATAGGTAGTATACAGAGGAATACTGTCATTAATGTGTGAGATTTGAAAACAGCTCTGTAAATCATGCCGCAGACTCGAGATTTTCAAAAATAACAATTCTTTTATATTTGAAATAGCAAACGCGATTTCAGGAATCTTAAAACAAGAAAGCATCACTAACATTAGTATGAGGAAAAAGTTTGAGAAAAGGCTAAGATTGACATTTGATACGACCTCTTACTTTAGAGATTAAAATCACAATAAAAATTTTCGATTATTATTAAGCTTGCAATATCATCAGCAAAACGCTATAAGCAAAAACAATTATATTATTCTAATATAATAATACGAGAAAAAAAAATAGTAAGCTCAGTACCGTTTCAACGCTATAACCACCTGTTGCCCTGCACACATGCAACAAGTGTCAACCTCGAAGCCTATCCGGTTGCATATCCACAGGGGCTGACGCAATAAGACCATGCTTCATGCGATGACATGTGCGTCTCTTCATCTTCGTTTCTGTAAGGTCAGTGTCGGGGATTTCACCGTCGCTGTACACACAAGAGTTTGACCGACTAGTGACGCATGTAATAACGCTCGCGAAAGACAAAGGGTCAATTTGCGTCGGTGTAATCGTAGAAGACACGCGATGACAGAACAAGGAAAAAGAGCCGCTTTTGTGCTATTATACCTGTTTCATGGATTTTTTGTATTCTTTGCCAGACTCGTCCACTACGTTTTTCGAATGCAAATTTTTATTTTCCCCAACCGGGGATTCACTGCATTCGGTCGAAATGATAGATTCACAACGGTTCCCTCAACGCTCTAACTCGTACGTCTCGTTAACACTGCGAAAACTGGTAGAATGCAAGTGGAAACCATTAACAGTATTTTTTAAAGCTACACCGTAAAACCAAACGATCCCAACCCTTATACCCGGTTCAATAATACGGTATATATATAAAAATCCAAAAGCAGTATAGTAAGTATACAAGACCACTTCGAACACATAAAATCTCCATCGGATCAACTCTCATCTATATATACGTAGGTATCAGTTCTCCGATCCATCCAAGAAAGTAAAAACGAGCAAAGTGGAATCCGCGCCAAGGTCCCCATATGATACGATACGTGTGTATCTCGATCGATCGCAGCATGTGTATATATACGTATTATGTATATATATCCACTAAGCGCCGCCTCCTCCTTCTCCGAGAAACTAAAAGGAGAGGGACTCATTATGCGACGAAGCAGGTGATGCACTTGGCAATGAGGCAGTTCGCGACGTCCAGTCGCGGCGGTCAGACTTATTATCCGTGATAAAAAAAAAAGGATAACTTTATCTTTGGTGTTTTTTTTTCCCCTTAATTGTGTACTTATTACTTATAGTTGAATCGAATTAACAGCGGTTTATCGATGAGTTGGCGATGCCACTGCCGAGAAGGTGTCTGCTGTTGGTGATTTTTGGGATAGCGGATTTTCTACTGATTGTTGGCGCCGATTTGTCTATTGGTAAGTTGTTGGAGGAGAGATTCGATCCGGTGAGGAGGAAACTGGATTTTCCGAAGTGAACGGATACGAGAGTGTGTGAATTATATGTGATGTGGGTGTGTATATGACTTTACCGGTGAGAGCTTTGTTTTGTTTGGATATCGCGTGCGGTATATAATAGTGGCTACTGTTCTTTGTGCGCGGCTGTTTGATGTAATAGTGGTGTAAGTGTGTAATGATGGAGTTTAAATTGGCTGGTAAATGTGAAAATTGATGTGAGTTTGTTGGAGATAAATGTGCGTGTTATTTTAAATTCTGCGTTTTGTTATGTGAATTGAGGAACGAGAACGAGATAGAAAAAATGCAGTCAACAACTTTATAAGTATTTTTTGTTTGGTGAACGTTTCGTGTCGTTCATATAATATTGAATATAGTCCGACAAATTTTAGGCACACTCATGCTGGAAATTTTGCTCTAAATGCGGAAACTAAAAAAAATGTTATGTCCCACAAATAATTTCTTCCAAGCTCAGTCATCTTATTCTTGGAAATAACATTATTTTCCCCTTCGCGAGACAAAAAAAAATGTTCGTAAAACATAATATATATAGATGTATCATAAAGGTCGAGCAATATATCCCTTCAAGCTTTATGATCAACGTTTCAATAATTTTAATAACACTTAAGCTCTAAAAATAACTTTACACCCACAATATTCAGGTATATGAATCTAGGAACGTAAGTTGTTCACGAGATTACGTTTATGGATACTTGGACACCTGTTGGCGAAACTTTGAAACTTAATTATTTACGGGAGATCCATGTAAATGAGATTGAAATTTGATTGCATTCATTAAAATCGTCTCATATTATATTTTATCAATAAAAATACCCGTATATCTAAAAGTTTAATTTCCCTAAATACTAGATCAAGGCTCATAATAACTAACTCTAATATTTCATAGGCTAACTCACAAAATCGTCACCAAAACCTCATTAAAAACCAATCAACCGATCGCACCGTATAACCAAATCCGTAAACCAACTCAAAGCGCGTCACCCGTATTCCACACTTTCATTCCTCACTTCATCCCACGTGATCGTTTTACAAACACCTCGATCACCAAAAAAAAAAAAGAGAAAAAATCTAAATCCAGTGACAAATCGTCTCGCACACCTAAAAGCACACACATCCCAAGCGCAGTGAGGCCTTGTGCGCTTGTTCAGTTGTCCGGGAGGCGATAAGCCACGCGCGCGTATAATATATACACGTTTCGTTCGAACGGAATAATAGAAAAAAATCGCGTCAACGGAAAGAGTGGGGCAACCGGAGGATCGATCCGCAGATATAGGAGCCAGAGTCGAAAAAAAAGAGGAGTCGAGAGTGAGCCCGCGACGTCGTGGCTTTTTTTTTGGTGTCGGTGTGTGTGCGGATATAGATATAGAATATGATCGCAATTATGAAGCTCGTGCTGGTGGTGATGCTCGTGGGGTTGTTGGATCAGGCGACAGTTCGAGCTCAGCTGAGCGAAGGTAAGGGAGTGTTTGCTGTTAGAGAATAATTTCGAACTATTTACACGTGATACTAATGTTTCCTCATAAACTTTCACTTACTCCATGGTACCGTCTATTTACTTTAAATATATGTTGAGTTTGGCGATAAACGTTATTGAAATGCGTGAACCGAAGATTAGTTTTAAAATTAATTAGCACAAATCGTGTTATTATACGATAAAAATCGAATGACGACAAGCGTAATCAGTGTGGCGTGTATAAATCGAACAGCCATATGTGTTTACTCAGTCGTACACGCGCACGTCTGGAAAAGATCATTTAAGAGACAGCATGTAAATCTTGCGTCGAAGCATACCGATATACCGCTGCTATTGTTGACGACTTTCTCGTTCGGGAAAACCTGAATTGAATCGTTTACCGAAAATCCCGATTTGGTTAAGCTGATCCTTTTATTTTGAATCATCGTATACCTATTTGTTAGCTTCATAGCTTATCAAAAATTTTCGATAAATTGTAGATTATGACGAATTTATTATATTATAAATTTTATTCATTATTATTCAAGACTATATAGTAAAAGTATAATTAACGAGAACCTATCTTAACTTACTATAGTGTAGCACTTTACTATCGCTGCACTTCCTTTTAAAGCCTCTAAATTATATTGCCTTGCAAAACAATGTTACAATACACTACAGTGGAAAATCTGCTTCTATACCGTCAGTTAAGAGCAATGACAATCAAAAATTTAAAGATATTCCTACAAACAAAACCAAAGTATCTATTTGCAAATCTACAATAATAATACTCCCAGTACCGAACAATGACACCTGGAAATTTCTAAAATATTCTCATTAAAATTGACGTTGATTAAAATAATCATCAATGCGTAATCCATTAACACTTGATAAATTTCTCATCTCCAGGTAGCGTATGCGACCTATCAAGACAACGCGGCATCTGCCGTCTAATAGATCGTTGCCAATCGGTTTACAACGATCTACTCTCGGGAAAACGTCCGGAATTCGTCTGCGGATATCAGAGCAGTTTACCGATTGTCTGCTGCCCAGATGGAGCCACGACCATTGGTCCTATCTGGGGAACCATCAGACCGGTTACCACTACTACGAGAAGGACTACGACTACCACTAGGAGATCGTTTACTACTTCCACTAGGAATCCACTCATCAATGCAAGACCTGCACGACGAAGTGAGTATTGCAAATTTGGGATTGGGTTGGGGTGATTGATTTAGGGTTTAGGATTGAATGGTTTCCTTATAATAAAAGAGACTTTCCTTATTTTGACGGAAAATTTCATTCGCAATGTTTCACGGAAAAAGTGGCATCTAAAAGCGTGATAATTGTTGTGTACGTTGAAAAACACAGGACAATCCGTTAATCTGTAAGTAACCATTGAGTCGAGTTGTAAAAGCACACGAAATTTTGAAGATAACTTTCGCGAATACCGGGACTATATAACGCATAAAATTACGACTATAGAAGTCTCCGAAGCTCGATTTTGAATCGTTCGAAACGTCTTGAATCTGTAATTTTCGTGATGGATTTAACAACTACTTTTTTGTTCGTAACGACGTTGACAGGTATATTTGTTCTTTTAGATAAAAGTATTAGCTATAATACTTTTGAATTTTCTTTGAAAAATACTAATTTGGTATGAGTCATGGGTTGCAATTCGTGGTTGTGCATATAATTATAGTGAACGTGTCGGCGCACATAATATGTTACTTCTTTACTAATGATATTTTCTTCAGATAATAGTCGAAACTTTGAATATCGCTTATTAGTAATTATGTTAAGTCATATATTATGAAGAAATTCAGTAGGTATGCGCATGCATGTAATGTTTGAAAATCATTTTAAAAGCTACGATAAAATTACATTTAAATATTTTTGAATTATTACATCATCGACGCATTTGGAATCTCGTTACAAATGATTTATAAGCGCAAACGCAAATAAATCTTTTTAATAACTACGAATATAATTGATTTACTATTCTACGTAAGAGTGATATATCAATGCAAAGCAAGATAAGATAAAGCAGTTAATTTGGCAGGTGAAAATAGATGGCGTATAAGCAGTTTTCTATGTCCCTCATAACGATATGTCATATGCGCCCCGAGTCTATAGATGTAGTGTTGTGCCATCAATGCTAAAACTGCCTTGTTTAGCCTGCTGCTTTGGTCGCTCATGAATAAATCTACGAGTAAATCTACCTGAGAACCTTGAACGTATCTTTCTATAGTTTTAGCATATGAAATTCATATCATCCTTATCAATTACTACAGTTTTTTTTTTCCTCGTTATCTTATATTCTTTTCCTTATTATTCGCATGAGTCCTATATGCGGGCTCGTATATGTATAGATTAAATTTGTAATATTTTGGAATGAATTTAATCTGTGAATTGCCAACTACAATTTGCATTTTTGTACGAACGTGCAAATCAACCCTTACAAATTTTGAAATTAAATACACAGATTTCAGTTCCTCAACTTTGATGAGGAAAGTAAAAGAATAATATCTTACAATTACAGCTGTTCAAACAGGACAAGTGTTCATTAAATTTCTTGACTTTTTACTACGTATTTAAAGTACTCATCCTTATAACAACGTCTGATGGATTATATCAAATAATAATTTATCAGTTAACACATTATTAGGATTCCTATAAAAGTGCTCGAAGTCTAACATTATAAGTCAAGTAAATGACTAAGTCTATACTGAAATCTACAAAACATTGTTTACTATGCTAATTATAACTCATTCCAGCAATCAAGTGAGATACTTAAATACATCAAAATTGTGATTAATTTTTTAAACTTGGCTATAATGAACGACAGTATACTCATGTATTACTAGCCAGAATATGAAAAAAGATACTCAATAATTCTAAACATGTATAAATTTTTTGTTCAAATCAGTGTGCGCCGAATACGCAAAGGAAGTATACACATTGGTAGAACCACCAGTACTTGCTGGCGGTGACAGACAACTGGTGAACGTCTCGCTCTGCGCCATCAAGAACAAGAAACTGATCGTTGGAGGTACTAAAGCTGACCCCAAGGAATTCCCACACATGGCCAGCATCGGTTACATCAGTGGCTCGCAAATCCTTTGGAACTGTGGTGGTACCCTCATATCCGACAGATACGTCCTCACCGCAGCTCACTGCACCGTCTCCACCGACTGGTTAGTTTCCTAGATTTTATTTCTAACTTTTTCATTAAAAATAAAAGTTATTCGAACATTTCAATTAAATTTGAATCCTATAAAAAATATTTCAGGGGTAACGCAGAATGGGTTCGCGTAGGTGACCTGAACCTTCGCAGCCACACCGACGACGCTCAGCCTCAGGACCGTCGTGTCGCCGAGAGGATACGTCATCCCAACTACAGGCGACCGGCTCAATACAACGATATCGCTTTGCTGAGACTCCAAAGTCCAGTGACGTTTAACGCCTACGTAAGACCAGCCTGTCTATCGATCCAGCCAACTGAACCGGCTGGTACAAAGGCTGTAGCCACTGGCTGGGGTATCGTCGATTGGTGTGAGTTAATTTTTTTTTATTTTCTGCTTTCGATTCATCGTTGCGTCAAGTGTGACACTTTATAACGATTGCGTTCGCTCAGATGACGTTTGTTATTTATTTTTTTTAACTTTTCCACGCGCATTATCAATGTACCGCAGACTGAATTCGCTCGGTAGTGTGGAAAATCTAAGTCAATAATGCAAAACCGATTTGTTTACTTCATTAACTCGATAATTCCTTGCATTATTTAGACCCAATGTTCGATTGAAAGAAATACTTCGAGAGTTTTATAACTATTCAGTTATTGTAATGATCGATTTTTATGGTTTTTTTAGTCGATGAGGAAAGATCTGACAATCTTCTGAAGGTCACACTGCCAGTGATTTCGTACTCGACATGTCGACAGGCATACGCCAATGAAGGAAACAGACTGCCTAATGGCATCAACGACCAAACTCAACTTTGCGCTGGTCAGGAGGGCAAAGACACGTGCCAAGTGAGTTGACTAAATCGATACAATATTTAACAAACTAATTTAAAAAAAAAAACTAATGACAATTTCATCATCTTCTTAGGGTGACAGTGGCGGTCCACTGGTGGTCTACAGCGAAAACGAAGAGTGTATGTACGACATTATCGGAGTGACGAGCTTTGGAAAGCTCTGTGGAAGCGTTGCACCCGGAGTTTACTCGAGAGTCTATGCCTACTTGTCCTGGATTGAGAGCATCGTTTGGCCGAGCTTAGGTTAAGGAATCTCTTTGATCTCTTGAAATGTCAGTTGATTCATATCGCTATATATACGAGAACCATCGATTGAACGAATAACAAATCATTTTGGACAAGATGAATCGACTGGCTTAGACACGTTTTAATAATTTGAATCACAAAGTTTGACTAAGTATTGTAATTACGAGTGTTTCTCATTATTCAAAATAAAACTTAACTTTCTCATTATCCTCATTCTTATACAGTTCAGTATAGAACCTAATATCTTCATTCTACCTTTCTTTAGTTTTTAAGTTTTATACAAGACAAAAATACACTATAATGAACATGAAAAAATTGTAGCAAATTATTGATCAAACTACCCATGATATGAATTTCAATGATTGTAAACCAAGACGGTTTATGCTTGATGAGAGAAAACGTTTGACAAGTTTTTGTAGAATATAAAAGAACAATTTATTTTCGTTACTTTTGCTTCCATTCATTTGCCTTGATTAAACGCATATAATCTTACAAATGTTGTGAATATTAATATAAAAAAAATTAAATTAGGGAATATTAGCTAAATAATCTTTAACATTCGAAGGGTCTAGCCTTCGAAAACCATTCGCATCACAAATACCAACTTCAATGTTGTCAGCTGTCATCTGACCCTCGAAACCCTCCTTCAAAGTCAAAATGGCAGTATGAACGGCGTCGTCGAGCTCGAGATCTTCGCTGTAACGCTTTTCCAAGAAAGTTTTGCCATTGATGAAGTTCTTGCCCATAGCAGTTGCTTTCCAAGCAAAGTAGGCACCAGATGGATCACATTGGAAGAGATAGGGCTTGCCCTTGTCCCATCCGCAAATCAACAGCGAGACACCAAAAGGTCTTACACCACTGTAAAAGAAAGAATGAAAATTTACAGAAGATGTCTTGTGTGTTTGTGTTGTAAGCAAATTCAAATTACATTAATTTGAAAAATAATAATCAAAAATCCCTTACCCAGACTGAGTGTACTCCTGCATCAGCATAGCAACACGCTGTACAAGTTGGGCAGTGGGAATTGGCTCTTTGTAGACCAAGTAATATTGCTGGGCCATTTTGCGGGCCTGCTTGACTAACAATCTGTAATCAGGACCCATTCCACTGTACACCATACCGATGTATTTGGTGATCATCTCGACTTTAGAAACACTGTGTTCATCGTATAAGATCGATTTATGTTTGTTCTCTGTTGCAAGAACAACGCCATTTGAAGCTTTGATTCCTACACTAGGAGCACCTGCTGCCACTGCTGCCAAGGCATATTCAATTTGCACCAGCTTTCCCGAAGGACTAGAAAAATAATGTCAAATTGTAAGTGTTGCGTATGCATATAGGTTTGACTTCAAAATACCAATAAACTTTCTTTTTGAATGAATTGAAAGGAAAATCTACTACTTTTATCACAAATATATACAAAAAGAAATATAATTGTGCATGGAGTTGGTAATGTTGACAAAATCACTGAATCAAAGTTATTTATTTGTACAAATGTGATCTAAATAATGAAATATACTGTAATACTAAGCTGAATTAAAATTTCATCAAACAATGATTCTGTCGCTAACTGTACATATCCAGAATCAGGTTATATACAAAGCATAACGAAAAGTACAAAAATTAGATTTAAAAAAAAGTAGCTAAAACTCAATCAATAATTCGACTAATTAGTTATATACAAAACAATAAATAACAACAAAAGTTTAATACTATGTGCAAAAGTGTTTGTCATTCTGCGTTTGAGGTTATGGCAGTTGAAAATTGTTGACGCTACCGCGTATGAAATGCACAAAAGCCAAAAATTAATCGACAACACAACTTGTCGAAAAATATGAAAAATTTAGTTACCTGAATGTCGTAAGGGAAAAGCTATAACGTTCCGAAGCCATGACCAAGTACTTTTGGAAATTCTCACGGCATAAAAGCAAACACGGCCCTCGGCTTCTGGAGTTTTTTCCGGCGGCCGTCTGTGGCTCTCGCGTCTGCGAGAACTGCGCGCTGATGTGCAATAATTCGCGACCAATATTATAGGTACGCGAATTGTAAATGGCTTTAAACTGATGGATTGTTTTACTATTTTTTTGTATTTTTGTTTTTATTTTTTAGTTTCTTGAAATATAATAAGTTACTTAAAAATTTAGGGTTTCATATTTGTGCTATCAAAAAATTCTTTGATTGACGTAAAAACAAACGCACATCAGCAGAAACTTATACTTGAAAATATATATAGTTGATGATTTTATTATTATACATTTTCGAATAAGTACTTAGAGGATAATAGTTTCCTCTATTTTAATAATAGACGATTATGCGTACAATAAACAAATTTTGTTAACCACCTTTCAGTGCAAGTTTAGAAAGATTTAATTTAAAAAAAAACACTATAATATTATACACTGTGCGCTTCGCAATTTTTCTTATTGTAATTAACAAGTGATTGACCACCTTCTGCGGTTCTTTGAGCGTTTATATGTCCTATCAATTTTTTTTTTTTTTTTTATATAAACGAAACTTCGAATAAATCTCATACTGATATTTGTAACATACGAAGATATTTATTCGCTGAAATAAATGTACAATTATTGTATATAAAAAATATGTATAATTCGGTAGAGTCGATAGAGCGTTATTCGTCGGAAACACTTGATTTAGCGTCGTCTTTAGCGTCTTTATCTTCTTTAGCATCATCCTTTTGATCCCTACTTTCATCTCGCACTCCATACGCTCCAACTTGAAGATTCGTTAGCCATTCGAGCATACTGTAAGAGCTTCATTAAAGAAAATATTATAATTATAGTCTTAGGCAATTATAGCATGAGAGGCCCAAGGAGCAGGCCTAACAATACAGTTTTGGCATAGGTGGCCTATTTTTGCTAGTCAGATACTATAGAGAGCCAGGCTAGACCAAAACTATTTAGTGTCGAGTATTTTTTCGAAATTGTATTATAAAGGATACGGTTTTTCTTTTAACTCCGTTTCGAAAACGTGTTTTAAAATAACATTCTTCTCGAATTCTGCAATCTCTTGATCACACTCAGCCCAGTCTAGTGTATCATGCATACCATCACTTCCATATCTCTTATTATAATAGTCATAGTGAACCTGCAACAATTATTTTTACTATAGTAAAATATAATTTTTTTGTCTTTTGTTTTTCAAAAGCAATTTTTTAAATTACAATATTTAACATCAGTCCTAAACTTGGAGCTATGGTAATGTCATATTTAGCTTGTTCAAACACTGTTTTTTCAAATTCTTCCCTTGGTACAATATCCCTTATGACTCCTATAACCATAGCTACCATTTTTCTAATTTGATGTAACATAAAACTTTGTCCTTTGACTTTTAGAGTGATAAACTCCATGTTATTTACAACAAATGGCTCTTCTGCAATAAAGCTCATAATGTAACGTTTTGCTCTTGGGTCCAATGGCAATCTGCAATATATGTGAATAAAAGGATATAATATAATTTATAGCGTAGCACAATAAAATGGCTTGATTTTGCTTTGAATTACTACTTACACTTTTGATGTGAAATTGTGAAAATTGTGAGTTCCTTCAAGAACCTTTAACAACTCATCCAACTTTTCCTTTCTCTCTTGGGGTAACCTGTATTCATGAAACGGTTTTCCATCAATAGTGGAAAGTTGCTCCATTCTCTTTTCAAGATCATTAAATTCAGCCATTTCTTGAAAATGTTCTAAATTTTCTGGTGCTAATGCAAATGTAGGCATAGTGTAAGAATACGTTCTAGCATCACATTGTGATTTACTGTTGAAGCCTTTTGTAACACGTTTTATTGCAAATACCCGAATATCTTCTGGTAGGTTTTCATTTATACTGTCTTTAGAAGGATCTTCCGCTGGAAAAATTCATTTGTGATTAATTTATTTAAAAAAAAGTAAGTAAAACAATAAAATTTAAAAATATGATACTATCTTACGTAGTTTAAGGGAAACCACTTGTCTAACAGCAGAAACTCCTTTATCAGTTCGTGCTGCTCTCTGAAAGTTAATACTTTGAATCGTCTCAAAAGCTTCTGATGTTATTAAGTCAGCCTTTAGCATTGCTTTTATTAACTCCTCTTCAATTGTGTTAAAACCAGGATTCCTTTGCATCCCATAATAATTTTTACCAAGGTAACCCAGCATCATTGCATAGTTTTTCCTTTTTATCCTTATGAATGGCGGTGGTTCTGTTTTCTGTTTTTTTGCCTCGATCTCTGCATCGTTATCCAGAGGCCTTTTTTCACTCTGACTCGTCTCGATTTCTTTGTTTTCTGTCATTGTATTTGCCTGAGTAACTAATGTCCTAGAGTATTTACTACCTACACGTAAATTAAAATTGTATTGCTTTAATTAATTTATTAACATAGAAAATTGTATATCTACACATGTTGCTCATAGGTTATAAAAGCATACAATAATCCAGCAATGCTACTTACAAAAAGAACCAAAACTTCTTAAAAGTTCCTGTGTTCGAATTAAACGCAACATTTATTTCCTTTTTATTTACATATAAACTAAACTTATGTCATTAATTGTTATTGCTACAAAATGTAGCAATAAGGCAAAACACACGAACCGACGGACGTGTGTTTTTCATCCTTTCTCACACGCGTGTAAACATTGCTGACCTGACGAATTTTCCTAACCTAACTGACAGTTTATCGACGATCGATATATATTTTTCTGCAAAGCTGTTGCAAATATTTGGCGGGAAATTATGAAATTAGAATATGTGTAACAAGCAAGAAAAAACATTATGCATAAAAAAATTATCATGCAAATACAATAATAATTTATAAAGCAGCGTAAGTATTATAAATATTACTTAAAAAAAGAAAATTATAGCAATAAATATAATGTATATTATATAATTGAGTCATAGGTCATAGGGGTGGGTAACGAAGGGGGAAGGGTATAGCGAAGCGTGGGGGGATAAGGTGGTTCCTGTTCTGTGGCTGCATCCCCCGCAAAGCTTCAGGTCAGTCCACTTTTGGAGACCAGCTAGCAAAGAGCTTGCGAACCGATTTATATAGGTATAAGTACCGATATTCAAGCTTGCATTCAATACTTCAGACATTCAACATTACTTCAACCAAAACGTATACTTAAAATTCAAATTGGTGCTTAAGTTTCAAGCAACAAACTTTGAAATATCATCATCGCATAAAAGTATAATTTTATGTTAATACAATCGGTACGTGAAACACGATCGTTTCTATAACACATTTATTATTAATGGCTTCAAAAACTGTTGGAAAAGTCAGCTGGCGTTATTCCTCAGCATTAGACATGGAATTCAAATGCGATTTTGAAGACATTTGTTTGAGCTGCAATGAGGACCCCGGTAACTTCTTCGAATCACCGAAATTTAAGATAAATCGTTCCAAAAATAAAATTTGTCGAAAAATCGATTGGTATTTGGAATTGTATCCAAATGGACGCACAATCGATGACAAAGGCTACTTGTCAATTTATCTGAAAGCGAGCAGCAAAATCACATTAGCGTGTTCCTTTGCATTTATAATGGGTGAAGTAGACATCCAAACAATGAATTCAAAGGTAAACACGTTTATAAGTGGAAATAGCTGGGGAAAACCGAAATTTTTATCGTGCAACCTCCTCATAGAAAATGACATGCATATATAGAAGCAGTTTTTTGTAGAATAAGTATGCCGAAAGGCAGACAGGCAAAAGAAAAACTGAAGTTAAATGAAGGATCATCAGTTACAAGTGACAACTGACAGATACGAGGCACTTTTTAACAACAAGAAGTTCGCAGATGTATCGTTGATTTCAGAAGGCAAAACTGTGGAGGCACACTAGTGCATATTCGCAAACGGCAGTACAGTGTTTGCCGCAATATTTGACGCCGACATGAAGGAAAAGCAGGAAAACATTGTGAAAATCGACGGTATTAGGTACGATGTTCTTGTGGAAATGTTTCGTTTTGTTTACACTGGAAGGATCAACAACATCAGTGCCTTAGTCAGCGAACTTGCAATTGCAGCGGACAAATATGCGAGAAGACGATGATAGTGAATTTGAGCGTCGACAACACCATCGACTGCTTTCAGTTCGCCGAGAAACTCCGCATGGATAAGCTGGAGAAGAAAACTATAAAATTTATTCTCAAAAATAATGATATATCTGACAAACCAGAGTTCAAGTTGTTGCCTAGAGATACTTTGTTAAAAGTATTTTTCGCTATAGTACCAAAGCTAACAACAGAAAGAAAACACACACATGATGCATGTCTACAACTTATATACTAGCAGTAAATTAAATTAGTTTGATCTGGCATGTTTAGTAAATTCCTGTGTAGGGGAGAATGATATACTTTTGAATGTGTGGAATACTTTCGCGTAAAATAAAATAATAATAACAATAAATCATGTTTTTTTGTAACTTCTTACAAATATAAATTTTATGTATTTTTGTATACGACTTCTTGTCATAAGAAATATTGTGATGATTGAATTTTACATTGTAAATTGTACACTAACGTATGTATGTACGAAAAGGAATAATTTTGTTGAAAGCCGACAATAATAGTATATTGTGCGCCAAGGGCGTAAAGTGCGCTTTTTTAGGCCGAGTGTGGAGTTTGCAGTACTCGTCTGCGGCTCGTAAACGCCCTCGCCTTTGGCTCGGGCTAACTCGCCTTGACTCGTACTGCAACCACACGAGGCCAAAAAGCCCACTTAGCCCTTGGTGCATNAGTTGATTGTCCCATGTAATTATCTTCCACTAGCAGAATAGGAGGAAGCTAAGTGCCAATGACTTGGCAGCGGTTTTTTAATGTTTGTTTATAAATTATTAAGATTATTAAAAGTTTATGATTTATTTTTCGTTAGGCTTGAAGCTTAGCTGCACGTTTGACATTATAAATTGATTTTTATTTTGTTTTGCTATAATACATATAATTGTTAAGATAATAATAGTATATTGTGTGCCAAGGGCGTAAAGTGGGCTTTTTGAGGCCGAGTGTGGAGTTTGTGGTACGAGTCACGGCGAGTTAGCCNGTAAACGCCCTCGCCTTTGGCTCGGGCTAACTCGCCTTGACTCGTACTGCAACCACACGAGGCCAAAAAGCCCACTTAGCCCTTGGTGCATACCATATTTTTTGTAACGCAAGTACAGATTTTTGCGTTTTTTTTTAGATATTGAGTGCGACTGATGCAACTTTTTTCAGAATCGGCGACCACGCTCTTAGTAGACTAATTTTTAAATATATATATGTGTGTGTGTGTGTGTGTGTGTGTGTGTGTGTGTGTGTGTGTGTGTGTGTGGAAAATTTCCCGAAAAACGCCCGCCGGGCAAAAAAAAGAGAAACGCCCGCTGCTTCGAGAAACGGGCGTTTTTCAATTTTTTTTGCCCGCCGGTCTGAAAAAAGTTACTTTAGTTCCGTTTAATAGGTCAGAAAAACGCGAAAATCGTGCTTGTGTTACAAAAAAATATTTATATCAAAGTTACAAGCCACCGATTATTCTACCTCGCTGGGTCACTTTCGTAAACTACGTACATTTAAATGGTAAATGGGAGGTTCAAACCTTCCCCTTATTACGACGAAGAAAAAAAATCACTTTTTAGTAATATATGTAGGTCCTTGATTTTGCAGATATATTATACCAGCACGAAATATCGACGCAAAGACTCGGCTTAATTACACATTGTTATTTCAACGATAGTGTGTACGACAATCGCGCGTTTGCGTGCTGTTTGCGCATGTGTTTCGGTTTCTGCAGAAATTTGTTTTACAATCGGAATAGAAAACTTACCTCTTCATCCGAGACTCATTATGTGGTTCGTCGACTTTTGATCTATTAATTTATTGCGGAAAAATTTGATCTGTTTCGCGATTACTTCTTCTTTTATTATTTCTCCGAAAGCAAAAGCTATTATAGTTACTTATACAGGAAACAATTGCACATTTGCGCGTACGTTGGAATAAAGGATTACGTTTCAATTTATTTATCGTCTATAAATTATAGGCAAACGGAAAACAAAATTAATACATCAGAAAGTCGAAAATTATAATATAAGCTTCCCACCTACGTATACGCACACTTTAAACAATTTCAATGTCTCGCAAGGTTGACGCGAATATGCATAAGTAAACAATGAAACAATCGTCATCGTATGGTGCGGGTATTTATAATTAGTATAAGAGAAAAAAACGAACAGATTGTGATTTTTTTTAAAATTATATAGACGAAGTCTGTTGAATAATAATTATGCATAATGTGTACATATTTTAATCAAGAAATTGGTTTGCGAATTCTGAAGCAAATATATATATTTTTTTTAAATGGCATTATATGTACGTACTTTTTATACAAATGTGTAAAATACAACAAATCGATACAACTGGTAATAAGGTTTCTGCTTGCCGGACCAAAGTTTATCGTGTGAATTAATTAACTTATCCATGAAAATTTCTCACAGTCCGTTATTACTATAATTGCAAAATCAAACATCAATGAGAAAGTTTCTGATATCCCCGTGACGTTTCGATCCTAATGAACTTATTGAGCAAATGAGGCGAAGGAAATATTTACATTTTTTCCGCATCATTTGACGCTGTGTATGACAAAAAAAAAATGTTAACTGAACATTAATTTCAATCAGCAACGATTTCATGGTATTTTTTTCGATTATTTTTATAAAATTATGTATAAATAAATTGTTTCGATTAATATAAGTATAGAACCTAAAGAAAATATTTCTTCGCTGGAAAAAAGAACTAAAGTCAAAACCGAAGTAAAATAAAAATATCACGAATCGTGTCAACGCCAGAAGTCACGCTTAAATCCCATAAAAACATCACGAATCCCCACTAAAACATTCCCACGATTCCTAACACGTCAAAAAATCTACAAACATCGACAATCCACAATTAAATCAATCCTCAAATTCATCCCCAAATCTCACCCCGACGCGAAAATCAAACAGAGTAGACCAATCTCCCGCGTTCCTTTCACCCGCGCACACTCCCAAACTCACACAAAAGCACGTCTTATCCCCATCGTCTCTCTTTCTCCATCTCCTTCCTCAAAGCAAAGCAAGAGAGAAGCATCGATCGACAAGTCGTCGACTCGCGATCTCAGTACGCGCCTCGAGTGCCGTGGAAAGAGACCTGACGCGCGCGCTCGCCGCGTCTTCTTTTTTTCCTCTTTCGATCGAAGAATATACGTTAAGATTTTAACACAGATAGACGTAGTGTGGACCAGGTTCCCAACCATCGTGATGAATCGACTGGCGATTCTCATCGCGTTAATCGGTGAGTTACTGCAAGAGATCGGTTGTGTCCGACGACGTTGCGAACTATGCAAAGTTTGCAAGCGAATAGAGTTCGGTGACGGAGATATTTATGCTAATGCATGCTCTTCGTGCGAGAGTATAGCCGAATTGCGCTGCGGTTTTTCGCGTTTGTGTGTGTGTAGCTCTTGAATCGGTAAATATCGGAGAAAATCGGTTCCGTTTCGCAATTCGGAAAAGAAGCTGTTCTGTCAAACACTGATCGAGTAAACAGATCGTCGGAGTAATAAGTAAACAAGCTGAATAGCTGCACATAGTGTATTATCGGAGAACAATAATAGCTATATGTACGTGTGTGTATGCGTGTACGTCGGATACGTGTGTGCAGTATACATAATGAGACGCTCGGAACCGTGAATTTTCCTTCAGAGGAATCTCGAAAATCACACAGACGCAAAACCGCCGGAGTCATCGGTCTTCAAAACGCGTTTCTGGGAAACACTACTTGTTGCTGCACTCGGGGAATTCCGCGATGCGCACTGCTGAGAGACGAGCTGATGAGGATATAATACAAGCTATTATTTTTTACGTCGGATTATTTCGAGAGGTTTAATAAACTTCGATCATCGCTTACATATCGTGTATACAACAAGGTTATATATATTCGGGCTCGAAAATTTTTTGTCTCTCGCGGTTCAAGGAAAAACCATTCACTGATAAAATATACACATGCGTCTTTTATAAGATACAGCTTAAAAGTGTCGTTAAGTTACTATCGTTGACAGTTAAACTAACATTTCCGAAACGAGTATGTACATTATCTTTAAACGTGTATATGCACACATGATGCGAACGGTTTGCTAGAGAAAATATCGCGAATAATAAAGCAGAGGTATGAGTTTTACGTAATGACATGGTTGAGCGACTCGATTAATCTCTGCATTAACGCATCTGACTATACTTATACTTATACTTCGAAGTTCAATCGCGTAAACTCGACTAGCTAAAAAATCCTACTATGCGTTACGCATTCATTCAAGACACTCACCAGCTGAGAAACTACTCAATCTCGTCCCATAATAATCTTAGGGTCAAAGGTCGCTCTTAGCGATAAGCCTTTACACACGATGCGCAACGCTTGTATACTATAATACACGAAAAAGTATAATTAAACATATAGTTAGACACCGACGTAAACAAATAAAAGAAAACAGTGAATTTTCTCGAGGAATCCTTTGGCGTGATTAAAAAAGAAAAAAAGGTTTTCCCCCATAAGACTCGTTAGGTCGGAGCAAAACAACGCGAGCAGCCGAACCGGTTTACGATTATAAAACTGACAGGACTAGCGTAGAGATGGGCGACTGCCCTTGAGTCTACGCGAGAGGCGAGTTTACGTTATTGAGCTTCCTAGATTCGATTATTATTTATAGATTGGAGATAAGGACTTTACGTGTGTGTGTTGAAAAGATTTGGAAGTTTGCGAGAAATTTTATAATTATTATAGATATACGACTGTGCTTATCTAAACCGTGTAAATTTTCGTGATTTTCAACGTGTGTACAACATAAGGTACTTTAGTAAATGCGTAAATATTTCTTGAACTTCTTTGAGGTGTGTTTTCGAAAAACCAGTGAACGAAATCGAAACTTGTTTGACCAGAAATAGAGCCAAGTTTATTTTATTGTGCGAGTTTCGAACGTTCATTTATTGATCTTGTTTGGTGTTTTTCCATAAAAAAAAGTGTACCAATGCGTGTCTAAGTTAGTAGTTAGTAAACTAACAAGGATTATAAAATACGGGATCAATGAAAACAAAGTAGATACAAACGGCAATTTGTATAATATATATTCCGTGAAGAATTTAAAAAAGTATACTCTTTACATCGTATAATCGCACTGTACATAGCTTTAAAAAACAAACAAACTCTAATGTATAAGTATATTCGTTCAATAATAATAATTAAATAATGATAGTAAGCTAAAAAACCCTTTTTTATGTAGCCCTTATTCATAATGGAGCAGCGCAAACGAGGCCAGATTTCTCGCGATTCGGAGAGACTTCATCCAGCTGCAGGTGAGTTAAGTTCATTTCGGCATATTTCGACGCATCAAGTTATAAAATCGTTCACTAATTTATCGTATACAATTGCGAATCAATTGAGTAAAATCGTTTATACACTGCAAAAGTTCAGATTTAAATTTCATACGACAGATCGACCCTCGTGCTCGTCTTAACCAAAAATACAAATCATCAATTTTGAAAAAAAAAAATCACCCCTAAAAATTACAGTCATGGAAGTATAAAGCTACCGATATAAAAAAAAAAATTAAAAAAAAACACTATAACGATCCACCCTCTCAGTTCTCTTCAATTCCGCTGCAAGAACGGCCAATGCATAACAAGCGAATCCCTGTGCGACGGTCTCGTCGACTGTCGAGACGGTTCCGACGAGACTCGCTCCGAGTGTTCTGGCCCCAACAATCTTCCCTGCAATCCTCGTACTTTCCGCTGCGACTATGGTGCTTGTGTTGACGGTGACGCTCTTTGCAACGGCATCAAGGACTGCGCCGATAACAGCGACGAAGATCCTAAGAAGTGCAGGTCCTCCGGAGGTAACAATGGATCTCAGAACACGACTCACGAGGTCAACTGCAGGAGCAACCAGTTCAGGTGCGACAATGGCCAATGCATCGGAAACACCGAGCTCTGCGACGGCAACGTTGACTGCAGTGATCGGTCCGACGAGACGGTCCTCAGCTGTGGATCCTTCAAGTAAAATTTTTCTGTTTAATTTCAATTTTTTTTTTTGAACGTTTAAAAAATCATCCCTAAATTCAAATTGCTGCTTGTCTCCAAAAGCTGTCCCCAATACGTCTTCCGTTGTGCCTACGGTGCCTGCATAGACAACAACCTCAAGTGCAACGGTGTGGTCAACTGCGCGGACGGTTCTGACGAGGACCGCAACCTGTGCGGCGGCTACGAAGAACCGACCACCAAACGGACAACCAGACCAAGCGACGACCCCTACAACACCAATCAGGGAAGACCAACCGATGACCCCTACAACACCAGCCAGCCGAGACCAACCAGGCCAACCCAGAGACCAACCCAGAGACCGACCCAGAGACCAACTCAGAGACCAACGTCCAAACCTCCACTGGTAAGAGAGTCTTGTGACGTACCCGATCAACCGGAGAACGGACAGTGGATGTTGGAGAAGAGCCAGTGCCAAAGCGGTTCCAACTGTCGAGTTCAATCTGGTGTAAGGACACTCGATCCTGGTACCCAGCTGGTTTACAAATGCAACTCTGGCTACAAGCTCAATGGAACCTCGGCTGTGTTCTGTGGACTCAACGGAAAGTGGTCTAAGATCCCCAAGTGCCAAGGTACGTCTGTTTGTTTAGTTTTGATTTATAGAATCGAGATAAGAAGCTACGGTGTACTATTACAATCTGAAGAAGAAGCTTCAATGATTAAAAAACAAACACGATTCGATCTTCCGTTTTCCAGAAATTCGCTGTCCACCACTGAGCTCCGCATCTCGTGAAGCCCAGTGCATTTACGAGGACAACTGGACATCTTGCGATAGTCCAGTCTTGCCCAGAACCATAGCCCAGCTGAGCTGTCGCAACAGCTACAGACAGGATGTGACTGACCTGACGAGGCGCGACAACATCAAGTGCAACGCCAAGGGCGAGTGGGAACCTCAGCCGATAAAATGCGTCTCAGGTCCGATAATAGTCAATATTTATATCAAGGGACACTTTTTCACTTTCCGCGAGACCCTAGAGATGGTCTGTCCTATAGCTAAGCTCATGCAAGAGCCGAAAATCGCCGACAATACAATTGTCAAGGTGAAAAACGAAACCAAGGTCGACATCAAAATCGTTTAGTAATCTTTCTATAATAATATAGTTATGACACATTTAAATATACAGACATGGTTTTGACTTGAATTTTCTTTTCGCGTAATCCGAGAGACACCAGTGATTAAATGCGGTACTTTCACAAATTCGTATTCTTAGTTAAATTTTTCTTAATTTATGTATCTTTAGAAGCGAGATGTGAAATTGGCATGATAACGCCACTGAGCAAACTATACGGTGATATAACGAGGCATTTTTAAGTAGAACATTTTTCCATTACTTTGACAAACAGCTTTACAAATCCAAAGCTGAGTATATACTCATTCCTGGAAGAATGTGATTATTTATTCGTTTTGATATTTTTCAATAGATATACATTTTATATCTGAATAGTATTCAAGTGTGTTATCTATACTTGTCTGTATTTTTAAATGAAAAATTCGATATTATTTTTTTCAATAAATTTTCTTACATCTCTTCGCTTGTGCATGATACTTCGAATTTTTTTATTACATGTCTTCCTTTTTCCCGATCCACGAGAATTTCAAAGAGACCTTATTTTGCAAATGTTTCTGTAGTTTGTGGAATAGCTTCGACCAGCACCGGCGTACCACTCATTGTCAACGGAACGCGAGCAAGTGTATCTGACTTCCCATGGCACGGAACCTTGTACAAAGCCAAAGGCTACGAAAAGCAATTTATCTGTGGTGCTACTATTATTAAGGACAATCTTTTGGTGACTGCAGCTCATTGTGTTTACGATGAAGTGCAAAAGAAAATCGAAAGACCCTCCAAATTCTTCGTTGCTGTTGGCAATATTTTTAGAGATTATGACTACGAAGGACACGATCCACGAACAGTTAAGAAGACTGCGGTAAATATTGAAAAATAGCTGTTTTGAAGAATTTCACCTCTTGATTTTTTACTAATTGCAATTTTTCTCTTTTCAGGTAAAGGACATTTTCATAGTTTGCAATTACTTGGGTCTTGAAGGAAACTATGCGAGTGACATTGCTATATTGCAAATTGAGACGCCATTCGTATTTAGTTCTATAGTTATGCCAATCTGTCTTGACACAACCTCAGCCAGCGATCAGGCAGTTCTGGAAGTTGGAAATTATGGTAGAGTGCCTGGTTTTGGAAGAACTTCTCAAGGAGCATCAAGCTTCATTTTACAAGCAATCACAGTGCCATATGTTCCTCTGAACACTTGTAAATCTAGCAGTATTGCTTCGGACAGCGAAAAATATATAACCATAGATAAATTCTGCGCGGGATACACCAATGGTATGAATAATCGGGTTTTTTTTTCAAGCTTCAATAAGGGATATGATTTTTTCTAAAAAAAATATATATTTACAGGTTCATCAGTGTGTGATGGTGACAGTGGTGGTGGTCTCGTTTTCAAAAGTGACAACAAATGGTATCTGAGAGGTATTGTGAGCGTAGGAATTGGAGCAACAAAAGTGGGTGCAGTAAGAACTTGTGACAGTTACGCTTATTCTTTGTACACAAGAGTGTCAAGCCACATGGAATGGATACAGGATGTGATAATTCGTTTAGAAACCAGCAAGCCATTCCCTACTTGTTCGTGAATTGCATGAGCAAAAGATTTTGCAGATATTGTCCTTATAAAATGAAGTACTTTCTTTTCACATCATATTTGACATCTATCGTTTAGTCATATAAATAAATCTGTCAAATACATATCATGAATTTAAAAAAAAAAAGTTCCAGATCACTATTTCCAACAGAATCTGTATAAACACTCATTGAACAGTATCTTCAAGCTCAACGTAATGTTGTTATTTATATGAAAACTAGTCATTGTTCTAAGACTGACGATGCTCTGTTTCATTTTTCAACAATTGTTAATGATTATAAATGAAACATCAAGAAAATATTTGAATTACCTTAATAATATATTTCCTTTTCTTGCCTCCTACCCTTGTGTCCTTAAGTTTGAGATGGCTGCATTGGTTTTATTGAAACCTTGTTTTTTGGTGCTGGTAGATCTAAGTGCAAATATTAAAAGAATAAGAATTTTTAAAGATCGCGATTTTATAATAATGAAATTTTAATACAGGGGCAGCTGATATAATCATAGCATTAAAAATATTAATTTGTAAAATATTTTACCAAGTAAATCTAACTCTGACAGATCTGGTAACTCAGCTGAATTGAAGGACTGGTTTTTGCTTTTGTCTGCATCAGCAGAATCATTCCATGCAGTTCCCATAATTTCAGCTAACTCCTTTTCTAATTCTGCATCTGATTCATTAGTGGTCACAGGCTGAGTCATGACAGACTGGACTTCGTTTAACTCATCAAGAATCTAAAATCAAATTAAAATGATTGCAATGATAAAAATAATATATACACCTTCATAAAAATAACCATGTAATAGTTCTTACCTCAGCCATATCATCCATCGTATCCTGAACATTGTCTTCAGTCAGACCAGTATCTTCAAACTTCTTCAGGGCATTGCAGCCAGCCTTATATGCAGCCAATGTATCGGTATCATAACGAGCATCATGGATCCTTGCTAGAAGTCTCTGAGTGTTTTGTAAAGCTGCACTGCGCTTCTCAATGCACTTATCTAGTTCATGTTTTTTTCTCAAGAAACTCTTTGCTACTTGTCTCAGACCACTAGCTAGAGATGATTTGGCCTTGAGAATAACTTCATTCCTCTCGGTTTCCAATTGTTCTATATTTTTAATTAACATACTCTCTTGTTGAGTTAATTTGTGGAGGCCTTCGTCAACTTCAGTAACTTGTTCTGCAGCACGAGGAGAAACTTTGACCAGCAAATCATGTTTATCATCTTTGATGCAATCTCTGAATGCTGCTTTCTTGTTGTATCTCAGCCAGATTAAAGCCAATCTGATGTTGCTTTCAGTTATCCTTGTATTTCCACTTTTTGCTATACAATTCTTTGTGAGTTCGGAGAGTGACAAAAGTGTGTTTTCTTTCTTTGTGTCTATTATGGATAATATCAATTCTCCTAATTCTTTCACTGTTGGTAGGTGAATGTACTTCATATCATTGTCAATGACAGGTTCAGATACATAACTCTTAAGTTTTGAAAAAGACCAGCTGACTGGTTTCTTTACAAACAAATCGATTGTCCAACCAGTCCATGTACTGCTGGGTTCTTTCATAAAATCTGATTCCAGTATAACTTCACCGTTTCTGTACAAAAATAAAAGAGTTAAATAATAATGCATATATATGTCAAATTCTTTCACATTATACTCTGCATTTAAAAACTTACTTATACAGCTCCTGCAAAACTGTCGGCAAGCACAAGGCTGAGCATCCATTTCTCTTAAGATTGGCAGTAAGATCTGTCAACGAAAAACTACAACGTCCATGATAACTAGCCCAAGTCTTGATCAGCTGATTCCAAAATTTGTACTTTGAGTTCCAATCTTCAGGATTGGCAGAACGATTTCGAAATGGAGCGAACAGAGACTTCATTCGCTCCTCCTGGTTCCAACATTCTGGCAGCTGGTCAAGAGGCAGAGGAGTGGTGGGACTCAATGTTTCTTTGCCTGACATTCTTGCAATCTGTAGTGCAAAATTACGTAAATATGAATATATTTAACGATACACAAAAATAGCTCAACCATAACCAACTTACAAATATCGACGTCAAAGACAAAGGCACAAACGTCTCCGAAAATTGATACACGCCTCAAAAAATATCTATCTCCACGAAGCACTAACGTGCTTTATTATAACGAATTTTTTGGGGCATCAAAAAACTGCGCAGTCAGACTCGGCTGTATTTATTTTCAAAAGCACAAAACACAACTCAACCCTCTCATGACGACGTTATAACCACTTACTTAATCTCTCGTAATCAAAGTCCACATGACGCACCGACGAGAAAGTGCGAACAAAATTTACCGAAATACCGAAATGTACAAATGCATATAAAAACAACTCGACGGAAACAACGCACATGTATTTACCCGAAACTCACCTAGTGACAACTGACAGTCGCTGAACTGAAGACTGACCGTTTGTGACGAGTCCCCCCCCTTTTTTATCCTCGACGACGACGACGACTCAACGAAGAAGTGTGCGCGGTGTGTTAGCGGCTGACTTCTCGGGCGAAAAAATGGCGACTCGTCTGCTAAGAATCAATTCAGCTCTGCTGAAATACGCGGACAAGAATGGATATTTCAAGGTGAGTTTGTTTGTATCACGTACTCCAATATCTCCTCTTGATTTCAAGTATAAACTCATCGAGTTTCGCCGAGAATCATGGCTCCGATCGACTCCCACAACGCAAACAATAATCTCTCTTTGACGGCACATTCCTTACGTAATGCAGCGCAATTCTCTTGATTTATGCGTATTATTCGCTAATTAAACTTTCTTTCGCACCGGAGACTGTCTTCCTTTCGATGATCTACTCAATTTCTGGTCTGTAATGTTCGGACATCGCAGTTTGACGGGCTTAATATTTTCTAACCTGAAAGGCACAAAAAAAATCGATCCCTGCTATACAGTTTTTTCACCTTTTCTGTAGTTGTCATTGTGTGTTAACATGCTGGTTGTGTGTTTTAGATCTCAAAGCAATGGAGGTCCACTGCCGCATCCCTCCAGCAGGCACTCATCAACCAGCCGCCAACTAAAACCTCCACTCTGGACAATGGCATGAGAGTAGCCAGTGAGGACAGCGGAGCTGCAACTGCCACCGTTGGTCTGTGGATCGATGCTGGAAGTCGATATGAAACCGACGAGAACAATGGTGTTGCCCACTTCATGGAGCACATGGCTTTCAAGGTATGAATTGTCAATGTGTGTTAAAAAAATTTTTTTGAGATATTGATTGATTTGGGTAATATTTTTGTATAGGGAACAGCCAAAAGGTCCCAAACCGATCTTGAGCTGGAGATTGAGAACATGGGTGCTCACTTGAATGCCTACACAAGTCGGGAGCAGACAGTCTTCTATGCCAAGTGTTTGAGCCAAGATGTGCCAAAGGCAGTGGAAATCCTCAGCGATATCATTCAGAATTCCAAACTGGGAGAGAGTGAGATCGAGAGGGAACGAGGAGTCATTTTGAGAGAAATGCAGGAGGTTGAGACCAACTTGCAGGAGGTAGTCTTTGACCACTTGCACTCTGTTGCCTACCAAGGAACTCCTCTGGGAAGGACAATTCTTGGACCAACTGAGAACATCAAGTCCATCACCAGAAAAGACCTTGTCAACTACGTTAAGAACAACTATGGCCCACCAAGGTATGATTTCTTTTCATTGTATATTAGTCAAAAAAGATAACTAAAATTTAGATTATGCATTTTACCTTCTCTTAAAATAGAAGATAATTTCTGTTAGTTTACTCCTGATAAGATTACCCTTTATTCCTTTAACTTTTTTTTTGTTTCTAACAAAAAGCGATCGTTTGTAAAGAAAATAATTGTAAATGCTTGTTTCTCAAATAACCAGATTCGTTCTGGCTGGAGCTGGTGGTGTTGACCACAACCAGCTGGTTCAGCTGGCTGATCAACACTTCGGCAAGATGACGGGACCAATTTACGACGAGATTCCCGAACTCAACCCGACTTGCCGCTACACCGGTTCGGAGATCCGCGTTCGTGACGACTCCATTCCTCTTGCACACGTCGCCTTCGCTGTTGAAGGTAATCTCAATAATACCAAAGAATATTTTCCAAGAACTAAGTAATATTCTACAGAAAATAAAGATATTCATAATAATATGTATTCACAGGCGCTGGATGGACGGATGCCGATAACATTCCCCTGATGGTCGCCAACACGTTAATGGGTGCATGGGATCGTAGCCAGGGCGGTGGTGCCAACAACGCCACGACTCTGGCCAGAATCGCCGCATCCGGTGAACTGTGCCACAGCTTCCAGAGCTTCAATACGTGCTACAAGGTAATTGAGCTTGATTTCTTGTTTAAAAAAAATGACTCCTTAGATTTTGATTAATGATAATTTTCAATTTTAGGACACCGGTCTGTGGGGTATCTACTTCGTGTGCGAGCCAATGCAGTGCCACGACATGATCTGGAACGTCCAGCAGGAGTGGATGAGGCTCTGCACCTCAGTCACCGAGAAGGAAGTCAACAGGGCAAAGAACATCTTAAAGACAAACATGCTACTCCAGCTTGACGGAACCACCGCCGTCTGCGAAGACATTGGCAGGCAAATGCTCTGCTACGACCGCAGAATTCCTCTTCACGAACTTGAGGCTAGAATAGAGGTGAGAGTTTCATATTTTATATGATATAAAATTAAATAAGCAAAACACAAGGCTAAATTCGATATTTTTGTTTGCAGAGTGTCACCGCTAAAACCATCCAAGATGTTGGAATGAAATACATTTACGATCGTTGCCCAGTTATCGCAGCTGTCGGCCCAGTCGAAAATTTGACCGACTACAACCGGATCCGCGGAGCCATGTACTGGATGAGAGTTTAAATCCATCTCTGCAAGATTGTGGGAATAAAACCCACTTGTTAGAGAATTCAACTTCAGACAGTGACATTGATACGATTTATTGTAGTAAATTAATTTATATATTTAATAACAACCGATTCGCAATTTCATTGTCACGTGCTGCAATCTAGTAGCTTGATCATGTTGAATGATCTAAAAATATTGAATGTATAAAAAATACTTCGAACATCTCGGAAAGTACTGCAATTATGATAGTGGGCATGTACAATGACATCAGTATAAAAAAATAAAACTTTAATTTCTTTTTTCCACTGTTATTATTGTTGTAAATAATTTCAAATACATTAAATAAGTTTTCAAACCTTCACCGTATTGATTGAAAAGTCGCCATTACAAACAATTAAGTTCCTTACTTTCTTAAATTATATGCCACACAAAAAATGCTCAATAAAGTTACATAAACTAAATTAAAAGCAAGTTTTGATTTAATACTGACTAGAATGTTCAACTTAAGAATAAGTAATTCTTAATTACATATACCTGTATAGAACTGTATAGATCAAAAGACCTAATTGTATAATATCCAAAAGTTACAAATTGTCATTGTAGAATTTATCAAATGCATATCAGATTGTTGTCATGGACAATTCTATTAAAATCACTAAGTAGAAAGAAGGTTTCCTACATCTGTAAATATTTGTGATTGTAAAATTAGAAATGCTTAACTATATATACAAAATTGATTGTTAAGAGATTCAATATATAAGCGCATTATAGTTCTATCTATTGCAACGCATAGCATGCACGTTTCTTGACCTGTATAATCATTTAACTATCTGCCATTAGTACTTCCAGGTACTGTTGTTTGCCTTGAATTGGGTACTGCATCTTTACAAACTTTTGCTGTCATTTCTGCCAAAGGTTCTAATTCTTTGTGATTAATGAGATCAAATTCTGCTACAAAATAATAAAAGTGTTTGTAACACGTGTTGATATGAGGTTCCTGCAAAAAAATCGCATCAGTAAGTCAAAATTGATTTTAGTAACAAAATTATCCAATGATAAATTTAATATCTTACAGCTCCTATTGCAACTATCCGGTCGAAATGGTGTATATAGACATGGACGAATACTCGAAACAATCGGGTCAAAATTTTTCGGCACAACGGTATAAATGATTTAGGAAACGGTATATCTGTAAGAAAATAAAATATGCTTGCTTTAACAAAAAATAATGTTATGTTTACAAAATACCACATTATTTTTATTCAAAATTTGAATTAGAACACTTGAAAGAAAAATTAATTTACCTGTAGATACTGGGAAGAGGGATTCGTTATTTATTTGCGTTTCAATCCAATCCATTAATAAGGAGACATATTGAGGTGCTGGCAGTGCTGTTGGCTTCTTATATTTATCCCCATCAGCCCATAAGTATTCAAAGCGAGCACCACCGCTCATTGTTGGGCAGGAAGTTGAGTCACAGTATTCAGATATTGTGCCATAAATGAGATTAATTCTGTTGAAGAAATCCACAACTACAAACAAGAGTGATAATTAATAAAGTGCAATCAAACAAAGAAAAATATTCTTTTTATATAGTTATAACTTGTGGTGATATAATTTTAACTTGAGTACATTTTTACTGCAAAACCATAATGCACAGAGCAAAAGAATTTTTATCAAAATTTCAAACAATTACAATTTTTAATTTATTTCAACTACATTATTATCTGACGGTCACAACTACAGTGTTATATAACAACAATTGACCCTCTGTAACTAAGGGTAAAATTGACCCACATTCTAAAATTAACATAGATAAACTCAACAGGAAAACTAAATTTTACAAATCTAACAGAAATTTAAAGCATTTTCTTTTACAGATAAAGGCTTTTGAAGTATTATAGAAATACAAGGATACTAGAAAGATTCGAAAAAACATGAAAATTATACCATGAACAGCAATCCAGTCATTCAAATCTTCCCCAGGTGGCAGTTTTACAACATTTCTCAAATTAATTCCAGAATTCAGCGAAGCCTGCGCTTGTTTGTACAAGGAATACCGCATAGTTCCATGAGTAAATTTTTTCTTAGGACGGAAAGTCTGCAAAAAAAAAAGCCTCATTAATTCATCATTCCACAAAAAGGTCAATCTTTCCATTCATCTTTTTGCCAGATTGGAGCAAAAACAGTCAGAAAATGCCAAATCAGCTGATATGCCCCCAATACCAGTCTCAGCAGTAGGTAGTATATATGCAACAAAACAGACGATCCATCCAGAAACAAATAAGTAATGACCACGCAAATGAATTCGAAAAATTAACATATACACCTGTGCCTATATACAACGCTTCTTTCGTTGCTTCAAGGCCGATAAACAAATTTGGAGGTTATGCGTGGTGAAGTCAAAAAAGGGCATGGGAAATCATCTCTCACCTTTCCCTTCTGGAAAAACTCGACGAAGCCGCTGAGTGCCATGATATTCTTCCTCCCTCGCGCTCGGAAAATTGCCTCTCTAAAGTTTCATAAAAAATAAAAGAGGAGAAAAAAGTGTCGCGCGGAAAAAACAAAACTACGCGTCGGGCCCGAAAAAAAAGTTATAAGTACAGCAGCGAACACGAGCAGCCGCCACAGTGACACTATAGATACTACTACCTACTAGCATCAAGCATGCACGTATAGTCGCTCCAGGCGGCAAGCAGTCACATCGAAAATCCATTCCCGGCGCGCGGCTGTGAGAAAGAGAGAGAAAGATGATGAGTTGTAGGAGAGAAGTAGGGGGAGAGTTGTAGGGGTAGCAGCGGATCCCCAACTTGGTCGCAGGCGCTGAAAGAGGAAATCAACTTCCGAAGTTTCTCTGCTTTATCGAGCGATGCGGAAAACGGTTATGTATATACATATATACCTATATTGATATTGGCTGCGAAAGAAGAGCGACGAATCGAGCCTGTGGGCTTTGGATCTGTTTATGCTGATGCGTCTGTCTTCGCCGGGTTTTAAGAGGTTTGTATTTATAGAGGATGAGATATAATATATGGTATTGCGCTATGTGTGTCAGACGTTTCAAGATTGTAAAAGTCACGTACGTATGATGTGGAGAGAAGATATTAAATTTTTTAGTTTCAGTCTTATTTTGGTGCGGATAATCGCGAATGACGTTTTGGTTGCAATAATAAGAGTGGAATAAACCGGATGCGGTAAGACCGCAGAAATACTTATAAACGCTTTTGATTATTATTGCTTTGGTCGTACACATATTGATGTATACACAAGGATCCGCTGAGAATAATGAACATACTGACAATAAACAGGATACCTTTGTTTCGAGAAGCTGACAAAGTTGCGAATTATTTCTGTAGATACTTATTTCAGTAGATACATACATTGTCTGGTGAGACTTGAGTCTCGCCTATTCCAGTTTGTATCTACTTATTATTATAGCAATTGAATGATACTTTCGTGTTCAGGAGTTTAAAAAGCTTCCCGCTAAACCAGGTGTAAAAAGCACAGGTGAAAAAAAGCTACACACGCCCTCCAACGCTCTAAACAAATCCGTTAAACAATCAAACCCACCACTCTACTAGCTCATACCCTTCCGATTTCAATCAAAAGTTGCGCATCACCTACTCACAACCGTTAAAAGCTCTAATCTTCAAAACAGCTCAATCCCCTATACTCCCTTGAACGTTAAGTAGTCCACTCACCCCAAAACGCGGGCACGCGCGCGAAACAACACATTTTTTCTCACCCGTTACATACACATACATACCTTCGCACATACTTATATACTCTACCTCCACCATCTAGTCGCTGTCGCGCCGCCAAACCGCCGCAGCCGAGTAGGTGGCGCCTGCATGCGGCAGCCGCTGCCGCGGAGGGCAAGCAACTGTTGCTGCACTCGACGGCCAACTGTCCGAGGCGACGGGTTCGCCGCGCTCCGCTCGATTGTATTATTTCCACTCTGTGTGCTTCCTCCCACACTCGAGCCACGGTGTATTTTCTTTTAACGCTGTGCGTTGAAAATACTTCGTATATCGACGGTAGCTTCTGTATCTTTCTCTGATCTTTTTTTTTTTTGAAAATCCCGCGCTTTTCGAACAAAGGGGCGCTGCCCCTCTTCTATAATACCTCTGCTGCGGTGTATATACAGATATAAACACAGGATAAAAAAGACGCGAGTGTCAATTATACACAAGTCAGTGTCAAGTGCCTTCACCTACACCCAGTGTCTCTGTCCTGCGATACAATAACAATTAGAAAAGATACAAAAAAAAGGGACGACTTGCCAGAGGGAAAGTGCTGCAGAGAGAGGGAGAGAGAGAGTATAGTGTGATTTTCCGCAGTACTGTATACACAAAGAAGAGAACAGCCGGCGGCAGAGTGTCTTCTTCCACGTGCGCGCGTATGTGTATGCGTCCGTGTACATATATATACGCATATAGTGCGAGCTCGGAAGTACTGCCAGGAGTGTAGTAGTCGTCTTCTTTCTTTCTCTCTCTCTCTCTCTCTCTGGCGGCGGCGAGAAAAAGGGAGCCGTCGCGTCGCTGGCCCTTCGATCGCTGCTGCTGCTGCTGCAGTAGTGCTGGAATCCGAAGACGACTGCGGCAGGGGCAAGGAACTCGAGTAAGAGAGAGAGAGATGGATGTATAGAGAGTGTAAGGACTCTGTGCGATAGTATATAGTGTTTGTGTGTGTGTGTATATTATCTGTGCGCGTGTGCATCGCTGTATACGTATATACATACATATACACACGACATTGGAGGCGCCGGCGATCACTCGCACGCTTTCTGCTGCTGCGCCTCGTGAGTATATATTTGGTTTATTGTATTTATTTTTTTTTCGGGGAAAAAGGGGGATGTGCGTGTTTTTTCTTCCTTGGGAGATTAGGTGTATAGTGATCGATATCAGTGTGGGTTTGTTTAGTGGATTAGGATCGATGGGGTGCAGAGCGACTTTTTTAGATTGTCTTGTTTATTTATACCTAGTTGAAAAGTTTGTTAGTTTCAATGTCATCGGATTAGGGAGTCGTTAAACCTAAAACCTTTACTAATAAATTACAGAAACAAATATTATTTCAGAGATATACACGCAATATATCGCTATTATCAAATCACTCGCTAAATATTTAAAGTAGCGATGTTTGCCCTCAAGAGAGACTCTACAGCGAAGCTAGGATTATCTTCGTCGTAATTATCCCGTGATAGTGTGCGTAATGATGCAATGTTTGAGCGTCAAATATCGTGAGGTTCCAGAGAAATTCAGTTCCAAAATAGTTGTTTGACTTTTTCATACTTTCCGTGTACACCTACCGCTCGTTAGAAGGATTTCGATTAAATTCACATGTGCCCTGCCATATTATATTATGAATAAAAAATCAAATTTCCAATATTACATACTCGAGCAAAATTAGCATATTATTTGACCAATTACCGCTCAGCCATTTTCCCAATGTAGGACATTGTAATTATTGCGACATTTCTTCGCGTAATTCCATCATAATGAATATCACTAAACATAATAATATCACCCTACAATTGCACAAATATTTTTGCATCTACATAGAACAAAGTGTAACACCGCAGCGTATACGCTGATTTACAACTGGCATCAGCGTAACACCAGCACCTCAAACGACACGTTAAATCCTCGCATAATTATCATCCCATAATCCCGAAATGCGCATAATAATCGTTCGCGGCAGCGAATAACGACCTCCTCTCTCGCACTTTTATATGCGCGGCGCCGTTTGAGGTTTTGCTTTCTCTCTGTATACGCGGAACAAATGAATCGTCGCGGAATTTCGCTCTCTTGAAAAAGAGAGAAGCATGTATAAGGATAGGATGAAAATAGCATCGCTAGAAGCTCTCTCTAGCAGTTTACACGAAGTGCAGCATATCGCGTTCATAAATTACTGGGAACGACGTGATCGGCTCTATGTACTGGAATTTCGGTAGAGATGCGTTTTTTGGAGGGTTTTAATTACATTTTTTTTTTTGGGAAAAGAAGATTTGTCTCTGTCGCGCGATTTTCGTAGAATTTATTTCTGCTTGGGTACGTGAGAGGCATGTGGCTGACGCTTTTAAACGTTTTTAAATTGTTTCGCGCGAGGATGGCTGCAGTATTTTGTGGTTTTTCTTTTCGAATGCCCGAACGGAGCGCGATGAAGAGAGTTTGATGAAAGTTTGAAAAACGTGCTTTTTATTATTTACCAGAATTTTAATAATCCTTTTTTCGTTAAAATTCTGCTACGATATTCCAAAAACTTGCTAATTGCGTTATTGTGGAGTTGGAAACTCAAAAACGCCTCGACAGTTATCGAGCTTAAAAATTTAATTTAGAACGCGTTATTACGTCTATCATGAGCACTATTATGAACTTTCTATAAAACTTTACTTTTATTTATTCATCTATGTGTACACAGAAAAATTACATTTTTTTAAAACGCTATCGTATAATTGAGATTCCAAGCAATTGAATATTAATGTAAAAATTAAGAAAACGAATAAAATTGGAATTCACTCTTCATGTAAGCTGCAAAATGAAAAAGTTTAATATCTCATTTTAAATTTATCAAGCGCACGCTTTTCCCGACATGATTCAAATTCACGTACTGCATCAATCTCAAAATTGTGCGTGCCCGCCACTATTTTATCTCAACAATATGTCAAGCTCTTGAGAAAACAACAATTCGTCGCAGGACGAATTTTCGCAGTTTCACTACACACACGTATATATGATAACACACGACATAATGAAATCACAACAATTTGCATAAAAGCCATAAAAAAGTAATCTTTCTCATAAACCCAACATTTACAATGACATCATCACACAGCAACTCGATTGAAATTCATACTGCAAAACATACAAAGTCCCAAGAATTCTCAAACACGTAACAATTCATTTTTAAACCCAAGGAATCCCAGGTATAAAACGACTCATCCTCTACTCAGCTCGAAAACCGTGTTATACATATTACATAGGTTATAATTAATAACAGAGTTGAGGGGGAGAGAGATAAATCCGTCAACTAGTTCATTGCTAGCAAGCGCTAGTTTCCCAGAATCTCCTCTCTGCAGATGCTAGCATTAATTTTACGCGAACGTCTGATTCATCGGCTCTATTTTAAAGCCACACCAGCGCAGTGTTATCTCATTCGAGTATATATATACGTTATAATGTAAACACGGCCTATGCATTAACGCGTCTATTGCGTAAGGCGCGAACACAGGTTGATAATGACGACAACAATAATATGTGGGATGCGAGGAAGTTAAAAGTCCTGGCCGTGACCGATCTATTGTAAATTATTGATTGATTGATTAATTCTCGTTAATGGAAAAAATCAGGCAATCGTGTTTTCATTATTGGAGAGGAACTTAAGATTTTTAAGTGGTTGGATGAATTGGAAGCTTGTGAATTCATTTCACTGATTTCAATCTCTCGAATTCAAATATGTGTATTTCATTACGAACGACGACGTATATACTTGTATTATATTTTGTGCAATGTAAGAACGTACTTATAACTCAAACTACTTGTTTACTTGTGGTATAATTCTAAGATTACGATTCAAGACATATATACGTTCATAAAAATGTACTCATTGTCATATGATACATTTATACGTTGTTCCGGACCGGTTATTTTTTTTACCTCCTCTCGTGCGCAGTCTAGCATAGCCTGTTGCGTTGTTTTTACCTATTTTCCAGAGCATATATCGCATATGAATTAATACAGAGAGCGACTCGATTTTGCATTCCGCGCGAGTTTACTCGGGAAAAGTTTTTTGCTTACCCTCGCCGTATGCATACCGATATACGTTATACGCCAATTGATATCAGTGCAGTATGATTTTTTTTTCGTGCATAACGTGAATAAAAATATTAAAAATTAACCAAAACAAATACTCTTCTGACCTCATCAGCGTAAACCTATCGCACGTCATCTTTACTAAAAAAAAATTCGCATCGATCAATCAAATCACATCTCAACCTGTATCTACAATTTTTGTCACCACAACACAAATCTCAAGATTGCACATCTCTCACGCTCTCGCGATGCATAATATGCAAATGTCAGGAGCCGAAAAAGTAGTTTCCCTTGACATGGTCGCGCTGACAGAAAAGAGCTGCCCCTTTTATACCCCCCGAAGAAAGAGAGAGAGAGAGAGATAGAGACGACAGAAAGACGACGTGTGTTATGAGCTCGACGCGTTCGTTAGCGGTGCATATAGAGAAGGAAAACGTGTGGGCTTGAAATTGTTTTTTTTCTTCTTTCCTTCGCGTAGGTGATGCCTCCTCTCTCGTGTTGTGCGTCACGCTTTCGAGGGTTTTTTTCGAGAAAATTCGGAGATATATGCAGATAAAAGAGCTTTCTCTCACTGGAGCGTAGGTTCGTTGGGTAAGCGCAAGCGAGAGTGAAATTGCAGTGTAGTTTAGAGGTTTTGCTATATATAACAATGCGATTAATCAGCGGAGCTTGAGATTGATTGGCTTATTGTTTGCTTTTTTAGTGTGTGAGATATGCAAGGAATTGCGGTGACGTTTTATGAATTATATAGATGATCGTTGATTGCGTAAAAATAGACTGTATATATCTGATATTTTTGAAGCACAGATTTATAAATAGTTCTAACTATACCGAGCACTTTATTCTTTGAGGATCTTCGAGTGCAAAATTGTTAAAAAAAAATAGCTTCTTTAAAAAGCTCGAGAAAGAGCTTTTTCCCGGAATATCCGAAAAACTGAACGGCAGCAATTTTTCCAGATAATGGATCTGTTTCAAGCAATGCTGCTGCTACGCTCGCGAAGCACAAAAAAGCTGCTGGAACACTTTTTGCGATACTGCGCCCGCTTAATGTCATTTTTCAAGCGCAGTTTGCGAAGTTGCACTGCATCACAACTCCAGAAAAAGTTTCTGCTTCTTTTTTTATTCAAGTTCGATTATCCGAGCTCACTATATTTACCAGATCGTTTAATTTTTATCTCAACATTTATCTTCCTCAAAAAATCGATCTCTTAAGCCAAGAAAAGTTATATGCTCGCGTATACACACAACCCCTTTTCCCGCCTCACAATACATTTTTTTTTCCAAGCCAACAACGCCGGCTAATTAATAAAACCCAACGTCTCCTTTCCTCCCTCGACCTGTCCCTATTCTCCGCGGGCTCTCGAAACGTCCCCATTATCGTTCACCTGAAAAACACTTCCCTCCGTTCTCTTTCTCCATCTCCGCTTCTTAAAAGGCCATTTTTCCCGCGTCCATTGTCCGCCTGACACGAACAATGCGTTCTTTGACTGCTGTATACATAACGTATATGTATATATACTCACATACGCTTTGGACGCGTGTGTATATACACATACAGAGGATAAACTTGAGTCATCAGTAGCAGGGAAAGGCGGTGTCCATAAGGCAGATTGCTTTCCTTTTAATTTCGAGCCGTGCGCGCACTTGCACTTGAAATTGCTTCATTTAAGGAGGCTGTATACGGCTGGCTTCTCTTTTTTTCTTGGATCTTGATGTGTAGAGATACATCTAGGTCACGAACGCGCCTGCGAATGCTTGCAATTAATAGAGAAGCTCTTATATGTCGACGTGAAGCTTTTTTTTCGATTTGTTTGTATAACGTTGGTGCGTTGCGAGAGTTATTAATTTTGCGCTGCTGCGAGCCTCGATCTAGAGGTATTGATTTTGGATTATCTCGTCGGAGAGCAGCGAAATTTCGATGATTAAGTGCGACGATGGTGTGCTGCTGCGAAGTTTCGCGAGAGAAAGAGAGCTTGAGAGCTTTTGAACATTTTGAAAAGCGAACGAGATGAATTTGGAAAGACGGAAATGGTATATGGACGATGAGAATGGATGAAAAGATACGGAGGGCTCGAAATATTTTAATGAAGTAGCAGAAATTAAAGCTTTTATATCTTTCTAGCTACATCTTTCAAGCTAAAAGCTTGACTGCTTTTATCAGCAATGCAAATACTTATATTAAATATGATGAGTCCGTTTTTAATTAAAATTTTGCTACATTGTAATACACTTCACAAAAAAAAAAAATCATTCATAAAATTCTCCAAATTCTTTCTACCAAAAGAAAACAAAAATCTCTCCAACCTACCGTTCACCCAATTACAATTCCAAGACACGCCGCGTCCTAATTCATTTCGCGTGTCTAAAAGCCATCGTCCCTCCACCCCTGCTTGCAAGCTCTGCTTGTCGTCGCCAAGACACACTCGAAACTCGCGATCTGTCCTGAATTTTTCCTCAGATCTTCATCTCTCTCTCTCCCACGTCACAAGCTAAATACAGCTTCCTCTTCTCTCTGTACACGTATACACACACACACACCGCTCGATATCAAGTGCGAAAGAGAAACTATGCTGCGCCGTTACCATCACGTCGATATTAGCGAGTCGCTCTCGCTCTCTCTCTCTCTCTTTTGCGAGAAAGGCTATCTCTTCTTTAAAAGCTCGAACAATGTGACGGGCGGAGTTGGTAGTGGTATTCACGCGAATAAGGAGTGCCGAAGAGAGGAAGTGCTGAGCCAGAGAGTGCGACCTGATATTCGAGATTCACCGGTCGATGAACGAATAATGCGCTCGAAAGGCTCTGAAACGTTATTACGTCTTGTGAGCTTGCGAGAGCTTTGTATAGGGTGAACGATCGGCGAGCGATGCTTTTTGTGGAACACGTCTCTTTTTTTACTACGATCGGATCTGGGTTTGTTTTTTGTGATGAAAGGGGAGATTTCCTGTGTCAAGGTGACGACGACGTTCTATATATAAGTATACAGAAGCTTATCTTTAAATTCTTACGATTTCGGGGATATGCCCCTGATATTATTATATTGTGTCCTCGTCGAGTATTGATAATCGATTCGATATTTGGCTGATATCACACCGCGAAATTAATTACGAGGTGGGCTGGCTGTGACGCAAACGGAATTTCAGATGTCATAAATTTTGCCCCGTGTTGTTTATTTATTTACGCGTCAAACTGCCGTCAGAGAATTTACATTTCCACGCGTAAATCATATTAAAATATATTTATATACGTTACACCGCAACTATATGTAAAATTGAAATGATACAATAATCCACAAAAAATATACCTTCTCCAAGCTAATCAATACCAAATCTCTCCCTCAAGTTTAAACAAGCTTGTACGACGGTGTTAAACGATGAAGCCAACTTACGCCCACAAGCATTATAACTCCGGGGCAATACCATCAGGAACGGCATTATCTCATCCCTTTCGCGACAATAATACTCTCTCCTCGCCTGAAAACGCATCATTGAAATCTCGGTTGCGCAACTAGCACTGCTTTATGCGGCCATTCGCGCGAGCGCATACACCCTCGTAAAGTTTTCTTGAGAATCTTCTTGGCTCAGGGCCTGCAAGCTCAGAGAGAAAGAGAGAGAGAGAGAGAGCTTTTCCGGCGCGGGAAATTGGGATAGCGAAAAAGAGAGAGAGAGAGAGCCGAGGGATTTCCCAGAGGTATACAAGCCGCGACGTCGAGGCCTTTTCGCGTGTGTCAGGTTTGTTGAGGGACACATCAGAGCGAGACGTTTGTTTAACTGCGATTTTTTCACGGAATTCGGCGCGCGTTATCTCCGTTTGAACAGATGTTCTTGTTTCTCTTGTTGGAGCTTTTTATTTTTTATTTTTATTTTTTTTCTTTGTAGGGAGAGAGAAGCGGACGTATACGCGTTGGGTTTGCTCACACTTATCTGCATGGTAATCAGAATTTCGTGTGTGTGTTTTACAGGAAGAATTAGAGCGAGGAGTTTAGCGCCGCGCGGTGGAAAGTTTTTCGCGGATGTGTTGATTTTTCGGCGGAGGGCTGTAAATGATTGGGTTCATATGTGTGTATGTGTGTGTGTGTGTGTGTTTCGAGGTGAAATTGTTGTGAGTTCTTGAGCTTTGAGTTTTTTTCGTGTGGTTTGAAGTTTGAAAGTTGTTGCTTTGGAATATTTAGGCTGAGGTATAAACGTATGTTTGAATGAGTGTAGAGAACCGAGTAGCATTAATTTTCAAAAATAATTCAGTTTCATAAAAATGTATTTCGAATTTCGATCTTTAACAACTTTTTTAAATCACGCTTAGCTATATTTAAAAACTCGCAACACAAGAAAAATTCTAGAAAATAAAATCACGCCACGTGGAAATAATGTCCTTTGTCTCCCTCCGCATCAGCAATCTGTCATCATTCTATTTTTAATACCTCTAAAAATAGCTCCACAAAACCCATCAGCATCATCATTAAAACCGACGACCTCGAAAGCGCTCATTAACCCGCCGTCAGCGAAAATCTCAAAACAAACATCCCAAAAGCCCGTAAAAAAGAGTCTCTCTGCATTTAGCGCAGTGCAGCATCAGCCACACGTGCACAACATCAAAGTCCAAGCGCAAAGGATCGCGGAAATTGACAGGCGTCAAAACCCAGCGATTTTGGCTGAAGCGCAAAAAGCTCATGTGTATTGGGTCACGTGTGACTTTCTGGATTATGCGATCAGAGACTTGATGTAGATATGTATTGGAAGTATCGACCCTCGACTGCGCCGATGCGTCAGCCTGGAAAATCGACCGTTTCGCGTTTTGATGGGATATATAGATATACGTGTGTTGTATTTTGTTGAGGTGAAGCAAATGGATCGAATGAAAATAATGGTTGGGTATTATAGGCATCTGTTGTTATGCTACCAAGTTATATCTACTTGTGTATATAAGATAAAATTCGAAATGAAAAGCGAATTGGAAAATGTAGAAGGATTTTTACAATGAATTTCTAAGGGACTTCATACACTGAATTTCCTTCTGTAAATACGCATAATACATATTTCTTGAAATGTTATTACACATTGCACCTTATATAAGCAGAAATATTATATTTTCTATGAAATTGAAAATTTCTTCCAGAGTATATAAATTTAGAAGCCAAGGTATGACTTATTTACAAACTACGCACTCTAGCGTACATAGAGGGGGATGATGAGTCATTAAATCCTCAAGTGACTTGCCTCTAAAAATAAACAGTATTTTTCACGATATATAGTTTGATAAATTAATCTTTCCAATATTTATAGCTGATATTCATGTGAAAGCCTTCGATATCCACAGCTATAAGGCATGAAAACATTCTAATATAGAAACCTATTGACGTTCCAAATCCACATCTTCTAATAATGGTAGCTTTATTTCAGATCACTCGCGCACCACGTACGGTTGTTTTTAAATAAAATTTAATCCACAAGGGTGGCAAAAAACAACATTTATTTTCGTCTGGCTTTTTGTATTAGTCAACGGCCCGTGTACGAGTCTCGTTTACTTTCCATATACTCTCTCCCCGCTCGCGAGTTTACCTAATTTTCATGCAAATGACTTTTGTGTGTGGACTTAGCAACGAGAATTTTTTGCTCCGATAAAACACGATGTGAAAATACATCATATTTTTTCCAATATTTGCGCGATATGTTTACCCTCGCTCCCAACTCTGAATTATTCTGATGTTTATTTACTTCGAGAAGTACATCATCTTGCTATCAGTGGAAACCAATTAATATCATAAATAAACATCGATCCGATCACCCAAAGAATAAAATCAAGCATAGAAGGTTTCTTTCGTCCCTCGAATAGTTTTGAACTTTGATTTGTGGAAGCCGAAATAGCCGACTTCTATTCTCGGAGCTGTTCTTCTTCTTCTTCTTCTTCTTCTACTTCTGTTTCGTACGACGCGCATATCCTCTGCAGCAGCGGTGCGCTGCGCACAAAAGTTTTTTTTTCGCTTGGCTGCACCTCGTCGGAGAATATCCTCCGATTTCTCTGCCTCGTCCTTTTCTCCTCTCTGCGCACGAGCTGTACCGCTTCGACGAAGTAGTTTTAAATTTCCGCTGTGAAAAGAGAGAGGTTGTTGCTGCTCTTTTTGCCGGAGAACGACTCGAGCGAGCGATGTATGGATCGGCTTGGGATGATGATACGTAATGAGTGCATCGGACGCTTGGTTGTGCTGTGCGGATGGGATGTTCGGAACTTTGCTCTCTATCTCTTCTGTTGTGCTGTGTTATTGTAGAGTTGGTGTATACGGTGTGGTTTGTTGCTTCTGGGAATGATGTGGATTTTGGAATTATAAAGTTTTGATTTGTGTATTATAATAATGAGATTTTAAAGCTGATAAATAGACTTGCATTATTTTACTTACAGCTTTCTGTATAAATCTATTACAACCTACTCAAAGTTAGAGTGTCTTCAGTTTATGAGAGAATTGCAAAAATTATTGAGCTTCCCCACGGCAACGCAATAATACTCTATACGAATAATAACAATTCAGTACACCGTAACAAACATATATCCTCATAAAACAACGAACTATATTCCCTCCGTTAGAATTCAAATTTCGAAACGACAAAGCAGTAGCAGCAGCAGCAGCAACCCATACACCGATGACGATCCGCAAAGCCAATGAATCTTTTTCGGGCTGTATTTCGGCATCGACAGCGTCGACGAGCGCCATTTGAATTGATGATGCAAAGCTCGCCTTGACCCACTGGCCAATCTCGTCGTACGTATATATATATGTATGTATATGTGCGTGTGTGTTTTTTTCACGCAATGTATATAACTTTCTCTATATACGAACCTCACCGTGCGCGAATATCATCCTCGAGTGAAATTACAGCGAGACTTTTGTTTTTGTGCGATGACCGAGAGAACTTGATAACAGGGTGGAATTTATTGTAATTTCAAATTTGAAATTGGTTCGATGTTTGTTTTGGAAGTTTTGAGAGTATGGAAGGGCGAATGTCTGGTTCATATTGATTTCGTTAGCGTTTTTCAATGTGTTGGTTATCATTAGAAGATGATGATTATACCGTAATTAAATTATGCAACCAACATGATGAATCTCAACGGGTCTATGGAAAATGAAGATTTACCAACTAGCCGAAGCATCCTATTGAAAATGAAAAATCCTCTTAACAGCGTCGAAACATCGTAAAAAATGTTTACCCAAACCCTCGACTTCAATTTCAAGTCACATTATCTTGAAATAGGATAGCTTTACGCACTGCTGGAAATTGCACTTAGAGACTTTTATCTGCCGCGTTTAAACCTACGGTTTTTTTCCTTCTATTTTGACTATATGCTAAAACGTAGTGAATAGTAGCTGCGTGCGAATAAAACGAATTTTGTACGGTTTTATATTTCCCTTATATCTATACTTCCAAATAAAGCTCAGTGTTTCGTCGTTACTTTACGTAAAAAGTCTCACGTTAAATTCAAATCAAGTTGAATTTTAACAAAAAAATGCGTCTGATTTATCATTTTAAAGCGTAATAGCTTTCATCATTCTCAACGTAATCTTTCTAGTAGCAGCTAGTACAAAGTATGGAATTTCAGGATGAAATTGTAATAAAAAGAGAGCAATCTCTAAATTTACGACGACATAAGAATTATTTAAAAAGGAAGAGTATAAAGAAAAGACGGATATCCAATTTCATCCCACATAAAAAGGAAATTTCTAAAGGCTCTTCAGAGTTTAGTAAGTAGAGTGAAAAAATTGATGAAGTGGATATAACTCCGCGCAAGCCTTATATTATGCACACGCGTCAAATTAAATTCTCATCCGTCAGCGCAGACCAGTCGATTCTTCATAACAACGACACGAACTAACCAAACTATACACCCAAAATAAATCACGCAACTTTTCAACGACGAAAAATTCTGCAAAATCCCATCTCAGCCCATAAAATCGTTACCCCGACAAGGTTCTCTCTCTCTCTCTCCGAAACCAGAGTCACCTCGGTAAAGTTCCCTCCAAGCCGCCTGTCCAAACAGAAGCTCTCGACGTAAAGCCAAGGTTCGCTCCATAATTTAATGATTTGCGCTCTCGCGCAAGCCGCAAGTGGGTATACAGTACCAGTAGTAGCAGTAGTATAGGCAACGCGACGCTCTCGCCACGGAAATTTACTCGTAGCTTTTAGTCGTCGTTGTCGTCGCTCGCGAGAGCGAAAAAGTGTTTGCTGTAACAACTATTATCGCTTCGCAAGCGCGCGCTTTCTCTCTGAGTTTGTTTTGTTCGAAGAGTTAGCGGATCGAGGGATTGATATAAATGGAATTTAAAATGTACGTGTGGTTTGCTTTTCAGGCGTTTGTTTTTTTAACGAACAGTATAGGATATATTGTTGAGTTGCGTTTCTATATCGCAGGGATATCGCTTGACGTACGAATGCAAGAAACCTGCAGCTTTAAATTCGATTGTTTAATTCAACAGTAAGAATACGTGTTGAGATGCGACGCAAATACATGATGGATTAAATCGAACAGTCGTACATCATACAGACGTATATATACAAAGATATGTAGCCGATGCCAAGTCGCTGTGTGTACACATTGTTTACTAGTGGCTCGTCTTTAAAAACGCTTTTAAAGCGATCGGCTACTTACTTGCAGACTTGGAAAACAGGATTTGTCTTTAAGGCTAAGACGCAACTCTGTGAAGCCGCGAGCATAAGGGTAATAAAAATTGACTTTGGTTTATTAGTAGCGCCATTAGTTTATTAGATTTCCGTGAAACGTGGAAAACGTTCTCACGATGCGGGTCTGGAAGTCTTACAAAAACATACGATGTCCTACGGTTTCTCATGCTTAAGACTATACGCGTGCGCCCTAGTGATATACTTTGGAAAAACAAGATTTTAGAAAATTTGATCTATTAATGACCTGATATTAATTGGATATGACGGAGGGATCGATTTGGAGCAGAAAACTTTCTTGAAATTTTTTACGCTTATTATAGCCTTCAAGGAATGTTATGGTCAAAATATTTTCCAAGTTCCCATTATAAATGAAATATCGCATGTAAATAAACTCGCTCTCGTCTTTCCTGTAATTTTACATCTGATAATATTTTTTTCAAGAACAACATAAAACGGAAGACACGTACACACTCGTTTCTTGTCTGCAGAGCATTATCTTAAAAGTGATTTACTTATACTAGTTAGTTTACAAAAAAGATTACGAGCGCTCACTTTTTAAAGAATTTAAAACCCCAGTAAAGTAATTCCTCATGATTAATGCATACCCACAATAAAAAAAAATATAGTTTTAATCTCAAAACAAATCTCAAGTCGACTTCAAGATATTAAAGTATAAATATACTTACAACGAATACATCTCTAAGAAATTACAGAAACCCTTAATCGAAAGGAAAACGTAGTTCGAAAGAAAAGCAATTCATCATCTGAAACTGTGATACTCATCTCGGTTTATCTTCCACTTTAACTTTGAAACAGCGCCTTGAAACAATTGACATTGCAGACAGAATTAAGTTTCAGCATGCGACGCTTCCTCGACCAACTCGCTGTAATCACATCCACGTGCAACAGTAGCGAAGAGGCAGGTATATTACCCGTCCTCGTAAAGCACTGAAATTCCCGCCCCTAAATTTTGCGCAAACAATGAACCCCAACTTCTGTATACCTATACACCTTATAGCCGATATAACTTTCTTCAAAAAAACGCGCTTCAATCGACAATCGATTGAACAGCTGACCCAAATCAACAAAACAAACAAAGCGTCTCGACGAATTAACAAGTCTCCACAGCTAATTTCTCGACGGGTATTACAAATGAGTCAATGCGTACTTCCAGCAGTAGCGAATAAATTCCTTCGTTATACGTATATATCCATCCCAAGCTGAGCTTAATGGGCCATTGGCAGTCCGAGCGCGTCTCGTGCCGCACGAAAGAGTCTAAGTCGTCGTCGCGTCCTGTTCGTCGCCTCCTTTAGCCTTTGAACTGAAACCAGCTCATGCGTACGTCTGCACATTTGTAATATCAGTTTCTATTGCGCGATGACGTTTATGACATCCGCTTTGGCCAGTTGTTTGCCCCACTGGGTAATCCTTAAAGTTTCTTCATTCTGGTTTTATCAAAAAGTGAATTTGCATAATTTTCAATTATAACCTTCATCGTTTGTTCAAGTCACGATTGTAGCGAGATTGAATTTTACTCGGATCTATAATGCGAAGTTTCAATTATAAACCTGCATACAATTGACAATATAAACTTCCTCGAGCGATGCACACACAATGCATGATTTGCAGCGAAATTCGCCTTTGGACTTCTGCTTTATCGATCGAAAGCTCATAATTAAGCAAAGCGCAGAGTGCGGGGAGAGGCAGTTTCCATTGTGTGATGAAAGTTCAAGGTGTGCGCGCTCTTAAAACTAAGTCGTATTGTGTACAGAGCTTGGATTCTATATTTGATGCCTGACAACCTGTTGCTACTCTATTTCACGGTTTTGCGTGAGCGAGCAGAAAAGGATGTAGTCGAGGATCTGCTGCTGTTGTTTTTTTTTTTTCGAGGTAAAAATATTATGCTTGTAATTCGGTGGACGGACGGAATTCTTTTTGTGACGTACGGATGTCTGGTATGATTCCGGAAGGAAGTGTATTATGAATACATTTAATTTAATGTTATATGGTGGAAAGTTTGCTGGTTTTTTTAGGTTTGTAAGGTGTATTCCGAATTTTTTTGATGTATGACGTTAGTGCTGAATGGCTTGCAGTGCTTTAAATTTCTAGTTTTTATTCGAGGAAATATGGCAATGTTTATGAATTCTCTTTATTATTGCAGCCAAATATTTGAAATTTTCTCACGAAACAGTCTGTGATAGATAAACGTTTAGTTCAGATGGTTATAAATGTTTATGCTGGATTGTTCGAATGACGTAAATCTTTGTAGGTTCGCGTATGTAGGTCAGCTTTTGTTATTATGATTATATCAGTTATTGCGAATAATTTCAAATGAATATTATTACATAATTCTACACGAGTTTGTAATTATTCGTTTAATAATAAACGTAGCACAAATATTACAATAACTGTATACGTATTACCCTATACGATTGTAACATAAACACATGCAACCTACTTATTTATTCTCTTTAGCAATGATTAATGTTGATATAATCAGAAGTGCACATCGTTTAATGGCTTACATTAAGCGATTAGACTTAATGTATAAGTTTCCTATTGAATCAAATAAACGCATTAACTTCAGCTCCTACTTGTTTGAAACTTTACATATACGAGATAACACCGGTATCTCTATAAAAGAAAATCTCGTACTTAATTACAATACTAAGCGTAAAGTGATAGTGGCACTATCATTTCAACCAACACCGCGTGACGCCGTTTTCCTGCGCGAAAATAACACACTTCTTTTAGAGAAACAATAATAATCATATTTCAGATCCCATATATTTCGAATGTACTTGTAAAGCTCTGTTATTCACAGAACTTTTCACTGAGGCGTAAAATAGCTGTCTGTTTACATCAGCGACGTATATTGCTGATGTCCGCTTCAGTGCAAAAGAAAAGCGCATTATTACCCGACGGCTATTCAAGCAAAAGGCAAATGAGCGACTCAAAGAGAAATGTAGCTGCATACGTGTATTTTCTCTCATTACCTGATAAAAAGTTTCCGAGAAACAACGGAAACGTTTCTCAAGCGTATAACGCATGCATAAATAAATTTGTCAGTTATTCGAATTTCAGCGTATTATGTAGAAAGTTTACTGCAAAGGGACGTTGTTTCGTTGATCAAAGTAGCGAACGACGAACGACGATTAATTGTTAATTAATATTTGTGAGAAAACTTTATAAAGTTAGCACGGAATTCGGCGAATAAGTTAGTCAATTAATATTATGCTAAAGTGAGGCTTCAAAGGCTTCATTATTTTTCATTTTCCGAGAAACCCTTAATTCAAACGTCAAATACAAAATTTATTGATTGATCGCAGTTTCTTTTGTACATCATATATAGTGATATTAAACATTTCCTTTGCACAACAGATTACATTTAAATAAATTGAATGTCTTCCGCGAACGACGCAATAACCTTTTCACTGCACTCAAGAGTGTATACTCAAATATTACTCTTCCTTTGATGCTTGTATCAGAAAAAAAGTAAAATGATACAAGCTAGCTATAACAAGGTACATAAAAAATTTAAACAAAATTCATTTTTCTTTGATTCCAGAAGTGAATGATTTTGTCCCCGGCAAAGTTCAGGCAGGAGGCGGTATCAGGAGTCGAGCAACAGCAGCAGCAGCAGCAGCTGTTCGCTCGTGTCCGGCCACATCACGCGTCACGCGGGGGTTGTGGGTCTATGGGGGGCTACGCATCAGCGGGCCCCCAGTCCGAACCCTGCATCAACAGACTGTCGTGGCAGTGCGACTGCTTTGGCAACAACAGCAGCAAATGCCCCATCGTCAGGACAAGTTGGTCAGCAACAAGCTGCCTCCAACATAGCCAAACCCATGAAGAGCCCAGCCAGCATCATGAGGCAGTCCAGCCTCACCAAGCTAGGCTCTATGATCAACACCGCTGTGAACAAACGGGCCGGTAAGCTTTTATTTTTTTTTTCTTGAGCTTTTATTTCGTTGAATTAGGAAAAAATAATCGGATGGATGAGTCTTTGTCATTAACATTGTACGAAAAATTCACTATTGAAGCTTTAATAATCGTAAGTGCAGAGAATCATTGCATATATATGCACAGCGTGAATTCGGTGTGTGGATTTATACGCGAGTAAAGTTGAAGCTGATACATCAGTCTGATCACTCCCTTCATGTGTTCTATCAAGCCGAATCATGTTTGATTAAAGGTAAAGTACATATACACGTGTATGATTGGATGGTTTGAGGTCATGTAGGACGCGTACGTATCCCAGCCGAATATACATCGGCGGCGACGACGACATATAGCATACAATGTTAATGATAGACGCATGCACGACATGATGATTATTTTTTCTGTTGTACATACCTGTGCGGGCGTGTATTCCATTATTCACGAAACAAAGCTCTTATTGATTTTATCGATGCCACCATCTTCCGCAATAATCTCTTTGATGAAATATTAATTTTGATGAAACAACGGAATCTTGGTACATTATACAGACCTGTGTATATAATGTTTGCACTTTTTGATTACTTATGTAATCCACAATAATAGCAGGGGTTTACGATTGATCTTGGTGTTGATTATCTTAATTATTTATAGACTCGCTTGCGTAACACCTATTTTGGAATATCACCCACTCATACTGACGGGAATGTTCAGAATAATATGGAGAGTTGCGTTTTG
>CM053169.1:11199256-11231629 GCA_012977825.3 Pteromalus puparum
TATTATGTTCTTTAAAAATTAACGCTTACAAGGTTCTGTGTGTGATAACCGGGCGACGAAGCTATCAATTACTTAGGTACCTGGCAGCTACCGCAAATTGTAAAAGGATAGGCCCACGACGAACGTTATAGCTGAAGTAAAATGTCAATAAGCGTTTGTTGTTACTATGAGAAACTTTACGAATATCCTGTGGAAATACTGATAAGTTTCCCCTAAACTTTATCGATGTTTTTATTGTAGCTACTGTTTACCGCAGAAACAAAATTTAATGTAGGTTGGATATCAAACTTCTATACGAGAATTCGATTGAAAAATCATTTTTTAAAGAAAAGGCTACACGAAAGTCAAGTATAACACACCTATCGTAAAAAATGTCTCTTCGCGAGCAAGTATTTTACGAGAGCAAACCTATTAGCAGGACTTACCGTGTTTTAGAAGTAAACACTGGAATATACCGTCTGAGAGTAACCAAAAAGTTCAAGTTTAGGATGCCACACCATACCTTCGACTAATATTTACTCAAGACGCGCGTATTCTGCGTGTATTACGATTCCATTTATTTCAAATAGTTTCTGCCACAAAAAATCAATATTCAGCTTTATAATTATTATCAAATTATAATAATCTTGCTGTAATGAGGAAGAGTAAAGCTGCAGAACGTCAGGAGCATAATTTACCAAAAATTAACGACGATAGTAAAGGGAGAAAGTTAATGTGAAAAGTTGTCACACTGAATTTCCAAAGATATTTAATGACTAGGCATAATTCAATTTCATTATTTGGTGAATCATAGTGTCGTCGAATTCACTTTAGTCCTGAAATTTATGAAATTCGGACGTCCGCACGGAAAGCTATTAATCGCATGGCGCTTCGCTCTACAGGCCGTTCATCGTTTAATCAATAATTACCCTTGGTTCTCACATTATTCTTTATCATACACGCCGTTGGAGTTTGACGTTAAAGAGTTCTCTTTTTACGAGGAACACTTTCACTACTTGTGACTGATTTTTTTGTCATTGTTATTTTTTTATATTACTAGGAAAATCGACCGCGCTTCGCGCGAATAATATCGTTACGCAATTCTTTCTTTACATTCTAAACAGAATCCAAATGTTAACATTTTCCTCACTATAATATAATACATTTGTATATATGTATCTTGTCTCACCAATCATGTCACCCAATATAATGTAGGTTATGTGCTTTTTAATTTTTGAAGTCAGATATTCGTTATTTATTTTATAGCTAAATAATTAATTGTTACAAACCTAATCTCAAAATTTAAACTAATAAAACACGATCATTTATTATTAAACTCGTTACCATTTAAATTCAAATATTGAATTTTAAATGTTGGCGCCATCTAAACCGGATACACATCTGTCGACCAATCACGGCCATCGTCCATCTTTTATAGGCTTCACAACATCCGGCCATCACTTTTTTTAGAGAGGATACATATCTCATTTATGCTAGACAGCTATAATATCCTAATGCAAAGCAATAAATTCATTATAGTTTCTACGCATCACCATCACCATCATCATCATCGTTGTCGTCGTCACTTTGTTCGAAACCTAGTAATTGGCGCAATCGGTTCACATTGGAACAGCTAGGCGGTTAATTAGTGAATTCAATCACGTTCACGCAGCGCGAGCGAATCGAAGTACAAATTTTCCTACTATCGAATTCCCCACAATTATGCAACGAACGGCTCGATTTCCAACTGTTTTACGTAATTACCAGCCGAGCAAAAGTCGCCTACGACAACGACGACGACTATACGGCGATCATTCAATCATGTATCAATAAATTGCTAGAATGAATTCATATACAGCTGACTGTTTGTCTGTTGAATGTCTCTATGGAAATGAAAAAGGTGCACTTATTTGTCTGATATGAATAGTATTTCATTAAATCCTTTGAGACACACGCATGGCTGCTTTGATCGATTGAAATTTTTGTCAACTCGACATTGTACGCAGTTATCGAATTTTTTGAAAAACCGTCCATCCGACATGACCCACATTTCAGAAAAAGTATAGCGAATTTTGTACAAAAATTAAGGGAGCGGAAACAGAATAAAATGTCAATATCTCGAGCACTCGAAGAGTGCGTTCAAACAAATTGCTTTTATCGCACGGTATATTACAAAAGTTTTGTCAATAAATAAAAAGCTTTTAAGAACACGTGATAATAATGGGGACGATTGTAAATATGCAGATGACAAAAGTACCATATATGAAATTGATTTTTTAAGAAAATCCTTTTTTTTTAAATCCAGAATCAAAATTTAAATTTATACGAACATTAACCTCCGTAAAGGCTGAATATTTAATCTCTGCTACTTACAAAAAACTCTAATTAAAGACTTACATTTCAAGCATGCAGACACTAAGGAGTAAAATTCATAAAAAGAGCTCAAAGAGAGGTTCAATTTAATTAGTCCACGAGAGAGCCAGAAGTCGCTGTAAAAAAGTTGCGAAATACAAACGCGACTGCAGTGCATGTACAGATGGAAGAAGCTTTGCTCTCGAGCTGTGGATTTACAGTTACAGGGCTGTGAAAACAACGAACATAACGTGCTCTCTCTCTCTCTCTCTCTCTCTCTCTCTCTCTCTCTCTCTCTCTCTCTCTCGACAGCTGCAAGAGTAATGAGCGTGAAAATGTGTTTGCATAATCGTGCGGAGCGCGAAAAGAGCCTTCAATTGGCATAATTTTCATTGCTCTTATAAAGAGGAAGGGACAGACGAGAGACGTTTCTTTCAGCCAGTTCCGAGCTAACTCGTCGACTTATGCGCGTTATTTTTCACAATGTTGATTTGAAGCTTTCTGAAAACATGGGCTCGGTTGAAGCTTTCCACGTACTAGATAATTTGTTTGATTGATTTAGGCGATCATCATTTTGTTTTAAATTAGTGGTCTGTATGCGTTGAAGAATTCGTACGAAAAATGAGAAAAATAAGTGCATGGACATAATTTAAATTATTATTGGCTAATATGTAATTTTCATTCAAAGTTCATATAATTAACTATGCACAACACATGCTGAAAAGCTACAACACGCACGACTGCGCATTCTCACTTCCAGACCGTGTTGTGTCTACATGAGCGTATAATTGGCATATGCTGCCACGGCAAAATGTTTATTAACTTGAGTTTTGGAACCGAGATATAATTTTACGTAAAAAACCTTCAAAACTGAAGCATCTGAAAATACATTATGGATAATTTTCACAGTAAAGTAAAGAATTCCGTTATCAGATGGCGTTGGTAATATGAAATCGAAACTGCGAAAAATGACAGAAATCGTTATTATCGATGTACCTCACGACACTCCACAAGCGTAGTTTTTTTCCCCGATTATGAACAAAAATTCCAAGAACATTTCAGTCCCGTCGGTTAATGCTTGCCGCTCGTGATAAGTGCCGATTTGCATATCTCCCCTTCGGCCTTGTATTTCGCCTCTAATACCCGTGACCTTTGAAACGCGGCATAATTTAGGTACTCCGTAATAATACTCGCATACTTGTCAAGAAATTAAAAAAAAAAAAATTTCTCGCAGTTTTATAACTAAACCAATTCAAAAATCCCGCCCATTTTTCTCTCTCCCATACAAATACGGGTAAACACATATATACGCGTGTACAAACACAAACAAAGCCAGGAAGACCTCACGAAAGACAAGAGGACTCAGTCGTGTGAAATCAGTCGCCCTTCGCATATCGCGTGTGTCGTACCCGGGATGAATCCGCGAAATCGAACGCGTGGTCGTAGATCAACTTACCGGACGCGAAGTTTAAGCAGCCTCAACACCCACAGCCTTGGCGACAGCAATGATTACGATTATAACTCCAATGATGTGGACCATGACCACGACTACTCACGCGACGTCTATCAACCCAACGGCAAAGTTGACGAATATTACCGTGAGTGGTGAATTTGAATTTGTTTCCGTTTCAAACGTTTTCCTCGGGGTATTATTGGATTTCGATAGAGTGAGTTTATTGTAGGCCTATTTTCTCTCTCGCTTCATCCTTTCGTTTTTTATTGACGATGCCTCTGTGTGTGTGTGTGCGTGCATGCGTGTTTGTGCGTGTATGCGCGCGTGTGTGTGTGTGTGTGTAGAGGGAAATGGCAGTTGGCATCCGCATCGAGGCATTTGTTTTGCTGCGCGTTTTGAAAACAAAACAAGTCTCGGATACAGTGTATAGTCCTTGCTCGGGACGTTGTAGAGTGTTTGCGGAATAAAATCGTTGCGTTTCAGAGCATTTGATGTGCTATGTTTTTGGGAAGTGTATTATGCTAAAACAATCGATTTTCGGTAAGTCTCCGTTTGGTTTATTTAAGCTTGTAAATGTAGCTAACACGTTTTTCAATCAAACGTATACATTTTTACATATATTCACCGCGTAGTCTATTCTCCGAAATCAAAGTCAGCCTCGCATCATGCTAACTAACCTACACCAGTTTGTTATTGTTGTTTGCAAAGCTTATCGTTGTACGCGATGCTATAGTTCGGTACGAAAATTATCGATCGTTTGTTTACTCCATTATTTGACTTTGTGTGCGTTCAATTATTAACGTGATTGATAGGGTGGATTATTATTTACTGATTATACGACCACGCGATGCACCGGTTTTTGTTACTAATTAAAAATGAACTGAAAAATTCAACAAAAGTACAAATGAATTGCTGATGCTTGCATATTCAATTCAAGCGCTAAAAGCTTTAGTATTTTATCGAATCAAAACCTTAGCTTTCTCTACTGTCTCAATGACAGCGAGTTGAGCATTTTAAATTATTTATACTTTGAAAATAACGCTTTAAACAAAATTCTAACGTCAAAAGTACTCCCAGATTTTTCCTTCTTTAGAAACGCCTCGAGAAACGCGACAAAATCTCTCGGGAAAAAAATCGCTTGAAAACAGTATCATCCAGCCGAAGTGTTAGTCGAAAAAGTACTGCTCGACTGCATCAGCGAAGCCGACGATTGTGCCAATCGCATTAGCAAACGTTCTCTAATACGAACGAATTGCCCTCGAACGCGCCTCTTCGCAAGGCGTTGGCGTCACGCTCTCATCAGTATCTCGAGACAGCCGCACGCGATTCTGTCCACGGGAATTTCGAACATTTTTTATTACGAGCTTGCGAGTGATTTTTCTTTTTTTCCTCCAGAGAAAAGTGGGTTACTCCTTGTTGGGTGAAAAAAATCGTTGGTTTGCTCGGATACAGTGTGCTTTGAAGGTTTTGGAGGAGCTTGGCTTCTTTTATCCTGTTACGGATTTCGGATCGATTTTTTTTCTAGTTTGCTTTAGACGAACGTTGGAAAATGTGTGCGAGATATGTAGGGTAGGGAAAATAAAAAAGCTTTGAAGCTTTAAAAGGTAACACTTTTTAATTATAACTGAATCGACACTATAGTTTTAATTGAGAAATTAGTCATGCATCGTTATTTCGTATGGTATAAGATTGAAATTTGATGGGTAAGATTTAATAGAGAATTATTAGACATTATAAAAATTAATGCAGAATCATTAAAAAAAAAATCCTTTTAATTGTTTTTTGCGTACTAATAGATTTATCGAGTGAAAAGTTTTAAAACAATGCGCACGATTAAGGATTACACAGTTTTAATTATTCACGCTGAAAATAAAAACACAGCGCTTCAGTCAAGCTTAAATTTCAATTATGCTTGAAGTATTTATTGAGAATAATAATTTAATTATGAAGTTGTTATATGCACGCACGCAAGCAAGCGCTTGAAAATTTCACTTTATATGCATAGCTGCTACATCATGTAAATAATTCCATCATCGCTGTAAACTTTCGCAAATTTTTCTTAATTATTTAATAGCAAACAAAATTAAATTCCGTAGCATATCTGTATACACTATAGGACAGTGTCGTATTAAAAACAAACACTTTTATTCGCAATTACGTGGTTGAAAAAGAAAATATTCCAGAGTTCAATGCCTCCAGCATTATACGACCTAAGATAATTACTACTCGCAGACACAAGTTATGGGCTTGTGCTCTTTACTATAGTCTGTTTACATTCTTCATAGTGTTAGGAAATGTACGGTTATTATTAATTTACATGCTGATTGACAAGCCAGGCAATTTAGCTGAGCATATAGGTAGTAATCATCTAGTTTACGAGTGAAACGTTTCCCTTTTTGCGAATTCATATACGCACGAGTTAATTAATTTAAAACGTTTGAATTAATCCGTCGTTATATGAGTTGTGTGTAATTGAAATATCGTTAATTTAATTGTCATCTCTCCCTTCTAGTTTAGTCTAGTCTATCGAAGAAAATAATTCAATAATCACAAAGTACAAAGTACGTTCATTTAAACATTTAACACCCTTAAAGAGTTTGTGTGATTGCTATATGCGACTCGATGCACTCGCCTTTAAATGAGTCATCGCGCAAAATAATTTTCCTTTTTTGATTCATAACTGCGTTTGAATTTTTCGTGCTTATAATAACTTCGTTTTATAATGATAATAACAATTTCAGACGTGCGCGAACGATTTTGTCGTTATTAGAAATTTATCGATGAAACAGGATGTATAATATCGAAATTAATACAGGCGCAAGTGGCCGTCGGGTTATATGTGAAGAGCTTTGCAAATATTTGATCGACTGATGCAAGGCGTTTTATTAAAAACGAAAATCTCGTTTACAGAGCTTGTGGCTCTTTCGGATAACATACATTATCGCGCTTTCTAAATACTTTATTTTAACGCTTTACGCCGTCATTTGCATGAATTCTCATGGTTATCAATTGCTCGAAGCACATTTCATTAAAGTATACTTAAGTCTAGTTTGAATAATTGTACATCCAAAAAAAAACCTTAAACTATTTTGCAACTGGTATAATCCACGAGAAAAATCGCTTCCAATTATATACATCGTAAATTTCATCTCTAACACACCGGTACATTAGGCTACCAACTAAGTCTACGAACTTAATTTCAAAACAGAGCGGATGACCTCTCAGAGTCGAGAATCCAAAGTCAATGGAATAAGCGCGTCAACAACCGCATACTGCATTGCTCTTTTCCGTAGCACACGCTTGCTTTTACACGAATCTTTCTCTCTCTCTCTCTCTCTCTCTCTCTCTCTCTCTCAGCGTACGCTCTCTTTTACCCCCAAAGCAGAACACCCACGGCGGTCTTTCGCTCAAAAAAAAGAGACTCATAAAAAGAGCGCCCCAAGAATTGCTTATACCGCGAGTTCACCGGCGCAGCTTACATCGCGAAAGAGTAGGCCAAGTCGCTCCGGAAGCCAGTAGGCTATGCACGAAGTGGTGTAGATGGCAAAAGTGCCGACGAGAGAGAAAAGAGCCTAGATAGAAGCGCAGCTCTTATGCCGGTGTCGAGTGACACGCGCCTACTAAGGGTGTATATAGCTATAATACTCATAGATATAGAACTTTCGTTACGTCAGCGCTGATTGATTCGCCCGCGCACGTGTGCTTTTCTCTTCGTTATCTTCTGTTCTCTTCTCACCGTAATGTATACACCAGCTACTGTACTCGTGCGATAGATCCGAAAAGTTGATGTATATAACGGACGTGATAATTGCGCGGGAGAAGTTGTATAACGTTGTTCCGAGTTGGCCTGACGTCACGAATTTACGACGTCATACACGACTCTATATACTATACTGTGGTTTGCGCTCTGGGGTCAAAGGCTCTCGTGACCGTCATAATTATACTGCACGTACGGTAGTTGTAGGAGAGAGATAGAGAGAGAAAGAGAGCTTTTTCTGGCAGCTGATGTCTCTCGTGTGTGCTCGAGCTTTCGCGCGTTGTATGTTTGTGTGCGGGTATATAATATGTATTATACACGTTCGTTGCCCCGTTCGATAGGAAGCACTTGCTACAGGAATGTAAATATAAATGATGCGATCCGTCGATCGTCCAAAAGAGAGACAGAGAGAGGTGTTACGTGATTGTGTGGAAAAATGTCGATATGTTATTGTTATACTTATAGATAGAGTTGTGGGAGGCTGAAGTCCGATGGTATTTTCGTATCACAAGCGTAAATGGATGAATTGCCCGAGGTGTTTTGCAAAGTTACGGCTTTTCGAGTATTTTTGAAACGCTGCATTTCTATCCGCCAAAAACGTACAGAGATGTATATATAATTATATAATTATTGTCGTGCTTAAATAATTGCTATACGTATATAATCTCGACAATCGATTCAGAGGCATATAGGCTCTCTATTGTGCGCATATACGCGAGCTAATGTGTACACCGTGAATCAATCCATTATTGGTTTTCAATTGCGTCGCAGAATATCCCGAAGACTTACGAGAGCTTGATTGTGTGTTAATTGAGGGGATTCTCAAATATAAAGCTCTAATTTTCTCCGATCTCTAGCTCGTCTTTGATTGCTTTTTATTTTTAGTCGAATCTATCGATTTAAGGGGGTCTCAAACCCATTTCTGCGATTTTACCGACCTTGCGGCCGGTAGTGCAGGTAGTGCTTATAATAACCTCTGGCGCCATCTGGCGTCAACCACTACAAAAATTTGCAATATCGAAACTCACACTGCGTGTTGCCGTACACGCAGATTTGATATAACGAAAAATGCTTATACATGATGATCTGTATTTCGTATATACATCACACGTGTTTCGACTACACGCATTTTTTACAATAAAATAACTGTGCATTTCGCATATACACGCGTGTTTCGAATACACGCTTTTTATATTATAAAAATTAATAAATAATTACGTGTATTTCGCATATACACACGTGTTTCGAATACACGCTTTTCTTATGACAAAAAACTACTTTTGTGATGTGCCATTTTTTTTCCCAGAAATTTGAAAAAAATGAGTTTATTTATAAATGATGCATTGTATAAAGTTGAAACTTGGTATAAAAGCCCTTGTTATGTCTTTCAACAAATTTATACAGTTTAGTGACTTAAGCGTAACCAGAAGATCTAGTTTGTTCTAAATTGTCGCTTTTAGCGCAAGTGTTTTCGAACAAAGTAGATCATCTGATTGTAGTAAGTGCATCAAACTGCTGAAATATAGTGAAATACATTACGAGGGCTTATTATATCAAGTTTCAAGTGTATACAATGCACCACTTTTGAGATATGCAATTTTAGTCAAAGAAATTTAAAAAAAAATTGAGTTTATGTACAAGTGATGCAATGTTTAAACTTGAAACTTGGTATGCAAGCCCCTGTTATATATTTCAACATATTTATACAGTATAGTGACTTAAGTGTAACCAGAAGATCTAGTTCGTTCTAATTATACGCTTTTGGCGCAAGTGTTTTCGAACAAAATAGATCTTTTGGTTACACTTAAGTCACTAAACTGTATAAATATGTTGAAATACATAACACAGGCTTGCATATCAAGTTTCAAGTGTATATGTTACATGAGGTTTGAGATATACAATTTTTAACCACACAAATCTTAAAAACTTAAATTTATATAGATGTGCTATATCATCATATAGACTTGCGACAAAATTTTGGCCTGCAAAAAGCTTTGGAAGGAACAAGAAGCGTCAGAAGCTACTTAATTAGCCGTATAAAAGGAGATGTACTAGTATAAGCAGCAAGTTGATCTTGGTCGAGGACCAGTAGGGAATCCTGAACATACAGCTGTTGCAGGAGTTGCTTGTATTGCAGCAGCAGCAGTTGACCAAGCTCGAGTAGCAGCAGCAGCAAAAGTTGTATGAATATAAGCAGCAAAAGCTGCACACACAGCAGTCGCAGCAGTGGCCCCTGAATATGCAGCTGGAGTACACTGTGGACCAGTAACTCCAGCAGCACTGGACTCCGTACTAGTAACAGCAGACCCTGGTCGAGGACCTACTGTAGATCCTTGATGTACAGCTGTAGAATGTATACCAGCAACTTCCAACTTCAGGGTCGTCTACAGATGATTGAAACAGGTCAGCAAAGCTAACCAGGCCAGCAAACAGCGTGATTTCAGCTCCAGGGTTGTCTTCTGATGATTGAAATGGGCCTGCAACGCTAACCTGTCCAACAAACAGCGTGAATCTGGTTCCAAGGTCATCCTCAGATGACTGAAGCCTCCAGCAACCCCACCCAGTAGCACCAGAGAGCGTGAACTTGGTTCCATGGTCGTCCTCAGATGTTCGAAGCCTCCAGCAACGCCAGCCAGTACCACCAGTGAGTGTGAACATGGTTCCAAGGTCCTCCTCAGCTGATTGAAGCCTTCAGCAACGCCAGCCATCACCACCAAAGAGCGTGAACCTGGTTTCAGAGTCGTCTCCAGATAACTGAAGCCTCACGAAACGCCAACCAGCATCAGTAGCAGCAGACAGTTTTTATCCAGCTCCAGAGTCATCTTGTTTGTAGCCGTCAATGCCAACCTATAATGCACAGACAGTGTAAATCAGCTATAGAGTCATCTACACATAATAAAACCACGTAATCACTGATTTCACTGCACATAACACAAGAAATACTTGTGAATTTTGAGTGTCGACGAATCTTCATCCAGACAGTATGTCGGAGGAAGGTATCAGCACAGCCGTAGAAGTAGCAGCACAAACAGTGATAGTCGATCCACATCTAGAATGCATCTTGAAAGTTGAATGTATACGCAGAAGTGGAAGCAGCAAGAGCACCAGCAGCAGCAACAGAAGCAGACACCAAAACAAGGGATAACCTCCAAGCGCAAAAAGTCAAGTTTCTTGCTGGAGTTGCGTATTTTCCTCTACTGCAGCACTCCTTGACGGACTGACACTCACACACTGCATCGTAGCTGATATTCCGGAGCATCACTTTTATATACTTCTCGCAATGCATTAGAAGTACTTAAACGAAGCACTGGCGAGTCTCGCCGTGAGCAGCAGATCCGCGAGCGAGATCGCGCTGAGCGGAGGCTGCTTGAAAATATATGCGCTTTTGATTAGCACACTAACACTGCTGTATCGCGTCGACGTGCTGCACTTATACAATCAATACCTTTGAATAACTTGAAGTTTAACCGAACGAGCGAAGGCCGGGATGCAGCTTCAAAACGTCAAAACACAAGGCAGTAAGGCACGGCTGGCGAGTGGCGGCTGCGTGAACTTGTCGCCGCAGACGCCAGTAGGTCCCCAGATCGACGCGCACAATGTATGCGCAGTCGTCGTACTCACTTCGCCAGAGCCGCGGACAGAGCAACGAACAGCTGTTCGGCGTCGCTTGGATGATAATAAAACTATTTTTTTTTTGTTCAAATTATGAAAAACCAAGACATAGTTGCCCTTTCTCTCATCATTTTATACCTATGTGCAAAGTTTCAAGTCGATCTGTCAACGCATATAAAAATGGCATTTGAACGAAATTTTCAACATGCACACGCTGCAGCTACTGGTTTTTGTTCAAATGCCATTTGTTAACGCATTTAAATATTGACTTGAAACTTTGCATTGTGGTAGATGATTCCGAGAGGAAGGGCAACTATGTCTTGGTTTTTGATAATTCACCGTATTTATTTAGCTTCAAGCAATTTTCTACCGAGTACTCGTTCTATCGACTCGGTCGGTAAAAATTGGGTTTGAGACCCCCTTAAAGGCGCAAAAAAACGTATTACTCTGGCTGAAAACGTGATGCACTTTATCTCGATTTCCAACGCTATTATATTCGGTTGTATTTCACTGTGGTTTCGAAGCAGATTTTACGCTTTGGGATTTGTCATCGTTTCGAGAAATTCGAAATTTACTGTGACGTCATCGTCGACGATTTTTCAAGCTCTTGAAACTCGCGTAAATTGGTCGGGTTGTGTACGATCTTAGAAGCTTTCGTTAATTCGAGATACTTATTCATACAATTAAAATCTTGTTTCTCGTGCGGTAATTCGTGACTTCATAATTGTGCAGAACCATAAAAGTGAAAGATAACGTGTTTCACTATATTAGAGCTTTTATAAAGTGGATATAAAAACGCATACTTAGTTCTAGAATTTATAAACATTTTTATTTTAAAAAAGGACCTAAAAGCTTCTCGTCGTGCCTCGATATTTTCTCGAAAGATACACAGCTGACGATGAGAAATGGATGCGCCGGCACTTAAAAGTTTTCTAGGCGAAGCAAGTTTCTAAATGAGAAATCTCAAATTGTATTGGTTGAGTGATGAATCTATTAATTTCGAAACCAGGCCTAAATTAATATTATCAGGCGTATAGAAGATTCAGAAACGCCTTTGTAATTTTGCATTATCACAGTGTAGAGAGAGAGAGAGAGAGAGAGAGAGAGAGAGAGAGAGAGAGTTCAAAGGGCTCGATCGATCGTTACAACGTCGCGTACACTTTTAACCGAATCTCACCTTAGTTTCTAGGAAATTTTCAATAATAGACCTTGTAGCTTCATTTTCCGTGTATAAAATTTTCTTCCGTGTGTAGCTCTAGAATATAGCATATAGAGCCAGAATATTCACGAATAAATAAAGCTTCCGTATAAGAATCATTTTACGCTCAAAACACGACTGCACTTGAACCTATCTATACTATAATTATTATTTCCGCACCAAAGCCTGACCTATATATCAGCTCGAATGCACTTAATGTCGAACAAATTGTAATAGCTCCTCATCGATTCTCTCGACTAATCGATCAGGAGAATCAATTTATTTAACGTAAGAGCTTTTAAAGCTCTAAACAATCGCCTCCGCCGTGTCTTTTTCTTTGTTCTCCATACCTTATAGTTATATATACGCGCTTCATCAATGATAAAAGCAATTTGGTTGAGAGAGAAAAGTTTCGCGCTGGAATACATACCCAATTTTCGTGCGTTCACGAGAAAGTTAACGAACTTTTATTTTCCCTAGTAATTCTTGGCTCTTTTAGCTCTTTCGCTCTCTCTCTCTCTCTCTCTCTCTCTCTCTCTCTCGTCTTTATTTTTTTTTCTTCTAGAGCTTGCGATGCTCACAGGCGTTAAATGACCTAGTAAAGCTGTTTGAACACATTATTTTAAGTGTGTTAAAGCAACAGATCAGGTGGTGTGTGCACACGCGTAAAACCGACAAAACAGAATAAAACGCGGCTATAGTGCGCGCGTTAACGGTGCATTGATTTGCAGTGATTGAAGCACAAAGGGTCTGTATATTGCAGGTCGTGTTGCACGTGTGCGCGAAATTTTGTTGCGTCTGGTGCGGCGTTTTAAATTCACGAGGAAAGCTCTATTGAAAATTAAAAAAAAAAATGTACGTTCCTGTTTTCAATTCAAAGTAAATTTTCGATTAAAAAATGAATTTTTAAAAGCCCAAAAGTGCAAGCTCGTCGGGAGCTTTTAAATTTTTCCAAAGCTTTCCTCTTACCCACATCATATAAATATCTCATATCGCTCGATCTAAAGTCGACATACAACTTCTTCATTCTACCTCACGTCGACCACCCTAATCCTCGGTGAAAGTAAAATAAAGTCACACCAGCCGCCATCGATCAAAATCTCTCCAGCTCTCGACAAACCGGTATAGCCATATCAGAGATGACGTTTCGCGATATAAACCTATAGGCTGCATCATCGCACCCCGTACACATACATATACACAAAGTAGCTCGCGCAAGCTCAGAACGAGCATCGATCGATATTTTGCCCGCGCTTTCGCGGCCCGGCTCTTTGTTGTCGTCGCGAGCGCTCTTGCAGGTGCTATACCGTTATATATATATATATATATATATATATATATATGTGCGTATCCCCTGACTACCTGTCGAGCTATACGCACCTCTGTATAAAATACGCGTGTGTTCCTCTATTTCGTGTATATGAGGAGAGAGAAAGCGAGAGAAAACAAATGTGACGTCGCGCGCGCGCAGCTCTTGGCCGGGGTGAGCTTGCGCAGAGAGAAGAGAGAGAGAGAGAGATCCATCCCCGGTTAAGTGTAGAGAGTCAGTCGAATGTTTCGCCCCTCAGCTGAGGCCAGGTTCGTCTTTAGCGCAGGCGCCGAGTCATACATCACCTGCAGAGTCGCGACAGATCTGGACCCAGTGATTCCTTGATCTCCGCGACGTCCGGGGACCAGTGCATGAACACCTGTGTGTTTCTCATATACGCGTCAGTGTGTGTGTGTGTGTGTGTATAGATATATATAGAGAGGCGAGTGTTTTTGATCGGAGAGCTTGCAGGAGGGGCGCGGATCGTTATTAGAGGTGCCGGGGCTGTTGAACCGAAATGTGGGCCGAGTGTTTTCACTCGTTCTCCAAGTCGTTGTTATTGTTGCTTTCGTTCTGAGCTTTATACTATTTTCTTTTTTTGAAGGAATTTTTTTTTTCGATGGTAAGTCGTGATGTGCTTTGAGAGAAGGATTTGAAGCTTTGATTAATTGATTGATCGTTTTGGCGATGTATTGTATAACCGAGAGAAGTATGTACAAATGATTTTGTTAATTAGCTTTGATGTTGGATAAAGAGAAGCTTGTGTCTTCAAGGATTGTTGTATAATTCAAGACGGTCGTGAGTTATTAAAGACGGTTTTAATAATTCACTCGCTGGGAGGCAACCTTTGTCCTGAATACTTTAACGGGGGATAAAAAGCGAGAGGAATATTGTATATATAACGTACATACTTCGCCGTAGCCGCGTTGCATTGAATAAGTGAAATTGTGATGGAGCTTTTATGAAAATAACAATTTTTTCAAAATTTCAACAGAGCTTGCTGTGCTTGCAGTACCGCGCGAATTGAAAAAATTATCTTTAACAAAGCTCTAATCTAGCTTAATGGCTGTAAGTTCAACTACACGATGAAAAAAAAATTGATGAAATTTACGCGGTAAAGGGAAGGAGGCACTTTTCTTCCGAACGTCAAGTCGTCAGCGTTGACGGGCGCGCTATCGAGTGTCGCCTGCTTTTTTTCTCGTTACACGGCAATTTAATTATAAATCAATCTTTTGTGGTAGAGCATTTAATTTACCGAGAATTAAATTTCACACAAGGTTGTAATGAATTCTATACTTTTTTTTTAATTAAGCGTTATAGATTATCAGTTTAGACTTTGTCTTGAGAAAAAAAAATAGATTAATGGACGTCGGATACTATTAATAAACGTTGATCAATCAATAACGCGCGTATTGTATAACCCTATTGAAAATTGCTAAGTTTTATGAACAGAAAAACCTCAATTATAAACAAAAATAATAGTCTATTTATATAAGGGAATCGTTATTTTTGTAGTTACATTTGTAATACAGGAGTAAACTATACAAAAAAGTTGAGATTTGCGTGACAAGGTACTGTTTCAAAAGAATCAAATCATTGAAAGCATTTTTGTGCAATGTACTATACATAGGCACTCTCCGTGACTTCATAACATAAACAATAGGATTCTTTATCGTACTTGTTGCACACATTTTTCAACCAAACGCATTTCTATACAATCCCTTCTTAAAAACAAAATCTGTTAGTCACTTCAATCGTATCCAAACAAAACCGCCGAAACGATCACTCAAAACCATCAAAAACTCGACTCACATCTGTCCGTCAAATCGACCTCGAATAATAAATCCAACCAAAGCAGAAATCAGTCCATACAGAAGCCTCGCTTAGTCTCTGCGCTAAATCTCGCGGCCGAAAATCACTCGACCGGAGGGACAATCAACGAAAAGCAATAATCGCCGATTAACCGAAACGTTCAGTGCAATCAAGACAATAACACGAGAGAGATATAGAAGCACAGTTGTGTATGTATGAGAATCTATCATATATCACGAGTCTGTGTGAGATCGATGAGTGGACTGCACCATGGACGTCTCTCCGACCGATGTCGCGGCCAGGACGAAGCGCACTACGCTCGCCTGGAAACTAGATGGGCCGCTTTTCTCGTCACTCGAGGAGCTGCACGAGAAACTCGCCGAATTGCTTGGTAAGGGGGTAAAAGAGGGTTTTTTTTTTAAGTGGTAGATTTACTTTTGGTTGGGGTTTACGTCAAATCTATAGAGTTAATTGCAACAAGCTGTTGTGGTTGATTAATCGACTGCACTATTGTTTAACGCTTGAATTCATTTGTCTACGTTATATCCCTGTAATTAATGAATGAAAAATTTTACTTGGCTTTTACGTAATGCCAATATAAATGTGTGAGCTATAAATTATTTTTGAAATTAGTAGTCGAATAAAGTTTGGAACAGAAAAGCATTGACGTAGATCCCAATCTGCTCTCTAAATTCTATTTTGGGATGAGCAAAGTTTCTATAACGTCAAGCTGATCGGAGGATACTTTATATCCTTCAAAACCACGACACATTTACTCTTCCGATTATCCCCGGTGTCTTGCATAATCTCTGTGTATACATATACAGGTTTATATAGAAAGTCTCGGGAAACTTATATAATATTTACGAAAACTTTTGCACTCTTCGAAACATATATTGTAATTTGAATAAGACTCGATGCGACTTGAAGAAGATCCGCGTAGTAATTTTAAAGTTTCGAAAGTTGCTTTCGCGGGAAAGCTTGCTTACTTGTTTATAATAGCTGCAGTATTAAAGTAATGTACGAATTTGGAGTCGAAAGTATAGAGACGTATTTTAACTTTTTTTTTATCAAATGAAAGTTTGATTTTGTGGGCATAGAGCAAACGAGTTGGGATTTTTATCATTTGCCTCTGCCAATCAATCTTTCCGACGTTTATTGAAAACCAATGCATTGATGTATGCATACGATATATACTCCATCTGCTCTTTAATATTTGATAAACTTTTTTTTTAGTTGCGTTGTCCATGGTGCATTTTTACTTTTAAAGTTTTAATGTTTATCGATCGCTGATTACTTGGATTTACATGCAAATTTACGTGATTGACTAACCGATAAAAACATTACTATATGCCAATATTTCAAAATAGAAATTTAGAGAGCCAAATATAGCCAATAGTAACACATATTAGAACATCAAATTAACTACATACTCTTCTCTTTTCTAATCGCTAAAAAGGGGAAACATCGGTGAAAATAGGAAAATCTGCAATCTTGGGTAAATCACACTATTACTAACTTTTGACGTTGTTTTAATTACCCCCAATCCCCCGCTGAAATTCAGTTTGTCTCCTCTGCTTTTAACGATTGGCAATGTCTCCTTGACTGTAGCAAAACCTTAAACTTTGTTTCAAACTCGTTTAAAACTATTTAAGATCATTATTTTTATCTGATGCTGCAGCTTTACACAGATAAAAAAAGAAGTTCATAGCGTATATAGTTGTACTTCGAAACAATAGAACGAAAAACATCCTTTGTTTAAAAAATTGCGAACAGCGTTTTCCTATACAACGATAAAAAAAAGGAGCATCAAAAAACGCCAGGACAAGAGTAAGTCCAAGGATCGAGTAAAATCGATAATATCATCTCTCGCAATGAGACGTAATATTATAAAAACAATCGGTATCAAGTCTAAAATTAAAAAAAGCAATTTCGCTGCCTTATAGATTACAGTGGGGGGGTCTGCGAATAATTTCTGCGCAATGACGCGCCGGAAGGAAGTGCATCGGGGTCTCGACGAGGGCTCGACTTGTTATCGCGCGTTTCACAGCTCGCAAGGCTTTATATATATATAGTACTGCGTCGAATATTATGACGGATCTTGCTTTTCAAGGTGATGCACTTGAACGGGTCGATGCTATGATTTGGAATATGTGTGTATGTGTATCTGGATTATTTGATATTTTTGTATTTGTATACGTGTATAAGCAATATGTATATTTGGTGTTATAAATTGGTCGGGTTTAAAGGAGGCGATTTGTTCCGCGTCGAAAGTAGAAAAATCTTTTCGTATATTTTCTGCGCTGATATTGAATTCTTGTTTGGAAAGACCTTCGTTTATATTATTTGTAAAAGCTGTGTAAAATACGTAAAAGGATACGAGACGACCTTTTTTTGTTGGTTCACCGCGAGATTGAATACTGATGGTCATCGTTGATATACTATTGACGCTTTTCAAACTGTAGCCCAGAACTGCTATATAAACGATCATAATTGAATCAATTATAAGCAACAAGTCTTTCTTTCCTTACTCGCCAACTCCAACACCTCAATATATAGAATTGCATGACAGACCGAAATGTTTACATTCCAGACGTTTAATAGCCTATTTATTGGCAGGAAATAATTATTACTCTCTTGCGTAATTTCAATTGCGATTTCATAATGCGCTTGCAATAGCTCGGAAACGAGCTTACAGGGACGGCCGCTTATTGGGAACGAAGCTGGATGGGATATGGAGAGCGAGAGAGAGAGAAGAGGAAAGCAATCATTTTTTGCTGATTAACAGCTCGTCCTACCTGTGTTATGCCTATATGCATGTATATACAAGCGTTTCAATTTTCGACGACGTTAAAACCTCTAATATGCCGATTGCATTTTTTCTAACGCGCAATTTACATACCTACTCTATTTACGAGAATTTCAAATCAACGTATAGCGTCTGCTGATTCACCGATAAACACGTGATTCCACACGATCATGCAAAGATATGTAGATTTATTGAAAAAAGCGGAAGTTTAAAAACTCCCGCCACACAGGTGTAGACCGTAAAAAAAAAAAAACTAAAATTCGTACGCCTGCGCAGTGACGCTCTTACCGGCCGCACACAGCCGCATCGGCAATCATCACTTGCTTTCCGACTCGTTTTGACTATATAGATGCATGAATTCTAACAAGTTTTTTCTGCGTGATATCCACACCCACTTTACGATATATCTACGCTCATTTGCACTCGAAAAGTCGAAAAGATCTACGCAGCATTCAGTAAAAAGAGAAAGCTTCCAAAACGAGCCCTTTCTCCGAATCGCACAAAGAACGAGAGAAACTACACAATAGTCTTCTCTCTCTCTCTCTCTCTCTCTCTCTCTCTCTCTCTCTCTCTCGCCCTCCAACACGTGGACGCTCCAACACGTTCACGGTCAATAATCAGTATACCCTCGCGGCTCGCGCTTGCCTCTCTCTCTTTCTCTTCCACCCATTTCTAGCCATATATATATATAGCGCAAAATTCGCTGGCGCCGCAGCCGGTGGCGGTGGCGGCGCATCACGAGCGACGTCTGGCGAGAAAATGGCGATGCCCGTAGTAGTGCGTGCTTATTGCTGCGCGTGAGAGAGCGAGTAGGATCTGTGTGCAGCAGCAGCTCTCCTGTGCGAAGAATAGAGCCTATATATATCCATACAAAAACCACCACCACCACCACCGCCGCCGTTTCTTCCCAGAATCATCGGCACAAGGATCAGTATTCGCTTGGAAGCCTCAAGGATCGATATATATATATATATATATATATATTATACACACACACACACACACACACACACACACACATTTATACGAGTTTCAAACCGTCGTTACGCTGCTGCCTGTGCATCGTGTGTCTCTCGTATATCTTACTACCTCACGTATCGCATCAGGCGAGAAGAGATTCAGTAGTAGGTTATAAAAGCAGCAGGTATCTCTCTCTCTTTCACTCTCCGCGTTTTTTCGCGACGACGCGTGCGTGACGTCACAGACAGTCGCCGCCGCCGCCGCCGCCGCCGCCACCACCACCGCCGACGACGACGACGAGGAGAAAAAGAGAAGCCTCTTTCGCATACATATATACACACATATATATAATACACACTCTCGCATCGCAGAGCCCGGGGCAGCTTTACTGCTCTTGTGTATTGGTGCAAAGTATTATATATACATATATACAGCTATATAACACGCTCGTAGAGCGCGCGCGCGCGCCGAAGGAAGGAAGGCGGCGGACACGCGCAAAAATCGGAGTCGCCCCTGCAGAAGCAAGCAGCATCGCAGCGTCGTCGTCGTCGTCGTCGTCGTCGTCGTCGTAGAAATTCGTCGTCTCCTGTTCAATTTTTGCTGCTTGAGGAAAGCATCATCGTCGTCTATATAAGCTGCTGCTGTCGCGGCTTGTTTTATCTGGAGCAAAGAGCGAGAGAAAGACTCGTCGTAGATCGTATTTGGCGAAAAACGCAGCACGAGTATAAGGCCTGCGACACACTGCGTCTCTCTCCTCCTCCCCCTCCGTGCAGCGCGTGTGTCTCTCTCAAACTCTCAAGTGTCGGTGTGTGTGTTGGTGCGTGTATTGCGAGGACAGTTTCTCTCTCTCTACGGATCGCGCACCTGAGGACTATACCTACTACTGGTGTGTGGAGGAGTAGCGCCGGGAAACTACCATCAGGACTACTGCTTGTGACTTGGATACCTGGGAATGAGAGCTGGGTACAGACACTATTAGGAAGAGGAGAGATTAACAGAGAGAAGACAGAGGGTGCAGATGCTAACTCATACCCACTGCTGACTGGACTGGCATCATGGACTGCAGCGAGGCCTCAAGTAGGAATTCTCTTTTGACTTTAGAGCGAGCTTGCTCTCACAGAGCTGTTTCTGTGGATTGGGGATTGGGTCGAGTTGATATGAAGGGTGGTTATTGAGAAACGATGGGATTGGGTTGTTCGGAAGTTAGCTTGCTAGTAGTTCGATAGACAGAGATGTATAAAGCACTCAGAGCCTTATCTACTTCTTGTTTTATTTCAAAGAGAACGCATTTTGCTGGCTATGCTATATATAAACGACTGTTACATGTTTTGTTTGTCAGTTTTATAAGATTATTTCAGATAAGCGTGTGGCATCGGCACACACACAGACTGACTGTACATTAGAGTATCTAGTATTGTTCATCTGAAACCGAACAGACTGTCTCTACTTTAACGCGGCATGAGAATTTCATTTGCGATCCTTATTGCTTTTACGTTATACCAAGATTCCACTGTTTCGTGTGATAAGCGCTACTCTGCTGTAAAGTTTTTTGATATCTTGTTCAAGTCAAAGGATGTGCAGTAGAGCAGAAGCTATCTGTGTTTTTCATGATAATATTGTTTTCCAATGACAAACTTACTATTTTGTAAACCATCTTGTTACAGGTAATGGGGACATTCAGTGGAGTTTCTCACAGGTGAAGGGAACCTTAGAAGATGATGTCACGGAAGGTAAATTCTGAACATGTTTGCTTCAATTAAACAAAGATCTTCAAATGAATCCTTATCTTATCTATAGTAGTACTTTTCAAATTATTAAGTTGCTCTTCTTTCGAGGTGTATAATTTCTTATTATTATCTTTATATCTTTCTTTTTAATTTGCGAAATCAATGTTTTGAATAATACTTTACTCAACATTATTTCGTGATGAAAAAAGTGCTTGGAAATTTCCTAAATTCAATTTCAGAATCAGATTGTAAATGTAGACATAAATTTGCATATCAGTATTTTTACATTTGAGATATGAAGTATTTTCAAAATCAATCTGTTCTATAGCATGTATTCTTTTGTCATAGTAACAATTCAATTTTTTCAACAATAGCATATCAATAATATAATAGATAATTTTGTCAACAACAGGAAAATATAACTAAAGATGATTGCTTAAAGATGTTGGTCCATTATTTTCAGCTGACATTATCTCCTGTGTGGAATTCAATCATGATGGTGACCTCCTGGCAACGGGTGACAAAGGTGGTCGTGTAGTAATATTCCAGAGGGATCCTCTTGTAAGTTTCATGTTTTTGGGTGTAACAAATAATTTTGCATAAGCTCATCTCATGTATCTGATCTTTGTATTGAAAGCAAGTTTGATGCTTCTCCTTTCTGAAGATCTACGGTGTCCTTGTAAAAGCAGCTTAAACATTTCTCACGTTTTTACCATTAGGCTATTGGATCATAGCCAATTGTGTCTGTTGTCTGACAGTTTTCTCTATCTTTAGCCAGTCATGAAATGAAAAATCTATATCACTGCAAAAGTTTTTTTTTTTTAATTTTATTAATTTCTTATTAAAAGAACTGAATAACTGATTGGTCCTTTGCATAATTTTTTGGAAATAAAATTCAAAATTTGTTATTCTAATTCCTTGTATTGATCCTTCATTGCAGAGTAAAACTATTATTCCTAGACGAGGCGAGTACAATGTGTACAGTACCTTCCAGAGCCATGAACCTGAATTCGATTACCTAAAGTCCTTAGAAATAGAAGAAAAAATAAATAAAATAAGATGGCTGAAGAGGAAAAATCCAGCTCACTTTTTACTCTCGACAAATGACAAAACAATCAAGCTTTGGAAAGTCAGCGAACGAGACAAGCGAGTTGAGGGTTACAATACGAAGGAGGAAAATGGCGCTATTCGCGATCCTGCTTGTATCACTGCCTTGAGGGTGAGTTTGCAAATTAAAAAATTCAACTGCAAAGTCTTTGCAAAAGTATTGTAAATTTGAAAGTCAAATTTGCAACTCAAAGTGATGATCTCATCAGAAGGCTAAGTACTATGTGTCAATTTTTTAGGTACCCACTATAAAGCCAATGGAACTGATGGTCGAGGCCTCACCAAGGAGAATATTTGCTAATGCGCACACTTACCACATAAACAGTATAAGTGTCAACAGTGACCAAGAGACGTACCTCAGTGCAGATGACCTTAGAATTAATCTTTGGCATCTTGAGATAACGGATCAAAGTTTTAGTATCCTTTTCTATGCAATGTACATTTAAAACAACTTTTTAAATTTAACATTTAAGAGCTAAATTTGCAGTAAGACTTTTTATGGGTTTTTATTCCACAACAGTAGTAAAAGTATTTTTCCTTAGCGTCTTGCACAGATATTGTAGACATTAAACCCACGAACATGGAGGAGCTGACCGAGGTTATAACAGCGGCTGAGTTCCACCCCGTAGAGTGCAATTTACTTGTCTACAGCAGTAGTAAAGGCACGATTCGTCTATGCGACATGAGATCGGCGGCGCTCTGCGACCGGCACAGCAAGTTGTTCGAAGAGCCCGAGGACCCCACCAACAGGAGCTTCTTTTCCGAGATCATCTCAAGCATAAGCGACGTAAAGCTCAGCAATTCTGGCAGGTACATGATCAGCAGAGACTACCTCAGTGTTAAAGTATGGGATTTGCACATGGAGACAAAGCCCATTGAAAGCTATCCTGTAAGTATAAATATCTTGAGAAAATTTTTTCGTTTACATTTACATGTACTCATTTTTCTCCTGGTAATGGCCACTGTTTCAGGTACATGAGTATTTGAGATCAAAGCTGTGTTCATTGTATGAGAATGACTGCATCTTTGATAAGTTCGAGTGCTGCTGGAGCGGCAACGATTCGGCCATAATGACAGGTTCATACAATAACTTCTTCCGCGTTTTCGATCGTTCAACAAAACGAGACGTAACACTGGAGGCGTCGCGCGACGTCGCCAAGCCAAAAACCCTTTTGAAACCACGCAAGGTACGTAAAACTCCGTAAAAATCGACCAACACTCATAATAGTTTTTTAAAATAATAATTGAGTACCGCAAGGTATACGTTAATGACCATTCACTTGGTCTTCACTTCCTCCTTGCCCCCAAAGACGTTTGCTTCGAGATAAGCAAAGTCTTATGATCTTTTGGGTCGTTGAAACTCTTTTGCATTAATCCTAGGTCTGTACCGGTGGTAAACGTAAGAAGGACGAGATTAGCGTGGACTGTCTGGACTTTAACAAAAAGATACTGCATACCGCATGGCATCCCACCGAAAATATCGTAGCGGTAGCGGCCACAAATAATCTCTTTTTGTTTCAAGATAAGCTCTAGCACATTTATATGCAGGTATGTTAATTTATTTCTCATTATTTTTTTAATGCTCAGATTGGTAATTTAGAGAATATTAGAGTTCTATATATGTTTCATTGTACCCATACGTAAATCACGCACTTTAAACTGTTCATAAATAACGTTAATGAAAGAATATAGAATCTGATATATTTTGGGATTGCAAAATATCTATTAGTGTCGTGAAGTTTTAACTATTTTATTATTTGTATGTTTCGTTCAAAAAATCGAGTCAAATGTTTTTCTAAAGAGCCCTAAATAAAACTAGTACGAACATGCAAATGGCACTAGTTGATTCTTCGTACATTGTCATGCTACTTGAATACTTTCTGCTGATCAGATATGTCAAAAGAGCCTGTTGCTATTTTCACGATAATGTCAGGTATACGTGGGTTTCACAACAGCGAGTCTAATCTACTAACATGCATACACTTATAGACTTGTAAGGCCATTTGCCATAATTATTGTATCAACATTGTTCTTTTATACTGATTGCGTTAATTGCTTAATTAAATTACGTTATATATCGAATTCGTAAAGTTATACAAATATAATTATTATTTTAAAATAGATATTTATTGTAGTTTCGATGTTTATTTTTAAGATTATACAACGTTACATACTGACATGAGCGTGGCGCGTGGAGAGGGAGAAGGTGTAGATGGAGAAGGTAAAGAAGGAAATAACAGAAGAAGCTGGCAACGCGAGTGTTTCGGGATACGCGACAAGTAGTAGAGCATGGACGAGCGTCAGCTTCGGCAATATCTCCGATCGTTGACTGACCGAAGAAAATCATTACCAGAACCTCAGATAGATAGAAAAGTGTGTATCGGAAAAATGAAAACAAAAGCGCCATCGTCAAAACGGAGGATCATATTCTCGCCACCGAAAGTGAGCGTCGAAAATTAATACATTTGTAAAACGCGATCTTTACGTCCATAATAATACACATCTACGTACATAACTGGTTATACCGATGAAACATGTATACACACGTACGCGAGCATACACACATGCACATGCAAACACATATACACACATACAATCGTGAACCCGAACGTCAATGCATGTGTCAAAAGAAGAACTTTGACGCAATACTCGCTTTATTATTACCCGTATAAACTTAAATCGCACTCGATGAACCGCATCATTATTATAATCTCGTCGAGGAACGAACATATTAAGATGTATATATATATATTGTGTGCAAGCAAAAACGATCCTCGGGCCATCGAGCAAATAAATTGATCTCGGCGTTGAAAGAATTCGCTGTGCGGATAAACCAACGTTCGACGAACAGCGATCGACAGTCAAACTTTCTGAATAAAACAGAGAGGACGAATGATTATGAAATCGAATTGATCACATTATCATCGATTGAGCCCAAAATGTCCGGCAATTTTCTATGTACCGAAGCGAATTATGTAATCCTTTTTTTAAATGTCTAGTGTGAAACTTATAAAGGTGAATGTAAGAAAGAATGACAGTGAATTATTTTTAGGAGGGATGATTGCCTGATATTTGGAAAAGCTTCGATCGCTGATAAAGTGAAGATCGTTTAGTTTTTATTGTTTTTTTCCTTTTTTTTAATGGATTGTGATGATCGCGGATTATCGTGAATTTTGTCTATTATAGCTTCGCATTGGCGTACAAGAGATGGTAAAGAATGGACGTAGAGAATCGATGATTATTTTCGATACTGAACCAAATGGAAGTAGAAGCGCAAAGCATTTGAGGCCGAGTACCTTTAACATGTTGTTATTGATTTTCTCGAAGATCTTTACGCAATTCCTTTTAAAACAATGAAAAAATGCAGAAAAAAAAAAACAAAAAGAATAACTTATAAGAATAGTATGTGATGAGATTAGATCAAAAGGAAAATATACTTTTCATACCCCTTTTTCTTCTGTCTTTTATTCATAATCCTTTCAACCTTTTTGTACTAAAAATCAATAACAAAATGCTAATGATGATACTAGGTATTATAAGAATAGTTATTATGTATATTAAGTTTGAAGTCCGACTGCAACTGAGCTCAAAACAAGTAACATAAATAAGAAACTAGTACAGTTCATTGATTGTGTGCATAACTAATTAGATTATACCTCATTTTTAAAACAGTATGAATTTAATTTTTCAATAATCGAATTTTCGTATCTCATTTTTATATGGCTGGAACCAGTAATGTAGGGTCAAATAAATTTACATTTAAGTTATAGGCTCTTTTTAAGAACTGTGAACGTTTCTCAATAACAGTTCTTTTAAAGCAAGGACAACGTTTAATTCCAATGTTATATTATTAGCTTCTAATGGCCTACAATCGTTCGTTTTTATTTTTATAATAAAACTTGATTTTCAACTCCAATGTTCAAGTTAACCATTTTTTTAAAAAATTTGATTTCTGATACAAAATAAAACATTACTAAGCTCAAATGAAATTTTGTTATCTTATTGAAAATGTCGAAATAATTACACTAAATTTTTGAGGACAAATTATTCCTAAAACACGAGACAGCTCGAACCAAAGTAAAAACGTCTGAAGAAAAGAATATGGAAAGTTAAAATTAACAAAAGAGATGGAATGTAATAACTTAATTGAGCCATAGTTATTTTTGAGCATGAATAATTGATATAGGTAGATTGTACATAAGTATACGTAAAACTCCGCTGCAAATTTTTGATTCATGAGCAAACTTCGTCCCATATATCCTCGCTGCATTAGACGACAAAAAGAGAAGTTAAGCATAAAAAAGATCTATTTGCTAAAAAAAAAAAAGATACAGAGAAAGGAAAGATCTCGTAATCTCAAGCAGCTTACCAAAACTCTCGTTTTCAATCAAAACAATGGATTGTATGATATTGAACTTGTACATAGAGACTTGTACCTTTTGAATTGAAATAATGAAAATGAATATACTAGGTATAGCGCGCTTAGTTTGCGAACTTTCCCTCCAACTCATTTAGCTCGCTTTCATTGCACCGGTGATTTCTTATTATTTTGATTAATAAGAATATGGTAACGCCTCTCAAAATGTAGTTATAACAAACAGTGTTTGATGAAGAGAGAAATGACGACATCGAGGATCATGCCGCTGCTGCTTTATTCGGTTTATATTGCTCGCATTTTATCGTTCAAGTGTGAGAAAAGGAAAATGAATCTATTAGTTTTTCGTTCTCGAGACTGTAACTTCTAATTGTTAACGCGTGCCACTACGGAAGGAAAATTCTTTTGATAATTGTTGTAGATCTTACTAATAAAAGTAAATGCTAAACAAGTAATAGTAATCATGTATACACGTTCAAATTACATTATTATTTGTTAATATCACACCAAAAAGTTTTTCGTACAGACCTTGATTAATAATATCTTAGGAATTAATTATGCATATTAAATGAGTAGAGGGATTTTAATTTTGTCACCACAATTTCCTTGCACGTCGATTTTTAATTTTGTATATTGGTATCAGAACAATAAAAAGTGATTATATTTTTCAGTTTGTTAGTACATATAATCCATAGTTTTCGTCAAGTGTTTTAGTAAGACAGTTCACCTAAATTATTTGCTAAGGAAAACTAAGATACCAAATTAGCGAGCCAAATTTTTAGACAAGAACAAGTTACAAAATAATAAGTTTTGTTATACATTCACAAAGACATAATAACTGTCGTGTGCGCATCCACGTTTTTTTTCTCTAAATAATACGTAGTTTCTAAACGATTAACTCCAGATGCTAAATTGTACTATTAATTGTATTTTGAGAAACGTTTCCAAGTTCTGTATGATATAACAATGAAAATGAATAATTGATAATGTTCATAAGTATTTGAAAAATTGGAAGATTTTTTGTGATATTACAATATTTTTGCAACTTTTACTTTTTGAAAGAGGAATTCTTAAAGGTGAATAATAACAAAAAATGGGTATCTCCACTAATATTTTATTTAAGTTGAGGAAAAGATGTCTATTATAACATAATGCTTATAGGAAAATCATGCAATAAATTTATCTCATACAAAAGTATTAGAGCAAAAATCATTGTGGATTTTCGATCCAAATAAAATGTTATACATATGAAAATGAGTTTATTTAAGTTAGCAGATACGATTGCTTCAAGTGCACTATAAGTTTTGTAATACGTGATCGAAGCATCAATATATATACATGAAAAATAATAACGAAACGTTTGTATTGAGAGCATTATAAATCAGTGTTTTTTATGTACTAAAAAGCAGCATGTGTGCATCCCCTGATGGGTAATATGTGCAAATTCCGAAAATCCAAATTTTCGCGTTTAACGAAAAGTAAAAAAAATTGCATGTTCCACGTTGCAGTGACTTTACAAGTAGTTTCGATTTCGCGTGAAATAACAATAATAAGTTCAGTTCACGTACGCGAACACACGTCGGACTTATAGAGCGGCGTATCACCTCGAATCTGTCCTCCTCCGTCTTCATTTACAAAGCGATTGATAAAAAATATTTCGATATCATTAACTTTAACAAATGACAACAAAGATAAATTTTTTGATTTTTTTGTTGGATATTGGACACTTTAAAAAACGTAAGAGCAATTGAGTGAAACGATAAAAGACCGGAATAGAAATCATGATCGAGAAGTACTAGGTTGATCAGAAAAATAACGCGCGTAATAGTTTTCGGCTCGCACACGCAGGACCTGTTTTTATTGTGATAAAACATGTGAATTATGTCGCGATGTAGCGCGCGTAGTTTGAACCCGTGTTGTGATTTTTATTAAAAATAAATTTAAAAAAAAGGAGAATGGATTATATACACGCGAAGCAGATGGCGCCTTATGAATGAATTGTAAAAAACTCAGCGGAATTAATTAGGAAAAAAAGGTAAAAGAATTTAAAAAAAACAACATATTATAAGCAAGAAATTTTCCTATCTGTTCGACGCATTATATAGTAAAAACCAACGGAAAGTGACCGAATATTTATAAACATTAAAACCACAACACACTCGCATATATTATTAAAAAAAAAAAAATTAAGTATGTTACTACACGTGTAATGCCATAAAACTTTGCGGAAGAGAGCGATTAAGATGTAAGGAGTCTAAAAACACGGAAAAAAACTAATAATCGCAGCACGCTGTTGTTGTAAGGTGAGAAAGAGTATGTGAGATATATGGGAGAGTGTGAGAGAATAATTTGAGAGATTATATACTCGAGTGCGGATAAAAAAGAGATGCTGATGAATACGAGTCTTTTTTGCGCGACATTTAAATGGCCCGGTAAAGTTTAAGTGAAATATAGAGTATAAAATTGAAATATGCAGAGGAGGAGAGAAAAATACCAATAAACCTTTGTAAAAAAAGAGTGGTTTTCATTTTTACTTTTCTTTTATGATTTCAACTAATCTTTTTCCAACTCCCAATAATTATTCAATTCTTTGTCTCAAATTATTTTGACATTGAGTATTTTATTAGGAAAATAACTAGAATGCTGGCTTTTGAAATCTTATATTCGTCCTTTTCAACTCATATTTACATTTTTACAATTAGGTATTTTTATTATAATAGAGCTTAGATATGAGAACGTGTCTCAGCTAATTTTTCGTACAATTTCCTCGTCATATACTACATCTTTAAGATACAGTCCACGAGGAGCAGCTGGTGTGATGCGTGGATTCCAATTATGGTGCGAAGGTACTTGTAACATTGTCTGTATATCCTCTTCAGATACCTTATTTGCACCCAGAGCAATCAGAGCTCCTACTATCCTTCGAATTTGATTATACAAAAAAGACCTCGATGTGAATTCTAAATGCCAGTAATCAAAGTTTTTGGACAGAGGATCAAATGACATTGGTTCTGCTTTCTCCATAGTTACATGCAGTGTTCTCACAAAATTTCTTCTCTTTTCAATCTCTGGAATTTTGTCACGTTTCCTGGCACTGAAAGTCAGGAAATCCTTTGTCCCACAGAACAACTTGATTCCATTCCTCAATTTCTCAATGTCGAATTTGTCCGGGTACATGTTTAAGAACAAAGATCTGTTTGTTTCTACGATTGGAACTCTGCGATCAAGAGGATCCTTTGGTGTGACTAGCCTGTACAAGTACGTTCGAGATTTAGCTGAAAATCGTGCGTGAAAGTCCTTGCTTACTTCATGAGCTGACATTATCCTTATATCGTGATTGGCATTTATCAAGTTGCGATTCATCATCCCAACCATGAATTCGGTATCGACAGGTTCACTGCCACACTCCAGATCTACGTGGGCTGTGGTACACAGAGCGTGGACACCTGCATCTGTTCTTCCAGCCAAAACTATACTTGGTATATTTGAAAATTTTAATTTACGCATCGAGTATTCGATGGCCCCTTGAATGGAATCGATGTCAACTATCGTACTATTGACATGTTTTTGAGAGCCTCTGTAATCTGTTCCGATGTAAGATAATTTTATTAAATATCTTCTCGGTATGCTTGCCATCTTCTTGTGTTAAGAGATCAAATCATTATATTTAGAAATTCACTTATGATATCATCAGAATAATACGTTCTGTTTCGTTGTTTTCATTTGGCTGTAGAGGCTGATGTATAAAGAGGTTAGAAATATTGTTGCAGACGCCGCATTTGAACGAGAACGACAGCACGTGTACTGATTGTGGCGCCATCTATTCGAGGTGTTACGCGAGTCCAGTAAAATTAGCTTTAAAATCGACCTGCGATAGAAATGGCTGCATTTTGGTTATTAGATAAATCGAGGTCGAAAAATACGATTCTGAAATTTGCAGCTTCCTAGGTCAACGGGTTCTACAAGCCATGTACTAGACGCGCAGACGACATGTGCATTTCGCGCCTCCCCCTCCTTCTACATTTAGGTAATTTCTTTTTTATTTATTATCTCGGAACTTTGCATTCATCGAAATCGAGTAAAAAATCGATTCCAATGCAAAATTGAACGCTCTTTCAACTGGTGCAGGCAATTTTACTGTACGTTAAGCCGTTTTCGAGATATGGGTGATTCTGCCGTAACTGGCTCATTCTGCGCGCCTGCTTCCCAGGCGTTTACACATTTGAAAAAAAATCGCACAAGCGGTTTTATGTATGTCTGGCATAACTAACTATATTTACCAATAGTTAAAACCGAGTATGCAGGCTTATATTTAAAACTACGCAATATAATAGGCCTCAAATGTCAGTTCCGTAACCTGTCTCCAACACGGATTTCAATCTAAAAGGTCGATGCAGATAAAAGTACGACATGTAAAAAAAATTCCATCATATATAGTATGAACTATAGACCTATTACAATATATTTTTCATGGTTTTGGGATTAAAATTAATTATTTAATATTAAAGCTGGGCGCTTACTCTTTGACGCCCGTTTTTGCATTAAAAAGGTACCCTCTACATTACCTTATGTTAAAAGCGTTCTAGTGTGTCATATAGCGCCGCCTATCGGTAGAATTTCAAACTATATACTACTATTTATGAAATCCAACCGTAGCATGGTTCCAAAATTCAAAATTGTGGAAGTGAGAGCTGATTTTTCATCAGAAATTTCGAAAAAAAGCACAACCTGTCAGTTCCGTAACGCTAGTAAACTACTACTTAGCAACAATGTATTTAAACATATAGGGCGTTTTTCTCGAGTAAATAGTAAGTATTTTCGAATATATGTGCAAAGAATTGTTTATAATAATTACGCTAGGCTATGCGAGCTGATAAACGCCTAAATGTCAATTCCGTAACCGTCAGTTCCGTAACACATAATACAGTAAGTATCATTAATACATTAATAATGTCCTAATCATTGCTTTTTTAGTATTTAAATGGCTCCAGTTACAAGGAAACGTCTAATAAGAGTCTAATTTTTTTTAAATAATTCGTCATTTAACGATATTGCGATCTTCGTGAATAAACGAACAGGCTGTCAAATATTGAGTGAATATACATATACATATAGATAGATAGATAGATAGATATATCTTAGACGATTTAATTTTTTTTTTACCAAGTTAAATTAAAATTTACTGGAGTTTTAGTAGCGCGAATTACAAAAATGTCAGTTCCGTAACCTAGTCAAATATGAATTCTTCACATAACTTGTTATAAAAGTTATATGTTGTGGTTTAGCTTTAGGGACTTGTTTTGTATGTAATTCCAGTTAGAATGACCGTCCGATAAGTTAAAAATAGTCGATTTTAGTATAGAACATTTTTGTGCCCGTTTTGAGCCAGTTACGGCAGAATCACCCATATAAGCAAAATTAATTTTTGCACACTGTTTTCGCATAAAACCCGTTGACCTAGGAAGCTGCAAATTTCAGAATCGTCTTTTTCGATCTCGATTTACCTAATAACCAAAATGCAGCCATTTCTATCGTAGGTCGATTTCAAAGCTAATTTTACTGGACTAATACGTTAAAGGATACTTATTTTAGTTCTTATACTGACCACCCCATTTAATTTTACTACATAGACTTTTGGCGCAGTGCGCTGCGCGCACTGTAGTAGAATATTAATTCATTAACTTATTAAATGAAATATAAATGCTTGATTGATATTTTTAATATTTGTTTTCTATTACGGAAATATATCAAACTTTACAATATATGATTGATTCATTTCGCGCTCATGTAAATTTCAAAATTGCCGCGGTTTCGTCACCAACTACCTTTTAAAATTTTAAGGTTATGTCTCAACTCAGTTCGTGTCAACGTTCACATCATGTCACTTTTTGTAACAATGATAATATTTACAATAGAATATTAT
>CM053169.1:11232779-11324256 GCA_012977825.3 Pteromalus puparum
CAATACATTAGAAGTATATATTACATAAGATACATATCATAATTAATTATTTGTATTTCGCGAACTGTCAGTAGCTACCGAGCAGCTAAGCGAACGACATCGCCAAGCACACTCCTATGCAAACTGTCTGGACACGAAACGAAACGATTGCTCTTCGACTCGCCGATAATTATCGCCGCCGTTTAGTAGTGGGTGTAGTGCTCTATCCCTCTCTTTCTTTTTGTGTGTTCTCGCTAAATCTCTATCTTTTCTCTACGCTTGGTGACGGGAACTCGTGTACGGGTTGCGACCGGTATCACCGCCGCGTTCGCGCGCGAATCGAACGACGCTTCTCTGTGGAAATAAGGCCACAGTTTAGCACTCTTGACAACTCGAATTGATAGTGCGACACACAATTACACACACACATCTACACACACGCACACGAATCATGTCTTTCTTATAATCCGCAGTTTGTAAATTTCATCGAGAGGGGTTTTATGCCGCGAGGCTTTCCCCTCTCATTGAGCCATTAAAACATTCATTGTTCCGCTCAATCGGCGTCTATCACTTGCACCTTTCTCCACACCTCCTCCTCGAATACACGAAAAAACAAAAATAGCGGGAATCCACGCCTAAGGGGCTTGTCGCGCGTCAATTCATGCATTATACATATTTCAAAAATTTTTTACATTATGTGAATCATTGCGTTACAAGAATATAACATTAGAAACGATTTAGGTACATTATTTTTTTCATATAGCAGTAAAATATTGTTTGTTGTAAGTCAACTATATATTATATTCAGGTGCATATTCCCGATAAGCAAGTGTTTGAGCATATTCAAAGTCTTCATTTTTACCAAGAACAAATTTTGTATTCTTGTACTTAATTCCATTTTTTTGACGGATTATCAGATCCAAAAGCATCAAGTTACTGTTATTATACAATAAAGAGTAATCAAGCGCATCACTGATGTGACTTGCATGGGATCTATCTTCTAAAGGTATATTTTTCGCTATACGCGGTTTCTCCGGATGAATATTCAATAATTTTACATAGATAATTTTATTTTCGTCCAACATAACAAAGTCTTCATCGATGTTATTCTCGTTTCTGGCAAACCACTGACTTATTTTCGATACCGGGTTATTAAAATAATCGAACATCAGGAGAGTTGCGCTCATAAAATGTAAGACATGATAAACGAATGTTTTCCAATACTGCGCGCTCCATTAAAAACGAGTAAATTTATTTCTCTACATCCTTAGTTGGTATTGGTCCAAACTGCGATATTTTCTGTAATGATATTCTTCATCATTGAGAATATTAGTTCTGTCGTTAAACAGACGAGTAGCATCGTCGTCGGGCAGAAAGTCGTCTTCTAGAGTAAAATATTTGTTTAGGTCTTCAGTGCACACGTCAATACCGGTCTCAACGTATTGCCCATCACCAATCAATTCTAAATCTATCGGGTGATTTTTGTATTTTTTTAATACCGTGAAATTATTCTTTTCGTTGTAGAGTTTTATAGTCCAGACAGTGAGTCTTGGGTTGTGAGTTTTTAAATTCTTGTAATCATCATTTCTGTGTAACGGCTCGCCGTTGTCTTTCGTTTCCAAGCTGTAAGAGATATTTTTCTCGCGATTCGTTATATAATATGAATAGAATCTTCACACCTGTATAAGTAAGAATACCCTGGATGTATCATCGTTACACTGAAATCTGTCAACTCTTTATTCAACCGTCTTTGTATCTTTTCATTTGCTACTTTGAAATTGATCCCTATACGATTGAACTTGACTGCATTTTTTTGTAGTTTGCTTGTCGTTACGTCGGATTTTATCGTTATTTCCTTACCTTCCAACAAATCGTTTATGTCGTTGGCGTATTTCTCGTTTTCCCAAACAAAGAAAGGTCACTAGTGTATTCATGGATGCTACTTGCGATTTGTCTTTTAACTCGCTTTCCAGATCGTTGGCAGCGTTCTCCATCTGTCTGCAAAAATTGGCATTAACTTTTGGTATATTTCTTCCTTGACTTCTTCCAGTACCTTTATCTCAACGTCCTTTTCCTGTATCTTCCCGCTTATATGCCTTCAATTTAGCATTATCATTTTTATATTTTCTATAAATCTCAAAGGATACCTCTGTGACAGCTATACTTTGTTGATTGTTGAATTTTATTCACAAGTTTAGTATCTTTGGCCTTTTTCTCTAAAATCTCTTTTTCTTTTTCGATCAAATCCATCGCTTCCTTTCGCAGAGTTTTCACATCTTCAAGCGGCGCCTCATCTACTATTTTGCTCTCAATGTCAGATATCTTAGTTCTGAGGGTATGCAAATCTTCAAAGGGCTCATCCTCGGAATGATCGAGAAATTTTTGTATCTTTTTATTCGCATCATATGCAATTGATCTTTTAGCAGCATTAGCAGCATTAGCAGCATTAGCAGCATTACTTATTGCAGCTGGTACCTAGTGGAGTTACCTTGTCAGTACCCCAATCCGCTCATGTCGTCAAACGCCAACATCTCGGTAATCGGCAAAATTCCTCCTATGACCGATCCTGCTGCCATCCCAACAGGACCAGTAAAATACAACAGCATTGATGCAGCTTTTACAATACCCAGCATTAGTCTCAGATACTTCATTGCTGCTAATTGCTCCTGTTTCTTTCTTAATTCATCCTTTTCTTTTCGGTTTTCATTTTGTAATTCTATCACATTTATTCAATGACAATTCCATTTATTTCTGGCGTGATTTCTTGTTGAATGCTTGATAGAGCTTTGCGTATTTCTTATTCTTTAATCTGTTTTTGGTAAGACTTTTGATAATGATTAACCGACACTATGTTCTGTAAATCTTCCATTTCCTCAATATTCTCTACAACTGAATCAAGATATTCCGATATAGCCAGTATGTCGTTCGGATTCTTTTTTAACGAGATTGTGTGATTTTCAAAATTACTAAGGAAATTTTTCAAAAAAGATTCCTTGATATTATTGCTTAAATTTTCTATAATAATTCTTATACTCATTTTTAAAAGTTGCTAAATGAACACCTTCTTATACTGATTCTGGAGATTCGATACCGTTAAGATTATCGCCAGTGGTACGTGCCATTCGTGGCTTCCGAACATTTAACGTTTTGCTGAGACACAACTTTCAAGTTGTACGATGTTCTGGTGTATCCCCTGGTTCCTGTTGCCCAATCTAATATTAAAACTTCTCTCTTTCGCCTTCTCCGCCTTTTCCTCCACGCCCGTCTTGTCCAGCTTCAGCCGTTTCGTTGTTAATAATCGATTTGAGATGTATTGAGCTCAAAGAGTTTAATGAATCCTCCGTTACTTTCTTTTCCACCTTTCGAAAATACCTAGAAAATTTCCAGCATGACTTCCTGGTTTTCCGGGCAAACCATTGGATCCACTAACTCCTGGACTGTTTCCAAATTTTGCTTTTACTGGCTTATGAAGGCTTCCATCTGCTCCATCTAATACAATTTTACGATTTACTATAATAACATGCAAAGTTGGTGCTAATATGATAAAAATTTGTGCTTGATGATCTCCCGTTTTGTCTAGATCGGCATCTATAAAAACACTGTTCAATTTCTTCAAACTTTTATAATTTTTGCTTTGCAAATATTCAATCTATCCACGTCACTAAGTTTCACGTAATCGTCCATTTATGAGTAAGGTATTGTCAACACATTGCGAATTCATATTATTACCAAATGCTGTTATTAATATTCTTTGCAAGAATTCGAGTTTTGATTTATTTATTTGTAGGCCTGCAAGATTATAATCTGTTATATTAAAGTTTATTCCGTTTAAGAATTCGTGTAATTTAGTAATCGGTACTGTGATTTCATTTTTATTCAAATATAGCTGGCGCAAATCATTTTCATATACAGCAAAAAACATGCGAGGTTCAGTTGCACCTCAGACTTTGATAAAGTGCAAACCGATTAGAAATCTGTGTACCATTCTTTTGAATAATTTAAATATTCAATTAGATCAGTTAATTTAACTTCCCATTTCAATGGCACACTCTCCGATAATTGATGATTAAATCTCTGAGCAAATTTTGAATATTTATATCATAATGTATAATATTCATTATGTATGATTTTGAAATTTTAATATTCAGCTTAATAATATTGTTAGTTAGTTGTTGTATGAAATCTTCGATTTCTATAAAGGTTGTTTTTGATATCTCAGAAAATGAAGCATATCCTATGTCAAATTCCTTGTATATTTTGTCGATGTCGTGTATATTTTTTTCTTTATCATTATAATGAACTTTTATTTTTTGAATAATTTTTGCAATATCAGACGTTATACTTTCATCTATTTTTCTGATTAATTTACATATTTTTGTGAATCTGAAGCAATATATAAATTAAAATAACGTTTATCAATTTTAGAAGATTCAAGTTCATTTTGTATAATGTTTCTCACGTATTTTTTACCAGATTCTGATAAAATATCATTGCTGAATAAGTCAGATGAACTAGGTTTTCTAAAAATACCTATTTTTGTATAGGTGTTTCTATCATGGCTCAACAAGATATTGACAAATTTTGCAATATTGTTGTAAAGTTCGGATTTCAGTGAAACAATGTTGTTTTGATGCTATTGATTGTACATTATCGCTTAATCCTTTAAGAAAATCACTAATATTTTCTATGATATTTTCATCTGATATCACTACGTTTCGAAATGATCCTTCTGTTACACTCTTAAACATCTTTGGAACGTCTGCAACTATCAGAGCAATACTGTGTTTATAATAATCATTAATGTTTTCTATCATACGAACGGTTTCTTTAGCTAATACCATAAAATCTTTAAAGTTTCCTTTGTCTGTAACAGAGTTATAGTTTATTACAAATAAGATTGACTTTGCCGAATCAACATAATTTAATAATTCTTGAGTGAAAAATTCCCGGATAGATCATATGGTACACTTTTATTATCATTTAATGCGTGTAAATGGTGAAATACTTCATTCGTTGCAAAGCCTAGTTCGAATTGAGGAAAAATGTCTTCTCTGTCTACTGAATTTTGCTCCACTATCAGAAAATAAACTGTTTTCACTGTCAGCAGTAAGTTGCCTTAAAGCCGTTTTTACCAAATTTGTATTACCTAATATAAATATCACATTGTTTAGTTTACAAAATCGAATTTTTTTGTATGCTGTTTCAAAAACATCCAAGGCATCGTGCACTACGGCATCAATTGCGTGTTCAGACGTTTTTCTTATTGCAAGAAAGCTATAGAAAAACTCGGGCGATTTACTTTTGCCTTATAATTTTTTTCTTTGAATGCAAAAAATTTTTAAATTATAACTAATAAATTTAAATAAGAATCATCGTGAATGATTTCAACAATATAATTTTAGCGTGCCTTAGCAATATATTGTTTTTAGCCTTTAAATTATTTGTTCCCGCGTCTATAATGCCTGAAAAAAGTTTTTTTCGTTTTACTTTTGTTATAAAAGACAAAAAGTATATATATATAGTTATATTAGTTATTACGCAAATATTACTCACACCAAGATGGATTTGATTTGATTATTCACTATAATGCAGTAGAACAATGCCAAATGTGTTCAATATTAGAAAAGAGATTCAAACATTGAATTTTCGAGAAGCAATTAACTTATTGTCTTTTTTACCTATGATAAAAGAGTTTTTATAAGTATTCTTTGTTTTTAGAGATCTGTGCAAAAAGTTAGCGTGTATAGTATATCAATTTACTTATTGATATTAAATTGTTATAAGTTTACCTTATACGTGGAAATATGTACTTGATGCACTACATTTATGTACACTAAACTGGCAAAAATACCGAATGCTACTTGAATTTAAACTTTATTTTGTAGTTGTGCTGTTGTAATAAAAAAACATTATTGCAGAACACAACAAGTTTTATTACATTTCTAATTTTTTATTTTTATGCAAACAACACGTGCATAATATACCATTCAATTACGTGTAACATTTTTTTTCTAGGACATTATTCTATGATTTTTTATACATTTAATATATAATAAATCATAGTATGAAATAGAAGATAGATTTACCAAGACCGAGTGAGTATATATTATATTATAATCTATTCGCGGTACTTTGCGAATGGAAAATTTTTATACACCCATTTTTATTAGCTAATTATGACATGCTCATAATGACATGATCATATAGTTTTAATGATGCACAAATTATGATCATAGTTATAAATTAAAAAAAAAAAAAGAAAGCTAGGTATTATTGTTTGGCTAAGTTATGGATATGACATAATGTTTTATACTTTAAGATATATTTATTGATATTTTCATAATTAACTGAATGATCCCGTTTAAAACAGAATTACTGCAATGTATTGGGATACAACAATGATATAATAATTTCGAATCTGTAGAAAATATCTTACGAGTTATATATTTCAACGTTTTTCCAATCGCGCATATCATCAATCATTTCATGTAGTGATTTATTTCCACCAAGCCTTTCTATTTCTTCTCTGAGCTGCAACTCAGTATCTTGTACTATTTGTTTAGCATATTCAAGAGAACCAAGCTTCTCTAGTAAATGGATACAATACCGTTTCATATCAACATTTTTTGTTTTTTGAAGAATTATATCTGTTTCTACAGTTAAGGTTTTTATATTGCTGAATTGTTTTTGATTATAAATTTTATAACCAAAATAAAATTTGGATTGCGTTAAAAATCATTAATTTGTCTGAATTTGAAAAGGATACTGCGTACAATGTCACCCTCATGAGTAGCACTATTAATAGCGTGTATTATTGGAAGACTGAATTTTCCTTCCGAAATGTCTACCGCAAAACCGCTGGTTTCCCAATACTAAAATTAATTTATATTTGATTAGTATAACTATTCTATTATACTTTTAGTTTTTATGTATTTTTCATCATTTCACTAAAAATGTTTGAATAGTAGCATAATTTTTTCTTTTTGATTCGTTACAAACTATATTATTGCAGGTAAAAAATTTAAATATTTGTATTCAAAATTATCCATAAAATTTTGCGACACAGCATGTTCGAAAATATCTTATACATACCTTTGCTTCATTAAGACTGCAACAATCATTATGAAATTGATAATAGTAGCCCAAAAGTTTAATAAAGTTTTTGAAATCTGTTTTGCAGTTCGAAAGAGTTTGCATCGATTGAATAATCCAATAAAATAGTGATGTCACTTCTACAAAAATATAAAAATTGATAATGAGCTAAGTTGAGAATTTAGATATTTCATTTCAAATATTAAATATGTGATTTTCTTCCGTACTCAATTCAATAACGTAGGTATATTCATTCATGGTTGGACATTTTGAGTTGAGCTGCCAACTAATTTCGTAGCTTACTCCTTTATAAAATCGCAACATTGCTTCATTATATATTCGCAGTGCCTATAAAGCAAATAAATTTATAGTTATTAATTGAAAAAAAATTCAACGTCAAATGATATTAGTAATAACAAACTTCGTTATTGTTTAACGCGATTATCTTCTGTAGCAGTAAAAATATTAGACCATTGCAAGCAATCATTGTTCTGCGATTTCCATATATTTTATGAACAGCTGGAACACCTCTACGCAGTTCGGGGTCGTCTAAAAGATCATCAAATCTAAAATACAAAATAGTATTTTTGTATCATAGCTATATATCACTGTAAAAATATAAGCTGAACACACATTAAAATGTGTAAAGTTCAAGTTTTTACTTACATCATAGATTGATCGTAAGTCAGATTAAACAATTCGACGACAGCTTCAAGTTTTTCTGCCGGCAAATTCATCCATTGGTTCAAGCCAAAAATCAAGTTCGTTCTTGTTTCCTGTTTCTGTATTTTGTTAATATACTCATACGGTTCGAGTATTTGTTTCAACTGCAATACATGACAATTAACATATGAAAATCATTGTATTTTTACTTTATTTATGTCTTCTAAACACAAGTTTTTCTAACATCACTGTCATCATGCATGTCACTATCGAAGAGTTCTGAAGACATTTTCCCTATTTGCGACGTAGTATGATTTTGATGGAATAATCTTGTTTGAAAAGTAGATACGGTTGTCCGTCTGAATGTAAGAGATGAATAGCATCGGTTGATTTTGAGAACAGCCTATGCAGAATGATCAAGTATTTATTCTTCGCTTTTGAATACATACATTCGACACATTTATGAAACAAATGGACACCATTTTTTGGCATATTTAAAAACATCTTAGGCACAAACTCGTTTAAAGAGACTATAAGTAAAAATAAGTTGATTGAATTCTAAAGTGTTTTTGGAACAGGTTTTTGAAGAAACTGCTTCAAATTGGTGTATGTTCTGAAATGTGTCGAGCAGTCGAACATTCTGTAAAAAAAGACGGTTCTGCATGCACAAAGTTACTTACGATAAGACTTTTTATTACCTGTATGATTACGAAAGTTGTAAAAATCACGTTTCACTTAGTTCTATGCTACTTGTGCATATATTTTTTTGTTAAAGTAAAATATAATATTGAAACAGTAAAAATATCCAAATGCCTTCAAAATATTAATTTTTCTCCGAACTCAAAGTTTCTACATGCAAAAACATTTTATATGCCAGTGAAATACAAATTTTGCTTCAATTCTTACCTTGGTCAGATTAAAAAACAGCATTGTGCTGACTCAAAAGTATAGGACGAAACCGAGAATAAGATAGAAGTGTTTGATCATAAGAGGTCTAGGTTGCATTGCAAAAATCATGCACAGGAAAATCAGAAAGAAAGAAGCATCTCAGGAATGTAGTGAGGATAGCGAGTGATTTATTCTCAAGATTAACATCTGAGTAATTTTTTTTTTCAATCTCCTTTTTCAGACAGTACGATTGATGCAATCTTTACTGAAAATCGTTATCAATAAACTTATTATGAAACAACACAAAAACAAAACACAGTGTTTTTTCAATCATGAGGATATAATTATCATCTATATTAATAAGAAACAGCCTTCAAAATTACAAAATATCGCAGTCTTCTCGTCAAGATTGCTTATCACACAGAAATCAAAAGTTCTTAATCATAAATCACGGTATATAACGTTAACGTTATATTATTATAAGTATTTACAAAAACAACAAAAAAAAATGCACACTTATTCTTCACAGAGTCTTCGGATTACTCAAGGTGGACTTTTCGGTACCAAGTGTTCCATCTCCATGTCTCAGACTATGGCCATATACGACTTTTCTCGAAGCTTTTTTTAGATCATAAACCAATCCAAAATCGCGCAAAAAGTACAAAAAATTCGTAGAAACGCCACCTTTGTATCCGAATTCAGAGAACGCATGATCCCACGGAAAGGAGTGATGATAGTTGTGCCAACCTTCTCCCAACGAAACTAGATCACCGAAATACGACTGACGTGCTGATATTCGCCTGAAATACAAATGACGATGACGATTTCAATAATATGCGTACAAATGATAATTCGCTGAATAAGGTCATGACGAAATGTTCTAACTTGTCGAATTCCTGTGTTCCATGCATGTGAGCTACGGAGTTGATGCACCACGTCATGTTCAGCACAGCTATGTATCGTAACACAAATGCAATGAAAAATGAATTCCAAAGACTCTCGTTCCAACAGTAAACGGGTACAGCAGTTGGAATCAATACATTGAACAATATGAACATGGGCACGAAGTATCTGAAAATGGATTTTATGTCAATGCAATATATAACTTATTAGTAATCACTGATGAATTTTGAAGAAAGTTTCACGTGTTTTACCTTCGTTGGAAAGAAATAAACTTGTTAGCTTGGATATCCGACATGTCGATAGTCTTTCCCTTCTCAGAAACCAAGGGATGCTTTCGTGACAACAACCAGCCAATGTGTGAGAAGAAAAAGCCTCTGCTCGCATTGTAAGGATCGGCATCGGTGTCACAGTATTTGTGATGCAACCGGTGATCTCTTACCCACCAATAAATGTGATTCTATAAAAACAGTTTGCAATATTTGTATGTAGTGCATTATAATTATGTTTACATAAATGTCGTCGAGTCTTACCTGTCCAGATATCGTTTGTAGAATTACGAACAGTATCTGAACTGGAGCTGTCATCTTAAAGGAATTGTGGGAGTATCCTCGGTGAGCTCCGAGCATTATTCCCTGCGAACTCGCCAACGCCACTAAATATGCTTTTTGTAGACATAAAAATATAATATTAATTCAAAACTGCTCATTGGATACGAAAAAACTAAAACTCGAAAAAAATCTAAATAAAATTCGTTCTATAATATAAGACAAACAACTCACCCCATATTGGTGTGAGAATCGACGAGCTGAAACCGAGATAGAAGCCATAGATAGCACCGATATGGAGAACAGCAAAGATGAATACATGACTTGGTACCAGTTTGTGCCGGTAGTTTGGATCGGTACCAAGTTTCTGTAATAGCACACCGTCGCCGTCGTACATTTCGGAGCCTGGCTCCGCTTTCTGAAAAACAATTTTTCTTAATTTTTGGGCCAAAATTTGATCAGATTAATGCGAATTGAAATTTTTAAAAAGAAAGAAAACAAAAATAATTAAGTGATTTCTGAGATTGAAGTCTGCAGGAGAAAAAAGATTCACTTATGATTGATTATGTATATGTATACATACTTTGACTATTTAACATAATGCATTAATAAATCCAACAAATGACTAATAGATTTTGAATGATTTATCATAGACTCACTTCAACCTTCTCTTCCTGTTGCTCCACAGTAACGACTTTGACAGCCATTGCGATAATTCGTTCCGATCTTTCGTTTCCCACTGACACTTCTGTTCACTTCTGTCGACTATGAACCACTGAGTCAAGGCACACACTGTATACTGATGACTCGTACGCGCACTTCGAAACTGCAACTGTTTTGCTTTTCGAGGGGCTTTGACTTGATATTTCGACACGATATGCGACAACGCGAGGGAATATTTCGAAGAACTGTGCGACGATTTTGTCGGATAAGGAGCTGTTGTTGTGAGACTTTTAACAATTGTTCCCTTGTGTCAATATTACGTTTCAGTGATAAGAAAGAAAAGAGATAAAATTCCCCTCTATTTACGTTAAAACGCCAGACGAGTTTTATTTTAGTAATCTGTTACGTAAAATATATACCTATGTGTCATCGTTAATCCGATTTTTTTCCGCGTTGTGTCATGATCTATATTAACGTTATCTTGTCGCGTCTCTGTCTGTATACGTTTTATGTCACTAGTCATACGTCGCAAAATTATTACGGTAAATTCTACACGGGCCGCCACGCGACGATCAGCAGATAACTGTGCGGCAACGGCGCTAGTAGGTGCGATTCACCAACTGTCTTTTTTCGAACGGCGAACCCTGATGCGATACAATTATATAAGTACTGGGACTTGGCACGTTCGCAGGAAAAATTAAATGAATTTCGACGAATGAGAATTTTGTTTGTGTATTTTCTAGGAAAATATAGTGTGTGATTTTTAAAATTGGTTCTGCAGTATATGTATAGATATAATGGATGCGAAGATGATGCAAATCGGGATCCGTATAAGATGAGTCTTACCTATTATGGTATGTAAGTAGTTGCGGTGTATTTCTGCTGAAGTTGTGTGCATTTACTGGATTCTCACATTTGTATATTATGCTGTCGTTAGATTTGATTGGAATATACTTATTAAAATTTTAGTATAGGTCAAATTCGATTGATCGATTATCGTTGTTAGCTTTTTATTTACAATTTTAAAAACTCTCAGGAATTCAACTGAAAAAATTGTTGTCTTGCAAATTCTGTATAGCTGTGTCGACGAATCCTTTGAAGATTCAATTACTCCGTAATGAATTTAGACCATTGATTTCGAAAGAGGTGCGATTCGATTCAATCGTGCGAATCGCCGCAGACTTTGCATAGCTGTAATGCATGACGGATAATCAAGTATTATACTTGCGGATCTTTGACCATCAAAGACTCATTTTTAATATTTTCTATGTTTTTATATAAAAGAAAAAAAAAACAATATTTATACATCAAAAGAAAATACGTGTATGTGAAATAATTATGATATAAAGTTATTTAACATGATGAAAAATGAGTAAAAGATTAAATGAATAACTTATGAAATCAATAAAATAATGTAACCGATAAATTAAAAAAAAAGTCTTTTCATAACTTATTATATTTTACCAAGCCTTTTTCGTGTGTAGAATATGATGAAAAGATACTGTTACAGCAATCAATTTCAACTATATGATATTTGAAAAATATAACAATACAGACTATAGTATTATTATAATTTAGAAATACAATCTATTATGCAATTCACGACGAGATTAGCTTATTGAAAAAAACACAACAGCTGATAAGAAAGACTGCATATACACATTCTGTGCTAATTAAATATATGATGAAATTTGTTTCAATCAGATTTGCGTATATACTTTTATTAATACTTGATGATCGTTCCAGTCATCAGGATTATTACAACCAATTCTAGTTCTTTTTTTCGAGGAAAATAATATTAACTAGAATAATTATAAACCAAGCATTGTTTTTATTAATTACAATACATCTACTAACCTTGTAATTGAACACTTTAAAGAAACAATAATGAAAATAGAAGTCATAAATTTGAAAATTCGCGGTTCTTAAATCTACAAACCAGGCGATCCATCACGCGAGCGTATTAAATGCGCAAATAGGATCTCTGCCAGAGAAGTTCGAAAAAAAGAGATAGCTTTCGCAAATATGCAATACGAATACATATACAAATATGGCACCAACTCGTAACTCAAAACGTTCGATTAAAAGAAAATGGCTTAGGTTGGCAGCAATGGGTGTGTTCCATATGGTAACTTAGGACTTCATCAATATCGGCAAACTTGCGCCATCTTTCCCCTTCTATGCACAGCTGGTTATACTGGTGCAGTCGGTTCAGTTCTGCAATTGTGGAAAGCTCCTATCAATACATATACACAGCACACATACACACATCAACAGTGTCAGACGTATAAGCAAAATAGTCGTCGCGGAATCGCCAACCGCAACGCACATATATCTATATACACACATCTCCATCTCTGTCGTTCTCTCTTTCACCTGTCCCGGCGCGTCGTTACCAATACCTACTGCTGCATCTTTAATTTCTACTGACGTGTTCTTAGGATTCGCGATGTGTGTCGTGCTGTGAGCTCGAGGAAAGCAACAAAAAAAAGCTCGCAGTTATATCTATAGTGTGCGCGCGTGCAGTGCAAAGGCGCCGCGAATGTTCCTCACCTCGACGATCGACAGCGAGTGCAGAGTTTCGTCAGCGGGGCCAATTCACGGTGAGGTTCTTCATCACAAATATATAAGATACTTATACTCTTTTGGTTGTCTCGCTCGGGATGATACTTGTTTTTTTTTTTTTTTGCGACGCGACTGTGTATACTCACCTGAGGATCATTGCTCAACGACGCTGTGTGTACATACATCTTGCGACGTATTTTTAGCGAGCGAGCGAGACTCGGCATAATCTCGAATTTGAATGAAATCGAAGTGTTGTTATACTGGCTTGTCATTATCACGACGTTTTGTTCCCGCGCTTCTTTTAGATTCTAGGCTGCTGGACGTCACATTGGCAATTCGACTGCACTGAGAGGAGCTCGTAGAGGAGTGCTTGACATTCGCTGAATTGAAAGCTGGCAGCAACATGGAGCTATGGATGCGGGAGAGGATCTTCAGCTTTGCCAGTGTCATCATGAGGGTGCCTCCGCTGTTCGTCATCGACGAGCTGCTCAGGATCGGACTAGGACTGACCCAGGAGACTGTTGTCTTCAATGGTACCGAGCATGGACCCATGATGGAAAGCCAGGATGGTGGAGCCATTGAATCGACGATCAATGCTGCTGGAAACTTGGCCATCAATGCTAAGAATTGGTCTGGAGTTTATAGTCCTGAGACATCCTATTCCAGTTACTGCAACCATATGTTCCTGATGACAGTGCTAAGATTCCTAGCATGTTGTTTTGGTAAGGAAGAGTGTTTTTCTATTAGCTGATAAGCCGGTGACAGGTTAAGCATGGGAGATTGTTTTTTTATGGATCTTTTGATGAATTGATCAAGCTGAAATGAAGATGAAAGTAAAATAGTCATAATCAGGGATCTATAAAATTAAATACTGATTTAAGCTTAAAAATTTATATGATATCAGAGGATTATCACAAAAGCTTGGTAATTACAGACTTAACTTTAAGTATACAATGTAAAAGAGATTGATTGTGTCAAGCATAATTATTTGGAAAAATGGTTACGTGCTTCAGAATAATAGAATGCCAATAATTCAAAAATAGTTTCTTGAAAAAAAGTGTGACAAAATGTATGAGAATAAGGAAAATTGTGAACTAATAGATGGGCATATCTCTACTCAACATGTATTTATCAAAATTTATCAGAATAAGGAAAACAGAATTACTTTATTCTTGTTTTTCAAATATTTCATATGTTTATATTTATTTTACAGGCTGTGCAGCTGCAACTTGTACTTTTATGCTATGGACAAAACACCTCATAATACTCTACCTTTACCTTGTATCAGTGGGAGTTGTATTTGTATCTTATTGGTCCAATGTGAGCACTATAGATGCCATCACCACTTACCTGAGTTCTAAAGAAGATGGAGGAAGTGTTTTAGCCGATGTTCTCAATCTCCAATTCACACAGCTGATGTCTAATGGGCCTGGCATAATGATCATTCAAAATATCATACTTCAAAGCGTTCTTGCTCACTTATACTGTTACATTCATCTTGCTCCAAGAAATCCACATCTTCAAAAAATACTTATCTACAGCTTTACTCTTTCATCGCAAGTTGGAATTTTGCCTCTGCCTGTGAGTATTTTTCAGTCTTTTTTTTAAGCAAAAATGTTCATTTACGTAACTAACGATTATTAAATTAATTATGCAATTTTCTATTGGCAAAATGTAGCAGAAATGTATTTTCACAGTGACTCTCTCTTTTAAAATTAGTGACTAGTATAAAGGTAGTCAAGCATGAACAATGTAATTACATGACATTTGAAAGTAAGACTAGTGCAGCTATGAAATTATGAAACTTTTGTATCTGAAAATCTCAGCAGTGTATTCCTCATCTATATTCATGCATACTGTTTCTATTTAAACAATTCGATACTATGTCCTTATTATAGAAATGCCATTTATTATAGAAACTAACCGAAATTTTTTTTTAAAGACAAGCATAATGACTCGAGTCCCTGTCTTCGCGGCTCTGATACCGCTGGCTGTCTGCAAGTATGTGCTCTGGTGCAATGCCTACAACATTTGGAAGACAATCCACCGGGGCTATCAGCTAGGTCGCTCCTTCATCACGAACTATGGACTCTCAGCTCTCGCTGAAACCCAGTGGAGCCGTCTGCACGTTCCCTCTGTACTGCGCACTTTCTGGATCCTTCGTGTTTCCGAGCAGGTCGTTCAGATTCTCTCCAGCGACTATGGCAACGAATCATTCAACTACTACACGATGCTTAAAACGCTCATGGTCAACGGCTGCGAGACTGTCACCGCCGTCCTCGGCATGACCAGTATCATATCCGTTATCTGCCACTACATTGGCAGTTTCTTCCACTGGGTACTGCTCACCGACGAAGATGACGAGAAGAGCATCGGCACCGTTTCCGCCATGCTCTTTTACATCCTGGCCTTACAGACCGGTCTGACCTCGCTCGACAAAGAGAACCGACTGCTCCGGCTCTGCCGGAATCTATGTCTTCTGTTCACGGCAGTGCTGCATTTCGTGCATAGCATAGTTAATCCCTTGCTTATGTCGTTGAGCGCCTCGCACAATCCTGCTCTTCACAGGCACGTCAGAGCACTCGCCGTCTGCGCCTATCTCATCGTCTTCCCAGCCTGGCTGCTCTCCTTCCTCTGGTCTCACTATACGATAAGCACCTGGTTACTCGCTGTCACCGTCTTCAGTATTGAGGTCATTGTCAAGGTCTTCGTCTCGCTTGCCGTTTACTCGCTCTTCCTTTACGATGCCTACCGCAAAAACTTCTGGGATGATCTCGATAACTGGATCTACATCATTAGGTGAGTCAGCGCTTTTTTTTTTTGCTCGGGCTATTAAGAGTTGGAGTGTCTATTGATTACCTGTAGTAAAATTGTAAATTTAGTAAAGTAAAATTCAGAGTTTCTTTATCATTTGTTTATTTAAAAAAACAAGTTTTTCTTGTGTAATTAACATTTGTGCATTACATTTCCACGCGACTGCGCTTTTTGCGCACACAAATAAAGCCTTTAGACTGCATTGGCGTTAAAAATCAATACAGTAGTAACAGCTGAGTTATCGCGCGGTCCGTCTGACGTGACCTTTATTACTGATTAGCATCAATGTATGTATAGTCTATCCACATACAGACTAATCTATTTACACATTCTTTCAGGTCCTTTGGTAACACAGTGGAGTTTGCTTTTGGTATAATCCTGTTCTTCAATGGTTTCTGGATCCTGGTGTTCGAAGCGGGCGGTACGATCCGCGCAATCATGATGTGCGTGCACGCGTACTTTAACCTCTGGTCCGAAGCCAAGGCCGGCTGGGATGTTTTTATGAAACGCCGGCACGCCGTCAACAAAATTAACTCGCTACCCGAAGCGAGTAAAAGACAGCTTGCTGAACACGAAGACGTCTGCGCTATTTGCTACCAGGAAATGGAGAGCGCCAAGATCACCAAGTGCAATCACCTCTTCCACGGAGTCTGTCTGAGGAAATGGCTTTATGTGCAAGACCGGTGTCCCCTCTGTCATGAAATAATGCACAGGGTACCCAACCAGAGGGACAACAATGAGGCTCAACCCGTTGAGGAGCAGCCACGTAATGAGGAGCGCGAACGAGATAACGAGATTGGTTGGTGGTTTTAAGTAAAGGTTTTAGATATAGGACTACATTTTCTGATCGAGATTCAAAGTGTTATTGTCTTTTAATAGCCTCTAGTCTTATAATATATCATTTGATAAGCTTCTGATACAATAATTTTCGATTTAATCTGTTCAGTAGGTAACAATCGCGAGGAAGCAAGTGGCCACATTCTAAGTCAAATCAACTCGCAGAACGATTCTGACTTACCGAGAACCTCTTCATCGACGACGAATTCACGACGAGAGCAGGCTGTGGAAGAAAGGTGAAGCTGGGTACCCAGGTCGACTAAATGTGATAAATAAAAATGATGAAAAAAAAAAGAAGATCAGAACTAATCGAGAAATTCCAAGACTTTAAATTTTCTAGAAGCTAAGCTTGTTATACATTAACTGGAATGGGGGAACCGCTAGCGGATGAGATCACGACGTGGATGAAAAAACTTTTAAAAACCGCATATATATAAACCTTCTTTTTCCTAAATATTATACATGCGTTTCGATCTTTTTCTGCGTATTTGAAGATGCCTTTCATTTGTGATAACATCGTGAAATTTTATAAACCGGTGAGAAGAAGTGCAAATGAAATTGTTTATGTCAAAGTTGCTTTATGAAATAATTTCTTTTTAATGTCTGGAAATGTAACACAAATGTCAACCATATATTTTTTTAAATCCAAAGTAATGTAACAGTACAATGCTCCGATGGTTGCAAACTTTATATAAACAATTTTAATTTGGAATATACAGGATTCTAAATAATCGTCAAATTAAAATTTCAAAAAGTAAATTAATGTATAGCTTAATCGTTGAGGAGAAATGAAATGTTTAAAGGTTCTGTGTAAGACTAGTAAAATGCTGTTAATAATCAGCGCATAATTTATTTTTTTTCAGTCGATAAATTAACTCGTAGTTATATCGAGTGCGTAGTTAGGATGCATGTAAATTATATACATTTTTTCCTAATGCCTGTTCTTTACGACGTCGTACTTAAGACATCGTTCTTCTTTACTTCCAAAGCCGAGGATCAATTGGAATTTTGTCCGGTTTCCTGGCAAGCGCTAAATTTTGAAAAATGTTTAACATCTTAAAAGAGAATATGGAATTATGATAGGGTTAAATTCTGGTGTTTTACTGATTTGATCGTTATATTCTAATAAAAATATCATTTATAGACAGATAAACTATCACATATGATCAACAATGAACATTCTTTTTAATTACCAAATTCATAAGTATTTTGAACGAAGCATGAAACTACCAGAAGCTTAACTTTTTGGCGAAGCCATTTTTAATTTCACTTATTTTTTATTATCTTGAAAAGAGAAATAATATGTACATACATACAGTGAATTTTTTCCGAACATGTGATTTAATAGTCGTAAATGAGAAAAATTTATTGACGGGCTTGCGAGAATAAATCTAGAGTACTCTTTCTTAAAACTGTTTTCAAATTATGATCATAAAATAAAAATTGTTCGTTGTGCGGCCTGGAAATAAATTTTCAGCATGACTTGAAGATTCATTTTGTTTTCAAAGATAGGAATATTGTGTACTTTATGTGACTATGGTGAAATCTATAATTTACACGAAATCACTGTAACTAATCAGTCATGGTTTGCTTCTTTTTCTTGATTTAAGCACAACCAATTTGCTGTTGTTATATATTGATAAATAAGGCACGAATTTAAATACACCAAAAATTTTAATGCATTTGAACTTAAGATTTGATGTGAAGGTTTTGAATAAATTTTATTTTCTGTAAACGTTTGTCTTTCGAAAAAATCTTTTGAAAATCTTATCATAATAATCGAAAAAAAACTTGCGTTGAACTAGTAACAGAAAAGTGCCCGCTGATCGTACACTAATAGTAGCTTTTCTTTTTATGAAAAAAAATTTCGCTGCGTATATTTCCCGTTTGATTGATATTCAATTTTATAATTGTTACATAATTTCTCTATTTTCAGAGTACACACTAATCCTTTTATTTGAATCGTTTGTTATTTGATGTTTAGTAAAGATATTACTAGGATTCCATTTAGGATTATTTTTCTACGAATATGTAATGATAGCTTACATAATGCTTAGAGCTTGCCAATTGTACATTAAAACAAGATTTTGTATGCAATTTCTGTGCAACAAATTTTTCTGATGCTGTATATAAGGTACAAGAAAAGAAAAATAGGTTTGACTTTCGGAAGTTCAGTACTTCCTTACAAACGGCTTTTGACGCAAATTTTTCCGAGATCGTTTCAAATTCCATTAATTAAACAACGTTCAGAAGATGCCCAACAAATGTTATATTTTTAATGAATGCTACCTGTTTATGATGTTTTGTACAGACGATATTTATAATTTTATTTCAAATTTCTTATTCAGTGCTTGTAATTATTAATGAATATGTGAATAGTTTCATGAAATATTTCATCTATACGTCAACCACTCGATATTAAATGAAGGCAGCATTATACTGCTTATAATATCATGCTATACAAATAGGTTTAAAGTGGTTTAACAACGTCATATGAACAGACAAAATAAATTACTATAAATGTAACTCATAATATTATTTTATTAGTGGTAATAAATCGGTTTAATTTTACGTATAAGAGACGTTGTTTTGTAAATTGCTAAAATTAAAATTTTAATTTTATGATAATGATAATGTTTTTATTTTTTATCTATTTACGCCCTTTTATTATACATTATAGCATGAGCGGTTTAAGCGGTGACAAAAGGATCCGCGAAAGGGCCAGTCCTAACTGTTTTATTTTGGAACTTGACCAAGTTGACTGACAAAAACTACCGACTGAAAAATTATCTCACAGTTAATTTTTCTTATTAAACTAGTTCTTTATTGCAGCTAGTCGATCTATGAATTTAACTCTACACTCGCCGAGCTTCTCCACAACGACGATTCGCCAAACCCTCAAGACTCGCTCTCGGCTCATTAACCATCCAACGACGCATGAATATTTAATCTTCGCGTTTCTACGTCTCTCGTAAGAACAAATCCATATACTTTTACACTAATGATAAATTGTTCGTTTCTTCAAAGCCGAAGATCATCGTACCCATCGAGCACACAATAGTTGAAAATAACCACCTTCACCTTTAAATGTTTAACGAAGCTTCTGACCCTTTGCGGTTGCGCAATCGTATACTTCGGTCGTGACCGGCGCTTGTGTCGGCAGTCGATTGCCAGGATAAGATGCGATCGGTTCGTGCTACAGCAGCTTCTCGGACGATCGCGTGGACTTTAAAGAAGTTTCGACGCTGTTGTATATGTATAAGATGCGCAGCTTCCGCGAGAGAAATTGAATGGTCTCTTCTTTGTGCTGGAAGGAAGCGGAGGAGGAATGTCGGTGCAGTTTTTGTTTCTTTTATAGGTACACAGAGGAGATAAGAAGTGACAAACGTTGGCACAATAATCTTCAATTCATTTTTCCAAGCGGTTACCGCAACATCCGCGAAAAACTTCGATAAATCCGCCGACTGCCAAAATGATTCACGGCTACTACTTATATATTAAAATCAGAATTTGCGCAAGCGAACCCGCCAATTACAAAACTGCATCCTCTACTAAAATCGCTATATTTACATCCTATACAAGAAACTCCAGATACACTATACTCTCGTCACGGAGGACGTAAAGCACACATATACACACACACACGATCCTCGAGTCAGCTGAGAGAGAGAGAGAGAGAGAGAGAGAGAGAGAGAGAGATCGTATAAACAAGAGAGTCTCTCGAGCTCCTATACACAAGCACAGATAGAAAGAGAGTGAGGGAAAGAGGAGAGTCTCGAGAGCGGCTCGCGATCGGCGGCAGTCGCGCGCGTGCACTCGCTCTGGGCATACACATATACTTTGAGCTCTTTTACTCTCTCTCTCTTTCTTCGCGAACGTTTTCTTCTTCTTCTCTTTTTTTTCGCGCAAAAAAGCTTATAGTTTCGTATACTCTACTGTATGTAATATACGCGAGTTTGTTTCTCAAATACACTCTCGCTCCGATTCTTCAGTTTTCGAGAGGATCACTTCGAGAATACCTATAGACATACATAAAGCAGGTAAGAAAAGGATGTGTATTGAGTTACGTGTGAGATCGTTCACGGTTGATTAGAGACGACTGTGTGTGTATATATATGTATGGCGAAGTAGGAGGAGGAGAAGGTATTGTGGAGATTCATCGATGTATATGCGACGCTGGAGGCGCCTTTGTGTATAGTCGTCGAGAGAGAGAGAGAGAGAGAGAGAGATGTACCTATATTGGCTGCTTCTCGTTGTCTCTTTGGCTCGAACGAGTTGTCTGTTTGTTGTTCAAACCCTTTTTTTGCATATCGCGTTGTGCAATGTTGTTCACTTCTGTTTTAATAAAATAGTAGACACTTGATTGAGAGACGAGAAAGACCAGTTAAAAAGGCTCGTAAATAAATTGAAAAGATGCGAATCTCAATGAAATACCTCGCATTCGCGAACCGAGAAAAAACGCGAGTAGCGCGATGACGTCGGAAGATTATGAAAGTGTTAATGGGAACACTTATAGAACGGGTATAGCGTGTATAAAGTGGTGCGCGGAATTACGCATTTAAAGAGCGCAATACATTCCGCCGCTGCGCTGATCCTTCCAGGAAAGTGAAAAGCTATATTGCGCTTATAATAAGCGATGCGGAGGAAAATTTAATCATCCCTATATGTATTGCGGATTTTGATTGCGTCTATAGCTATAGTAGGTGATTATAGTTTATCGCGACGTTTATTCTCAGGAATATTGAAAAGTGTTTCTAATCTCTGTGGCTTACGCATTTTTATCGATCATCGCAAAGATTAGAGAATGTAAACGCTACGGTTATATAGTGATTAGCACTAAAACCGCTAAAAAACAAATAAACTCGAATAACATTCAATGAAAACACCTGCTGTACACACAATCTCTCACATCCACACCTATACTATTCTGATGCGATAACGAAGCCACACAACTACCGCGTGTAATCTTAAGGGAACAATTTTCTCCTCAGACAAACTCACGACGAGGTGATAAAGCGCGAGCATGTCTGTGTATACAAACTGATTTCAATGAGCGCAAAGTGCCACTTTCGTATAGCATCAGCAGCTGCGCGATGGTGTATATAAAGCGTGATAGTCGTTCCCGCGCGCGCGCGAGCGATGCGTCGAAGATCAAAAACAAGCGACACATTCTTCAGTCAATTGGGATGAGAGAAGCATTGTTGACTTTGATTAGACTTTATGCGTTTTGGCTTCTGTTGTGCTTGGGATTGTATGACCGAGATTTTTATCGATAATCTATTTATTGTAAATAATGGATTTTTAACGTCGATGGTTAATATATACTATTTTAAAATTAATTAATGCTAAATTGAATAGCTACACATGTAACAGTTCAGTTTCATTCAAAACAAATCTCTCTTGAATGAATAATGAAGAATGCAAACGATATACTCGAAAAACTCGCAGATCGAATCGTTTGATACTGTCGCTTTCTTGGCAGCGTGTCAAAAATTTCGCTTCCCTCTAACTCTCGAATGGGAAAATCAAAGTGCTAAAAATGAACCGACTATTTTCGCCCGCTCCGGGATATTTTTCATAACAGGCGGGAAAAACGTCATTGACTTGACGCGCCTGTCTAAAATTAAAGCGTATGATAATTCTGTGTAATATTATAGGCGCCACATTTCCTTTAATTCGCCATGAGAGTATATATAAGCGTTCAAGTATATCAACTGCTAATTTCATCATGAGCAGAGTGAATTCTATTTTGGTTATAGAGGATAGCGGCTCGTAATCCACATAGGCCATGGAACGAAACGTGTTTTAGCTACGCTGGTGTATTACTGTGCGGTCTATTGTAAGACGTATGAATATTATTTTCTCTGAATTTATGATTAAAATTACTTCGTGTATTACATCATTTTTGAGTTGGTTAAAATGAAAATTAAACTCAACTATACAATTATCAAGATTAAAAATCAAGCAATATAATGTATAAAATAAAAAAAAACTCTTAACGTAAGTGAAAAGTCAGAAAGCGCGTCGCCCTTTCACCGAGAAAACGTTCGCGCAAAGCGTATAATAGCTAAGTCAATTACTCGTCAAAAGAGCTAAGACCAAGATAGGCGCGTTCGCGGGAGATTGGAAATGCGTCAAAGGCTGGGCAAATACCGGAGGAATCCTCTATACTATTTTTCCACGCGAAGCCACAAACTGCCGTCGCGACCTTCGCTCGGCCTCGACGGCACAAAGTACCTACAGCATTTTCTAGATGGTCTTTTTCTCTATCGCAATATTTCATAAGGATATTATAGGGTAGCCTAGATTTTTGTTTGCAGCGAATGAGTTTGTTGTAATCGTTGGATTTTAGGGAACGAAAAAATGTTTATCTTAATTTGAAGGGATTAAAGTTACGTTGACCTCAAGTGCAGACTGATGGATATGCTTAGTCGCTTAAAACACGTGCGATTAAAGTCTCAGTATTATAACTACCGTTATTATACATGCGATTGTATACTGTGACCAACGATTCGAGTGACTTGGCACCTTCTCTATTTATGCTTTTATAAACGCCCTGATGCACCAGTACAGTTATCGCTTAATTAGATTAGTGTAATTAAGCTTTCACATAAATTGATCGCGTGATGAATTTATAACACTTCTTGAAATACATTAATTTCCTAATGATTTATGGTATTAATAATAGCCGTTGAATCATTGCTAAATCACTGTAATGATTTATTGCTACATTTATAAGATTCTGTGTGTTACATTAAAATAATCATCAAGACGGTATACTATAGAGTTGAAATTGGAGAACGTTCTTCATAATTTTATCGATCCCCAGGCTCAATTTAAAATTAATTTTTTAAACCGACAAATCGCACATCTGACAGTCTGCTGGCAACGATACAGCTTTTTAACACTATGCCAATTGTTCCGGCAGCAATGCGCGTATTCTAGACAGAGCCTTTTGTACTTGAAATTATTCGGTAATTGATCAAAATCACGAGGCGTAATGGTTACAAGAGACTCATTTCGAAAAGTTTCATTGCGGACTAATTCTTAAAATTTCTCGTCATCCAAATCATTCTCACGAACTTAAGTTTACAATTCGATACGAGTTTTTAATTACCTTCAATTGCATAACTCCGTACGAACTCGTTTCTTCCCAATAAAACACAATACGAATCTCCCACCAGGAAGCATCGACACTGCTCGATTTCCATAACCCAATTCAAAACTCTACTCCCACCTCCTGTCGCACAATATCAACTCTACTCCCACCTATAAATACACACCAACGCAAAATAAAAAAAAACACGATCATCGAATCATCATCATCATCATCATCAGAGGGTCACCTCAGCGCGTCGCCAACATCAGCTCTTCCTGAATCGATCTCCGCATACACACACTCATCTATATACCCTACGCGGATCCGATCGATCTGAAAAAAGAAAAAATCGACTACCGACCACAATATACCGGTTACGCAATATATGACAACTCGATCGGCACGCCTTACTCTCGCACGCATAATGCGCCTCGCGAGAACGACTATATGGGCATTAATCTTGTTAATTGGAAGCGGGCCATCGCGGAAGCATATCGGCTGCCAGAAAAGGATCGCATAGTGGACACTGTCCGAGTCGCGCATCAGCAGTACGACGGACGCGCTTACGGCGGCTTGTTCGCCTTTTTATCGATCCTAGACGAGTGTGTATCAAGGTACAGCTGACGCTACGGGAGAGCTCGATTTTGTATTATACGCGACAGCTCTGTCTGGATTTGTAACAGTTTGCGCGCGGGATTCGAAGAGACGGGATCGCTCAGCTTATTTTAGAGTCGCGTGTGAATTGTTGTTTTTTTTTTTCAAATTTATGTACGTCGTTTTTGTTGGTTTGGTTATATGTGGCTGTGATTTTCACGCTTGGTGTGCTGTTGTTGTTATTTGTGCGAGCTTTTACGCGTTTCGTGGAACTTGGTTTTAAAGATCGTAGTTATTTATTGTTTAGAGCAGAGAAGCGCGTAGTTATTAAGAGTTGTGTTGACGTGAATATAAAAAATGCATTGTTAAACGGAAGTTTTAAGTGCACACGGTTGCAAAACAGAATTCTGGTCAACAGTGTCTCAATAGTTTGCATAATAAATTCAGTATTTTGATAACCAACTTATTTTTACTCATGACTGCTCGTACGATTGTACTTCGAATATTTTTTTCTAAATCGTTCAAAAACAAATACACGCACGAAACTAACCGCCAGCCAAAACTAAACGCTTTGAACTCTTAATTTCAGCACGAGCACAGACGTGCGCTTACTCTTGGAACTAATCTAGCAAATCGCTTCGCTTTCTCTCGCCCATCATGCCGCGTCCCAGTCGCTACCCCCCACTCCCTCCAGTCTCCCCTGTTCAAATGGCCCTGATCAGCTCCCCACCACCACGACTAACTAGGGCCCGGGCCCTTCCCATGTCTCCTGCTCACACTCGTTCCCTCCTCCTCGCCTCTGCGCGTCCCCGTTACCCCGTCTCCTACATCGCTCTTACTCGGACCCCTCGCGACCTGTCGCTGGCCCTGAAACTCGCCACTGCCCCACGTGAACCAGGCCCAGTCAGGCTCTGGACTTCCAACCGTTACTTCGTGCCCACACCGAAATCCCCGACCCTCAGTCGTAATATTCCTTTGTCCTTTGAAAAGTACTGCCCATGTCCCATTTCCAGACGCTGTGGAAACTGGAAGCCATCCCCTCCAAGGCCCAAATTCTACTCCCCACCCTATCCAGCCCCCCGGGCCCTACCCGAGATGCCTATCGAGAGACTCAACAAGGTTCTCTACTCCCCACCACCGGTATACGTTCCCACCTTTGTCACCAAAGTCAACCACGCGCTGCGCAGGCGCAAGTACCGCGAACCCTTACCCGACAATTTTTAATTGTCCTCGTTTGGGCCTTATTCCTTAATCTTAAGTATCTTTGTTTGTGCTTGCTTCCGACTGTTTTTCCGCGAGCTTCTGTCATGCCGTGTAAACGATTTGTTTTTTTTTTTTATATACTTTACCATGTATCTGAATTACTGTGTATAGATTCTTACTGTGTATCATCCCCTGCACCAAATTCACAGCGCTTGATCCTCTGACGCAGGTATATAGTCACGCAAGAGAGTCATGGATCCGCGTCAGAAGGTTAACGTGCGAAAGATCCACATGATCATGTGCTTGCATTACTTGAGACTGCTCGATCGCTGGCTCTGGGAGCACCAATAGTAGTATTTCAATATCCACACACGCAAGCACAAAATGCACCCTCTCATCAGTCGTCCATCATCACCATCACCATCACCATCGCTCGGCGTTGAGAAAGAGAACGAAAGTACACTAGGGAGTGGCTGTACCTTGATACACGATCGGTGCGCAGTTTGGCCATGGCCGAGAGTTACGAGTACCACTACCGACATCGTGAAGTCAAGATCGAGCGCAACGTGCCCATCATGATCTCGAATCCACCACCTCAACCCTCTACTACCGTCACCCATTACGTGACGGTTGAGAGAACACCACCACCACCACCACTACCACCGAAGAAACGGGTGGTATTTATCGAAGTGGAGAAGAGCCCCCCACCACCACCACCACCGCCAAAGGAGAGGGTCGTCGTTATCAGGGTGGAAAAGCCTGCGCCACCACCGCCACCGCCGCGCCCGCTCTACGATGAAATCTTGGGTGAGGTTACATTGACTTGAGTGCGATGAATATGGTGGGTGTTGTGGGGATTGTTTTGTTTTATGGATTGCTGAGAGGGTCAAGGTTAGGGTTAGGCGGATGATATTGGTTCGGTCTAATTTGATAAGGTGACAGGGTTGAGTTGATGTGTCTGACTAGTCTCGTGTATATCTACTTGATTCTGAAAGCTCATTATTTGATCATATAATCTTTAGCATCATTATTTTATATTATTATTTTAATTATAGATCATTTAAATATAAGAATCATTGATAACAATCATTGATTGAGCGATAGGAATTTATCAAAACAAAGCAGTTTTGAATGGCCCTTTCGTCACCGCCTAAATTCTCTGTGTCTGTGGCAGATGAAAATAGGTGGCACATAGGCACTTCTTGCTTTCACTCGTTTTAATCTGCACGCCGAGTCTATAGATATCTAGTGGTGTGCCATCAATGCTAAAACTGCCTTGTTTTGGCTTACTGCTTCGGCCGCTCATGCATATAAAAACTAATTTATAAAATCATAATTAGAATTAAAAAAAAAAAACACAGAATCCTCTAAATTTAAATCCTAAAAAATGTCAAACACCAAAGCTTCCGACACACGCCCTAAACCGCTCGGCAATAAAAGCCTCAAAACAAAACCCATAGCGCGCGCATCGAGAATCGCTCGTTACATTAAAGCCGTCGTAACTTTTTGCAGCTCAGCGTAGCCGTCTCTCGGCAATATTAAAGTCTCTCGCTTGTTACAGACCTATCTACCGCTGCCCCTTTTACTACACATCTATATACACACACAAACACTCAGTTCCCACGACTGGCGCCGTTCTAAATCTTATCCAAGGCCGTTTCTTTCTTCCCGCGGCGCGAAATCGGTGTGAATGTGTGGCGACTTTAATGAGCGTCACTTTTTTTTTTTGAGGCGGAAGATGATTTTATTGTCGTTTACAGTTGCGCGAGATTTGACTTCTTTCTTTTTTTCAGCGGAAAATCGCTGCGGTATACTGGACCGTGAGAACGATCTGGGATAACTGTATTCTAATTTAATGCAGATTATATTATTATTTTTTTTTAGTTTTATAAGTGTTATTATTTATACGTTTGCGTCGTTTAGCGCTTTGGTGTATCGTTGACTCGCTTTCGATCGCGGAGATACGATATGTGGGAAGGATTTTCGAGGGTGTGCCAGTTTAGCGCTTTATTTATATTTGTGAGCGATATTGCCGATTATCTTTGCGGTTGGGACGTCCGATTATGTAGGTGAGATACAGGGAACTGATTAGAGGAATGGATTGTGGGAGTCTGAGATAAAGCGATCAAAACAAGGCGGTTATTTATTTTTAATATCGATCGACGTAGATTACGATTGTATACTCGGTTTGAAAACTTGTGAAAATTTTTAAAGACAGACAGTGTATTGCAACACTATACACTGGCTCTTTTCTGAAAATCACGTTACATAACGTGAAAGTAGAAAAAAAATCCAGGCGTAAGTGACACTCGACTGTGGCTTTTATATTTCATGAATAGCCTTTGTGTTTGCCAATCTTTCTTCTTGTCTCTCTTTCTCTCAGTGGGTATATAGTTCGAAACGTACACATTGTTGTCTAAGCATGTGATTATACGGATACTCGTTTTACAGACGCTAACACGCCCTTTGTTATCTGACTGATTCGATTAAGAGCTTATACGTAATGAAGAATAATTATTTTCAAAAAGCTCACTTACTTAGTTAAAATTATACGATACAATTATAAACAAGTATAAATAAGCACGATATATCCTGGTAAGCTATACATCGGACAAGACAAACTTTTTCGGAACAACAACTTTCCCGAGCGCGTGCGAGCTGTTGGCGGCAAAGCGATAGCGCCCTTGATCGTCGGCCAAGAGAAAAGCTCGCGCGCGAGAGCGAAAATTTCCGCCTTACGTCAGCGTCTCTCTATCTCTCTCTCTCTCTCTCTCTCTCTCTCTCTCTCTCTCTCTCTCTCTCTCTCTCTCTCTAATGCAATGCGGGTGTGACGGGCGATTAAGTCAGCCCTAATAATGCAAACACACGTGCGCATGTATCTGCCAGAGGGAAAAGGTCGTTTGGATGACGGTGGGATTAATGGAACTGAATCGATGGGTTTGTGGGGTTTTATGTATATTAATAATAGGGGAACGGATAATTTTGAAATAAAACTGTCATGCGGTGTTGTTATGTTTGGCAGTGTTTTGGAATACGATGATTAAGCAACGATTTTGGCTTTAAACTTCATGGTGAACCCAAAATTGATGTCGAATTGCGATTATAATTTAAACGACTTGCATCATAGACTGGTGCCAAGTAACGTCACACTCTGGCAGTCTAAAAAAAAAAAAAAAAAAAAAATCCAATACAACCCTTAAAAGCTCTTCTCCTAATCATAACTAAAAGCCTCCACTCTCAGCATAGCCCAAGACGATAAAAGAAACCGAATTTATTTGTTTTGCTTTGCTCGCATTCGATCTATATTCGGAGTTAACACGTTTTTTGACCCTGTTCCGGTAAACCGGCTGCATTGCGTCACTCGCGAACATATGCCGTCTAATCTATTTACGGCTCATTCGACTCACTCGCGTGTAACCTTATAGACAATAATCCCCTTTGAAAATAAAAACAAAGCTTGAGGGAAGAAAGAAACCCTTCGAGGCAAGCGCCCGTGACACGTGTTCTTTTTTTCCTTAGCTAATTAATTTTCACTGCAGTGGTTTTTGTAATTTTTAGAGGAGTCGATTCGTTCCATGGTAAAACAACACAATTTGTTGAAAGAATTGAAAAAAGTGTGATTCGGGCATCAGTGATAGCAAGGGCCAATAAAGACAATTTTGGCATAGGTGTAACATCTCTATATGTATACATTCTGCGCGCATTAAAGTTATGAGGGAAATAGAAAAACGCAGAGACTCGAAAATATCGAGCGGGTCACAGCAGGTGAGAGAAGAGCCAGCTCAAAACTGCTTTGGTTGATAGTGTATCACGATCTTTACACCCATACGCATGAATCGAAATTAAATCAAGGTTTACATAGATTCACAATAGTTTTTATAAACTTTTAGTGGATTTTAAAGTGAATTAATACAATAATATGAAATATACCTCACGTCTCAAAAAAAAAAAAAAAAAACACCGCGACAATTCGAATCTTTGCACTCGATTCAAGTCGCACGCGATCGACTCTTGTTCTCCTCTGATATTTCCATTCGGCATTCTCTCTCTCATCTTCTTTGATCGACGAGTGTATACTATAACCTCCACGTCGAGATCGACCTTAGCACCGAAATGGATAGTCGCGAAGCGAAAATAGTTTGCAGACGCGCTGAGCACTCGGACATCCCTAAAATCGCAAGGATGATTCGCTGCAGGACTTTGGAGCTTTTCGACGACGTCACGCATCCTGGAGTGATTTTGTGAGATCTGGACGAATAGATCGATAGGTTATGGAATGATAGATAAATAATTAATTTTTATTCAGTGAAAAGGCGTGCTTGGCAGTCGTACAGGAGAATGAAGCGCTAGAGATCATCTCAGCGATGTTTCTTTGTAATTACCCGAACGTTCCGGTACTTTTACAAGCAGACTGGCCGACGTGGATGAATAGGCTTTACGAGTACGGTTATGGAGTTTTTTTAATTACTTGCTTCATGGTTTGCTAATTAAAACTGATTTATTTTTGCACCGAGTCTTGTAGTAATGTGATAGTTTAGGACACTATCAGATTAATTGTTTTCCGGTAGGGAAAATGTAATCTATATTTTTCAATCGCGCAAAATCTAAAATAGAAAATCAGTCAGCTCTTTCCCCGAAATCCCATGTATAACGCAATTTTCTCCNCCCAAAAAAAAAAAAAAAAAAAAAACCGCGACAATTCGAATCTTTGCACTCGATTCAAGTCGCACGCGATCGACTCTTGTTCTCCTCTGATATTTCCATTCGGCATTCTCTCTCTCATCTTCTTTGATCGACGAGTGTATACTATAACCTCCACGTCGAGATCGACCTTAGCACCGAAATGGATAGTCGCGAAGCGAAAATAGTTTGCAGACGCGCTGAGCACTCGGACATCCCTAAAATCGCAAGGATGATTCGCTGCAGGACTTTGGAGCTTTTCGACGACGTCACGCATCCTGGAGTGATTTTGTGAGATCTGGACGAATAGATCGATAGGTTATGGAATGATAGATAAATAATTAATTTTTATTCAGTGAAAAGGCGTGCTTGGCAGTCGTACAGGAGAATGAAGCGCTAGAGATCATCTCAGCGATGTTTCTTTGTAATTACCCGAACGTTCCGGTACTTTTACAAGCAGACTGGCCGACGTGGATGAATAGGCTTTACGAGTACGGTTATGGAGTTTTTTTAATTACTTGCTTCATGGTTTGCTAATTAAAACTGATTTATTTTTGCACCGAGTCTTGTAGTAATGTGATAGTTTAGGACACTATCAGATTAATTGTTTTCCGGTAGGGAAAATGTAATCTATATTTTTCAATCGCGCAAAATCTAAAATAGAAAATCAGTCAGCTCTTTCCCCGAAATCCCATGTATAACGCAATTTTCTCCATCTGCACATGGCACACGTTATTCCCACTGGAATCGTTAAATTCTCGCCGCCAAACGTCTCGCTCTCTCTCTCTCTCTCTCTCTCTTTGCGCACACGCACGTGTGAAGCTTGGAAAACGCAACGGCGATAAACACGCTCTTCGTCCATTTTCTTGTCTGGAACGATCGTTACAAGCGGGACTTTCTGGCCAAACTATTGACGGCGACTTTCTACGAGGCAGCTTTCTGCGATTACGTCGTTCTCGTACTGCCGGCCGGAATCGAACCTGGTTCGTGAATATATTGTAAAAATTTGCGATCATCGATCGATCATTTTATCTCGATTTTTCGGTCTTTTAGCTAATATAATTCGCGAAGAAATGACGAAAGTCTCTCCTAAAAACGAACCCGAAGACATTAAAGCTCAAGTGCTTTACGTCAGCGATCAGCGCAAGCACATCTCAAAGTTAAAATATCGTCTCGCGGTGTAAGCAAACTGCGCTTAATATTCAAAGCACCCCATTGTAAGAAAAAAAAAAAAATAATATTAATTCGATTCTCACGCGGTTAGCGAGGAGGACAACGACGACGTTATTCAAATACTCGACGCCAAGTCGACGCGACTGCGGGAACTGTACGGCGAGTTTTACATCAGCGAGATGGTGCGTCACCCGGTGGAATCACGACGCATTATCGTCTCGGAAAGGGAGAACTCATCGATCTCCGCGATCATCTGCCTAAATAGGAACATCGATCTCGATCTGTTGAATGACAAGTTTGATCTCGAGGCATTTACCCAGCTCAGGAAAATACGATCTAGGTGAAATTCTACTTTTTTTTTACGTCGGTTTTGTTTTGTTGATTATGCAGTTGATTGATTGATTAATTGAGCTTTTTTTAAAACGTTCAGATGCAGCGATATTTTTAGCTTCGATGAGTACGGAGGAGAGTATGCGGTGGATGCGGGAAGTGATTCATTGAGCATCAGCTAGTAATTTATATATGTGATTAGCTGATGTTATTCATAGCTGAATGAATAATTGATAGAGATTGTATTGACGTTTTCTGTAGCGCAGACAATGAAAATGATGATTTTAGAACTACTAGGAGTGACGCGGATCTTGGGTAATGACCGATTACGTTTATGGAGTTTAAATATTGGAATATTCTTAGCTAATTTGGAAAATATTTCAGGAACGAAGCGGTGGATTTGGAAAGCGATAAGAACGAATTTAGCGAAGACAAGGACAGTGAAGGTATAATTTGTATTTCGCATTTCCGGTAAATTCGTACGTATAATAACACTTTAAGAGTGTACAGGTTGTGGTTGCGAAGAATACGAAGCAGACGCTTTTGCGTTGGAGCTTCTCGGCACGCGACTACTGGTTGACGAGCTCAGGTGTCAGGGTCTTTTAAGTGCCGGATTTGAGTGTTTTCCAGACCTAGATTACTGCGTCTTACTCGTACCGACAGACAGCCCACATTTTCCGATCCTCGATTTTTTTGTGGTACGTAATTGTGAAAAGAACTCCTTTAGTTCTTTAAAGATAACATCCGTTTTGATTTTTAAAATTAAAATTTTCATATCACCAAGTATACTTGCTTTGAGAAAAAAATCCAGAGAGTAATGATGTAGTACGTGTCTGCAGCTCGTGTTATCTTATCGCGTCTGACATAGCCGTATGCAAAATTACACTGAGCGGATGTTTGTTTGTTTCTTTCCAAGCTCAGTGCATCGACCTCGTGCTGCTGACATTGTTCTTTTTTTTCAATAGAAATAATTTCTAAGATTTAAATTTATTAAAAATCATAATGAACATATACGCGCTTTCTCGTGCACACGAGCCGATAATTAATTGCAATAGTAAAATCAATTAGATCCAACCTAACAGCTCACTTATCGTCACTTTCAAGCAAGTCCCATTGAAGCCTACCCGAGACTTTCCAATGGCTCTATACGTAAGCCACCGTTCAGTATTGCAAGCGGATCTTCAAGCGCGAGAAGCTCTTTCTACCGACCGCGAAGCTGTTACTAATCTCGTCAAAGAGATGTCCAATGGACGCGAAATCGTTCGCGATTTCGACGAGGTGTTGTCCGAAAGTAACGAGCGTCAATGCTTCGTTTTCACTTGCGACGAGGTCGTCGTTGGTCTGGCTATTGTATGGTAATTACTACTGATTTCGCGAATTTTCAAAGTAGACGTGGGTGCACATGGATTTTGAAATCAGGATTGGGTAACGGATCTTATTCGTTTTTAAGGCGATTATAGTATTTGTGCGTTTATTTTGAGAAGTTTGAAATAAACCTCAAGTTCAAAATTCAGAATAGACGGCCTCGAGTAACGGAAATAAATCACGTGAAAAAAGTAGATTACGCAAAGTGGCGTAGGTAGATACTCTCGGTCAATAGCATCTTGCGACCGTGAGTTTTTAGATGCTTCGGCAAAAACATAATACGTTGTGTTCTAGAGGCAATTATAAGCCTATTTATGTATGAATTATCTTTTTGCATGTGCTGATGTAAAAAAGGAGTAAATGGATGAATTATGAAAAAACGGATTGATTTTTTTGCTGATAATTCAATAAAAATTTGCTTCGGCATTTCAAACACAATAGTTTATTATATAATAATCATAAAGCCTATAATATGTTAATCGCACACTTCAAGGTAAAATTAACACTCGTTTCAAAACATTATTAAATCGAAGAATCAATTTCACAACATTAATACTTGTTCTTCTCTGCTACTTTCGGCTCAGCCTTTGGACATTCGCAAAGTGTGCCGTTCCAATATTGACAGCCCAGTCCTCCATTAGTGCAACACCATTCTTCGATACAGAGATCTCCATAAATCACTGCAACACAAGTCAAACGAAATAGCTTTTCATATCTACAGATATTCAAATTTAAACAAACATTCCAAAATCGAAACCAAACTTATCGAAACGTATTTTCTCAGCTTCAACGATATCTCGCGCGTATTGTCTGAAAAAACAATCGTGCATATCATTTAATACTCACTTTGACAGGAAAACAGAAGAATAATCATGAATACTATCCACTGCTTTATTTTGCGCATTATTCCTTCCAGTAAAATACACGACAACTTCGTAGCTTGCTTCGAACTGGTACCGACTGTACTGACTTACTTCTCATTACAAATTAGAAACGAACACGTTGCACCAATATCGTATAGCAAAACTGAAAATGTATATACAATGTAATTGTTTTCCAATATGCACAGCACCGGCCAAAGTAAAAAATAGTACTGAGCCTGGGACGTATATCGACTTGCGCGTTTCAAATGTTATTTAAATTTCCGTTCCACGAGGTCGCTTTTGTTGAAAAAAAAATCGATTTCCCTTGAAAAATTCAACAACGCCGTCAGTTCTAAAACAAAACAGCCTTTGTCCCTATGTTGCGTTCACACATGTATTGTATATATGCATAATATATATGTATACATCTATACAGCGTCGAGGAGGAAGTCGATAGGCTGCGCCTGTGTTATCGTGTGGAGGATCTCTTGCCACGGCTGGAAAATGCGAACCTCGACTGCTGCAGTGGTCGGTTGCTGCGGTTCGAACTTATGCCGATCTTCAATTCGCGCATCGGATTTTTTCTCGCCGAGATCATGAGGCTGGCTGGATTTCAGACGATGTATCGTAGGCAGGTTTCTGAAGCGTCAAGAGATGATTGCAGGGTACGAATGAGGCACTTTCTGCTACAAAATAGAAAATTATTTATTTTCAAAAAAGCTTTTACGTACAACTATTACGTTGCCGATAAAACAAATTATCGCTGTCTTGCCACACTCGGGATTTGACTACTTAAAAATGTCGACATCTTCTTTGCTTTCAACACTATACGCAAGGCATCGCATCTCTGTGATTTTTAAGCGCGGTCACTTAAAAATTCATAAATCACAATTACGTGCATTTCGTTTTGAGAAGCTATAAATCACTGGTATCTTCTAGTACAGACCGTGTTACCATCGTGTTTAAGTGTGATGCAACCGGTAGGGCCAAGGATTCGAAAATTCCCTCACTTTCAACGTTTCCACGAGAAAGAAAACGTCGATTTGCCGTTTGAAGAGTTATTCTCACTGTTTGTAATAACTCCCAGATTGACGACGATCAGGAGAGAAATCGTCAATACCAAGATTGTGGTCATAGGCGCCTCCGATTGTGGACTTGCTTTTATAGATGCTCTTACCTCGGGGTAACAATTTATTGAAAAGTAGACGATTTTACGAAACATTTGAAAATAGCGTCGTTCGAACGTTGCAGGTACAAGTACAGGGATCTGCAATTTTCCGATATCATGTTGATATCAACCAATGGTCTTCCATACGAAAACTCGAACGACTATTCCGTCAGGATAATGACACCGTTTAGAGGAAGATACTGTCATGCCTATCGAAAACTTACTTCGGCAAAACCGAACTTCATCGTCATCAAAGGCACAGTTGTTGCAATCGACAGGTATAATACCGATCACAGCATTGATTCCACACCCACTTGATCAAACGAACCTAATCTATGCATAGTGTACTCGATTCGCAGGGAGAAAAAACGTGTGCAGATCGAGAACTCGGTGTCCGTGACTTACGACTATCTTGTTCTCACTTGCGGTTTGCTGTTTCAAAGACCCGAATTGGACGAGTAAATTTAGCTTATATTCATCTCTCTCATCTCATTCTAATTGCGATGACCTAATTGTTGCGGTTTTCAAGAAGCTCCAGCCTGGAAACTCCAGCAAATTGCTTTTTGATTAACGATGACGTCGACGCTCGTAACTGCCTGATGGAAATCAGAAGGATGACTACCGATTTTACTGTTAAACGTAATTCCTTATTGACGATATAATACACTTTTATTCTATATAATAAAAACGATGATATTCATAATTAAATTTTTAATCGGCATTTATCGGGCTCAAATACCTCTGTGAAAAACAAGGCTAAGTCAATTTTCCTCAACGTATACACATCTGTTTCGTAGAATCAATTGTCTTCTATGGATGCAATATCGAGTGCTACTGCGCATTAGCTGCTTTCCTCGAGCTGGGCCTTGAAGGATCGTGGATTACGTTAATTGAGCCGAAGCTTGTCGCTCGTGACGACGTCTTCCGAGACGATTTAGAAGTGAGTTCTTAATTACCCGAACTCTTTCGTTGTAAGATTAAAAAAATATTCAACTAATACTCATGAAAAAAAAAAAAAGATAAAGGAAGCGTTAAGGGAGACACTAGCATCGAACGGTGTCAGGGTCGTGTCCGACTGCGACGTGGTCGACTGGACGACTGTCGAGGGGTTGGGAGTCGTGATCAAAAGCCTGTGTCTTGGGAGAAACGAGGAGATCATCGACTGCGACGCTCTCCTTAGTTTCCAGAACAAGAGGCCGTGTTCCAAGACCTTTCTAGGTGATTATACTTACAATAGGGATTGGAGGATCGTCGTTTATTAGGCTAATGCTTGGGTCGTCGGTTATGAAAAGTGGACGAGGGATAGTCGAGGCTTTTTCTTGAGTGGATGAGTTGGGGATTGAATTAGATTGTACTTGAGGTGATTATAAGTTATAATAATAATTTTTTTTTCTGTTGCAGGTGAGTTGCTGGTGTAAGCTTGTACTTATTTGACCGCACTTGTACGTAAGTTAAATTGGTAAGGAAGAAAATATACATTAAGGCACTATGATTAGATTGGATAAATTATTTGAAACTAGCTTTAATACAAAAAAAAAACAGAGAAAAAATGACAAAAATATATGGGTGAACAACATTGTCACGTGAGTCTTCGTTTTACGCTGACCACCGCAATATAGTCGGATCCTATCCCATACGACCGCTAACCACTGACCAAAAACGAAGTATAACAATTTTTTAATACCCCAAAAAGATCGAAGTACTCTCACCGCAGGCAACTGTGTTCCTGTACAGTATAGCTCAAGATGAAGTAACTCTATCTAATCGCTGTGGTTAAACAACTCGCTACCGACTTACGTTTCGCGTGACCTCTCCATATTAAAAACTCTATATATCCCGATCTCTATCCCCAGCGATATCCCGTGCGGGTCTAGTCTTCGATGGTCACCTCGTCATCGACGCGGAATTTAGGACGAACGACCGGAGCGTTTTTGCCGCTGGAACGATGACCAAGTACTCGAGGAAAGTACGGATTTCGAAGCTACAGCCTCACGAACATTACAATAGAATCGAAGTCGGAGAGAAGGTTATTAGCAGGCGATACAATCGATCAGTAGAAAATGTCGGGATTGGTCAGACGATGATATTTCGACGTTCTATAGTTAGCCGAAAAGCTCGTGAGCGCAATCGCGTCCGATAACGAAGATCTCGACTTTCGATTGAGTCTACCTGGACACACGTTCCGAGAGCCTGTTGTCGTGTCGTGTCTTCTTCCGGGAGGATATCGGTATCTTCACGTCCGGAAGCCTGGCGTTTGGAATACGAAAGAAAGCGAAGACGCCGATAAAGAGGTTCGAAAGAGAATAAATTTTGTAAACTACTCGTAAAATCTTATCTTTCTCGCTCGCTCTTTATACTTTATCTATGCACCGTGTTTTACATAACGGCGAAGCCAAGCCGTAAATTTTCAAAAAGTCAAATCTTAACTAGAACACGACGGAAAGAGTCTAAGTTTACAGTTCCCTTCGACCTTGAGCGAGTGAGTGAAAAAAAGAACATAATTACTCGAAAAAAAAACGACGACAACGCGCGAATATTATTTTCTCGTGCACATAATATACCTCACACGTATATACATATAGGTAGACGCGCGGGATGACGTGTTTACGTCGGGATCTCGCACAGCTGATACTGGATACTTTCGACTTCGTTTAAACCAGTTCCGTACGGTCGAGTGCGTAACTTGCTTCGGGAAAACAGTAAGAGGGAGAGATGCACACGATGCACTTCCAGGTGTTGCTCAGTTCCTTTTTTTTTTTAGTCGGATGTTTGCTTAGACTAGATTCGCCTCTATTATAATGTATATTTTTATGGCGAAATACTCTTCTTTGCGCAAAAAATTCCAATTTGCATAACCACTGTTTTCTGGGAAAATACTACTGTGTAGCCTTAATTAGACGGTGCATTGTAAGATCTGGAGGTGCAGCGTATATACCCACAGCTCTTTTTTTCTCCGTGCTAATCGAGATTTACGATCTCTGCAGGATTTCGATATTCAGAATATGATTTCGCTTTACGGGAAACACGAGGCGATGCTGAACGATTTGAAAAGACGGTTTTTGGTGAGTTGATTCCAGATGCGTAAAGATATATTATGCACCTGTGTATATGTACGGTCAATTGTCTTTTTGCAGAACTCCGAAATCACAGACTTTTTCGCGTACTTTAACGAGCCCTGGGCTGCCGCGTTATTCTCCGACGATTTTGACGAGTTTCAAAAGAGACCGAAATGCTTTTGCTCCAACGGCACAGTAAGACTTCAACACAATTACAAAAAAAAAAAAAAAAAAAACGTAAAACACGTTCTTCGAAAAAGCATCAATCATACAATTTTATATTACAGACCGACTGTAAACAAATCCTGCGAAATTACCTAACTCAGGCTCTAACTCAGGCTAATTACGAGGAAGTGAGTTATACATCTACGTGCCAACTCAAACTATAATAAAATCGAAAAAAAAGAATAGCTGCGAATGACGCGTCTCGTTCTCACGCAGATCTCAGATTCGGATCGGGCCACGCTGATGAGCGAGTGTCTGGAAAAATCCTGTTATCTTCAGGAAATAGAGGATAGCCTAATCGAGTTTCTCGAACGTCACGAGGATGAATTGCCAATGTACAAGACGAGTCGGAAAGANATTACAAAAAAAAAAAAAAAAAAAAACGTAAAACACGTTCTTCGAAAAAGCATCAATCATACAATTTTATATTACAGACCGACTGTAAACAAATCCTGCGAAATTACCTAACTCAGGCTCTAACTCAGGCTAATTACGAGGAAGTGAGTTATACATCTACGTGCCAACTCAAACTATAATAAAATCGAAAAAAAAGAATAGCTGCGAATGACGCGTCTCGTTCTCACGCAGATCTCAGATTCGGATCGGGCCACGCTGATGAGCGAGTGTCTGGAAAAATCCTGTTATCTTCAGGAAATAGAGGATAGCCTAATCGAGTTTCTCGAACGTCACGAGGATGAATTGCCAATGTACAAGACGAGTCGGAAAGAGCGTCAGATCCTCCGTGAAATCGAAGATACGCCTCTGGTTTATCGCGATAACGACCAATGCATTTGCCAGTCATCCACGTAAAAGGGGAACGACGACGACGTCGTGTGCAGCGCTTTTCTGTATATCGTCGGACGTATGACAATTTTAGAAAGCTATCAGTGTTTGTTCTGCTGTTTGTCGAAGGAGAGAATAAAAAAAATATATATATATACGATGTTGGGGAATCTTCGACGTAGAAAGTTTTGAAAATTCGTTTAGTTGATTGATCACTTTTGTGTCCATAGTACACGCGAAACACATCGATATCTCGGATAAAAAGGGAAAACCATAAGCTTATCCAAAATTTTTACCATCGCTCTCTTAACTAGAAAACAAAGCAAATACACTTTCCCTCGTGTTGCGCAGCTGCTGTATAGCAACGATCCATCCATCCATTTTTTTTTCCCATCTAGCAGCGACGACAACAACCCCATTAAAAAACGAAATCCAGCTGGTTATACCCTAAACCAATTTTCCTAGCTGCACATCCCAGAGAACAAACAAAGCCTCGTAAAATCCGGGATGACAATGGACCCCTGGCAAGAGAAATCGAGGCTGCTCCCGATCTCAACTCGTGCGAGTTCCGTTTATTAGCATGATTCGCGCGCGCGCGAGCGAGCAAGCGATTCGATCTTGTAGGTCAAGTTTACGAGGCTTTTGCAGCAGCAGCAGCAGCAGCAGCAGCAGCTCGAGAGAAGTGGGAGTAGACTTTTCTCTGACAAGCGCTAGGTATATACGAGTAGATGTGCCGCGCCGTTGCAGCAGCAACCTATAGCAGTCCACGTGCGCGTGTCGAGATCTTCGCTTCGTAGAGAGTCTTGTGTGTGCAGTGTGTATTCTGTTGTAGGCGAGAGAGAACTGCGCTGTTCTATATATGTGGGTATATTGTATTGTGATGGTGTAACGTTGCTTTTGCGGGGAATGGCGAGAGGCTGCTTTGTTTTTTTAGTGATTCTTTTTTTTTTTTATTAGTGATGTCAGATCGAGCTAATGTTGAAAGAGTATAGTTATATACATGCTTATGACACGTTATAATTTAATCAGATAAGCCAATACAGCTCGTGACATCTATTATGATAAATAACGTTTTGAGTATAAACCAGAAATTGCTCTGACGTCGCGAAATAGCGTTATACCCACCCACGAGGCGTATTTCAAAATCGGAGACGCATATAAATTCGGCGCGATTGTCACACATGAAATTATTCGCAAAAACTTGTTTTTTCACTAAGAAACGATAATGTGAGAAAATCCTTTAGAATTCCTAATCGACAATGATGCTGAAACCTATGCCTCATAACTATAAAAAAAAAAAAAAACGAAAAAATTCATGGACGATCTTGAATCTACCCCTCCGAAAATTCGTTTGTTTACAAACTCAAGCTCGCACGTGTACAGCCTTATTTTGGCGTCGGAGGACAGACTTTCTGCGTGAATTCGAAATACCGAGGGTCTACGCTCGCGCGAGACGATGGCTATTCTCGACGCGAAGCTCATCCAATTCTCGTCGTCAAGTTTAGGTCAATGTCGAGCTAATATTAAAAGCGCCGAGGGCGATACTGCCGGTGTGGCATTTTTTTCATTTTTTTTTTGCTTTGGGAGCTTTTTTGGAAGGTTCTTGCTTTGTCACGATTTATTTTAGGGGATTTCTTGAAGATGGCTGCTTCTTAAGCATAATTATGGTCTCGAGGCAGTTATAGCATAAACGACCTAAGCACAGGTTCAATAAAAGGCAGTTTTGGCATAGGAGACAAACAGCTATATATTATGCACTGGGCTCATAGATATCGATAAGGGAAAAAGAAAAGCGCTCATACGCCACCTATCTTCGCTGATGGACAGAGACGCGGAGAGTTTGAATGATGGGGGATAGGCCAGTCCAAAATTGCTTTGCTTTCATACATTCTGGTATGCACAAATCGAAATTTACAATAAGATGAAAAAGACGTTGCCAGTGTTTAAATTAAAAAGTCAAAAAGCCCTTTTCATATGCATTTTTTACATAAAAAATAACTAAACAAAAAGCCATTCTCGTATCCATTCCACTTTTCACCACAGCGTTGTCTGACCATTGTCGGCATGTATCTACTGCCGTGTATCATCCGGGCGATACCTCCTATCATTCCATAATCCCGACAATCCTCATTCACGTCGAATAACGAGCTAAACGAGTGCTATACACGTCAGACTGTCGAGAAATAGCTTGACACTCGCTCGGACGAGACCTAATCGGTCTACATGGATGCGGTAATTATTATGCAAGACACTTCGCGCTGGAATTCACACGTGGGTGAGACGCCGCAATTTTCCCCGACTCTGAGACTATTTACGGAACCTGACGATATATTACATCCGAATTATAAAAAAGCTCTTGATCGACAAGAGTTTGCGGTGGAAAATTTTTTTGTCCTCTCTGGTGTGGATTTGATTAGTCTGGCTATTTTCATTCGTTAACGTCTCGATGATACAATAGAGCTTGCGACTGCCAAGAGGTGTGACACAATGATGGTAATGAAAATTCGAGGAGCTTTTTGTTTATGACATTATTGCAGAAACGTTAACTCTTGCGTCGAAATATAGATTTATGCGAAATTGTCGACACTATTTATATATTTTTTAAAAGAAAATTTAAGAATTTTACGAAACCAAAGTAAATTTCAATATAGTAAATTTCAATATGTTGCAGACATCATGATGAAATCAGTGATGCCCCAAGAGTCCTCGAGGACCGAGACTCGTGTGATACGTCTCACCACAGATCAGGAAGCCGTTTTACAAGAGCAGTTCAACAGGTGGCCCAAGAACCCCCACAAAGCCGACGTTGTACTTCTGGCTGCCGAAACTGGTCTGTCCGAGGAGGATGTCCAGGTAAATAATCAATTATTTCTATATCGAATCTCTTAAATCGAATTCTTTAGACTCAGACAAAAAATTTTACTTTTCAGGACTGGTACTCGTTAAAGCTGGCGCAGCTGAGAAAAGAGCAAGGATTAGGCGGCGGCTTCGGACTGCCGAACTACTAGTCGTACGGAATTGTGTATTCGCCGCTATATTCAACCACCGGCACCTCAGTATTTCTTTTTCTTTTCGAGATAACTAAACAAAAATTTTAAAAAAAGAAACGAAAAAAAATTCTCCTAGCGTACGTGAACGATGGAAGAAAAAAACGATGAAGACGAAGAAGAGACGGTACAAAGAAATTAGAGAATAAGTTCCATAGAGTGTATAGTCGAGTATTCACAGTTTACGATTTGTATATGTAGTAGACCGCGATGCTAATACGAGAGTTTATTTTTTAGTTGATACACACTATTATAGAGTTTAAGTTTCCTGTTCTTTGTACAACAAACTGATAAAAAAAAAACTGCTCACTACATTTGTACACGCATATCAAAATTGCAATGCATTATGTCACACTCTATACTCGCGGAAGAAATCTTCACGACACAGACCCACAAGTGCAATTATACGTGGATGTAGTAATGTAGAAGATTTAAGTACGATGAAAAAAATTGTCGCAGTGGAGTACAATGTCTTTTTGTATATGCACAGTTTTGTATCACATCTTTGTTACGCGTATTATATGTGTACGAACGCTTTTCATTACAAATATGCTGATAATACTCTTTTAGTACGCGAACACATTATACTATAGCCTAGTCGTTGATAATACCTAAAACACTGAAACAAAAGGTCTCAATAAATTGTTAATGATTAAGTTTCCGAATTTTAAATTATAACACGCGAATATTATATACCTGTTTTAAAGATCTGGTCATCTTTTGATGTAAACATGGTATTGTAAAAAAAAATAAATGTTCATTTGAAAATAATGGAAAAGTACGACTCTGTTTCTTATTTCAATATAATAAAGAATGTTGTTTAGGATGGGTGAAGCAATTGGAAAAGGATGATTGGATTGTAAACATTTATTGCGCACATAAAAGTATCTAAATTAAGAACAGTGTAATAATATGACATATAACAGACGTATAAATTTATATTAAAAATACATCTTCTATTATGCTTTTACATTTATATAAAACTTATGTGCTAAACTTATACAAAATAAGTCTTAACATTTGTTACAAATTCTACAAATCAATAAAAAAACTAAATAATTATGCATGAACGATTAGAAAAGTAATTGCGCGTTCGACTATAAATATTTATTATTGCACAACATATTTTAATACAGTCTAGCCGATAGTATTAAAATATTTTCAATTATATAAAATTTGAAATACTTTATCTCCTATATATTATGCTTATAAAATTTGCAAATCTATATAAAACTTATTGTAATTCAAGTCTTCATCATTATCGATGAACATAAATTATTGCCTCAAAAGTACTTTATAAGTATATCCATCTTTAAGGCTATATTAAAATAACAATCACAGCAATTATATGTTCCTCAAACATACATCTAACAAAGCAACAATTCTTTGTTAAAATATCTCACTGCGTATAACAAGTGTACGTGTTCCCCAATCTTAAACTATGTCAATAAGTATCCAATTAAATACTTACAATAAAAACATAAAATAACCCTACTGCAGTCTCGCAACATTCAATATCCCATTCGAATATTTCGGTGGCAACTCCTCGTGAGCTCCGTCAATGATAAAACATTTCCTAGCCTCCATCAGTATGACAACACCCATCCGACGCTGTTCAATCGGCTTCAAAGTCGCCGCCACACCGTAATACGTGCCCCTGATAACGTTACAGCTTCGATCTTTACCTACCGCATCGATCATCAAAGCTTCCCGAGTGTAAGCTTCTTCGCTGATGATGTTCCTCGCAAACTCGAGAAGCATCACCGGACAACCGTCCTTCCAAATATCAATTATTCTCTTGATCTTCTTACTCGTGGTGGGTTTATTCATCGTGTAATACTCCTCGGCTGCCTTCGTGTGGCTCTTAGATCTTGCGTTTTTTCCTTTTCCAAGATAGAACACGGAATCGATGAAACTTTCCCAGCTGACACCTCTGCTGTCTCGACACTTTCGTGAGTCTAGAAGTAGGTAGTTGTAATAAAGCTTCTCGTTACCATCGCGTCGGTTTTCTCTCGGTATCTCGAAATCGTTCAAGATCGTGGATAACTTTTTGTCGTAATAGTCTTTGTCCGAGATGTACCAGTCTATGGAGAAGATGGAAAAAGGTATCGAGTCGAGCTGTCTGTCATCGAACTGTGTGTATTTGTTGCTCGAGCGTAATGCACGACCAGTCGTTTCTTTTTTATCCGATGACTTCTTTTTTGATTCTTTAGCTTTTGGTTGAGCGATTGAATTGTCCGGTAGAAAGGGACGATCCAAAAGTTGACTTATCAGTGTAAATGCATCCAAGTTAGCGTCGTTTCGTATTGGACTGCTTTGCTCTTTGTGAGCCTTTCCTTTGCCACCTTTTAAATTATCAGCTACAGGTTGCCTCCTTACCGACGCAGGCGAAGTTTTCTTCGGCTTCGTTCCAGTGGGTAATTCTAATGTGATGGCTAGATCCGATGGTTTCGAATTTTTCGTTTTGGTGGTGGCTTTCTTTGGTCTAGCTTGAGATTCCTCCACCAAGTCAGGGAAGCCATCTATGTAAGACTTTAAAACCTGTGGATCGACACGGCCCACTGGAAGCAACTCTGCTGCATCCGCATCTGTTTTTGCGTTGTTGGCTTTTGAAGCTAAAATGTCAAAATTATTGACGTTGAAAACGACGCTAGTAAAATTGCAAAAGCATTATATTTTTTAGCAATGGATTTTACATGTATTTTTATCGTGTCCCGTTAATCATTTAAGCAATCTCTTATCAGAGATAAAGTTATAAGTGAGCTTAGACGAATTCGATACTAAAACTAACATAAAATGTGGAAAATAACTACCTTTACCTTTTGATTTGTTTCGTTTCGTCGAGGCGTTCATTATTTAAGTATCTGCAATGACACATAATTATTAATTTCTATGTAGATCAATGCAAAGTTATCTCCTTGATTTGCAAGGGTTAATAGAAATTTTATCTAGTGACGAAAATCGATAATTGCCAGCAATTTACTTACCTATATTGCACAGTACCAAAGGTAAAATCTTATAACTTATTAGCGGCAAAATATTCAGTAAATATTACAATCGAACGCAACTATAGCCGAAAACGGTGGGTACTGCAAAGTGTTCTCTGCAGTACGTGCCAGAGCGAACTGCGGATATGCATTTTGTTTCTGGCGTAATCGCGCTCTGACTCACCGATGGGAATTCCCCACCGGCTTATCTACTCAGAGTTTCTTCTAGAGTCCAAGCAAGAAATTCCCTAGAATTTTTAGGCGCGTTTATTTAAAATAACTAAAATATCAATAAATTATCTCAGAACATCTCGGCTCATTTCGGTAACGTCACCGTATAAATGTAGATTTATAATCGATTTAATCTATTGATTATTATGCTTGATCCAGAATACAAATTATACACGGAGAAAATGTATTATTTATTCATACTATCAGGTTATAATCTTACATAATACTATACATATAAATATTTACAAACAACAAATAACAACAGAGACAAATCCAAGATATTTTCTATTTCAAATAATGAGAAATGATAGGAATGGCTGGGGGTCGGTGCTCGCAGCTCGATGTTACTTACCTTTTGCTTCGCTTCTTCATCAGGTCTTTTTTATGTCCATCCCTCCATCAATTGTTATTGCTATAGTCTGTAACTTTCTCCTCATGAAGGCATTATATACTGTTTGCTAGGTCTGTTCTCTCAGCTCAGATAATCGTATAGCCTTGTCCTCTTTCAAAAAGTCTTTAGATGTTTATGTGCTGTAAGTGGCGGTCACAGTGGTATCCCTTCGTTGTCGTTGGTGATATCGGGATGGTATAAGTTCGAACAGGTGCGCAGGGTGAAGCGAAGATGGTGTCGGTGATATTCTTTCGGCGTCTTAGGGTGATATCGGGAGGTATGTTGGCAGAGGCTCGATCGGTGGTGTAGCCAGGGGTGCTGGTAGCTCGAACAAGTGCGCAGGGAGTAGCGGATGTGGTGTGGGTCGCACTGGAGTCTCTGGAAGCGTTGGCTGTGTGTCTGTTTTTACGTAAAGTATTCTTATCTGTTCTAGTAATTCAATGCTGGCCTTCCCTAAATCCTTACTTGTCATCATTTCATGGACATTGATCACCAAATTGTTTGTTTTTTCTTTGCCTAATATATAGGCAAGCAAGCCTTCAAAATACAATCCTCGAGCAAACCGGAACTTTATCGGACACTGCCAGTAGTGTACATGAGTAGTGTCCTTCTCCCATAATTTGTATAATCTATTCATTTGCTTATCGTCGGATGCAACACCTTTTCTTTTATACATTTCACGAGTTTTTCGATAACGCTGTTTGCAAATCAATGATTGGTCCTCCTTCTCCAAGGATACATAGATCAGGGCGTCGACAAAATTGGCGACACAGGTTGCTGTTGGTTTTAGCCGATCCAGCATTATGCGTATGAAAAAAAAAAATTCTTCAGCAGTATTTTTTGGATAATGACTAAATCTGTTCAGTTCTTTGTCGAGAATATTACTGAATTCTTTAAACTTCGCTTTGCAGCTTTCGTCGTATACTAATTTTACTGATTGTAGAGAAACAAATTTTCCTGCGAAGCCAATATATTTTAGTTGAGATTATCTAATAATTTATTTGCAATTATCATATGATAAACCAAAATTTACTAAATCTTCATTGTATTCCTGAATATATATTATTGATGTATGAATGTCATACACAACTTTTCTTATCCTTGTAATTATAATAATGAAATTATAACGAATCGGAATGATGTCTAATGACCCATAAACACTGTTTTATTCACTCAAAATGAGCAATCATACAGACACCTCAGAAACAATAGTTAAAAAAACCATTATTATGTATACTTACTTTTACGCGAATAATGCATGGACATCGGAGCACAACGGCGCCTTTTTTCCGCAAAAATTGTCATTGCCTCTTGTAATAAGGCGGTTCCTACTTCGCACCTTGCGTTTTTCACCATTCGGTTCTGGAAAAAATGCAATTATTACAATATTTATTTAATTTTATTAAAGTATATTGTAAAACTCTGAAACAAGCAATGGTTGTACCGTCGCTTTTGATAGATAAGTAAAGGATATATATTATAGAAGAGTAATTTAATTATTATACACGCATAAATATTATAGTACATTGTGCAATAACTCTTTTAGTCGATCGGAGACAAGATAAAGTGTCTGTGACACTATATTATTAGTAAGCAACTTTGGAGTTTCGGTTGTGTAAAGTATATATCGCATAATTGAAAAAGTTAATCCAAAACCCAAAAAATAAATGAACTATAAAATAAACTAATATTAAAAAACGAAAATATTGTGTTTCCAATTATTCGAGATATTTAATTAACTGTTTGCTACAGCAGTTTCAAATTATACCTTTTGATCTTTAGACGCTTTCGGGTAGTACTTATAAGTGCCCATTCTATTATTGGCAAGGTTATCGAGGCTTATGGTTTCAATTAAAAATGCCTCCCGCGTTGCCGCCTCTCCCAAGCTTATGTACTGGCTTACTTTGAGTCTTAATATACGTCCCACGTCTCTCCAGATCTCAATTATCTTCTGGTGCTTGGCTGTAATTTTCTTTGTCCATAACGTTGGATATTCCACAATTTTTCTCGTTTCACTTCTATGATTGAAAACCCGGTGACTCGAACCTTTACCAACGTAAAAGATTGCGTCGGCGAAATCATCGATAGTTTCAATGGGTTTTGTCAACTTTCTCGGGTCCAGAAGGAGATATGTATAGTATAACTTTTTAAAGTGATCATCCTCGTCGATATTCTCCAAGCTAATATATTGATTCTGTAAAAATACAATACCGAAGTATATATAGGTATATGACAATTTTTAGCTAAAATAAAATACATAAGTATTTGAAAAAATTAATAATTAATTAATACGAATGTTCCGCTGTGTTAGATCATATCGATAAAACATATAATGAGAATTGCAAACTTGTATCTAGTCATACGAACTATATATAATGCATAAAATTCTGTATTGACAGCTGTAATTATTATTATAAATGTTATAAATTTATGTATGCATTTTACGCACCTCAAAAGATTTGGGGCCCGCTCTCTCGTACTCTATCCTTACTTCTTCCAGCAAAGCTAAGCCTACTTCTTTTATTTCTTCCGGAATCATTTTTATTTCTGAGAAAAAAAGTCATGTCAGCATCGCGCGACACAAGACTAAAATACTATACATTTACGAAGATATAAAAAACGTTTAAATCCAAGCTGATACACGGATACAGCTGAAACGCATTATTTCCCAATTTACCTACCTTGTTTCCATGTGGAATCTTTTGGGTAGTACTTATTCAAGTATTTGACGTCTATAGTTTCGATTAAAAAAGCTTGACACTTAAACGCCTCTTCCTTGCTGATGTTCCCACTGACTTTCAATTTCTCCCAGGTTGTTTCTTTTATTTTCGCTTTAAATTCTTCTGTTTGTTTGGGCATATTCATTCCTGAACTCAGTTGCCCCACCCCCACGTAAAAAACCGCTTTGGGAAAGTCATCGATATTTTTGATGGCGTCTTCCACTTTCGACTTGTCCAGCAACAAGAATGTATAAAAATCTTTAAAGTAATCTAAAACCTCATCAAGCTTCTTCTGGCAGCTTTCAGTGTATTTATATCTCTCTGATTTGAAAGACGAATCTCCTTTATTTCCTGAGTTATGATCCACTATTGAATTTGAACTCTTGGAGCCGTGAAGAGAGAAGGAACTAACATTCATATTATCGAATTTTGTTACATTGTCCACGCTAGAATTTACAGCTGTAAAAATATCAGTCAGAAGAATATAGCAAACTTTCTTATCGCATTAGGGTTAATTTATTAGTACTACAAAATTAATTACTCAAATTTTCCGCTACTTGAAAATCTGGAAACGAACTTGTGGATGGACCTGCTTCTGCCATGTTAACAAATTGAAGTTTTTTTATCACTTCGAGAAAAAAATGAATGTCTTCATCATACTATTCAATCAATACTTATACTGGACATGGTATCGCTCTTTGTGACGCATGAATTTGCAAAAAATCAATTTTATCTAATCTTAGATAGTGGCAATGAACAAAATTAAAGATAATGCAGATAAAATTTACGATGGTTTTGAAAGTTAACAATAAATTTTAAAATATGTTCTGTAAAATACTCTTTAAAAGCATAGAAATGCATTTAAATTTATATAGGTAAAACTGTAATAGAAAAACTATTAGAAAACAAAACAAAACTGATAAAGTTTAGCAGTATCTGCGACGGTGAGATTGAGGGTGACGTAAAATATGAAATCCTTGACTTATGCCAACGAATATAGACTTACTATAGAAGCGCGCTTGCACAGCCGTGTAAGTGCAGTGCTCTACGTGATTTGAAAATGAAGATCCCAGCGCAACAGAGGATTGTAGCAAAATCGTGGCGCAAAATCTATTTGCAGCACAAGGTCGAGCTAGTTGCCGTGTCTTGATATTCCATCGAAAAGTTCTTCAATATTGATGAATATAGATATTTTGAGATCAAACGAAAAGTAGAAATGCGCCAATTTTGATTGTACCATTGTTTAACTACAGAAGCTCTTTTTCAAGTTCAATAGTAGGCAGTATATTAATTCTTGTGGATCATTTTAATTTTAATTTCTACTAGCGTAGATTTATACTTGTATTTATCATTCAAATTTCGGTTTAATTTAGTGCATGATTCACGAAAAATACGGTGTGCACCCTTTTTGACCTACTTATACCTGTAGTTGCAGTAATCGACTCCTTGCTCCTGGAATAAAAGATTATGAGACAACCTTGTGCACAATATTTTTGACCTTTGAAATACCGATTATACCTTAATGATTTTCATTTTGGTGATATCCAATTATCTAAATATTAATTTTTTAATGGTTTTTTTTCTTGATATCAATTTTTAGAATCTCATGTACTGAAAAAATAGTTCCTGGCTAGGATATATATAGAGAAGGAAAGCAGGAAAGCACAGTTTAGAAATAGGGACTAGGAAGAGAGCATGAAAATACCTATTATAAACTCTAGGAATGGAGAAGGAAAGATGGCCAAGAATAAGTCTAAAAGTAGAGTTAAGAGGAATACTAAACAAAAATCCATCGAAATGGGGAGAAGAGTTAGAAAAAGCAATGAAAGAGGTAGGGGATCAGGATCTGATTAAACTAATGTACGATTGTAAAAATATGAAAGATATAGTGGAAATAAAGGAAAGGTTAGAAAAAGGGATAAAGATAAAATTAGAACAGGAGATTCAAAGAGACTGGGAAAAAATTGAAAAGTCAAACTACTGTCCAGAATACAAAAACTGGAAAGAGGATATAGGAAAGGAAAGATACTGGGAAAATAAAGAAATAAGCGGCTTTACAAAGGAACAATGGGCAAGACTGAGGTGTGGGAACATAGGTAGGGAAAGGTGCAAAGGATTCAAAAATAATAACTGTAGGGTATGTGGGGAAAAAGAAGAAATATTAGGACACATCTGGATTTGCGTAGAAGCAAGAAAAGAAATAGAGGAAGAGTGGATAAGGGAAGTAGTTGAAAAAAAGCTAACAGGAGAGAAAAGAGAGAATGTGAAAGAACTAGAGAAAATATTAAAAGGAAGGCCAAATGAAAAGATATGCATGTACGCATACCAGTTCGAAAAAATAGCTAGAAAAAGGGACAGCAGGGGAAAGGATAATGCGAGCAAGAGGGAGGATAAAGGGTAGGATAAGAATTGTACAGTAGTTCGATAAGGAAGGGGTAGACAGAGAAATTAGGGAAGAAAAAATGTAAAGCGGCGTAAACAATATAAAAAATGCGTAGATTTAAGTAAACTTTGTAAAAAATATTATATGTAAATATAGATTAAGAAAAAGACAATGTAAATAAACAAAATAGAATAGAACATGTAATAATAAATAGAACGTATGTAAAAATGGATGTAAATGAGAACACGTAAACAGATGTAAAATCTATACAGTAATAAAGAATATATTATTATTATTATAGTTCCTGGCTACTTTTACTAGATTGCTATGTGATTTACGATTGACGATTTTTTTTGTAGCGAAACAATTAAATTATACAATTTCTTCTTTTAATGTATTGTTTTCTCGGAAAAATACATATGTTTTTCCGGTTTATAGTGTTCAGTATATTAACTTTTGATATCAATCTATAATGATCATTTTTTCTTAAATGGCTTTCTCGGTATAAAACCAACAAAGACTAACACGTGTTGGGGTAAGATCCGACGTACTGCTCCAAATTTTCTTTGACTTCCTCGAAATTTCATAGTAAATAATGGAAATAACTGAGAAGTTTATAATTGTAATGTTATTTACAATTCATACTGTTGCAGTCAGAGTTTATATTTACACAGATGGGAATTAGCTGTATGATTACTTCTGATATTATAATTTGCGACCATCCAGACAATCCATTGTAAAAATTCAAACAAAATACTATGTACACCTTATACAATATACTATCAAAACACGAGAACGTATAGTGCTATAATAATAATATTAGATTGATTTCGAGCTTTTCCGTTTCGTTATCATTTCAATAGTATGCCGTAAATTTTCGCCAACTTTTATTTGGAAATGTGCTTTCAACGATAAGAAATATTCTTGAAATACATTCAATGAACATATGTTATGGTATTGTGTCTTTATCTTAACACCTATACAAGTTTTATAAAGGTATTAGATATTTTTCGTACAATTTCTATATGATGATCCAGTTAATTCAAATGAATATTTCCGTTTTTTTGTATAATAGACCAATATCCAAAGGGTATAAAAAGTACAGTATGTGTTCATTTTCATTCAGGCTGCAAAACGTTGCAGAAGTGATTAAACTTTTTTTTAAATTGTAAGTTTTTATATTTTAATGATGATTTTATCAATAACAGTTATTTTGACATATTTTGCTTTATCCATTCATGGTAAAAAGGTAATGCACATTTTTAGTAACATTTTTTTTAATGATTCAAAATAGCTATGGAATTTATTTACAAGCGACACCGTAGATTTTTTAATTAATATATTTCATTTCTTTTTTCATGTATCTTTTTCTTTTTCTTTTAATCAATGTTGATTACAGTACTTTTATAGGTAAGTAGATATACTATACTACTATAGGTTTTAACCTTGGCAATTAACGCATGCTTCACATACTTTCTAGATTACATGATTTTAATATAAAGAAAATCACAAAATACATGGCGGCGTTCTGGAATGCAGTTGATTTAAAATATCGAGAATTTTCTGATCCTGAAGTGAGGCTAAATATTGCCAGTATCATCATTCCCGAGGTACAATAATTATTGCATGCATTAATTCGCTGGGTGTATGACGTTGGAAGGGATGGCACGGCTGGCGCTGATGTCTCATTTAACACGCATTTTTTATGGGGATTGGGCGGAGAAATTATTGTGGCGTCCACTTGTATATAATATTGTCTCCATAAGATTTTATATGAGTTGTGACATTGTGGGTAGTAAATGTGAGCGCTATACCCATCTAAGCACCCAGCCAATACAATGTATATAATACATTATGCAATTTAAGTCAAAATTAAATTAACCATAATATTTAGTACCAAAAACTATAATCAATCAATATATTGTGCATGGAGTATCGGTACGTAATCGTCATACTGCGCTTGGTACATGTTACCAGCAATCGGTTCGCCGAGTCCGTACTTGTCGGCAAATTTTCGAATCGAAAACTTCAAGCGTCCATCTCGCGATCGATTGCTGATCCGTTTCTCGCCATCAAAGCTTAACTTTCCAGGCTGCTTGTACAACAAAAAAACGTAGCGATGAAGACCGGTTCCCTCAGGCGGACCAGAACCGCGATACTCCGCCAAATTTTCTCCCTGACTTATATCGTTTCCAGGTATATTCGTAACCAGCCAGTGAAGGACCTCACGAAGGATTGGATTCTTGCGACTTGTTGCGTCTGGGTCTGAAATTATTCAAACTTGGGTTTAGAAGAATTATTTTTACTCGAAGCAGTAGTAATAATCTTTCTTACCGGTCATACAGAGTGTATAGAAGGTAGAAGCTTCGGGAGACCACGTGACTGCAGGAGCATCTTTCACTTGCGTTGGAGTGAATTCCATACTAAATTCTACCGCTCGATCATTGTACGTTACCTTGAATAATGTATTATCATCTTTGGAGACATAATATAAAGAAAAACTATTTGGCTAAGAAATATACACAAAACAACATGGTATATACTAAACTGGTGTTCATCTTATCTTTTCTAAGCTTATATCTAAACGCTCAAATATTTGCATACATTGGAATTATGTCTTACACTTAGCTCAAGCCAACTTCTTAATTTTGAAAAAAAAAAAAAAATTAAAGTTACAATACAGTCTACTTACGGAAAGTAACTCTTTCGGAGGCGTATCTACAACATCGGGTACAATTTCGGAGGATTTAAAACTCGATGAAACGTCAGTCGCCATAATAAAACTCTAGAAACTAATGATTGAGATAAATTAATCTATAGATATAGTTATTCAAACGCTAAAATAACGTTCAATAACACAAGATATTCTTACAGAAATTACCTTCAGACGTGAAAACAGGCGTGTGGTTGTTAGAGTCGTCGAGTACTAACAAGCAACAAGACAGTCATTACTTCGTGAACTCGAAACAATTATTGCATGCAGCGCCACAGTGTGAATCGAACGAAGTCAAGATTAACGTTGCAGTATATCTGTATGGATATGAAAAATTTATAATTATGTTTATACCGGCGATTGCATTGTTACGTCACGTTGCATGCACTAGCAATTATCCATACACATTAGTATAATATATTGAAACCTTTATGTTCTCATCATCAGTAGGTTATATACACTGTTTTTGTTTCATAAGCCTAAAAAATTAAATCAAAATACTTCAATCAGAAAATCAAGCTAATTGATATACAATCGCAAATATCGTTTCAGCACACAAAATGCCACTATCATGTCAAAACACCATTCAAAATCCGCGCGTCGCCGTCCTATCGCGCATGCGCGTACGAAAGCTCGCACATATAGTGATCATAGTGGCGCGCGGGTCAATTGTAAAAAAAGCTGCAACTGCGGCGCGAATCGTGCGGCAGTTTTCACAACACACCGCGTCGCATCGGTCACACGACACCGTCGTCTGGCCGTGATTTCGTCTTGTGTTATATAGGTTTAACATATACCTGTACATTATTTAAGTGCTACGAACGACAGATAATAGTTTGCATTGCAACGAGAGGATGTACGCTCTGGAAGAAGGTAAATATCCCGCAAGCTCGAGGAGCTTTTCTCCGAGCGCTATTTTTAAGTGTCATTGCCAAGTGCAGATTCGCGGCTTCGCTTGAAAGTATATATTCCGACTTAACCCACATTGCTAAATTAGAGCCGATACGACAATGCGCGGATGTCTGTGTGTTCGAGGGTTTGGTTATATAGAAAAACGCTCGTGACTTTTTTATTTGAAACAAGTGAAGTTCAAGGATTTTTGCGTACTATCGATCGCTTCGTCATTGTTCGTGGTTTAATTGTTTTGTTTATCGTCGCCGTCCGAAACAATCGAACGTCTGTCTATACGAATAATTTATACAAAATAATGCAAATTATCTTCAAGATCACTGCGAGGATGACGACTCGGAAGAGATATCGTCGAAGCTATGGCAGGAAGCCTGCTGGATCGTCATCAACGCTTACTTCGACGAGAAAGGTCTGGTCCGTCAGCAGCTCGACAGCTTTGACGAGTTTATCGAGATGTCGGTTCAACGTATCGTCGAGGAATCGCCTCAGATCGATTTACAAGCCGAAGCTCAACATCGAACCGGTGAGATCGAGATACCCACGAGACACCTTGTAAAATTCGAGCAGATCTACCTGTCGAAACCGACGCACTGGGAAAAGGATGGCGCACCTTCACCGATGATGCCAAACGAGGCCAGACTCAGAAACCTCACCTACTCGGCGCCGCTTTACGTCGATATTACCAAGACTGTGCTGAAAGAGGGAGAGGAACCAACGGGTGAATATAATTTTTTTTTTTTTTTTTTTTTTACGCATTACGCAGAAATTTCTCCGTTGCTTTACGCCGGGCTTTATTTGCGTTGCAGAGACGCAGCATCAAAAGACGTTCATTGGCAAGATCCCAATTATGCTGAGGTCGAAATATTGTTTGCTCTCCGGGTTGTCCGACAGAGACTTGACGGAGCTTAACGAGTGTCCACTGGATCCTGGAGGTTATTTTATCATCAATGGCTCGGAAAAGGTTCGTATGGATAAAAAAAAAAAAAAAAAAAGAAAGAGAGAACAAAGGAGAATCGTATAACTGTGATGTATTTTGTTTCGACAGGTGTTGATTGCCCAGGAGAAAATGGCAACTAACACGGTGTACGTGTTCAGTATTAAAGACGGCAAGTACGCTTATAAAGCTGAAATACGATCGTGCTTGGAACATAGCTCGAGACCGGTATCGACTTTGTGGATCAATATGATGTCCAAGAGCGGCGCCGTAAGTCTCGTGCCAATTCTTTGTTCGCTTTCAGCGAGCTTTAATTGTTTCTATAATCAAAACAATTTTATAACAATTTTTTTTTTATGAAATCATCAACGACTGATTATTATTTTCAGGCGATAAAAAAATCGGCGATCGGTCAGCGTATAATAGCGATCCTGCCCTACATCCGCCAAGAGATCCCTATAATGATAGTCTTCCGAGCACTGGGTTTCGTTGCCGATCGCGACATCCTCGAGCACATAATCTACGACTTTGACGACCCGGAGATGATGGAGATGGTCAAGCCTTCACTGGATGAAGCTTTTGTCATCCAGGAACAGAACGTCGCGTTGAATTTTATCGGCAGTAGGGGAGCTAGACCAGGTGTTACGAAGGAGAGAAGGATCAAGTATGCACGAGAGATTCTGCAAAAAGAGACGCTACCGCATGTCGGTGTTAGCGATTTTTGCGAGACGAAAAAGGCATATTTCTTGGGATACATGGTGCACAGGCTGCTGTCGGCGTCGTTGGGTCGCAGAGAATTAGGTATAGAATTTAGGTAACCAGTGCAATAAAATATTATGTTTAATCAAACATTAATTTTTTTATAAATGTGTGCAGACGATCGCGATCACTATGGAAACAAGCGTCTGGATTTGGCTGGACCGTTGCTGGCTTTTCTATTCAGAGGTTTGTTCAAAAATCTGATGAAGGAGGTCCGAATGTATGCGCAAAAGTTCATCGACAAAGGGAAGGACTTCAATCTCGAGCTGGCTATAAAAACCAAGATCATAACCGACGGTCTGAGGTACTCCTTGGCAACCGGCAATTGGGGAGACCAGAAAAAAGCTCATCAAGCTCGAGCCGGAGTGTCTCAAGTATTGAACAGGCTTGTACCTCGTTTTAAATATTTTCAACCGTTAACTTTTCATTTTATTGAAAAATTAATTTTTTTGATACTGTAGACTAACGTTTGCATCGACGCTGTCTCACTTACGACGCGTGAACTCGCCGATAGGACGTGACGGTAAACTAGCCCGTCCCCGACAGCTTCACAACACGCTCTGGGGTATGTTGTGTCCAGCTGAGACACCCGAAGGTGCAGCTGTAGGTCTTGTCAAGAATCTCGCCCTCATGGCTTATATCAGCGTTGGCTCGCAACCGTCACCTATACTAGAGTTTCTTGAGGAGTGGTCCATGGAGAACCTCGAGGAAATTGCTCCTAGTGCGATAGCTGACGCTACCAAGATTTTTGTAAACGGATGCTGGGTTGGAATTCATCGGGATCCTGATCAGCTGATGGCTACCCTCAGGTTGTGTATTTAGATTTTTTTTATATGATGAATCGAAGCTTGAATATGTTTTTAAATTTTATTCGAAGGAAGTTGAGAAGACAGATGGACATCATCGTCTCAGAGGTGTCGATGGTAAGGGACATCAGAGACAGAGAGATCAGAATTTACACAGACGCTGGAAGAATCAGTAGACCACTGCTGATAGTGGAGAATCAGCTTCTGCTACTTAAAAAGCGACACATCGAAATGCTGAAAGAAAGGGACTACAACAATGACGGGTGAGTATCTTTTATTGAGAGAAGAAAAAAACTTTCACTTGATAGTCCTTGAAATCGATTTCTCTAACAATAGCTGGCAAGAGCTCGTGAGTCAGGGAGTGGTCGAGTACATCGATACCCTTGAGGAGGAAACTGTGATGATAGCTATGTCGCCAGAGGATTTGCGACAAGACAAAGACTTTGCTTACTGCTCGACCTACACACACTGCGAAATTCATCCAGCTATGATACTAGGTGTCTGCGCGTCTATCATTCCGTTTCCTGATCACAATCAGAGTCCTAGAAATACCTATCAAGTACGTTTGTTTATATTATTTTTTTTAATTCGAAATACTCTGGTCTGGATATACTCAGCGCGTATCTACTTAAATGTGATATGTTTTTATATCACACAAGGTATCCAGTTTAAAATAAATAAAATTGACCACGTTATTATAAAACAAAAATTAACGTGGCAGTAGAACGCGCCCGGGTATAGTCAGACGCGTAAATTCAACTTATTTTGCAATTGATGGCCAAATATAACACTAAAAATTAAATAAATTCTTCACAGAGTGCCATGGGAAAGCAAGCCATGGGCGTCTACATAACAAACTTCCACGTGCGCATGGACACCCTAGCTCACGTGCTCTACTATCCTCACAAGCCATTGGTAACCACACGTTCGATGGAGTACCTTCGTTTCCGTGAATTGCCTGCCGGCATCAACAGCATCGTAGCTATCCTCTGCTATACAGGCTATAACCAGGAGGACAGTATCATCCTCAACACCAGTGCTGTCGAACGTGGTTTCTTCCGTTCTGTCTTCTATAGATCTTACAAAGACTCGGAGACGAAGAGACTAGGTGACGTCGAGGAGCAGTTCGAAAAACCCAACAGACAGACCTGTCAGGGGATGAGGAACGCAATTTACGATAAGTTGGACGACGACGGGATCATCTCACCGGGGATAAGAGTATCAGGGGATGACGTTATCATTGGGAAGACTATGACACTGCCAGAAACAGACGACGATGTGAGTTGATTTGATAAAATCGTTGTTTTGTAATTTTTTTAATGAAACTTGTGGTTTCAGTTGGACAGCTCTACGAAACGATTCACCAAACGCGATGCCTCGACGTTTCTACGCAACAGCGAAACCGGAATCGTGGACCAAGTGATGCTCACACTGAACAGCGAAGGCTATAAGTTCTGCAAGATTCGCGTACGAAGTGTCAGGATTCCGCAGATCGGCGACAAGTTCGCCTCTCGTCACGGCCAAAAAGGTACCACAATCATTTGATTTATAAATTGTCGATAATCGTCGATAACGATTCCAACTTTTTTTTTAAAACCAGGTACCTGCGGTATTCAGTACCGACAAGAGGACATGCCGTTCACCTGCGAGGGTATGACTCCGGACATCATAATCAACCCTCACGCGATTCCGTCCCGTATGACGATTGGCCATTTGATCGAATGCATCCAAGGAAAAGTATCAGCCAACAAGGGCGAGATCGGCGATGCGACACCTTTTAACGACGCCGTCAATGTCCAGAAGATCTCGACTCTGCTCTCTGAGTACGGATACCAGCTACGTGGAAATGAGATCATGTTCAATGGACACACCGGTCGCAAGATCAATGCTCAGGTTTTCCTTGGACCGACGTACTATCAGAGGCTCAAGCACATGGTGGACGATAAAATTCACAGTAGAGCCAGGGGTCCTGTACAGATTCTCGTCAGACAGCCTATGGAAGGCAGAGCTAGGTACAACATACAATAGAAATATTATTATATTGACGAGCGAGGAATTAAAATAATTTTAAATTTCACAGAGACGGAGGCCTGCGTTTCGGTGAGATGGAGCGCGACTGTCAGATCAGTCATGGAGCCGCCCAATTTTTACGAGAACGTCTGTTCGAGGTATCGGATCCGTATAGGATCCACGTGTGCAACTTCTGTGGACTGATCGCTATAGCGAATCTTAGGAATAATACTTTTGAATGCAAGGGATGCAAAAACAAGACTCAGATTTCTCAAGTCAGGCTGCCTTACGCGGCGAAACTACTGTTCCAGGAACTCATGTCGATGAATATCGCGCCTCGCCTTATGATCAATTGATCGATATGTATTTTTACTTGATAGATGACTCGTATATATTTTTCTATTGAATTGTTAAACTTTGAGATTTAATGTTAACGCGACCATAGACGTGTATTATCTTACAATGTTAAGAGTATTTGTTTACTAATGAATAAAATAGTTTTTTTTTTAGAAAAAGTATCTACTTCTTATACCTCAAATTGTGTAATCGTAAAAAATTAATAATTTATTAACGATAATGCACTCAAGCCACGCATCAAGCAAAATGTACAAATTTTGGCAGTATTTACAGTATCATTATAATACATATTGATAAAAAGTACTCCGTGTGATATGCATAGAAACTAAGCGAGACATTCACAGTGTCACGGATTCGTCACTCTCACATAACTCACGTCCCGCACGCAAAACTTCGCTCTACACACGGGACAAGTACACTTAGAAGACAGCCAAGTTTCAGGCGCGGATTCATCCTGTCTGGAGGCGAACCATTTTGCCATGCAGTCAACGCACCACATTGGACGGCAATAGCAAATACCGCATGGGTTAGGCTGAAGCAGATCGTCTGGTGCAGTACAAAGCTTGTTCAGTTTGACGTTCGAAATAACTTGCATACAACCCACACATTGCTCTAACTCCTAAGAAAATAAAATCAGTTTATTTTCTACAATTTGTTTAAAAAGTACAAACGCTTTCGGGCTGATTATTTAAACAGTTGATTACCTGAGCAGTTTCGTATTCTGGATTTTGTACTATCTGTTCTTTGAAGGTATCTATAAATCTGTCCAGAAGTGTCCTGTGAAAAACAACACTATCCAAGACTTTAATGGGCCGAGTTACCTTGTCTTGCAAATCCTTGAAATCCAAGGCATTCAATCTTATGTTAAATGTTTTTGCACCTGATCTTGTTGGGGTTACCTGTAATAAAACGTCGATGGTATTTTAAATTTTTGTTTGGATTGCTCCATCAAACTAGAATTAATTTCCAAGTCAATACATACTTCTATATTCACATATTGAACTTCTGTTCTTGTACTCTGTGAGAAGGCATGTGTATCACTTTTATTTACAATTAGAGCTGTATCACTCTGATGTGCAAAGTATAATTTATAAGGTGTAACTTTTATGATCCAGTTATCCGTAGCAACAACTTTTGTAATACTATTTGTGTCTATGACAATTTTATCTATCCTGTATTTGGAATTATGATTATGAGTATATTTTTACTACTGCTCATTTTGAGTAAGAAATATCAACAGTTAGATTTACCTTCTAAATTCTATGTTTATATCAGATGCTACGGATAGCCATGTTGTATTATTATTGCAATAAACAGCCAGACTCTTGGCTATAGGATGTGTTGCCCAGTTATCCGATGACCATTGCAGTACTTTGTACAGTGAAAAAAGTGGACCAACAAGAGCACAAGCAATGAGGAACAGCCACCATGGATTTTCATTATCTAATATAACTTCAACCGCATCGACATTTCCTGTCAATACTAATCCCAATAAATAACCTGTAAAAACATCAAATTTGAATGACACACTAAAATTTGAAATGAAAAACATGTCTAATTATGCAAAGTATTGATTTTTTTTGTAGAAGACCATTATTTTATGTTTTGATTTAATTCCTTTTGAATGTTGAACTTAACCTCTGAAAGGTACAGATCTCAATGTTTACATTACAGTTATTATATAAAAATCAAAAGATTATCATCATACATTATCTTTTTCCACACTACTAATCTTAAACACCAAAAAGACACAATCAATCACACAAAAACCCAGAAAAATCAATCCCCTCACAAAATAAACAACAGGTAGTGTATCCATACCAAAAGGAATGAGCGAGTGAACGAGCAAAGTGGCGATACTCCGTCTGATATGGTACTGTATGAAAGATTCAGACTCGCTGCCCAGCAAATCCGCAAAAATACTCTTTATGGTCAGTCCAGCCGAGACGAATTCATTGGGAGGATAGACGACACAACTCGACAGCAGAAAGTACGTGAGCGAGTAGAAGAAAAAGGCCGATGACATATTCTTAACTAATATTTTCACTAAGATATGTCTTGAGATTCGTAGATGAGTGAGATTTTTAAGACACTAAGGTGTACTGAGGTGTGTTTCACTTTTTTGCTGAGAAACTATCGCGGACGAAGACTACTGCTATGTGGAACGTCAAAACAGCGTCCATCTTTCGTCTATATATATAATAGCCAGACGGAGTGCGCCAACAAAACAGATGTTGAGATGTAGTGTATAGCCGCGCATGCGCAGTCGGCGGGACATTTAAATAAGCTGTGAGCCACGTGTAGATATTGACACATGGTATACCGCATACGCGTATAGGTATACTTGATGCACCTGTAGTTGGTGGTGGTCTGGGGGAGCACGAAGTGTATATTGCTTTTTTGTGATGTATATAAACAGGAAGATTAAAATGTAGGAGTCACTTTTTAATGAACAATCATCTAAATATAGAATTTGATTCTTTTTTATTGTATAAATTTTTTATGCATTATACATTATGATGAATTAAATGCATAAATCGAATGGCTTGATTAATAATTTTTAAATGGTACGCGTTTAGTCTAATCGATAACATTATCTTAATGGAGCTTTGCGGTTTTTTAAAATCGATAATTTTACATACAAGACGTACCTGTATGATACAAAAAAGTAAAATAACAGGTTATTATCAGAATCATATTTATAGCAGTTTTTGTATGAAAATATTTATTCATTTAAAGCATAATATATCCGTATGAATATTATATTGCTATCTAATTCATTTGAGTATATCAAAAATGAAGGTGCTTGGATCAAGTTGTAACACAAAAACAAGATACATGATGATCACAATCCAAAACTATAAAATCATATAAATTTTAATGAAATTTCAAATAATATTTGTGTTTGTTAAAAATTTATTAGGTGTACTTGCATTTTTTAACAGACTGTAATCCAAATTAAAAAATCCAAATACTGATACTTGAAGTCTTTTTTGATATAATTGAAACATCAGATTTTTTATCTGAAGAAAAGCAATTAACATCATTAAAGTAGATAAATAAAATTTTAATTTTGCATTAACCGAACGAAATTGAAAACATATACCATTTTGTTATGTGTTTCTTCTTCGTACCATTCGTATGGAATTTGTTCAATAATTCTCAAAGTTTTATCTGCCTAAAAAATAACGAAAAAAAAAAAATGTGAAATAGAAATCTTTGCAATATAGTAGAATTGTAAGATCAATTAATATACCTCATTACACGTGGACACAGGTATGCTACAGATAAAAAAAATAATGGTGCTATAGATCATAAATCTAACTGTAGGATTATATAAGACACAAGGAGATCTAATAATTTGGTCACTTTTTAAAATACGATACACTCCGTGAATAGTTAGAATAATATTAGCGCTATATCCGTGCACCATCATCAGTAACGGTAAGCTGAAGATCTTTACGACGGTTTCGCAAAGCTCAGTCAAGTCAGAATGGATACGGCCAATAGTTTGAAGCTATAAAATTGATCTTATTCAATTTCTAATATTAAATTGATGATATAAAAAATTACAAATACTTATCATGCATAATTATTACGAATATTAATATAGAGAAATTTATCAATTTACTTTTTTAGAAAACGTCATAGGCATGCGAACAAAACTCCTCTTTCTACTTCGGACTAACGTTGATGCTTCTCTATTTAGAATTTTGTAATGTTTTCGAAGACATCTCATGAATTCAGTCAAAATAAATGCAACGTTGAAAGTCACGTTGACTGGAATATTGTAAATAAACCAAAACCAGGACTGATTTTTCATATCCTCGCACATTGAGAGTATAACTACAGTACTGCTGGTGAGGATGACACATATTAAATTTACAAAAATAAAACGTGTGCAAGATTCTTTGAAGTTCTCTTCTAGACCTATTTTTGAGGAATGTATTGATAACAGATCATTTTCTAGATTTTCCACATTTTTAAACGATCGAAAGACTCCGAGCAATATTTTTTGACGGCAGGCACATATCAGCCATGACGATACTATCGTTGAGTAAGACAGTATGTGTGAAAAAATATCAATAATAACTGCCAAAGGTGTCTCTTGAGATAGTCTGATGTCATGCCGATTTTTAATAGCTTTGATAAAAGCTCCAGAGTACAATATGCTCATCAATATGTTGTAAGACATTCCTATGTGAGATAGTTTTATGAATCTGCCCTTTTCTCGAGTAAATGGACACAAACCTAATATTTTAATAAAATAATACACGCAAAAGTATAAGATTTTCTTCATTTTGATGATACTGGTGATATGTATGAACTTAAACGAATGATTTATTACTAAACATTACATAAACGAGCTTTGAAGTTATTGATTTATATTTCAACTGATGGCTCTTATCTGAAGTTAAACAGTAATATTAATCAAATGGGTCGATTAATATTTTATAAATAGTTTGCACAATTTTATTGACGAAGTTCTTGCCATCATTGCAGTCCACTTGATTGATTAAAATTTTTACATTCGTCAATGTGCAGGATATGCAGGCGCGATATACGTATACAAAATTATTTGTTCGTTATTTTTTAAAGATAATTGGATTATTTCCATTATCCTTTGATATTAATGGAAATCCAATATCCTCCTATTTGGGCCTATTTTTCAATCTATTGTTGGTCTGTGCTTATCTTTTAATGTCTATTATTGCTTTTAAAAAACGTCTTACGTTGGTTTTACCCAAAGAAAATATCGTAGCACAAATAGTTGATATGCTTGCAGTTGGGATTGAAACCTTAAATATTACCAGCTGTCTACTGGTCATAGCTTTTCGACAAAATTTTCTGATTAAATTTTATGAAAAGTTAAAAATGATCGATCGACGTTTATGCAACATCAGCTTCAAAAATTGTAAAAAACTTGATATTAATACGAATGTTATTTCCTTGGGGCGAAAATTGACTATAGTTGGTATTAGTTTCTTTATCATCTGTACGGTAGATCATTTGAGATTATTATTCGACAAGTATTTATGGAATGTTAAATTTTGGATAGTTTACCAATCTACAAAAATAGTAATTTATAACTTGATCATTATATTTTGTGAAATAATGATTTTCTTTAGAAAACGTTTTGCAAATTTGAACCTATTATTACGCGAATCTTCAACTAGTTATAATAAAATTCAAGGTACCGTGCAAGAAAAATTAATTATTAAAAAATGTATAATTTTTTTTTTCTATCAATACAATTTTCCATAATATAACTTTTTATATATTTAGTATTCTTTTTTTATATCTGTTAATATAGACACTTTTATAAATTATACAAATGATCTTGTTTCACTAGATATCGGACAGTTGCATAAAATATTGAGCGAACTTGTCAACGATTTTGTAGGATTCTATAGTTTTATGATCGGCAGCACAATAGTACATAATTTTATACATTTGTCGACAAATATGTATCGTATTTATTTATTCTTAAATTTCAACGGAGATTGGAGTTTACTAGATGTTTTAGATTTTACGTCAATCATGATTTGGTCAAATGTAAAAATATTAATTCTTTATTTTCTGTGTGCACTGCCAGCCGCTGTATCTAAGGAGGTAATGCTTCCTGACTTATGACTGGTCTTTATGACTATTATTCTGAACACTATTAAGTTAATTAAATTCATATAAATTGTATTTCATCATAGGCAAATAAAAAATCCGTTGTCATACACAGAATGCTTAAGGAAGTTAGGGAGAATGATCTTACACCTTCTAATGAGGTTCAATTATTTATGTTTTTAATAACTTTCATGTAAGCAATAAAATCTACATTTATAAAAAGTGCAATTATTACTGCTGTATTTTAGAGAATAGCCAGGCTTTTAACTACATTATACCAAACTAATCTTGATATATCGGTTTATGGCATTTTTAATTTAGACTTCAAATGTTTTCACAGTGTAAGTATAATTCGCAATAATTTAGAAAGGAAATTTCTTGTAGCCTGTATTATTGTTATTATTATTGAAATTCTTATTATTGTTCTTGTTTAAAGATTATAACAACATCCACTATGTATATTGTATTCATGATCCAGCTTGAGCAGCTTAAATGACTTGATATTTCAAAGGGTCGACACAAAGAACAGAAGTTCCAGAAAAAATAAATTTCATTTTCTTATAAATATAGGTAAATATCATATAGTATATTGGTGAATAATAATATTGGTAAAAAAATTAATATTAATTTAGAATTATTGACTTCACACATTTACGCTTCATTCGACCATAAACGGCGTGGATGATACCTCTATACGATTAGGTTACCAAATCATCAAGTTGAAACATAAAAACTAGAAACATGACAGATGTACTCATAATCTAAAAAATAAAATTAGACGTATTGTAATCAAAATGTAAGTGCAATGTTTCATGAACTTACATTTCACTTACATTTTTTAATAAATAATAATCAAGACTGAAAAGACCATAAAGGGAAGCATAGTTCTTTTTTTGTTTGAACTGCAGCATCAATTTCTTCATCTAAAAATGTATAATGGTAGTTAAAACTAAAACTGTTTAATCATAGTAAAATTACTTTATATAATCATTACCATGTCTCTGCAACTTCTTACTTTATAGCAATTATTTATTAATTCAATAAGAATAATGACGGTATGATTTGCCTAAAAAATATAATTCATTATTCTAGTTTTCAATCCTTATACTTCGACAGTTCGATGTTAGTACTTTTCAACTAAATTATATACTTCTGCTGACGTAGAATCAGGCACACTGCAGAGAAAATAAAATCCCAAAATCTTAGTTAATATCCACACAAGACAGATCACATATGAACCAAAGTCATAGGACTCCCACATTCTTTTGGAAAGTAAATGTTGGTAAATTATATAAGAATCTAGAGTCAAATGTAGAAATGAAGCAATAATCGAAAAAAGAAGTGGTAAACTAAACAAGTTTGTTGTGTATTCTAAAATATCACATAAGTTTTCGTGAAATTCAGCTATAGTGCAGAGTTTCTTTGAAATCACCGCGGGTGATTCTGAAACATTGCAGAAGGAATTTGCATCAATTCTTTCTGAAAAAGAATAAAAAATAACTTTGTTTAACGCTCTGTAATCTTGTTGTAAAATAATCATCAGTTCGATAAAAATGCCGAAAATATTATAAATAACAAGCTTAGGAAGATTAAACCAAATCCAAGTACTGGCATGCTCTTCAAACTTTTTATAAGATTTTAATAAGTAGTGCTCTGATAGAAATATTGCGATGTACATTAAGTTTATGAGCATCAATCGTACTGCAATATTTTGTATTTTTCTCAAACGATATCGAGTCAAAGTCACGGACAAATTATACGCCAAGTGGTCAACTTTTACAAAAGTTGCAAGAATTTTGTTCAAGCACTCTCGACGGAATGTTAGCGTTATCCAAGCTGATACAATAGAGAAATATTGAAAAGCTAAGCCGAATGCATCCAACACGATGCTTAACGTTGACTCATGCGTTAAATGAAGTTCAAATCTGAAGCCTATGATCAGAATAAAACAGTATGTATATATCAGAGTTATTAGTAGATTGTAGACAGCTCCTATGTATGAAAATTTTATCACTATTTCATTGCTGAGTTTAAATGGACAAAGACCAATAAGTTTTTCATAAAAATACAAAGTTTTTATAATATAAAAGCTTTTAATTTTCTTCATAACTTTTGCAAAAAGAATAACAATAACCGCAAGTAGTGATGGTTTAGTTTTCGTAAAGCATAAGAACTAAAGAATAAAACTTATGAATGTAGTAAGACATGTCACAATCTATATTTTAATCTTCTTAAAGTATTACAAATTGTCTGCAATAATATAAAGTTATAACACGTTATCTTTCAATTAACGAGAGTAACTTCACTACTGTCAGCACACCTATACCTTTTATTGATTGCATCATAATTATAAAAACGTTACTTTAGATGCTATATTTCGATATAACACATTCTAAAAATAGCATACTACAAGACAACTAAGTCATCAATTTGCAACATGAATATAAGATACATCATACCGGTGCATAAAGTCTGAAATTAAAATTTCTATGATATAATCGAGTATGATATTGTTAAAATGACAGAAAATAAAAAATTACATTTTTTAATAAAAACCAATCGAGTTTAAATAATCCTAAAATGGAAATACTTGTTTTTCGGCGATACAACTGCAAAAGTAATCGCTTCATCTAAAATAAATTAAGAAATAATTTGTATAAATTTTATTAAAATGAGAATCATATACATGTAACAAAGTCTGTTATTACCACATTTTTAGATGCTTTATCTTGATAGCAGTTGTTCAAAATGTTATCAAGAATTTGTATAGTACGATTTGCCTGTAAACAGTAACACGAATTTTTCTTTTAATTTCAAGATGAAAAGAACAATTGTCCGTCATCGTGAAATTAAAAAAAAAAATAATAATTTACTTGTTCACAAGCTGCATCTGAAACACCGCATATATAGTATAAGAAGGAAATTTTAAATGCAAAAAGACACAGGGTCGACATGAACGAGGCAACCTCAAATAATTGCCACTCATCGCGGTTCTTAGAAAAATAATAAATTGTGTAAAAATCATCGACCATCTGTATAAATGTCGTAATCATTATTAATAATATTGATGGGCTAAATAAATCTGCAAAATTTTCAATTATGTCTGTCAAATTTTCGTGTAAACAGCCAACTTTATCAAGCTTTCGTGAAATCATTGTCGTTTCATAATCAGTTCTTTCACAAATCTTAATCAAGCACTTATTCACATTTTTAAACTTTTTCCTTAAGAACGCCATCACTTCTATAAAGACAAAAAGAGCATTGTAAATTACGACATGGGGAAAGTTGTATGCAATCCAAAGATTCGCTTGGGTCAGAAATGCTTTGTATTCTCTTCGCAAAAAATTCTCGGCAAGAACCAAAATATAGAACAAAATGTTGACCATTAAAAAATAGTATTTAATTTTATTACACGTGTGTTTTGAAGCTTTATTTGTTTCTTTATTTAATAAAATGTCTTCGATTTGTGATACGTATCCTAATCGATCGAAGATTACTTGCAACTTTTTTTGAAAATACAGAGGAGATAACCAAAGAGCTATGACCGCACTAGATTTAAATATTATTCCGAATATATCTATAATAATTTTGAGTTCGTTTTCATCTGGAAATCGCATATTAAGTCTATAAAAAATTGAAGTAATACAACAAAAAGCGTACAATATGCTTAATATAACACTGTAAAGTTTTCCAATTTTTGATGATTGAAACACATTTTCATCATTTAATATAAATGGACAGAGGCCGAGTACTTTCTCGTAGTAGTACATGACAAGTAAAATTGAACATTTTTTACAAGTCGATTTCATGGCGTAAGAAATGTATTAAAGGAGGAATATATGATACGTTAGAATTGTACAGTACTTATAATAAAAGAACAATGATATTGTTGTCAAGCAAAGAAAAAAGATCAATATTTAATAATTACGAAATTTTACAAACAAATTACTCCTGGACATTCTGGAATTAATTTACACGTAGTTTTCAAGAGTAACATTTGTTAATTTATGCAACGCAGTAAATCTTGTCAAGTCTTATCGATATCTTAGTGTTATATCATTCACTTCACTATCCCATCAAGTTGAAACATGAAAATAACATACATTATGGTTGAACTGCACAACTGTAAACAACATACTTATCAAATACTAAAAAAAATTCAATTCGTATTTAATATAAATGAATAAGTATATAAATATACGTTTTTAAATAAACTATAGTCAACATTGAATAAACCATAAAGCGAAATTTGAGTTTTGTGTTGATGCAGATGCAAAATGAACATTTTTACCTGAAATCGTAAATGAATACCAATTTTTTAAATAATATTATTTGAAAAAAATTAATGTCTTACCAAATTTTTATGAGCTTTTGTAAAATGCCATTTGTTTAAAATAACGTTTAAAAGATTTTTTGTATTATTTCCCTAAAATTTGAAATTGTCACGATTAAAATTACAAATTACAGTTAAAATTTAGTACAGAGCTAAAATTATTAATAAAATTACTTCAATGCTTGTTGAATCTGATATGCTACAAATGAAATATATAACGGATACTCTGACTGCAAATGTAATTAATAACAGTATCAGAGAAGAATACTTTATATTATTCCAGTTCTCTGTCTTTATAAAATATAATAATAAATGGACATCGATTAAAATGTTCACAAAAATTGCAGTAATAATAAGCAAAACAGGTAATCTGAAAAAATCTACAAGATTTTCAAGTAAATCCGTTACATTTTTGTGGGCTAGCCCTGCAGATTGAAGTTTCCTCAAAGATAGCATCGTATCATAAATAACATTAACATCGTTTGATTTATCATAATTAGTACAATATTGATTTAAAACTTTGTTTATTATTCTATAATTTTCTTTTAGGTACGATACGATTATCAAAAATATGAAAATAAAATTGTATATAACAATCTGAAAAGTATTGAATAACATGAAAGTAAGACCCGTTGTGCAATTTTTATAGTAAGTGTTAATAAAATTGTTCTGTGTCAAAATGGTCAGACCTAGAAGATTTATTATAATCAAACTGTAGCTAAATTTTTTTAATGTATTTTTTAATTTCTTTTTTCGACTTATCAATCCAAACGTCGTTTTATTATTTGCAATGACTTTCAAATGATTCACGATAGTCTTCACTTGGGTCTGATGTACTGCTACAGTGTACCAGCACGCCATAACTGCGGAATATTTAAAGGTTATTCCAATCATATCAATAACGATTCCGAATTTAGTTTCTTCCGAATAATGAAGATTTCTTCTACATTGTATAACAATCACATAACTATAAATATAAGACACTAAAAGTGAAACATTATAAATTTTCCCAAAAGTAGAACTTTTCAAAATTTCTTTTCTGTCAAGGACAAAAGGACAAACGCCGATTGACTTCTCAAAGTAATAAATGCTTTTTGTTAAAAAACAATTAATTAATATAGTTTTTATCATTGTATTAGACATCATACACAACAAGATATAATTAATATAATTCACAATATAGTGTACCATGCATTCACGTTAAATTGAATATTTCTCTGAACCATTTTAATACGATAATGTGTACACCAACTCTAATGAACTTAATCAGTTAATGTTATGATAAGTTATTTAATCAATAGTATTGCAATAACACGTATTGCAATACTCGTCTACAAGAATAATCGTTTAGAATTGTTATTATTATTTAATTGTATAACTCCTTAAGTTTATAAGATGAATTCTTCTTTCTATCAAAAATACTATAAATTTATATATCCTATTTTGCGTTTTTATTGATGATCTCGTTCCTTGTATTAAATTCTCTAACGATTTATTATACGCTGATGATGTCAAACTTTTTCGTACTGTTGAATCACTGAGTGATGCGACCCTCCTCCAGAGGGACTTGGACGCAATTTATCTTTGGTCTGTCGAGAATGGTCTTCCCCTCAATGCCGATAAATGTTGCTCCATGTCATTCACGAGAAAGCAGTATAGAACGGTGGCTATAGCATTAACTATAGCATTAACGGCGCTATACTCAGTAGGGTCTCTGAGGTGAAAGACCTTGGAATTATCTTTGACTCTGAACTTTCATTCGCGCCGCATATAGAATCGATTGTGTCCAAGTCCTTCAGGATGTTGGGTTTTATCAAGCGCACGACTGTTGACTTCGTGAACTGTGATGCCATTATCCATCTTTACAGGTCTCTTGTCCTCTGCAACTTCCTGTACGCACCACAGATATGGCGTCCTCGCATTAAGTTTATACTATCCGATAAGTTGGAATCTGTCCAACACGCCTTTCTGAGATATGCGAGCTTCAAGTTGGGGAGGCCAATGTATCGCTTCAACCATGATTATTCTGATATTGTCAAGACTTGTCAGCTTCAGACGATTGATTCCCTCCTGTTTGTCCAGGGCTGCGCTATTACGTGTAAAATAATTCGCGGCTGGCTCAATTGCGAGTATCTTGAGCGATCGTTTGCGTCTCGATCGATAGCTTACTCCCTACGCAGTTTCCGCGACTTGCAGGAGGCTAACTCGCACTCTAACACAGGCTTTTATAGCTCTATTAATCGTTTGAGGCGGCAATGGAATGCTCTTCCTGTTTCGGTTCAGGAAGAAACATCCTTGACGAGTTTCAAGTCATCCGTTCGCTCACTTTCGTTAGAGTTCTAGAAACTAGTCATTTCTGCGTCTACTTTATTTGTCCGTTATATTAATTTATTGCTCCTGTACACACCCTGTTAGAAATAGTTCATAGAAATCGATTGAATTTTTAATCGAATTTGAAGCTATTTCTTAATCCCACTTTTTGCATTAGAGCTCGATTAAAATCGATAGAATCGATAAAAGTCAATAGAATTATATACGAAAAATGACTATTAAAGTGAATAAAGGTCAATCATTGGTATGAAACATCGATTTCAATTGTTGTTTTCCGTATTGAAATTTATCGACTCCTATCGATTCTATCGGTTTCAATCGAGTTCTAATACAAAAAGTGGGATTAAGATATAGCTTCAAAATCAATTCAGAATTTAATCGATCTCTATCGAGTATTTTTAGCAGGGCATGTTTACAATTTGTAAAGGGTTCTTTAGCCCGTATAAACGATAATAAATAAATAAATAAATAAAATCTGAAGCATAAAAGCATTTGAAATAGCTTTCCTGTTAAAGAATAATGGCATCTTATCATGGATATAAATTTGATTTTGTTATAAAAATATTACATAAATAAAGTTATAAACATGATTATTAAAAGCTATATAATGTTTTAACATCAAATTGGCAAAAGAATTCCCGTACCGGGAATCGAACCCGAGCCTCCTGGGTGAAAGCCAGGTATCCTAGCCACTAGACCATACGGGAGTTATTTGAGAAATATTCCTTAACATTGATAAGGAAAAATAAATACCTTTTAAGGTTATATAATAGAGATGTCGATTTAAAAAAAAAAATATAAAGAAGATATTTTTAGAAAAACGAAGCATAAATCGATCAAGATACAGTTTTTATAACAGTATATTTAGAATATTTTCTTACCTACTATTGGAAACGATATTCAGATGTCTAAGTCCCGCTTGGTGGCGCTACCTCTGTAGTTGAAACGCATAATAAGCTCACGTGGTACCTGGTACGTAGTGGCAAGTTCAAACTTGTCTACTACCATGCTGGAAAATACCCTTTTAATGCACACTAGACATTATTTTTTATATTTTATTAACTAATTACAATACATTTTTAAAAAGACTTTACTTTCATTGTATTTTTAGGTTACGATAAAGCTTTAGTTTCTGTCTTGGTCCCGTGACCCATTTTATCGTCTGCTACATTTCGTAGCTTCGCAAAGCTATAGGTGCGACTTTTCCTTGGACATCCAAATTACCTACATTTGCAGATGCTGAAGCTCAATCAATATAATAGATACCCTATTTATCAACATAGTTAAACGTGGTGTAATATACTATATCTACTATTCGGACTTCCAAGCCCCGCGAGATGGCAGTACCGTCGCGGCTGAAAGTTATAATAAGGTCACGTGGTATATTAGTCCAGTAAAATTAGCTTTGAAATCGACCTACGATAGAAATGGCTGCATTTTGGTTGTTAGGTAAATCAAGGTCGAAAAAGACGATTCTGAAATTTGCAGCTTCCTAGGTCAACGGGTTCTATGCGAAAACAGTGTGCAAAAATTAATTTTGCTTACATCTCGATAACGGCTTAACGTACAGTAAAATGGCCTGCACCAGTCGAAAGAGAGTTCAATTTCGCATTGGAATCGATTTTTTACTCGTTTTCGATGAGTGCAAAGTTCCGAGATAATAAATAAAAAAAAATTACCTAAATGTAGAAGGAGGGGGAGGCGCGACGCGTACAAGCCATGTACTAGACGCGCAGACGACATGTGCGTTTCGCGCCTCCCCCTCCTTCTACATTTAGGTAATTTTTTTTTTATTTATTATCTCGGAACTTTGCACTCATCGAAAACGAGTAAAAAATCGATTCCAATGCGAAATTGAACGCTCTTTCGACTGGTGCAGGCCATTTTACTGTACGTTAAGCCGTTTTCGAGATGTAAGCAAAATTAATTTTTGCACACTGTTTTCGCATAGAACCCGTTGACCTAGGAAGCTGCAAATTTCAGAATCGTCTTTTTCGACCTCGATTTACATAATAACCAAAATGCAGCCATTTCTATCGTAGGTCGATTTCAAAGCTAATTTTACTGGACTATATTGTTTATTATTGAATTGGAAAATATGTTTATGTAAGTTTAACACAAGTCGTAACAAAAATGTCAGGGGTAATCGTTGAAATCTTTGAATTAATAAAGTACGTGAACGGGAGCAGTCGACCCTTTGAAGAAGGATGTAGGATGTTAAATTCAAATCATATTCCTAGTAAGTTGTTTTTTTATTTTTTGTGTCATATCCCATTGAAAACTTTTATTTTGTATTAAAAATTACATTAGTAACTCCCACGGCTTCGATTTTATTTTTATGAGGTTATGGGAGCTGTTTACTATCATTTGTCGTCTGCTTATTATAACTTTCAGCGCTTTCGGAGTTCGCCACCAGATGTGCCACTTTTGCTTGGAAGTGCGAATACATTCTGAGACAGAGCTTAATATTCAAAAATAATTGTACAAATAAATTAATAAAAGAAGTAACCATAATGATTAAAAAAACTGCTGCCAATTCATTGGCACGTAGCTACCTCCAACGAAATTTATTGTTCCAATAAATAAAATATTGTTTTAAAATACAGTATAATGTGAATGCTATTAGAATATTATCAGTATGACATAAATTCGTAGGGAGGAACTTTACGACGTGCAACGACAACCCTATAAGAGAAGTCAAATTTTTTAGAAAAATCGGTTTTTACATTTCAGCTCTTTACTTAAGAACCGCTCAACGAAATCGTTTGAAATTTTAACAGCAGATATCTTTGTTTATGGTGAATCACCAAATAAAATTTTGAAGCATTTGATACATTGTTTTAGAGATATATATAAGAAATCAAAAAATTTTCAAAAAAAATTCAAACTGATATTTTAAGAACCATAGGGGTTTTAAAGCTGCACAATGAACTTAGCCAAAACATATAAAATATCTACCTTTTCAACTCAATTTTTGAAAAATCTCGTGAGAAAAACCTGTGTGTTCATTTCCACGATGTGACGAACACAGTTCCGAAATTTCATGGATCAAAAGTTTCTAATTCTAATGTGCTCATTTTGCCTTTTCTAAAACCTGTTTAAAAAGACACGTGACGTACAATTATTATCACATTACATCAATTCAATATTGCTTAGAAGCTGCATTTGAGATTAACTAAATATTAAATAAGTATCGGAATAATAAAAATTTAAAAGAAGTATAATTTTTCAGAACAAATTATTTGTTGTAAATATATTAATTCAGCGCCGCATTACATACGATTGAAACATTAACACAGGAAAACACGTATACAAAAATCAATTAAAAGCATCGATATTTTAAAAATCATTTATATAAATTGAGCCATACAAATACAAAGTTTAGAGACTTCAATTTTACTTTTTTTGATCAGTACCAGCAATAAAGATAAGACACGTGACGTTTCAAGAGAAAATAATCATTGTAAAGTGTAAAAAAATTTGTCAGAAGTGGGATTCGAACCCACGCCCTCAGATGAGGACCAGAATGCCCAGAAACTCGATGTTTAATCGAGAAGGTATTATATAATCCTTGAGTCTGGCGCCTTAGACCGCTCGGCCATCCTGACATATATTTATAAGTAGTTCTATCAATCACAGACTGAAGTTGCATAATTTATCCTATTATTCAAGTCGCACTTGAAAGAAACCAAAGTAACAGTATGAGCTAATAATTTCTATGACCCAATGATATTTCCTCTATTTTATTTGACATTTTCTAAATAAGAATCTACAAAATTAATGTTTATTGACTGATACTTATAATACTGAAACAAAGTATTTGGATGACAAGTTAAAGCTGCTGCTTTCAGCTACTAAAAATAAAAAAGAATATACTACTGAAACACCTTTCACAGCTAGAACAAATTTTACGAACTCAAAAATGTCTTTTATAAAAAATAATTATAAAAAAGTACACTCGGTAAGTCAAAATAATACAAAAATTTAAAATCAGAGCATTCATTATTAAAATATTATAATAAAATTCAAAATTCTTGTCTTCATGATTGGGACCTTTCCCACTATATCGAACATTAAATTCAGCGAACAAAATAAAAAATTTATTGTAAAATAAAAAAAAAATATTACAAATCTCTTAATAAAATGGAGAATTTGTAGAATAAAAAAAATGCAAAAAATTTGTCAGAAGTGGGATTCGAACCCACGCCCTCAGAGAGGACCAGAATGCCCAGAACTCGGTGTTTAGCCGAGAAGGAAATGAACCTTGAGTCTGGCGCCTTAGACCGCTCGGCCATCCTGACATTGTGCTCATCCTCTGCGAATAAGCGCTCCAAAACATGTCGTTTTTCAAACTGCAATAAACCAGTACATAATCACGCTTGGAAGCATCGCGAATCACAATTAAAATAATTTTCCTGCTTGCGAAATTCTCCAGAGAAACGACGAGTGCTTTAATCATAGTTAAAAATAGCTTCTTTCCCTGTTCCAACGGAATGGACGAATCGCGCGTCAGCGAGCTCAGCGCCCTCTGTGAGACCAAACGCTGAGAAGAGCCGGTTACAGTGGAAATATTCCTACGTTTATTTCGATATATATACCAAAAAGTACAGGGACCTAGACAATATCCTTATTCCAAACGGTCCTAAAAATCTCTACCAAATCATCGTTAAAAAATCCTTGCTCATAACGGCGCACATTACATCAGAGAATCACACGTTATAAAATTCAAAATTTCACGTGGCACATACATATACCCACTACTTGCTACCGATTGATATGACTTCCTGTGTCGTCAGATCCAGCAGCTGCTGCCTGCAGAACACAACGCGTTTCACCTCTCCCCCCTCCTTTCCTCTTCCCACGCTTCGAACATAGACTCACTCGCCTTGAAGATCGTAGCCGCGCAGGTAAAAAACCTGCCCGACCAATTTCAAGCTCCTCCAATTCCAAACAATGTCCTCAACAGCTAATTTTTAACATCTTCTCATAACCTCGATCTCCACCGCGTTTTCTCAAGGTTATCCTCATCAAAATCTAGCAAAATCCAAGTATCCAGCAGACCGGCTTCACGTGTCACTCAAGCAGTCTAGCATCGCCAGTCGAACCCAGGTTGTCGAGGGACGCAGGACGCAGCGCTTTACACACGTCCCCCATTTTCGGCGCGCTCTCTCGGCCGTGTACTTGTGTGCGCGTTTGTGTGTATTGGTGCGTGACGACAGACGAAAGAGCGAGAGAGAGAGAGAGAGAGAGAGAGAGAGAGAGAGTCGTCGGTGCGTTCGAGAAAGCAAAGTCGCCGCCGTACATCGCGCCGAACAACATCCTCGCAAGAGACAAGAGAGCAGCAGTTGCAAAGCGGGCAGCTATTCCGGAGGAGGTTTATTAGGTTGATACGTTGTTATAAAGTGAGTAGACTAAGACAATCAAGTGTATACAGTTCGCTTTGGGAATGATAATCCGCGCGCACGGCGTGATGCCGCGGATTTTACCTTCCTATATAGCTGGAGTTCCTCTCTCACTCGCACTAGCGGCCAGCCGTATGACTCTGTCTCTTGCGCGCCTATCGGCCATCGTGGCCTCGCGGACTCGACCTTAACCTCTCGTGGGATTCCTTTTTAACCGAAGACTTGATTTTTCGGTTGGAAGACGATGTTTTTTCGATGCTACGATCGCGGCAAATTACACGATGATACTTGCATCGTCGAGTATTGGGAATGAGATGGTTCGAGGAGTTGGAAAGACGGCTGGCCGCGCGTTGTACCTACTCCGAACGAGGCTTGAAGGACGAAACGTCCTCGTGCTCGTTTTGGGGGACTCGCTACGAGTACACGCACAATCTATGATATTCTTCATTTTCGTCTGGCTCATCTCGTAATCGTCTGCTTTTATTTTTGTATTTTTCAGAGGGATATTGTATGAGTCAAAAAATAGAAAAGCCAGTGTTGTCAGGTCAACGCATAAAGACCCGAAAGAGAGGTGAGTTGGCCAAGCTTGTTGTATATGAATAAGCTGATCATTTTCATTATTTGTTAGCGCGTTGCGCGTCGCAGTCCGACGTCGCATTTTTATGCCTGCAAAATGTGCGTGAATCGCACGAATTTTATTGGATGTCGTGTACGATGGCGATTTTCGTTGCTCCGATTTAGAAAAATCTGCGTTCGCCACACGCTCTCTTTAACTCATTTAGGTTGGAGCGCCTGCTTATACACTTGCTCGCGCCCCGTATGTAGGCGATCTTTTACTTTTATTGTCTCCGCGTGAATAATAACGGTTCCGGTGAACGTACGGATTGCCAATATGTATATATGTACACACAGCGCAATAGCTGTGCTGACTATTTCGCATCGTTTTTTTTCTTTATGCCATTTATACTTTCGCACGCTGCTGTCGTGCCTACATAATGCGTATATATATAGTGTAATTATATCTGAGCAACGGAATCTGCCATCGTCGCACGCGTCGTCGTCGTCTTTTGCAATGCGAGTCGTGTTGCTCAACTTGTTGCTTGTTTGTTATTGCAGATGAAAAAGAAAAGTATGATCCAACTGGATTTCGCGACGCGGTCATTTCTGGTCTTGAAAAGGCTGGTAACGACCTAGAAGCCATCTCAAAGTATTTGGACACTGCTGGCTCTAAGTTGGACTACCGTCGTTACGGTGAAGTCCTCTTTGACATTCTGATCGCTGGTGGTCTCCTGGTACCAGGGGGATTTATCGCTTCAGATGGAGACAAACCAGTCAAAACAACAGCTTGCGTCTTTGAGCAGCCGGAGGATATGGAGTCCATGCGCAATTTTGAGCAGGTATAAGCTACCCTTTGCTTTATGAGTCATTGTGCATGTTAGTGGGAAATAAAGCTTGACAAAGATATATTGCTTTGGTTGTACAACAATTTAATGAAAGCAGAACATCTTGAGTTACAGCTTATTTATATCTATGTAAAAAGTCTGCTTTTCGTTCTACTTTCAAATTATATTGTATACAATCTTACTTTTACAACTATATATCAAACATTTCGAGATGTCTTGATAAGAAGGTTCAATGAACTAATTAATTTGAAAAAGATTAGATATCCATTTTCTTTGTTTTTCAGACCTTTTTTTCATTCAACTTTATAGTGCAATAAATGATATTTATATGAAATATGCATAGCTATTGTATAAATAGGATAATTACATGATTAAAACATGAAAAATATTCTAAAGTGTCTTTTGAATTTTGTAGGTCTTCCTTAAACTCACACGGCGATACAAATACTTGGAGAAGATGTTTGAGGAGGAAATGAAGAAGGTGCTTGTTTTCATGAAAGGATTCACCCCAGCAGAAAGAATCAAATTAGCAAGAATGACTGCTTTATGGATTTCCAATGGAGCTGTACCACCAACTGTGCTTTCTGTTCTCATTAACGAACATCTTGTTAAGGATAATCTCGCATTAGATTTCCTTCTTGAGGTGTTTGTTACGTGGAAACAAGAAAAAGGCCTACCCAGTTTGATGACTGCACTCAAGAAAGGAGGCATTGAAGGAAGGTAATACAGAGTGAAAATAACTTTATTGTAGATGCTTTCCAAAAATAACCCAAATATAATTATAACTCAATCTATTTTTTTCTGTACAGGCTAATGGAATTTGTGCCACCAAACAAAAGGACAGATGAGTATTTCAGATCCGTTTTCGAGAATGCTGATTTGGCCGATATTGTAAAACTTCACAAAGCTCAAGCAAGTCAAGAGGCCAAACGCGATCTTCAAGATTTACTCTTGGACGACCTGGCTGACAACAAACCCATCAAAGATATTGTAAGCGATCTCAAAGAAATGGCTCAACGATGCAATATTCCTGAACACGACATCATTGGACTGGTAATTAAATTAATATATTAAATATTTATACTACTTGAAATGCGGAATATTCTGTGTGGAATATTACAATAGGTAATCTTTACAGATTTGGAATGTAGTGATGGGTCAAGCTGAATGGAACAAAAAGGAAGAGTTAGTCGCCGAACAAGCACTGAAACATTTAAAGATTTACACACCACTGTTTGGCGCATTCGCAAACACTGCCAAATCTGAGCTTGCTCTGATTCTTAAAGTTCAAGAGTTCTGCTATGAGAATATGAACTTCATGAAAGTCTTCCAAAAAATCGTTTTACTCTTCTACAAAAGTATGTATATTTATTCTATTTTTATACCAAAATTTTATGAAACAAGTAATGACATGTAACTTTATGCTATTTGTTACAGCGGACGTAGTTTCAGAAGAAGTGATCTTGAGGTGGTACAAAGATGGGCATTCAGTCAAAGGCAAGATGCTCTTCTTGGACCAAATGAAGAAGTTCATTGAATGGTTGCAAAATGCGGAAGAAGAGTCCGAATCTGGAGAGGACGATGACTAAAAAATTAAAAGTATTGACAGTTTGATTTGTGTAAAACTTAATACTTTTTTCTGGTTTCTTTTTATCATGCAATCCAATAAAAATATTTTCTATATTGAAAAATTATAGTCATCATAAATTTATTTTCTATCATGATAATCGGAAAAAAATCGTTTCTAAGTTACTTGAATTTTGTTTTTTTCATTTGATATTAGTATCATTAGTCTTGTTCATTAACTATTTATTAAAATATAAAATCAAGATGTAATAATATAAAACAAAATGTAAAGTAATAACGACCATGTGATACTTGTTTTAGATTCATTCAAGCAACATTGCCAGGACACAGTAATCCAGTATTCTGTCCAAAAATGACAAAACTAATTTTTGGAAGAAGCTTGATATGAAACCCTCTGTTTTAAGACAACTTATTAAGACTTCTGAAAATGGAACAGAAATAGGACGTACAAAGTTCCGTATTTGAACAAGCACCTGATTTTTTAAAGAAGATTAATAAATAAACTATTGAAATTGCGAATCATTGATGCTGATAGAGGGTACTTACAATGATAGTGTGAAAGATGATTGTAAATTTGCAATGTCTCTGAATTGTATTACGTTAAGAAAAATATTTTGTGTTACGATTTTTATAACTCCACTACAAAGAGTATACAGAATAACGAAGAAAACAAACTATGCCTGTGTGCGTACACTTTTCAGAACCCTTACTTAATTTGTATAATAATTGTATCAGTTTATAAAAATATACTGTCAGGTGATGTTTGATATTCATGGTTATCTCTTATTTAAAGCAGCCAAAACCCTATTTATTTTGGTTTCATAATTGAACGACGCAGTTGATTGTACAAGTTTGTTTATTTACAATTAATTTACAAATTTTGTACTTTATTTCGATTTGTGTTTGCCTTTAAACTGCTTTGTTTCTGCTACATTCTGTGTTTTAATGACAGTTTTTCCATTCATGTAAGGCATCAATTGTTCTGGTACTGCAATGTTACCATCTTCTAGCTGATGGGTTTCACAAATAGCAATAAGCATACGAGGTACTGCACATGCAGTTCCATTTAAAGTGTGTGAATGCAAAATTTGTTCATTCTTATCTTGATATTTAATATTCAGTCTGCGGGCTTGATAATCAGTACAATTGCTACAACTAGAAAGTTCTCCAAACTGTTTCCTACCTGGCATCCAAGCTTCAATGTCAATTTTTCTATAAAAAAGTGATAGTTGGTTAACCAAATTTTTTGTAACAAATATCTAACAATACCTTCAATGAAGATAAAGAAATTTAAAAGAGTACCTATAAGCTGGTGATCCTAATTCATTTGGAGGCATATCCAATACTTTATAATGTAATCCTAATTGGCCAAAGAGCTTTTCTTGAATCTCCACAACTTCATCCATAATCTGTACAGATTCATTTTGCTTAGAGCAAATGAACATTTCAACTTTAGTAAATTGATGGACCCTTAAATAGAGAAAACATATCAACAGGTCGTACCATAAATAGTGCTCAATCAAAGACCCAAACAAGTTCTTACCTATAAATACCTCTTTCTTCAGCTAAATTAGAAACTTCTGCTCTGTAACACCTACTTACTGCAGCAAGTTTCAATGGTAACTCATTTTCATGTAAAACTTGATTTGATAACTTGTAAGCTAGTGCCATTTCTGCAGTTCCAGAGAGACTCAAGTCATCTCCATAATATGGCTCAACTTCATAAACAAGTCTCCGTTCCCCATCACTAATCAATCCACATCTCTCAATTACTTGTGAGGGCAATATATCAGGCACGGAGACCAACTTAAAATTATGTTTCAACAGTTCTTTTAAAGTATAAGCAACGAGAGCTTGTTCTAGCTCAGCCAAGTCACCAAAAAGAATGTAACTTCGGGATCCAGTTACTGGTCCCAAGCGATCAGTTCTTAACAATTTCAATTTGGCTGCCAGTTGTGAGAATTCTTGTGGTTCAAAATTATACTTTGGTAGGTCTCCTTGTACCCTGAGAATGCATGGTTTGTCAACTGCATATTCAAGTACATTAGGGTCTGTCAAATTGGGGATTCTGCTCAATTCTTTGATTAATTCCTCTTGAGAACGCAAACTTTGATGCAACTCGAGCACTTTGTCTATGTTCCCTGAGCTTTTCCTTTTGGAAATATTCTTGGCAATCAGGTCTCGGTTTGATGGATTACAAAGAAATTCCACATTGTATTCTGGTTTTGGTAAATGAATCTCTGTTTCCAGAATTGGCATGACTTTCTTTTCCAGCTGATAGAAGTAAAATCAATCATTAGTCAGTTATAATAAATATTTAAATCATTCTTTTTTAGTCAACAATATAAAAATATGTAATAAACACATACTGCATCTTGAGTGTAAAACCTCTTAGAATTTAAAATTCTCAAAAGTTGTCTGCTGGCTCTCCTCATTATGGACTTGTGCTTGTGTATGTGCAGCTCATTTAAGAGAGTAGAGGGTTCACTTTCACCTCTTGTACATCTCAATGCACCTGTCAATAAATATATCAACTTATGTTAGAAAAATTGTAATGTTGCACAGAGACTGCAATCGGGCAGACAGCAATGCAACATGCAACTGCACGAGCTATCACCTCAAAGCTCGCATGCGTGAACTGAGACCGGGAAGTGGGGGGTGTTCGTCAATATGGCGCTGATAAAACGCGATTTAATGGAATATTTTAATTTGAGTGATAGAGTTGCAATAATACAATATACATTTTTTCGTGTGAGTTGCGTTAAAAATTTATTTAGTTAAAATATTTTTTAACAATCGAACATTAATGTTGGATTTTGAATTTTTTGACTTTCCCGCCATTCGAAAATATTCAAATTACGCACATAATGACGGACAAATGCTGTCGATTTTGGTATGCGACAGTCATTATAGTTAACAGGTTATAGTTATTTATCAGAGCATGTTCAAATTCAAAGAATCACAAAAATATTAAGTTTTAGTGCGAGAAAAAACAGAATCTCTGTCTATAGTCGGGGAGTCAGGGGAATAGTTTTGGAAGTTTATGCAACCTGCAATTTTATTGTTGGAATCGGTAGTTAACAACATACTGATTATAACCTTTAAGTCTCTAATATGAAGCAGGTCGGGAAGGTCATTATTATTGCAAAATAAGTTCGAAAAATGAATATTTTTCAGTTTTTCGTGAATAGCTTTGGTGTTATTGGTTTTAGGAAAAAAAAGTAATCAGATGAAAGTTGTTCAGAATTAAATTCTCTACATGGAGAGTGCGGTTCAAAATAAAATTTTTTGTTTTTTCAATTGCAAAATCGTTAAAAATGCCAAAAAACTGAAACATATGATTCCAAGGATTTTTTCCTATCTGAAAATGGCGGCCTATTGCAAAATTATTTGTCCAAAAACTTCGAGTAGCTGCGAATTTTGCGCCGTTTTATGAAAATTAATGAAACCAATTGGAATTGGTAGCTATAGCGATATTCTTATTAAATGCTAGAAAGGAATTTTCTCCAAATTAATATTTAACAACATTTTTATCAACAAATGCCCGTTGCTAGGTGCGTATTTCAACGAGTTTTTAATTTTGAGAATCGTGACTAATTGCATTGTAATGTACGTAAAAAAACATGAATTTAAAAAAAAAATCATTACAATCGGAGCAACAGAACCCAAGATCCTTAATTTTCAGTTATTGAACGATTACGTCGAAACTATTCGGTCGATTTACTTGAAATTTGGCACAGCGATAGCTGAAGTAATACTTTACTACAGGATTTTTTTTCCGAAGGTTGTAGGTGGCTCAGCTCAGCTCAAACAAGCAATGAAAAAAGCAAAAATTTCGCGAAAAATTGAAGAATGTAATACAAAACGCGAGTTTCCAGCGTTTCCATGGCACCTACGTAATTGTAATTGGCATAATCGAAATGTTGAGAAAAAAATATGCAGATACAAAAAAAAATTCATTTTCGTACGACCTTTTGTTGCCGTTAAAATAAATTTGCAAGTATACTCGAACTATTAGCGCCGCGCTGGCCGAGCTACCCCCACCACCACGCCGCGCGCGAAATTTTTGCTTTTTTCATTGCTTGTTTGAGCTGAGCTAAGCCATCTACAACCTTTGAAAAAAAATCCTGTAGTAAAGTATTACTTCAGCTATCACTGTGCCAAATTTCAAGTAAATCGACCGAATAGTTTCGACGCAATCGTTCAATAACTGAAAATTAAGGATCTCGGGTTCTGTTGCTCCGATTGTAATGATTTTTTTTTAAATTCATGTTTTTTTACGTACATTACAATGCAATTAGTCACGATTCTCAATATTAAATACTCATCGCTGAAATACGCACCTAGCAACGGGCATTTGTTGATAAAAATGTTGTTAAATATTAATTTGGAGAAAATTCCTTTGTAGCATTTAATAAGAATATCATTAGCTACCGATTCCAATTAGTTTCATTAATTTTCATGAAACGGCGATAAATCCGTAGCTTTTCGAAGTTTTTGGACAAATAATTTTGCAATAGGCCGCCATTTTCAGATAGGAAAAAATCCTTGGTATCATATGTCCTACTAACCAAAAGACATCTTCCAGTGCAGTTTCAATAACGATTAAGCATTTTTTGTACTTGCTTTGTCGATATGTGCATTTTTCAGTTTTTTTTTTTGCATTTTTAACGATGTTGCAATTGAAAAAACAAAAAATGTTATTTTTAACCGCACTATCCTTGTAGAGAATTTAATTCTGAACAACTTTCATCTGATTACTTTTTTTTCCTAAAACCAATAGCACCAACGCTATTCATGAAAAACTGAAAAAAATGCATTTTTCGAACTTATTTTGCAATAATAATGACCTTCCCGACCTGCTTCATATTAGAGACTTAAAGGTTATAATCAGTATGTTGTTAACTACCGATTCCAACAATAAAATTGCAGGTGGCATGAACTTCCAAAAACTGGATTTTTTGATGCCCTGACTCCCCGACTACTAGCAAACTCATTCTTCCGCTTTTACCTTCAGAAATAGGTAAAAATGAATTTCTTCGAAATACAACAGGAGACTCGGAACTTCTTTTATCAAGCTATCATTTTCTCAAAGGCCAAAAATCGGCTGCATATAGCCCGATCTCGACGAGCGTGATCTCGACCCTGATTTGAGCTTGTAGTTTGTAAGTCCGCGCGGAGACATTATAATTCGTCTATATATAGACTTCGTATCTCTCTATACCCAAAAGGTTATATTCGCTGGGTGCAGCTAGAGAGAGGTTGTGGCTGGCGCTGATGTCATTTTAACACGTATTCATATATGGAAAGTGGGCAGAGAAATGCCTGTGGCGTCCGTTCGTACTATTTTGTCTCCGTAAGATTTAAGGGGATGTCGGAGCCAACGTGACCAATTGTGACCTCCACCTCGAATCGTAGTTTATACATTGTTTGCTTGCAATATTCTTCATACCATCAAAACTCGAATTGATAATTGTTTGTTATTATGTAGGTTATCGCGGAACACAAAGTTTTTGTTGATTTAATCAGTGCAAAATTTTATTTTAATCATTAATGTATACGTAAGTGACGGTCATCTTATTGATATCGCCGTCTTCACTTCGCGTCGTAGTTTTCGTTATTTGCAAAAATTATGCATAATTATGCAAAAATAAGACTTAGCTAACATAGATAATTATAATAGCGACTGCGGAACACTGCATTTTCATGTTATAAACACGTGTAATAATGTATTATTTAGGTTCTAAACAATTTTTGAGGTTAGGTAACACTTGAACCAATTAGCATGGCTCCGACACTCCCTTAATATAGGTTGCAGAAAATGAGGGCGCTACCGTCTACGTACCTAGCCAATAACGACCAATAGAATCTGCCTTAGCAGAGAGGGGGAGGTTAGCGTTGACGGTAGCGATGAGGAAAGCGTCATTTCTTCAGCTTCACGACATTCATGCGGTAGCTTCACCCGAACGCAGACGCGCCGGACGCCATTAAAAGTTTCACATCAAAAGTCAATAAGTTACTGTTTAGGTTAAGGTATTATTTATCAGTTTTAGTTTATAACTTTAACGAAACTTGTCGGCAGAGAACTGATATAATTTTCTCAGGACCTTTATATTTCTGTTTGCTCCTTGCACAATTAGCTATCGTCGCTTCTTTGGCTTATCAAGCTTTAAGAAATATTTTTGTACATTTTCGTGCATAAGCTAATACGTTTATGCAAACCTTAACGGAAAACACGTGTGTAAAATAGGCAGCGTTATAATCATGTCGAATCCGGACGAGATCTCGGACGAGATCTTGAACGAGACCTTGGACGACGCTTCGGATGAAACCTCAGACGAGACCTCGGATGACACTTCGGACGAAACCTCGGACGAGACCTCGGATGACGAGACTGCAATTGAAAACAAGCAATACTATGATCAACTGCTATATAAATCACTCACCAAGATCTTCCGCGAACTGTCACTCACAAACGCCGAGCTCAAAGAATTCCTTAACACTCGAGCTGGGGATTCTGCCATAAAGCTGATCCTGAAGCGGGAACCTGCCATCCAGCCAATCTTTGAGACAGCAGCATTCGCCGGGGATTACCCGCTCCTTTTATGCACGGTGCGCGGCTGTTACCTGGATTCAGCCGAGTTGCTCGTGCGCTCCGGTTACGACGTCAACCGAATGAACTTCATCACAAGAATTCCTGATCCTTGTTTCGCAGACTGCGGATATTCAATTCTACGCCTCCTGATTCGAATAACTACACTGCTAGATCATAATAGCTACTATCCCTTCTCGAAGTTCGAACGACTCATCCATCTTATAATTGACCACACCACTGACTTGCAAGCACGGGACAACATATTCGGAGACACTGTCCTGCACTTCGCGGCGTGTATCGGTTCGGTTCGGCTGAACGAAATATTTCTCGAAAGAGGTATCGACGTCAATATCGCCAACAATAAAGGTACAACACCACTGCATAAGGCAGTCTACAACAGCAAAGCTGATGAAATCATACCTTTGTTGATGAAATGCGGAGCAGATGTTACCGCTAAAAATAATTTAGGCCAGAACATCTTGCATTTGATAGCAGAGTTTCCTGTGGAACACGTCGACATAGCTAAAATTTTAATCGAGAAGGGCGCCTCAATTCATGATAGGATAATAGACAATGGATACCAGCCAATACACATTGCTGCCTGGATGGGAAAGAATGAACTGGTAAGTAAAAATCTCTTACGAAATTCAATGATAAAATTTGTTAAAATTTGATTAATCATAAGTAACACTTTATAAACTTGGTTTGAAAACAATATACTGCTATTCTGATGTACCTAGCTATATAAACGCTCGTTTTTTCTAGGTGAAGCTTTTTTTGGACCACGGCGCTGACGTGAATGCGCTATCAAACAATGATGAATCTCCACTGTACTGCACCGCAGGATTTGCATACTCGCAAGTGCTGGACACTTTGATCAAACGCGGCGCGAACGTTAATTTGAGGACAATTGAAGGTCACACAGCGCTACACAAGGCATGCTATTACGCTAAGGAAAATATCGATATACTGCTATCCGCTGGCGCGGATGAATCCATCCGGAACAACCATGGATTAACGCCTTTTGCTTACATCCAGCCACAAGATAGGCGGATAGACCGGATCACTACAAGGCATGGTGCTTGATTTTGCGGTGTTAGCCCTGTTCATCGCAGTGTCGAACAGTTTTTTGCATACTTTCTTATGCAGAATTTTTCTACAGACTTTTTTTTACTGAATTTCTGAACTTAAGTGAAAGCGAACTTATAAGATTTAGATACTAAGAGTGTAAAATACATGAGATTGGCATACAGAAATAAATGTCGATTGATACCAACTATATCTAGAATTGATAAGGTAGCTCTAAGATTATAATATTGGATAGTATGAATTAATAACTGTAAAGGTGGTTAATTTACTTATCAAAAAACTTCAAATTTGGTATAAATAAAAGATTACTTCAGAAATAAATTGAATCATTTTATATTTTGCTTATTTTTTCTACGACTAACATAAGAAAAACATCGACCTAACACGCCAGAAGTTTTTTATTTCAATATTTGAATTTCGCGCTTCTGCAGTATAGCGGCAGTAGCAGTACTACCAACATTTTTAATAAAGCAGGCGCACCAACGCCACCAACTGTAGGTTTGCTGCACGCATTTTCTGAATCTGAAGCTAAACGATCTACAAAACATACTTGTCGAAATCCGGAAAATATGAAGGAATCCGATCTATTTTTCTTCACGAGAAAAATGCACAAGAAGGTTAACTATTTCAACATTGATTTACATTCGGTATTTTCGTTTACTTTAATATTTTTCATAGAAAAAATAAGTTTGCAATGCACGCTGTTCTTTCATACTTGACGATCAAGTTTTTCCCCCAAACGAAACAAAATGCTTTATTTATTAAAGAATACTTGATTCTAATTGTTTATTATTCTTTACAGGAATCCATAATGGCCGAGACTACTACTAGCGAATTCGTTAAATGGATTTACACGGATACTTGATGAAAATTATATCAATATCAACACAAGCTGAATAATGCATAACCTAAGCAGAAAATCATTTTTGCTACAAGTTGAATCCGGCAATTATATGATTTTTGCAAGAAATGAGGTTCAATCCAGAAGTAAACCAAGTTCATGAAGGTTAGTTTCTGTTGATGTTTGTTTAATTTAATACTATTTGATAGCTTCTCTGTAGAGAAATATATATTTTATATGATGTTCGAATTTCTTCACCTGAGAACAATAAAATTATAATAATTTATTGTTCAAAAGATGACACTTGACTCTGATAAACATTCAATTTAGCATAAATTGTTTTCGATGCATCTATCTTGGAAATAACAAAAGATTAATTTTTTTCAGACTACGTTTAGGCAGAACCTTACACACCGATGTCTGAAGCAGCTGATGGAAACAAGCATTTTGCTATGCAACAATAATTATGAACAGGTTAGTTTACAAACAATATTTTCTATTTTGTAATTTTAAAAAAAGAATCAACATGATGCTAGAATTTCTTCACCTGAGGGCAATAAAGTAAACTACTTTGTTGTTCAACGGATGACTCTTGACTCTGATGAAATATCATAATCAATATATTTTTTGTTTTTATGTGTATTATTATTGATCTAATATAAGACAAAAATTTATGTTTACAGATGCTCCACCTCCAAGAGAAACCTGCCAATTATCTACCAGAAAAATGATGATTTAAAACAACAATTTTGATTTGTATTTGTCAAAATAATACAAAATGAATAAATGAAAGTTAATTAAAAATAAAACCCCAAGTTTTTAATTTGCCCTTTGTACAGATTTTAATTCTTCTACCAAAATCTGAATAAATAAATAAAACAAAGTTAAAAGCTACTGCACTTTTTTCTGTTTATAAAATTTAAATATTCAAAAAATTAAGTACAAAAAGTCTTTATTTTCATTAAATTTTTCTTCACGATTCAAATGACGTCACGCCAACCAAACTGCAGTCACCGGTGACCGGTCGGCAACAGCACAGTCGCGCGACGCGAAAGAAGAGCGAGACGGCGCATAATTTTAGGGTTATAGAAAAGGACAGCCGCATACATAGCTATATCACAGAGCCACAAGCCACAGGGTGTACTTGAAATTCCAGGGAGAGGATGTTTTAGTCTCGCGTCCGCAAGTCCCATCGAAGAGACCGCCCGACTAATTTTAGAGGACGGACGGTCTCAAATATGTAGCGTTCTGGACTCAGATTTAATCCAGGGGACGAGTGTCTAGTGTTTAAAGCCGTACAAAGGATTCCGGCGTGTTTTCCGACGCTGATCATAGTGAAAAACCGCTGCTTATACGATGTGAGATCCAGAGTCTGGGGAGAGTCGCCTTCTTCCTTCTGCGGCCGTGAGTACCTGCTGTATTCTCTCTTTTGACGAAGTAAAGTAAATAGAGATATCTCGGAGTACGGGGTTTTTATGGAGGGTAGGTGCATGCGATTGCCACTGGAATATTTGTGTATAAACGGAGTCAATGACCCACGGCAATAATGTGCTACTTGTGGCTCCGGGATAAAAAAAAAGTCTCGCGGTTAGGTCGCGCTTTCGGCTGTTGTGGGTGGAGGTTCGGGGACACTTGCTGTGATTTGTTGCACATGCGAGAGGCAAGTGTAAACAAACGTTGCGCGCACCTATATCTGTCAACAAATGTATGTTTATACGGGCTACTCTACTGTGGGGGAGTTTGGAATAGCTCTTTTGGGATTCTTCTGTAGATAGTGATGTTCTTTGTTTTACATCTGGTGTAGATGTAATGATTAATTGATGAAAAAAAAAGAAGAAAAAAAATAGTTTCTTAGCCTTATTTAGTGTGATAATTGTCAATTTTTTTTAGACAGTGAACACTTAAGTATCATAAGTGCATACAACATAAATTTTTATTTACAGGTACAGGGCCTTCCTTTAATTCCCAAATACATAATCATTAGTTGATTATTATTGCAAGATGTATAAGATACTTTTGATCTTAATTCTTGCACAATGTTTCCTATTTGCCTCCATGTGTCCATCTCGATGCAACTGCAGACACATCAAACCACAAGCAGAATGGTTACGTGTGGTTTGCAAAGACAACTTGGAAGACATAAATGAGGTCGACTTTGATCAAGTTAGCGTTGAGATGATCCATTTGTAAGTTCCTATTTTTTTTTCTGATGTATTTTTATTGAACCTGGACTAAAAAATTAATTTATTTCACAAGGGATCTGAGTAAGAACGATATATCAATCATAAGAGTTGACACTTTCAAGAACTTATCCAATTTGAAACGTTTAAATCTTTCTGCCAACAAAATAACACTACTGGATGAAGGAGTCTTTGATGGTTTAGCAAATTTGGAGCGATTGTAAGTGGTCTTACTTTTGTATTTATGACAATTCATTTCATAACACTTATATAAAAGATCTATTGAATAATATAATTTTTTACACATACCATTTAAATGATACTATATTTATTATGTTTCAGGGACTTGAGTAAAAACTTAA
>CM053169.1:11324356-11598503 GCA_012977825.3 Pteromalus puparum
TTTCATCTATCGACTCTCATGCTTTCAAGAGACTGTCAATGTTAAAAAGACTGTAAGTATCAACACTCAATCATTTTTTCAATAATTCTAATTATAAAAATAATTTTACATGACACCTACAACACTTTGCATTTTTCTGCTATATTCTTTGCTTTTTGCAAATGGTTTTTCCAGAAACTTATCAAATAATGCAATAAGTACATTAGAAACAACGGTATTTCATGGTTTATTGGCTTTAGAGCGTTTGTAAGTTTTCATTACAAGTTTTGTTGTTTAATTAGTGCTTTTGTTGTTTAGTTATGTTTTTTGTATTGTATAAAGTCTATTCTCTGTTTTTACTTTATAATTTTTTATATGTTTAGTCAATAGTATTCATTATTACTGATGTATAACACGTGAAGGCAAAATAAGTAGAAAATGCACTGTTTAGTTTTCTTGTTTGTATGAAAATTGTGTAAAACTAATGAAACTCATTATTTAAGGAAATTAAATGGAAACAAATTAGTTACATTGAAAGAAGGCACTTTTCATGGATTACCATCTTTGAGGCAACTGTAAGTTCAAATATCTGTGGACTGTATGAAACAATTGCTCTGATATTTTTCATTGATTGATTATTTTTTCAGAGACGTTTCTGGTAATCCGTGGAATTGCGATTGCAATCTATTCTGGTTCAGTTATTGGATAATAACAAATGCAATAAAATTAAGGTAATTGATACATATTTCAATTATGTGATAAGAAAATAGAATTAATTATTTAATAGAAAACTTATTGACATTTTTTCTATCTTATTTTAGTCCTTCACCAGAATGTGATTTACCATTAAATTTGAAAGGAAAACAAGTAAAGAAGTTAAAGACATTGAAAGAATATGAATGCAAATGGACAACTCCAGCTATTGAAATAGTGCCTGATCAAAATCAAGTCGTTTTTGCTGGTGATACTATAACTCTGAAGTGTCGTGCACCCAGTATTACCAATGACAAATTTGCTAGATTAAACTGGTTATGGAACTCTAATATCACTACTGATGTATTAGATTTAGGTTTATATGATAATCCACAAAATAGCTTCAGTGATGTAAAGATTGAAAATAGATACCTGGATGACAGTGGTATTGTTGCAAGGTAAATTCTTTTTTTTAAACAGATTGGAAAAGTTAAAATAGCATCAAACATACAATATTTAAAGTTATTAATAAATTAATATGAATATTTTTTTGCAGTTCACTCAGTATTGATCCAGTGAAAGAAGAGCATAATGGACAATGGAACTGTTTTCTAGTCTCAGCTTATGGAAACATATCACGGGCTATAAATGTTATTGTTATATCTAATAGTACTCAGTACTGTCCATTAGCAGGTAAATGTTTATCATTATTCAAATAATTATTAAGATTTGAGTAAAGTAAAACTTAATTTTGAAAACTTTATGAAAAATTATTTTAGACTAAGTAAAAATATGAACATTTTCAGTAACAAGAAGTAACAAAGGAATGTATGCTTGGCCTCGGACTGTAATAGGATGGAAAGTAGAATTACCATGCGAAGGGAATAGTTTGCCTGTTGGTTCATTTCAACTTCCTCCACGAGCTTCCTATGAGTGCAATAGCACTGGTCAATGGGAGAACTTGGACACGGAATCGTGTCCGTACATATCTGCCACAACGAAAATACTCGAATCATTTTCTACTGTAAATTTATCATTAACGAAACTCTCACTTCCAAAAGGCTCGCTATTAGAGACCATCAAGAAACTAAAAAATATCACTGGTGAGGGGGCTTCCTTGACTGATCCTGTGGAAGTCAACTTCGTAACGCAAATACTCGAAAATTATGCTAGTTACTTGGTTGAGGAGAAGGAACTAGGAAGTATGCTTATTGACGTAGTGAATATTCTTCTAAATTTGCCCAAATCAATGTTAAAAGCTGCAGAGATCCATTATGGAGCCTGCACAAGACTGCTGAGAACCATCGAACACATAGTTAAGGTCACGCCGTCCAATCAACTCATACAGCTGCATAAAACGAACATGGCTCTAGAGGAGTATCTGGTGAAGGCTGACAGTTTTGCTGGTTTGACGTGTACATGGTACAGTACTACAGAGAATTTATATATAAAACTTCTTCATTGCTCCATGAGCAACAAAACAGCGATATTCAATCCCAGTGCTGGAGAAACGCAACTCGAGGCTTCCATACAGCTGCCTGCCTCACTGTTTAGAAACGTTAAAAACAGCGCAGGTTCCCATCAATTAATGGTGTCGATGTATTCGGACAATAAATTGTTTCCTAAAATCAAAGACGACGACAATACTGATGTCACGACAAGTATTGCTGGCAGCAAATTAAGTGAGTATATACTTATCAAAACTACAAAAAGTTCAATGATTATTCAACTACAAATTTAATTTAAAAATTTTAGTTGGGCAGACTGTTGCAAATCTTACGGAACCCGTGTACGTAATGTTGAGAACTCCGCTAATTCATCACGCAAGTAGTAAACCTGTGCCAGTAGTTTGGGACCCATCCTTGAATAATCAGACTGGAGGCTGGACCAGTGATGGCTGCCACTTGTTGTCGAACTATATTAATAATTTGATAATATTCCACTGTGATAGGCTGGGTTATTACGGACTTTTACAAGATAAATCTTTTCTTGACATCGATGGCAAGACGTATGTATATCAAATTTACAATTACAAATCGATAATATTGATTCAAAGCATTAAATTAACGATAATAACGTTTGCTTTGTTAACAGTTTGGTTGGTGCCAAATTTAAATACTCTAATCCTGCGATATACGTGGGAAGTTTTATACTACTGGTGTGCCTGATTTGTACCACAGTTACGTACGTCTGTTGCTATGCATCGATAGCGATGCCAAAAAAAGCGAAGCATTGCGTTGTTAACACGTGGGTTGCTATTGCTCTCCTCTGCTTCCTGTATAGTTCCGGCATACAGCAAACGGAAAACATTGAAATTTGTCAAGGAGTCGGCATATGTTTGCACTATTTATCGCTATGCTGCCTCTTCTGGATGACTGTTTCAGCGAGGTATGAATGCAAAAGTTTATTGATAAAACTTTAATCATAATTTAAAATTCTGAATGATTACTTGGAAACTAACGCTTTTAATCTTCACAGCAATATGTATAAGCGTCTATCCAAATCGACAATGGACCCAATAACGGATGACGACGAGCTGCGCGAAGAACCGATTCGCAAACCGCTGCTTGGACTGTACCTGGTGGGCTGGGGCATTGCCTTGATAATATGCGGCATTTCCGGAGCCATTAACATGCGGGAATATGCCGGTTACTCGCATTGCTTCCTTAGCTCAGCGCCATCGCTTGCTGCCCTTTTTGTACCTGCTGCCATACTACTTGTCTACCTAACAATTTTGCACATGCTCATACGTTGTACTATTAGAAATGTTGATCTCAATGGACAGTTGTCAGAAGGCACACAGGCAACGGAGAACGTTGATTTGGAATTGTTGGAGCCTAATCCGAACCCAGGCTCTGACAGAGTCAGTTTACACAGCTCACAGACTGTTTCCTCCGAGGTTGAGGATCAAGAACATTCACAGGTGAGATAGCATACTTTATTTTCAAGGCAAAATTTTAGCTGATGATTTGGGATTCAAAAATTGAAGATTTTGTGGATCCAGAAAGTAACATGTTTTTTCATTTATAGATGACTCAATTGAAAGGACTCATCGTTGTAATGATACTTTATCTAATAGCCTGGCTTTGTGCAGCAATGACCACAGCGAATCTATTTAACATTCCGTACAAAGAAACTATTTTCGCGGTTCTCTATGCCCTGTCGGCCAGTTCGTTGGGTATGTTCATTCTGCTGTTTTACGGTATAGCTAGAAGCGACGTCAGAGCTCAGTGGCTAAGGATGAGATGCTGGCTCAAACAGAAGAAGAACAGATGCTGCAGAACCAGAAACGTATCCGATGCTAATCCGGCTATTCCTACGCAGCCACTCGTGCCATTAACAGGTGATTATATTTTCTAAATTATTTGCTAGGAATCAGTAGAAATGAATCTTTTTTAAATTGTAATTCCACGTCTGTATCAGCTCCACCGCCAATGTCAAACTCTCAAGCTACCCAAGTGACTTCCGATACAAACTCTCTGGGATCGTCTCGACACACGCACAAGTCTCATAGCAGCTGCAATACGTCAAAGCTGACATCAAACGTCGATCCGTCAACTCGGGTACATGTAAAGCCCAATCTCCTGATGCTACATCGCCAGCAGTATCGTTCCAACAATTCGGTTACGACCTTCAACACTGAGTCAGCGCCTGCTTCAGTGGAAATGTTCTATAACCCACATCAGAGTGGCGTTGCTCGCAAGTTCTTCAAGAAACAGCGACGTAACATGACGAAGAATAGCAATTTAGGTCCGAGAAAACAGGGCGATGGAGGTGCGACCAGCGACAACGGCAGCTGTGTTAGCATTCCCAGACGCGCAGTTAAGTTAGACAACGATATCGAGAGGAGTATATTGGGTAGCAGTTCTAAAGTTAATAATACGAATATACACGTAGAGATGAATCCGGTGAACGATGCGAAGAACGTGAATATACTGTCAGACAGTGGGGGTAGTGTTTCGGAGGATAGGAATCTTGCGCTTAGATACGTTATTGGACAGGAGAGTCTGGGAAAGAACACGAGGAAGGTCAACAATGAGCCCTCGATGACTCCAACTGGTGAGTTTCCATTTCAATGGTACGATGTATCTTACATGAAGAATACACTTGATAGTCTTTTTTATATTTACTATTTAATTGCAGTTATGAACCGTCGTAAATACCAACCCATGATGAACCATGCGACGTGCACGAGTCCCTATGAATCGGACGCAACCGAATCGAAAATCGAAGAGGAAAAGCAAATGCGAAATGTCTCACAACAGTGTAGTCTCGAGTGCAGCTCGGAGATGGAGTCGATGACACAGATAGCAAGCGAACGCAGCGAGCACAACCTATCGGACATCAGCGAGATGGCGTTATCCAGGTCCACAGATGGTATTGCTGGTAGGAGATCCAGCGTCGATGAGACTATCTCAATGGAGAGAGATCAAAGAATCGCCAGGCATAGGTATGGTGCAAGATGAGTTATACTAATTTTAAAAGAAAAACACCAAGTCTAATAAAAATACAATTTTCTTTTAAAAGGTCCTACGACATGTGCAATCATCACTCTGGCAGTTTGAGTTCTTTACCCCTGGCCGACAGGTCAATCGCTTCGTCGCGTAACAAGAGCAGCTACCGTAGTTCCTTAAATGACGCGACGAGCTTAGAGAGTTCGCGGGCAGCTGATGATTTCGATCGCATCCTCCTAGGCCCTGGATTCATCAACGGTTCCGAGAGGCGACAGCAAGAACTTCCATTACCTTTCCCTACAGCCTCTGTAGCACCAGCTACCTCTGAGACTAAAGTCACTTCAGAGGAGGACGAGGACTTGGAGGAAGACAACGTAGCAAATGCTATAATCCCCCTCGTAGAGGATGAAGCTACATTAATGGGTGAGTCTCTGCAACTTTACGACTTTGGTCAGAGAGAAGAAAGGGAGGGACATCACCACCATCATCATCATCACAAACAGCATCAAGGCAATGGCAAAGAGTGTAGTCGAGAGGTGAGAGATGACGCAGCTGCTGGGGGTCGGTATCCCAGCGACGAAGATGACGACGTGTCAGAGCAACCTGATAGGATGAACGTTAAGAAAGAGACAAGTGTTTGAGATATTCTTGCGTTCCACCATCACGACCACATCTCAAACATTATTATGGCATGTCGAAGTCGATGTCATCCAATGTCGAGCATGATGTATACGTTTCCGACAGTCAGGAATTTATGCAGTACGGATAATCCATGATAATTTATTCAGAATAAAGATTTTATGTGGCTAAACCACACCGAAAAGTAAAATATTAAATTCCTGCTATAAGCGGCCTGATTACAGTATACCACTGTAAATTAGCTAATAATAACACGGCAATAGAGTATGTTCCAGAAATAAATTTGAACTATTTAAACATGGAACTGTATTCATGACTGGTAATATTTTTTTATATACAATGTTAGATATTTTCGATTATTAAGGTAATATAATCTGGAATAGAATTTTTCGTTTGTAATTTAAAAAAACTAGTAAATTAGAGAATACAGTTCCAAACAACTAGCTGCAGCCATGGCGCAAATGATTTTTTATGGTATGTCGTTTGTAATTAACTTAACCACACAAATAGTAGTTTTTATAAAATATTATTTCTTAATATCAAATCATTGTAGATTAAAAGGCCAGATTTTTCAAGTATTAATTTGGCTACTCCTGGCCAAATCTGGTGATTTACACTAGGTTCTCTTCCTAAATCGTGCCAAGAAGCTTAAACTTTTTACAATCTAGCTTACTGTCAATAAAATGTTATTCGACCTCACAATAGTTTTCCTTGCTAATCACTTTTTAAAATACGTTAAAATTAACAAGGTTTGATCAAATATTCAATCTGTGCCATTATAATATAATGTTTCCAAAGAAATATTTGTATATAAAATTGTTGATTGGTTTAGAGAAATAAAAAAATATTAGGCACTAACAATTTTACTAAATGTGCACATGAACGATTTTAAACATTACTGTTAATCGATAAGATTGAAAAATATGATCATATCATAACTGAATTAATAAAAAAATTTCAGAATACGAATAGTCTTGTAGTTAAAAAAGTATTAACTTTTGAAAAATGAATGTTGTTGTCAAGATAGCCTTGTTAATTTGAGTAAATGTAATTTTAAAGAAGAATTGAAAATCATTTTGGAATTTTCAAAAAATTTCTATTTTAAAAATGCCATTCAAACTCTCGATAAAAGCGCATTGAAAAAGAGGAACGTTATTGGCAGGTCGAATCGTATTATGCTTCGTAAATGTAAAATTGACCAATCGTCATTCTAAATGCTTCGTGACTATTAGCTTTCATTCTACATATCTGTGAGTGAGCTACGATTATAGAAATTTCTAAGACTGTTCAACAACATCCATATGAATAATGAACTCGAGGTCGTGCTGTTGCACGATTGATTTTATCGTACGCGTGTCAGAGTGAGAGAATTTGCATGCTAATGCGAATTTTATCATTTTACGAAATATTTATCTAGTATATAGTTGATAGTTTGAATACTTTTATGGATTTCACATGTGAACCAGGAAATGCTTTATAACTAGCAGTTATAAAGATATTGTACTACGATTGTGACGTTTCAAACGTTGTTTGATAAACATTTGTACAACCATTTTTAGTGTAATTCCTTTGGAATCAATGTATTTACATCATGAACGTACAAAAATATTGCACTTGCTCAAAAATCCAACGAAAAAAGTGATGTTTAATCACTGAGAACAGTTTCATTTATAAACTAATGATATGATCTGCCACAATTACTTTTTAATATTTAATGCGTAACAATTAGAGAACGACGTACAACTTTTTAATAAAGACAATTTTACTACTGTTCTGTAAAATTTTTATAACGCACACTTTACATTACAGTTGAACAGCCTTGAATTGTTGTGTATTTGTAAATATATATAATCAGCGTTATATAAGTATATGTAATAGACAAATTATTATGGAATTGTACAGTATACGTATATATACTTAATTTTATCAAGATTTTATTTTGCGCGCTATAGCGCGCGTGTGTATTTCTCAAATATGGTATTCGGGCATTTTAGATACTCTTCTTTTATTTTGCCAAAACTATTATTTAGCAGCTGCGATTCTTTTACAGGTATCTTTAAAAGACTGATTTTATATTTTTATCGCAAAGTTCTGTCAATGTGGCTTTACTTTACATTCTTAAGCAGCGTTTCAAAAACGCGACAAATCCTACTGTAAATAATTATTAATTGTCAAATAAACTACATGGAAATTTATATCCGATTAATGTTGTGCATTATTTTTCATTATTTGCACATCTATATAATTAACACTTATAAAATTATTTTAAAAACTTTTTTTACAAGTATTTTTACATAATGCTTGAAGTGCAACTGTAAAGTTCTTCACTGTGTTCAATATGTAAAATTTCAGTGATTTCGATGCTACAATCTTTGAAAATTCAATGAGTTAAAAATTTAACGTTCTTAAGTTTGTGTATCATTTAAACATTTAAACGATTATATAATTACATTATAGATATGCACGAAAATTCATTTAATTTAATCCACGAAGTAAGTATATCTTGGTTATAATTCAAGTTAGCATTGTGCTTCGTCTGAAGCGGTAATTGATATATCCAATTGTTTTTAAAATTACAATACATTAGCATTCCTGCGATTTTCCTTACTTTGTTATTATAATTTTCTGTTATTTCACTTGTAGCTGCAGTAAGGTTTTCCTGTAAGTGAAAACACACGTATATAAGGAATCCAGGTATCAGACAAATGATTTTTCAAATACCCGCAGCTTATTTTTATGGCATTAGGTTACGTACATACGTAAAGTAAAAAACATTTTATTATGTTTGATCCATACGTTGCGACTCTGGTGGTTTCTTACTCTAAATTTTAAGCAAAAAAGAAAATACACTGTCACGATATACACGCAACTTGGGAAAATTCTAATTTAAAATGAATTTGTCGATTTTAAAATTTTTTAATATTTTATGTTTTTTAATTATAACCCAAGGGAAAGTAGAAGCCAATAGTTATGCCAATAAAAGTGTGGAAAATGCTAAGATTGTGATTATCGGCGCTGGAGTTTCGGGAATCGCTGCTGCTTCCAAACTATTCGAAAATGGCTTCAAAGAGGTGACAATATTAGAGGCTGAAAATCGTATTGGTGGGAGGATTTTCACTACGAAATTCGGTAAAAATAAAGCACCAAGTATACTACTATTGATACATTAGCATCGAAACAACAAGTATTCAGGTCGTTTTAATTTAAAATTGTATCGTCATTCTAACAACCGACGATAACACCAGGTGATTACGAAGTTGATCTTGGAGCACAATGGGTACATGGAGAAAATGGAAACGCCATCTTTGATTTGGCTTGGCCACTTGATCTTCTTGACAAATCAGATGGACACTCGCAGAACCTGTACTATTTCGATTCAAATGGTACTCGCTTGAACAAGAAACTAGAAGAACAGCTTCGTAATTTTTACTTTGACTACTTATTTGAAGAGAGTGAAACTGGTTTCGAATCCTATGGAGAATACGTGGAAGATGCGTAAGTATACCCGCGGTGTTCGAGTTAAGAAATAAATAATTTTTATTTTTTTACTTACTGCGTACAGTTTCAATCGGAAATTCGGTAGTGTGCCAAAGATATATAAAGATAGGACGAAGTATCTGAATAGCTACGAGTTAAATAGGTTGGTTGAAGAAGGCTCGGACTCTTGGTTTGAAATCTCCGCACAACCAATCGAACTGTATACGGATTATCCTGGAGATCAGAATGTTAATTGGAAAACTCGGGGTTATTCAACTTTGGTCGATTATCTCATAGTAAGCAATCGTATGAAGCTATATTATTAGTTTTAATCGGTTAAATTACATGACTTTCCAAGTTTGCAGAAACGATATCCAAACCGTCAAGAGGAGCTTCCTGTTGTGAAAAATACATTACTGAATTCGGAGGTCGTGAAAATCAACTATTTGAATCGTAACAAAAATTTTCCAATCTTAGTCTCAACGAAAAACAGAAAAACGTATGAAGCTGATCACGTTATTATGACTGCCTCAATTGGAGTATTAAAAGCGAAACATTCGTCTCTCTTTGTTCCACGATTACCAAAACAAATAGCCGAAACTATCAATGTTTGTAATATAACTCTAAACTAAAGCCATACACTTATACGTATTGGTTTTGAAATAGTTTTAAAAAATTAGCATGCAATTTTAGGGCTTCTCGTTTGGCAAAGTAAGTAAAATATATTTACTATTCAAAGAACCGTTTTGGGACCTTGGAGACAAAAAGATTTTGCAGTTTTCCTTTCTTTGGAACAATACTGAGAGGAGATCTATTGAGAATGTAAGTTCCAAAGCCTTATACCATACTTTATGAAGAATTAAGCATAATTTTTTCAATGCAGTGTGAGAAAAAATGGATATTAGGAATGGAAAGTGTGTCGTCCGTCGAACATAAACCAAAATTGTTGGAAATATGGATCGTAGGAAAGTATGCGCGATTAATGGAACGAATCTCTGAAGATAAACTCTTCAAACATACCGTTGAGAACCTTCACAGATTTCTAGGCAAGACTTACAACATCACTCGACCGACAGCGATTTTGCGAACTACATGGTTTTCTAATCCAAATTTTAGAGGAACTTATAGCTATCGAAGTGTAAAAATGCAAAAACAAGGGATCTTATCGAAAAATCTGGAAGAACCGGTATCGCCAAAGAATTTGGTGAGTGAATTCCTTAAAGTTATTAATAGACAAAATAGAATTTTAACATAACTGTAAGTTATACGATACGTTATAATTGTAGAGAATTTTATTTGCCGGAGAGGCTACATCTGTTGAGAGGTATTCAACAGTGGATGGGGCCATGACTTCTGGATGGAAAGCAGCAAATAGACTGATAGATTTTTACAAATATCGACAAAAAACTCCAATAAAGTAATTCTGAAATTTTTACAATAGCTTTTGAACTATACATCAAAAGTTATTGACATACCCTTTTTTGGAAATGCCAAAAGCTGATTAGTATGTAAAAATAAAATATGTGTTATATAATTATTCTAATTGGCTGATTTCATATTTTAAGCAAACACTGATACCAAGCTTTTATCTAATGTACTCGTCAAAAGCCATAGTGAATGTTCTAATGAGTTCATTTTGAGTTTAGTTTTGTTAAACAAGATATTTTTCACTAAATACACATATACCAGGAATGTGCTTGAAATATTTGAATTTTTCTAAACAATGATCAAAGCCAACTGAATTATATCGCTAACGCACTGTCTTCTATTTTTATTTCTGCAGTTTGTAAATTCTTGCAGTTTATTTTCGTATCTGGTTTCTGAAACTTATCTTCAATCGTCGAATATTCTTGAGGAGCATCAGACGCTTTTATAATGGTTCCTTTGAGCATTAAAAAAATTTACGAAAAAAAATTTAATAACCATTTATAATAAACGTATTTGTGTTAGTGATCTTCGCCTGTATTTAGTGATTTTTTCAATATGAAGAAAAATATGCTCATGTTGCATCTAGTTATGTTAATTTCTACGATGACTTGCAATAATTTTGCAATGAGTAGTGACGTTGCTAATTTTACAATAAAGAAGGAACCAAAGATAATTATCGTTGGTGCTGGCTCATCAGGAATAGCAGCGGCGTCAAAACTTTTTGAGAATGGTTTAAAAAATGTGACTATTTTGGAGGCTGAAAGTCGTATAGGTGGTCGTGTATATACCACCCGAATTGGTAAAATTATTATGTTAAATATTTGTTTTTGAAAATATTTTACAATTATCAGTAAAATTTTGTCTCATTAGGTAATTACTCTGTGGATCTTGGCGGTCAATGGGTTAAAGGAGAAGAAGAAAACGCAGTTTTTCAACTAGCACAGCCGCTTGATTTACTTGACAAATCTGATGATTCTGATTACGGATTAGTACAAGAATATATCGATTCACTGGGCATTTCTTTGAGCGAGGAACTAGCAAAAAATATATCTGACTTTTGTTTGAATTATATCTATGAAACAGATTTTTTTAACGGCTCTGTATATGAATCGCTTGGAGAATATGCAGAAAAAATGCAAGTTATTAATCGAACACAATTTTTATTGTAATATCAATATTTATTCGTGTTAAACGCAAAATCATTGTTTGTACAGGTTCGACGAACGGTTCAGTAACGTCCCAGAAGTTTTTCTCGAGAAGAAAAAATACTTGCAACATTTAGAAACATTTACGATAATTTTGTCATCCGCAGATTCTTGGCGAGATGTGTCACTTTTCAATAATGATCGATACAAAATATACTCTGGAGATCACCTCATTAATTGGAAAGATTATGGATATTCAAAAGTTTTTGATTTGTTGACGGTATGTATATACCTATTGCTATTATTCTGACAGTAATTATCATTATAAGAAATATAAGAGGAGAACGTTGATTTGATGTATCATCTACAGAAGCGTTTACCGAATCCTGAAGAGGAGCTACCGGTTTTGAACAATACAATCCTAAACTCTGAGGTTATAAAAATTGATTACTCCAAAAATGATACAGAATATCCTATTACTATAACTACCTTGAGTGGTATCTCTTATGAAGCCGATCACGTTATAGTGACAGTATCGTTGGGGGTTTTGAAAAATCAACATAAAACACTTTTTTCTCCTTTACTGCCTGAATACAAGCAAAAAGCTATAAAGGTAATACAAACACTAACTATATGTTCATATTCTGATATTTATGGTGCATATAAGTGGTCATAGAAATAAATGCTTTCAGGGTCTTGGCTTCGGGAATATAGCGAAAATTTATTTATTGTTTGATGAACCATTTTGGAATCTTGGAAACAGGCGTGTTTTGCATTCAACTTTTGTATGGAATGACGAGCAAAGAAAAGAATTAGAAAATGACGTACGTCAACTTTGAAAATAACCTAACTACAGATTAATTCAAGAATATATATAATTTTGTTTTCAGTCTGAAAAGATGTGGTTATTAGGAATGATTGGCGCAATTACTGTACAGCACAGACCTAAGGTGTTAGAACTATTCGTTGCTGGAAAATATTCGAAAGCCATGGAAGCACTTTCCGAAGATAAAGTATTCAATCATACAGTTGAAAACCTTCATCGGTTTTTGGATAAGAAGTATAATGTCACTACACCAGTTGCTTTCCTACGAACTCAGTGGTTCACTAATCCACATTTCCGTGGGACATATAGCTACCGAAGTGTTGAGACACATCGACAAAGAATTTATGCTGACTTATTAGAAGAGCCTTTGGGCGCACGAAACATGGTACATACATTCTCAAAAGAAATATTAACTTGAAATGTAATCATGTACAATTACGTATATAATTTTTTTTGTTAGACTATTTTATTTGCTGGTGAAGCAACGTCCATGGATAGATTTGCTACAGTGGATGGAGCGATCGTTTCAGGATGGAAAGCAGCAGATAAAATAATAAAACATTATACAAATAAGAACAAAATAGATTAAAAGCATATTATATATCTTTTAGTAAATATAGAAACAAAAGTATATAAAGAGTTTTATTTGCTTTTTAAATTAATTGCTTAAAATGGATGTACTGGTGCCTTTATTTAGGCCATACGAATTATCATCATTTTAAACTTGCTTATGGCTACTGTTGTTTGACTGTCAACTACTAATCAAAATAAATTGTGTACACGAAGCAGTGCAAGATTAGCAATAAAGAGGTCTAGGTCATAAACGTATACTATACCTCGTAAAGAGAGTAAGTGAGCATAAATATGCCAGTACCTACTTTCATTTTTACTATAGAAGATTTTAAATAAAAATATTAAATTAAATAATACAAGTTACTTTCCGCACTGATGGCATAGTTCGTGATTTACGTACAAAAGTAGATAAAACTAAATAATATTATCATCAAAAAGTAGTCACTACATGCAACATTGATAAAATTGTGGAATAACCAGACTTTATATATAAATATACAATCATAATTACTGCAGGTTTTTTCCCTTCCAGTAAATAAGTTCAAGTCATCACGTAGAATAAATTTATAAACCATCGATAAATTTACAGATAAATTATATTTAGAATAAATTCAAAACATTTCAAACGACCTTAACAATTATTGACCTCTGAACGTGCTATCAGACTAAAAATCTCACACATTACATTAGACAAGCGACAAGACCATTCATGCTTTGATACATGTGTATCACGTCATGAATAGCGTTTCTTTCAGCCTCTGCATCTGGAGACGAATCAACTTGAAATTGCGACGATGATGACGAGTCACAAGGTGAGGGCAGCAGACGGTTCTTTCTACTAAAATCTAGCTGACACGTGCAAGCGTCCAGATGCCTATAGACTCCTTCCGCGTAACAGAAGTCGTTTGTCTTTTATCGCGGGTGCATCTAGGGTGAAGGCGTATAACATATAGATTTATTAATGTACAACGAAAAATCCTTTACGTATGTGATCAGGCGATTGTGCAATGTGATTTTTGGGTAATATACTCGTTGCTTTATTTCACTGCTAAGTAGATACGATTGCGCGTGACTCATTGTTTTCATGGGCTAGATGAAGTGGAAATTTTATTCACCTTAATTTATGAAATCAGTGTTAATTTAAAACGCTACCGACAGAACGAAAGCCGACAGTCATGTGTGTGTCCGGTATCGTTCAAATTTTTTAAAAAATTCACGATAATTGACGCAAACGATAACATCGCCTAGAGAGTTACAAAACTGCGTGCGATAAAGCGCGTATCTATATCTATAGTTATTCAATTTAAGCGCAAAAAGCAAGACTAATCAAACGATGTCCGAATTAATCTGAGCAAGCATAATAACAACGATAAATTCCTTGTTTGTATTTCAGGGTCCGACGAGAGACTTAACATGCCCATAGGCACATCGACACGCAACTATTGTACACGCCGCTATCCAGTATTTATTTAGCCATGGAGGACATTAAAAGGGTTTTAAAAATCTCTTTCTTATTTTGCTTGGTGCTCACGAGTAATCTCAAAATGTGCGCCTGCGAAAGCAACGACACTGAGGTCGTCGCGAACAAAACTGAGACGATTACGCATCCGAGGATTGTGATAGTTGGTGCTGGACCTTCAGGAATTGCGGCAGCAGCTAAGCTACTTGAAAACGGTTTTAAAAATGTGACGATTTTGGAGGCAGAGGATAGGATCGGTGGACGGGTGTATACGTCTAAGATAGGTATGTTGCATCGTAATATTTATGCATGAGAATAATTCGTAAGAAAGTTTGCAATAGATTTTTGTTTTATTTTGTTCAGGTGATAACTCTGTTGATCTCGGCGGTCAATGGGTGCACGGCACCGAAGGAAATGTAGTCTACGAATTGGCTAATCCTCTCGGTGTACTCGATGTTTCGGACAAGCCGAATTTCGGCCTCGAGCAGGAATATCTAGATTCACTTGGAAATCACTTGGACGAGGCAGTAACGAAAAACGTTAGTGACTTTTACTTCAAGTACGCGGAAAATTGGGGTGTTGATACCAACATGACTACGGACTCACTTGGCGAACACATAGAAAAAATGTAAGTGACACGCATATAACCACTATAATTATAATTCATGATGAATCAAAATAATTCTTTCAGTATTATTCTTCCGTGATCTATAGGTTCGATAAGCACTTCAAAGACAATCCAGAAATATTCAATGACAGAAGAAAGTTTTTGCATCACTTGGAACTGTTTACCATAAGCTTGGAATCCGCCGAAAATTGGACAGACATATCTGGAGCTCCGGATGACCATTACAGAGAATGTCCAGGTGATAATATGATCAACTGGAAGGAAGGAGGATATTCGACCATTCTTGACATTCTGATGGTAAATAGTGATTTCACAAGCACGGGATGTACATTTTTTGGCGTACAAATAATGTCTTGTATTTTTAGAAACGTTTTCCAGACCCAGCATTAGAGATTCCAGTATTAAGCAATACGATTTTGGAGAGCGAGGTGGTGTGTATCGATTACTTGAAAAACGAAGAAGGACCGCCAGTTCTAGTTACCACGACTAAAGGGCAACTGTACAAGGCTGATCACGTTATAGTAACTGTACCGTTGGGTGTTTTAAAGGCTAAACACGAATCTCTTTTCATTCCACCTTTGCCAGATTACAAGATTGAAACTATAAAAAGCCTTGGCTTTGGCAGCGTTGCAAAGATTTACCTAATGTTTGAAAAACCATTTTGGAATCTTGGAGACAGAAGAGTTTTACATTTCACTTTCGTATGGAACGAAGCTGAAAGAACTGCGCTGCAAAATGAAGTGAGTCATTATTGGACGGCATTTAAATATTGCTGATGTTTTTAAATTAATTTCATTGGAATTTCAGACGGAAAAAACATGGCTATTAGGTATAAGTGGTGCTAGAACTGTAGAGCATAAGCCGAATTTGCTAGAAGTTTGGGTTGCCGGAAAGTATGCGAAGGATGTGGAACTTCTATCAGACGAAGCAGTTTTAAATCACACGATGGAAAATCTTCACCGCTTTTTAGATAAACATTATACAGTTTCTGAGCCACTGTCAATGTTGAGGACTCGTTGGTATACAAATCCTCATTTCAGAGGTACTTACAGCTACAGAAGTGTTGAAACTGAAAAAAAGAAAGTTTTTCCAGAAATGTTGGAAAAGCCATTGGAAAACGGGGTAACTATCATCTTGGAAAATCATGCACTTCGATTTTTATCTTACAAATACAGGATTAAACAACGTTTGTTTTTACTTTAGACGATCTTGTTCGCTGGCGAAGCTACACACAAAGATAGATTTTCAACAGTGGATGGAGCTATTGCTTCCGGATGGAAAGCAGCTGATAGACTAATAAATCAGTATGAAACGTTGCTGTCAGTCAAAGGATAATTAGCATAAGAATTTTTGACGAAGACATCAACGAGAAGCGAACTCTATTTGAAAATATTTATTCTACTATCAGATTTATCAATACAAATTTAATAATTATATATAATAGAAAAAAATTTAATTTTTATTTCTGAAAAATAAATAAGTTTTTGGACACTTATAATTGATGAAATAAAACTTTCAAAACCCACTGCCTTTCATTTCAATGCTTTTTTTCTCAATAAACTTCAAAAAGGTATGCGTAAGAATAATTTATAACTTTTTTCAACAGTCAGATTATTTTATGTAGCTGGAATGACAACAAAAATATCTCTTTTAACCTGTGAAAATATTATGTATGCTTTGCCGCTATACTAAAATTTTTTTAAATATATCCGGTAACATAATAACAAGATTTAAAAAATTAACACCGAATAAATTAAATAAGTTTAAATACGCGCGTGTGTGTGAATTTAAACAGTTGCTTATACAAAAATTCGTCAAAATAAATTATATAAATTATATTTCCTAGTCCTTAGTAATATTTTTTAAAGCGACTGTTACTGCTGTAGTGAAAAGAATGCTGTTATTCCGGACAGTACAATTCAATGAATTTAATTTTAACTGACTTGAGCCAGATTAAAAGGTAGGGGGCAGTATTTTCTACTGGTGGACACATTCGACTAGTTGCGTTTAGAGACTTGATCTCGCGTTCATCAGAGTTGCTTAACTTGGATAACGATACGGGTGATAGTACGAAACTTCGTATGATTCGTGAAGTTTTCTTTATTTGTATTAAGACACCTAAATAAGTCCTTGCACATACATAAGCTTTATATTTAGTTACGATTTGTTGTAAATAAAAGACTATGGAAAGAAACAAAATTAAGTTTTCAAAAGTATTCTTCATTGCTTTGTTTGGATTTGTGTTTGGTGAGAAATCTGATATTACTAACAAAAATGCGAAAGTGATTATTATTGGTGCTGGTGCTTCGGGCATCGCAGCTGCATCAAAATTAATGGAAAATAGATTTAATAATATAACAATTTTGGAAGCTGAAAATCGTATCGGTGGCCGTGTTTTCACAACTAAATTTGGTAATTATATTTTTATTTACTTCCTTGAACTAAAACTGATATAATGAAATTGACTGAAGGTTATCTATTTTTTATTTATTTTGTGCGTTATTTTTCTAACAACATTTTCTAAATTTTTCTTTTAGGAAACTATTCTATTGACCTTGGCGGTCAATGGGTTCACGGTGAAGTCGACAATGTAGCTTACAAAATGGCAAAGTCTCTCGATCTTCTTGATGTATCACATAGGGAAGATTCCGAGTTAAAACAAATATTTTTAGATTCTTCTGGTAACTGTTTATCCCTTAATGTAACGGCAAAACTCATCGAATTTTTTTATGGTTACGTTTACGATGTAGACTTCAATAATAATCCTGGCTTCGAAGATTTAGGACATTATGTTGAAAAGGCGTAAGTATAAGCCATTTGCAAATATCATAATTATATTTTTATGGATAGTATGGCTGTAAAAGTTGAAAAGTTACGAATTTCAATTATTAAATTAAAGATTTGACGAGGTATTCAAAGATGATCTCACTATTGTTAACGATAAAAGGAAATACTTAGACCAGTTAGAGTCAATGAGATTCTCACTTGATCCAGCAGAATCATGGCACGACATTTCTGCGCCAGAAATGTCAATGTATAAAATATATCCGGGCGATCAAATGATTAATTGGAAAAAAAGAGGATACTCAACAATTTTGGACTTACTCATGGTGAATATATTATAATAAATATATATAAATTAACTTTACTGTGAATAGTAAAAGAACCTTAAACTTACATAATGTATTATACATTTCTTAAATAGAAACGCTACCCTAATCCTGACAACGAATTACCGATTTTGAATCACACAATCCTAAATAGTGAAGTAATTTCAATCGATTATTCAAACAGATCCGAAGAGCCTTTGGTTCAAGTAAAGACATCTAATGGTCAAGTTTACAAAGCTGATCATGTGATCGTTACAGTTTCATTGGGAGTCTTGAAAAATAAACATAAATACCTCTTTACACCAACGTTGCCAGATTATAAAGTTAACGCCATCGAGGTATGTTCGAAAGTATTGATAACATCGTTTCCAATTTTTGTTGCTTTATTAAAGGTAAGCCGTATTTTAGGGTATTGGATTTGGTGCTGTTGCGAAAATTTTTATGTTATTTGAAAAACCTTTTTGGCATCTTGATGCTGATGTAAGAGCAGTATGGTTTTCTTTTATGTATAACGATGATTTAAGAAAAGAAATTGAGGCTGATGTAAGTTCATACTTCAAAATCTTTGATCGCGAATATATACTTGTGGGCACACAAAGAAAATAGAATGCTTTTTTAAACTTAAAATACAAATAAATATTATTACAGCCGGAGAAAAAGTGGTTATTAGGAATGAGTGGTGCGGTGACAGTAGAGCACAAGCCACAACTTCTGTCACTCTGGATTACTGGAAAATATGTAAAGCACATGGAAAATTTACCCGAAGAAGTAGTATTCAATCATTCTGTCGAAAACTTGCAAAGGTTTTTCGGTAAAACGTACAATGTTAGTAAGCCTACAGCTATGATGCGAAGTCGTTGGTATAGTAATCCTCATTTCAAGGGCACCTACAGTTATAGAAGTGTAGAATCACATAAACGACAAGTTTATCCGGAAATGTTGGAAAGGCCATTGAATGCACATAATTTGGTAAAATATAATATTGCACTTTTGTATGTATAAATTAAATATTTAGTAAATTTTATTAAAGAATAATTTATATTCTTGTTGATTTAGAGGGTATTATTTGCCGGAGAAGCAACGGAGTCAGACAGATTTTCAACAGTTGATGGAGCAATCAAATCTGGATGGAAAGCTGCAGACCGATTGATAAAACGTTACAAAAAATCGGGTAGTACACTAGTATCAAGTGCATAGAACAATTATGAATTATTTATTGAGTTTATACTATTAAATTTTTCATGTATGGTAATATAATTAAATATAATTCTACATCTTTTCTGGACATTACGTAATATTACTATTTTTCTTTCACGCGAACGTTCAAAGTATGATAAGAAAGATACGATCACTCTTTAATAGACGCAACTAGTAAGCAGTGCGGTGGGGATAGCAACTACATTTAAATTGGTGTTGCTCGTGAAATCTTGGTGCTGAGATCGACGAGTATACGAATATTAAGTTGTGCAGTGATAAAAATGCTATGTGTAATTTTAAAAGTTACTTGAGTCAGATCGAAAAAGAAGATATTAATATTAGTATATATTATATTCTCAACTGTGAATAAAGGTACATCAATAAATGATACCTATCATCAATGTTGAAATAAAATAATATTAATTTATTCATCTGTGTATATCTATAATACAATATGTTACTCTGTATGTTAAGTATCTGCACAGCATAATATATAAGACTCCACGAAAACAGACTAATATAAAAATTATCTAAGCTAGATTATACATATATATTTCAAAATGAAGGAGTGTAAAAAATATTTGAGATTTTGTTTTCTCATTTATTTAGTTATATTAAATAATTTTGGATTTAGTTCGTCTTTAAATATAAATACTTCAGAAAAAAATTTAAGAATCATTGTCATTGGAGCTGGACCTTCTGGTATTGCAGCCGCAACAAAATTAATGGAAAATGGATTTAATAATGTAACTATCTTAGAAGCAGAAGATCGCATAGGCGGTCGTGTTTACACAACAAAATTAGGTAATTACAAAAAAATATCAACTCTTTGTTTTTGAAAGTATCTCTATACTACGAAGTTATAGTCAAGTAAACGGATATTTGTTATTAAAAATAATTAATTTCAATAACACATTACAAAAACCGGTACATTTATTTCAATCTCCAGTATAGAATTATTTTTTAAGGTAATTATTCAATAGACATTGGTGGTCAGTGGGTACATGGACAAGTTGGAAATGTTGTGTTTCAATTAGCCCATCCCTTAGGACTTGTTGACGTATCGGATGCACCACGTTATGGTATAAAAGAAGAATTTTTAGATTCCTCTGGGAATCCAGTAGACGCCGAAACAGTTGCAAAAGTAGAGAAATTTTTCGACACTCATATATACGGGATAGATGATGAAAGTATTACGGGACACGAGAGTATAGGCGAATATGCCGAAAAGAAGTAAGCACATAAAACAATTTATTAATTTGAAAATTCTTAATAACACATTTTAATTATTTACAATGCTTAGGTTCGACGAAGTGTTTAAGGATGACCCAATAATTTTGAATCAGAAAAAGAAATTTCTGCACTTTCTAGAATTATCAGAGTTAGAATCAGACTCTGCTTTCTCTTGGCATGATGTCTCAGCACCTGGTTTTGCAGTGTATAAAACCCTTGCCGGCGATCAAATGGGTAATTGGAAAGAAAGAGGATATTCAACGATTTTGGATATATTGATGGTAGAGAAATAGATCCATCGGAAAATGCTTATTATATATTAACACTAGCTATAGTATTTATTATTTTTCAGAATTTTTATTAATTTATTAATTTACTTTTCAGAAACGCTATCCTGATCCAGAAAATGAAATTCCAGTTATTAATAACACTGTGCTAAATGCTGAAGTAGTGTCAATTGATTATTCGCAAAATGGAGAAGGGTCCCCAGTTTTAATTACCACTAATAAAGGACAAGTGTATAAAGCTGATCACGTCATAGTAACTGTACCATTGGGTGTTTTGAAGGCGAACCATCAGTCTCTTTTTATCCCACCCTTACCGGATTATAAAGTCAACGTTATAAATGTATATTTTTATCATTTTGATTTTGATTTTAATTTATTTAATTACAAGGAGAAGCCTTAACCTTTAGATTTGTCAAGGATTTTAGTAAAACTGTAGAAAATGAATCGTTGGTTAAAAAATCGAGGTCGTGCGTTTGGCCAAGTCGTTTTTTAGGGTTTTAGTTAAATCCATAACCAGACGGTTCTTTCCTTGCTAATGCAGTGAATTATTATTTATTTATTTTATTAATTAAATTACAGTATACAGGATTTGGTGCCGTAGCAAAGATTTTCATGTTATTTGATGAGCCTTTTTGGGATCTAGAAAATAAAAGAAGGGTGTTACATTTCTCTTTTGTGTGGAACGAAGATGACAGACAAAAAATTGAAGCAGATGTAAGTTGTGCAAATTAATTTAATCGGAAATAACAATATATCTTAGATCTTATTAATTTTTTTTCAGCCTGATAAAAAGTGGTTATATGGGATGGATAATGCGATGACGGTAGAGTACAAACCACAGTTGTTGTCGTTGTGGGTCGTTGGAGAAAGCGTTAAAGATATGGAGGCTCTTTCGGAAGAAAAAGTTTTCAACCATTCAGTAGAAAACCTCAGAAGATTTTTAGGCAAGAAATATAATGTGAGCACACCAATCGCGATGATGCGCAGTCGATGGTACAGCAATCCTCACTTCAAAGGAACTTACAGTTATCGTAGTGTAGAAACACACAAGCAACAAGTATTTCCGGAAATGTTGGAACGACCGCTAGATGTCAAAAATTTGGTAAATTATGTTTTATATTATATTTTATATTAATTATATATCTAATAAATTTTCTGTTACAATCTTGATTTTAGAAAGTACTTTTTGCTGGCGAAGCCACAGAATCAGAGAGATTTTCAACAGTAGATGGAGCCATTAAGTCCGGATGGAAAGCAGCAGACCGATTAATAGATCATTACAACAAAATAAATAAACCTTATTCTGCTCCGGCAGCATAACCAATTTGAAATATTTTGTAATAAATTTTATTATTTCGTATAAATATAATTAAATATTAATTCTAGTCTGTATATTATGAAAAAATCGTTAAAGAACTTGCCAGTTTTTGTGCGTAATGTACTACTAATTAATGTGCATTCTGTATTGTTTTTAGGATTATAAATGTTGTATTAATATATTGCGATTCAAGTAAACGTCTAACGACAAAAATTTAAATATAGTAATAATGCATTTAGATATAATGAAACAAAATAATTTGTTAATGTTATTTTATTTACTCAAAACTCCCACTTCATCTCGAAAATGTATGTGTCATGTATGAGCATCATTTTTTGTACAAGGCTTCCTGCATTGCTGCAATAAATAGATATTGACTATAATCTTCGATAATGAACTTGCAAGTCGTTATGCAGTGGTATAACGGTCTTAGATTTTTCTAGCTAAAAATAAGATTAGTATTTTTCTCTTCTTGCTTCGATGCAGACCTTCAATGTATGATAACATAAATACAGTTATTTTTTCCATTAATTCATGAACTAATCTTGCAAACAAGTATTAGAATTCTTTGTGCTTGCAAAGGAAGAGTTTCGTAATATGCTCTTAGTATATAAATGATTGTTATTTATATTCGTACTATTACTTTATTCGAACCTTGCTTCGATAACAACTAATTAAAAATTTGATAATCATCTTGTAACTGTAGGTAAGTGTGAATTTTTATTTTTAGATTAGTTTACTTGCATAAATGTAAAAGTAACTTATATTATTTCAGTTTACTATAAAATAATCAATACTATGGAGAAATATATTGAATTGAAAAAAGTTTTATTTATTGTTTGTGTAATCATTTTGAACTGCAAACCAAATTATTGTGAAAATAATGTTCTTAATAAGAATGCGAAAATCATTATCATTGGAAGTGGTCCCTCTGGCATTGCAGCTGCAACAAAGTTGATAGAAAATGGATTTGATAATGTAATGATTTTAGAAGCTGAAGATCGCATAGGTGGTCGTGTTTATACTACAAAATTTGGTAAGTTTGCATTTTATTTTTTTATGATTTTTCTTCGACCATCAGAATAAAAACAATTGTTAATCAGCATTTTTTTAATTGTAATCAAAATAAATTCTTTAATAGGTAATTACTCGATTGATCTTGGTGGACAATGGGTGCATGGCACGAAAGGTAACATAGCTTTTGAGTTAGCCAATCCGTATGGTCTCCTGGATGTTTCAGATAAAGAAGATTACGGATTAGATATAGTAGCCCTGGATTCTATTGGCAATCATATCGACGCTGAAGTTGCAACAAAAATGACTAACTTTTATTATGAATATGTAGACAGTCCAGATTCCCGAAAAGATCCTGATTCTGAAAGCATCGGTCAACGTGCTGAAAAAGCGTAAGTATAATACGTATATCCAAATAAGTGGCTTTAAGTTTCAAGTTTATTTATATTATTCAGATATGACGAGTACTTCAAAAATGACTCATCAGCACTGAATCAGAAAAGGAAATTTCTAGACCATTTGGAGTTGAGTAGGAATCAAGAAGACGCTGCATTTTCATGGCGCGATGTGTCTGTACCAGGTCTAAGCGAGTATATCAATCTTGAAGGAGATCAGTGGGTTAATTGGAAAGAAAGAGGTTATTCGACAATTCTAGACATCCTTATGGTAATTTTATAACTAAAAATCTCGCTAAATTTTTTTAAAGATCTTACATTTTTATAAGTTATTCATACATTCCAGAAACGTTATCCAAATCCAGAAAATGAACATCCAATATTGAATAACACTTTACTAAACGTTGAAGTACTATCAATTGACTATTTACAAAACGTAGAAGGTCCATCTGTTTTGATCACAACGACAAAAGGACAATTGTACAAAGCCGATCATGTTATAGTGACAGTGTCAGTAGGAGTTTTAAAAGAAAAACACATGTCTTTATTTATTCCACCACTCCCAGATTATAAAATCAACACGATAAAGGTTTGTTTTTATTAACGTATCAAGGATCGAGGTGAATGCAGTTTATCACTTAGAGTAATCGCTCTTTTATCATACGTACTTATTTGTATGTACACGATTGTTTTTTTTTTTTTTTTTTTAATTCAATATAGTCTTAAAATATTGATTTTAGGCCACTGGATTCGGCGCCATAGCCAAAATATTTCTCATGTATGATGAACCATTTTGGACTTTGAAAGATAATACAAGAATATTATATTTCTCTTTCTTATGGAACGACGCCGAAAGAAAACAGATTGAAGATGATGTAAGTTTGATATATAAAAGTATGCATCATTTTTTGTAGAAAATATTATTAAGCTATAATGTATACCTTAAGCCCGAAAAAGAATGGCTGCTTGGGATGGCTACTGCATCAACTGTAGAAAAGAAACCAAATCTTTTGTCACTCTGGATTTCCGGCAAATATGTCAAACAAATGGAAGAACTTCCGGAAGAAAAAGTATTTAATCATTCAGTGGAAAATTTACAAAGATTTTTGGGAAAAGAGTACAATGTTACATTGCCTGTAGCAATGCTAAGATCTCGCTGGTATAGTAATCCACATTTTCGAGGAACTTACTCTTATCGAAGTGTAGAAGCACACAGACAAAAAGTCTTTCCGGAAATGTTGGAGAGGCCACTGGATGAGCAAACCTTAGTTAGTATCATTATACTCACAGTACATGCAATATTATAATTGATTTTTGGAGCAATATTTTATTTACTTCTAGAAAGTTTTGTTTGCTGGTGAAGCAACGTCATCACATCGCTATGGCACAGTCGATGGTGCTATCAGGAGTGGCTGGAAAGCTGCTGATCGATTAATAGATCATTACAAGAAGTCAAGTGGATCATTTGCACCAGCTGCATAATATCGTTTGCAGATTTTCATATATTTTACAACTATATTTACACAATTGCAAATACCACATGTAAATACACGTATATTATTTTAAAATAAAATAATCATTTTCTCAAAAATTATTTTTTAATCTTTATTTTATAAAAGAAAATAAATGAATGATTCGTTAATCAACCTGTCTTTTTTTGATAGTTACAGGTATATTAGTGGGCTGTTGGAGTTCTCTCTTCTATCTCAAAGTGCAAAACCGCATACTTACACCCTCACTTGGTACTTTATGTGAAAACTGCGACGGTTTTTGCTAATGATAGATCTAGCACGTCGCCAGCAATAGACGACCAAGACAGTATACAAAATTAATAAAAAATAGCTTTTATGACTTGAAATTATTGAAGATGAATAAACAATTTATAATCATCTATAACTTTGAACTTTTCGCCTTTTCTATGCAGCTGATCAAAGGTCAACATCATTCGTTTGCAAATAAACTTAACATTTTGACTTATTTGTCTTAGACCTTCATTATATAATAGCATATACAGTATTTACTATTACTATTTATTGACTACAGATGGAGCAATCGTTTAAATAGGTATATTAGACTCCATCTATAAGTATTGCTATTCGGAAGCAGCTAAGAGTGAACTATTTTGATGTAATTTTATTCACCTTTTATTTGAGTAAAAGTGACGACGAATAATTTTATTTTCTTGTAAACTGTTAACCAAAACTGATTCAAAGATTTGGAATTAACACAATTGTCAAATATCTATTTTAAAATCACGCAGATGTTGATTATATGCATTAACAGTTAGTTTATAAGGCGCATCTTAAAGACACATATTACAACATTATGGGGAAGCAGATTATTTTTCAAAAAGCTATAATCATAATTTGTTTGATGTCTTTGAACTTCTTCAGGACGAGTTATGGCGAATATAATAATCTAGATAAAAGTGCAAAAATCATTATTGTTGGTGCTGGACCTTCTGGTATCGCAGCTGCATCAAAATTAATGGAAAATGGGTTCAATAATATAACGATCTTGGAAGCTGAAGACCGCATAGGTGGTCGGGTTTACACTACTAAATTTGGTAATTATTTACAATATTATGTTAATAATAAGATTAAAATCATATCTGTGTATTAAATAAGTTATAAATATTAATGAATAAAATGCACTGTTTATCATAGGATTACTTATAAACCACCTGATCATATTTTGATTATTTTTTAGGCAATTATAATATTGATCTTGGTGGTCAGTGGGTGTATGGAATAGATGGAAATATTGCTTTTGAGCTAGCAAATCCTTATGGTCTCATTGATGTATCAGAAGCAGAAAATTTGGGGTTAGAAAACGAATTTCTAGATTCTTCCGGTAGTTACGTAAACCAAGAACTGACGAGAAAAATAAACGATTTTGCAACTGAACATGTAGGCATTTTTAATTTCGAAAAGGACCCTACTTCTGAAAGTATTGGTCAATACGTTGAAAAGGTGTAAGTATAACGCTTTAATAGACATTGTGGCAGACTAATTTTTAGGACAATTAATTTTTATCAAATGTAGATTTGACGAGACATTCAAAAATGATCAAGCTGTAATGAGTAAGAAAAAATCACTTATGGAACATTTAGAATTACTCAGAATGCAAGAAGATTCTGCATTTTCTTGGAATGATGTCTCCGCGCCAGGTATGTCAGTGTTCAAGGAATGTGCGGGTGATCTTCTTGCAAATTGGAAAGAGAGAGGCTATTCTACAATTTTAGAAATTCTTATGGTAAATATCTATGAAAACTCAGAAAATAATTTTTTTTTTTCAAAATAAACTTTAAGAACTATTGAACACAATTTAACACTATACTTTATTTATATTTATTTGTACTCAAGTATACAAATCTTCCTTACTATACAAATATGTCACTTGTAGAAACGCTATCCGAATCCGGAAAATGAACTACCAGTTTTAAATAGCACGATATTAAATAGCGAAGTTATGTCAATCAATTACTTACAAAATGGAGAAGAACCGCCTGTTATAGTTACGACAACAAAAGGTCAACTGTATAAAGCTGATCACGTTATAGTAACAGTTTCATTAGGAGTTTTAAAGGAAAAATACGAATCTCTTTTTATTCCACCGTTACCTGATTATAAGATCAACACCATAGAGGTTCAACTGCTGTTTGCAAAAAGTGTAATCCCAAGTTTAAAAGTTATATAAATATCTAAAGGACGATCATATTTTAGAATACTGGATTTGGCGCTGCAGCAAAGATTTTTATAATGTTTGATAAACCATTTTGGAATTTGGGTGACCATAGAAGAATATTACATTTTTCTTTTCTGTGGAATGAAGATCATAAAAAATTAATTGAAGTCGATGTAAGTCTTGGAATGTAAATATAAATATTGAATTGACGAATTATATCTTTTTCACAATAATAATTAAATAAAATATTTTCTTTCAGCCCGAAAGAGAATGGCTTCTGGGAATGGCTACTGCATTAACAGTAGAGAAAAAGCCAAATTTATTGACACTTTGGATTTCGGGAAAATACGTAAAATTAATGGAACAATTACCAGAACAAAAAGTTTTTAATCACTCCATAGAAAATATAAATCGATTTTTAGGAAAAGCTTACAATATTACCACTCCCTTAGGAATGATAAGAAGTCGGTGGTACAGTAATCCACATTTTCGAGGTGTCTACTCTTATCGGAGCGTAGAGACACATAAACGACAAGTTTTTCCAGAAATGTTGGAGAGGCCACTAGATGCACAAACTTTGGTTGCTATAAAATACAATAATAATTTCGTGTTATATACGTACACACAAGTATATCTAATACTTGAGGTAATGTTTCTTGTTTATTTTCAGAGAGTTTTGTTTGCTGGTGAAGCTACAGAATCAGAAAGATATGGAACGGTTGATGGAGCTATTAAAAGCGGCTGGAAAGCTGCGGATAGACTGACAAGTCATTACAAAACATCAAGCGGATCATCGGCACCAGCTGCATAATGCAGCAATATTTATTTTAGTGAATGAATTGAAATTGATATAACAAGCTTTTTATTTATTTATGTTTGGAGCTTAAAACAATAAAAAAGGTTGATCGTTTAATGTATATAATATATTTTTTGCAAATATAAAGTATGATTGCAAACAGTTTAATTGCGTGAGTTAGGTATTCTGACTGAAATATGATTTCTCTGTCAGTATATATAGATTTAATAAAAAAGCTTTTATATGTGACTTAAAATTATTGAAGATTAATAAAGATTTATTTATCCATGACATTGAACTTTCACCTTCTCTATACAGCTGAGCAAAGACTCGAGCAAAGGTCACGATTTTTCGTCCGCAAAGAAAATGTACATTTTTACTCATTTTTCTTAGCCTTTCGTTATATAATAACATACACAGAGCTATTCATTGACTAGTGATCGAGCAATCGTTTTATATTAGACTTAAACTAGAATTGTTTTTCAGAAGAAATAGCCAAAGTTACCTATTTTGTATGCAATTTTATTTTACAATAACCACTTCGAAAATTGAAAGACATTTTTTACTTGTGTAAAGAGTATAAATTTCAAAGCGTCACTAATTCGAAGATTGAGAATTAACATGGTTCTTAAATAATTATATTTTATATTATATATTAAAAGTTGATTAATAAAGCACATTTATTATAATTAATAAGTTTTCTCATAAATTTACGTTATAATACAATGGGATGGCAAATTGGATTTCGAAACGCTACATTGGTCGTTTGTTTGACGTCTTCGAACTTCTTCGGGACGAGTTATGGCGAATATAATAATCTAGATAAAAGTGCAAAAATAATCATTGTTGGTGCTGGACCCTCTGGTATCGCTGCAGCATCGAAACTAATGGAAAATGGATTTAACAATGTAATGATCTTGGAAGCTGAAGATCGTGTAGGTGGCCGTATTTACACTACTAAATTTGGTAATTATTTCCATAAATAGCTTGACATTATATCGTGTATTTATTAAAAATCATAAATATAAATCAATAAATTAAGACTGTTTACCATTTGTTTTCCGAAACCCACCTATTCATAGTTTTAATTTTGGGTTTATGTTGATTATTTTTTAGGCAACTATTCTATTGATCTTGGTGGTCAGTGGGTGCATGGAATAGACGGAAATATTGCTTTTGAACTAGCAAATCCTTATGGTCTCCTCGATGCATCGCAAGCAGAAAATTCTGGGTTAGAAAATGAATTTCTAGATTCTTCCGGTAGTTACGTAAACCAAGAGCTGACGAGAAAAATAAAAGATTTCTTCGATGAACATGTAGGTATTTTTAATTTTAAAATAAAGGACCCTACCTCTGAAAGTATCGGTCAACACGTTGAAAAGGCGTGAGTATATAACGCTTCAATAGTCACTCTAGCAGACTAATTTGGGTCAACTAATTTTTATCAAATTTAGATTTGACGAGACATTCAAAAATGACCAGGCTGTAATTAGTAAGAGAAAACCACTTATGGAACATTTAGAATTAATCAGAATTCAAGAAGATTCAGCATTATCCTGGAATGATGTCTCTGCACCAGGTTTGTCAGTATTCAAGGAATGTGCAGGTGATCTTCTTATTAATTGGAAAGAAAGAGGCTATTCTACAATTTTAGAAATTCTTATGGTAAATATCTATAAAATGAAACAATAAATCAATTTTATATTCATCCCGAAAATCAGAAAATTATAATAAACTTTAAGAACAATTTAACATTATAGTTTATTCATTATATATTCATTTATATTTAAGTATACAAATTTTTCTTACAACAAAAATGTCTTCTGTAGAAGCGCTATCCAAATCCGGAAAATGAACTACCAGTTTTAAATAGCACGATATTAAATAGCGAAGTTATGTCGATCGATTATTTACAAAATGGAGAAGGACCGCCTATTATAGTTACAACAACAAAAGGTCAATTGTTTAAAGCTGATCACGTTATAGTAACAGTTTCATTAGGAGTTTTAAAGGAAAAATACAAATCTCTTTTCATTCCATCGTTACCTGATTATAAAATCAACACCATAGAGGTTCAACCGCTCTTTGTACATAATGTAACCCTAAGTTTTAAAGTTAATAACCATCTAAAGGACGATCATATTTTAGAACACTGGATTTGGCGCCGTAGCGAAAATTTTTATAATGTTTGATAAACCATTTTGGTATTTGGGCGACCGTAGAAGAATATTACATTTTTCTTTTCTGTGGAATGAAGATGATAAAAAACCAATCGAAGTCGATGTAAGTCAATATACATATTGGATTTACGAATATGGTTTTATATTAATAATTCAAACATTTTCTTATAGCCCGAAAGAGAATGGCTTCTGGGAATGGCTGGTGCATTAACAGTAGAGAAAAAGCCAAATTTACTAACACTTTGGGTTTCGGGAAAATACGTCAAATTAATGGAACAATTACCAGAAGAAAAAGTTTTTAATCACTCCATAGAAAATATAAATAGATTTTTAGGCAAAGCTTACAATATTACCACTCCCTTAGGAATGATAAGAAGTCGGTGGTATAGTAATCCACATTTTCGAGGTGTATACTCTTATCGGAGTGTAGAGACACATAAACGACAAGTTTTTCCAGAAATGTTGGAGAGGCCACTAGATGCAAAAACTTTGGTTGCTATAAAATACAATAATAATTTCGTGTTATATACGTACACACAAGTATATATAATTCTTAAGGCAATGTCAATTCTCGTTTATTTTCAGAGAGTTTTATTTGCTGGTGAAGCTACTGAATCAGAAAGATATGGAACGGTTGATGGAGCTATTAAAAGTGGCTGGAAAGCTGCGGATCGACTGATACGTCATTACAAAACATCAAGCGGATCATCGGCACCGGCTGCATAATGCAGCAATATTAATTTTTGTAATAGTACGATACATGTGACCTAAGTAGAACTCTGTAGCTTACACTGATCTATAAATAAATTAAAAGTTCAGTGTATACATATAATGTTTTGCAAGTAAAGCGTGATTGCTAAAAGTTTTATCGTGTGCGTAATATTACTGACTGAAATATGATTGGTCAGCTGTTATGCGTTTAAAAAGAGAGTATGCATACTGAACTGGTGACATTTGACATTGAAGCTGTCTAAACATTATTGCAGATACGCAAAACTAAACAATAATGCATTTTTCTCTATATTAGAGCTTCAATTTACGATAGTAGAAATATAATTTTTCGTTGATGTAGCATCAGCAAATTGTTTGTAATCATATTAGTAGATTACGTGCTTAATTAATTACAATAAGAGTATATAAATGTTAAACTAGAACCTATTTGTAAATGGACTGCGATTTACATTTCTGTTTGTATAAGTGTTATTTTATATTATTATTAAGTAAGGTTACATTTAGTTACTGCAAAGAGGATGTTCCCGACGTACGGGAGCGGATCAACATGCGACAAGCACATGCGGTGTTTTGTTGGGAGCATGTCGTCCAGATTCTGCGCTTCGGACGAGAGCTTCGCTTCGTGCGTTTAAGTTAAGCTTCTTTTTTATATATAGACGCACTGTTCATGACACAAGTTCTTTTCCCAAGAGGTTTTTTCTGCGTCGCAAACGAAAGCCCGAGTGAATGCGGGAACAGTACAGGCTTGCAATGTGAGGACAGTTATATACGACTGCAGAACACGTGCGCGATCGCAAAAAAGGGCATTTGCTCGCATCGCGGGGGTTCTCGGCGCGGGGTCAGTTTTCGAGGAAGCGAGAGCCTGTGCGTAAAATGTCAAGCGGCGTTGGGACAGATTTTACGACTTTAGGAAAGCTGGTCATCACCTTGTTGACTCAATAGGTGGTGCGCGGCGTTGGATTGGAGTTTTATAGCTTTTCGCGGAGGGAAAACTTCGAGAGCTCAAATGCCTCGGCATCTGGCGATTTAAATGAAGCGGGCGAAAAAAAAAACAACAAAAACCCAAAGGAGGAGAGGCCGTTGTTCGGGGACTTAGCGGGGCGAGCGTCGCCCCGCGTGCTCTGCAGGGTCAGTCTTAATCGTGACACAGAGCTGAAAGCTTCGTCTTGTATACCGTTTGCTTTCATAATAAGTTTTATAAAATCATGGGGACATACATCAAGACTCAGATATTTATATATTTCATATTTCTAAGTTACGCTACATTTGGTTACTGCGAAGAGAACAATAAACTGGATAAAAATGCAAAAATTATTATTGTTGGCGCTGGACCTTCTGGTATAGCTGCTGCATCAAAGCTAATGGATAATGGGTTCAAAAACGTAATTATTCTAGAAGCAGAAAACCGCATAGGTGGACGTGTTTACACGACTGAATTTGGTAATAATGTGTATCCATTTCAAATAGTAGAATATTAATTTTATAGTTTTTTTTTATCATGTGAATCTTTTTACATATAATTTATTAGAATTCAAATTAATTTATTGCGCTTTATTTTAGGAAATTATTCGGTAGATATGGGTGGTCAGTGGATTGTTGGAAATGGGAGTGTTGTTTATGAGATGGGCAAGTTGTTTAATCTCATTGACGATTCCGAGGCTGAAGACAATCCTTTTTACATCGACTTTTTAGATTCTTCTGGATATAAGCTTGAACCCAACATGGCAAAAAAATTGCAGAAATTCTTACCACAAATTCTCGTTGATAATTTCGGTGATAATCCAGAAGGCTATGAAACTTTCGGACAATTTATTGAGAAAGCGTGGGTACAATCAATAAATTCGTAGATCATATAATCTAAATTTATTGCAAAATTCAATTTATTATTTTTATGTGATTCAGATATGATGAAATGTTCAAAAATGACTCCGCAATGATGAACAACAAAAAAAGATATTTGGATCAGTTTGAATCAATGAGGATTACCAATGAAGCTTCGGATTCTTGGAATGACATATCTGCGCCGGGTCTATCAGAATTCAAAGAGTATTTAGGGGATCAGACTGGAAATTGGAAAGAAAGAGGATATTCAACTATCTTAGATCTACTTATGGTAAATTTGTATTTTCTATTTTTCAATCGCAATTGGTTTTTACTTGAATGTACTTTACAGAAACGTTACCCAAATCCGAAAAACGAACTACCAGTTTTAAATAATACAATACTAAATAGTGAAGTAATGATAATCGATTATTTACGAAACGGAGGAGGATCGCCTGTTATAGTTACGACGACAAAAGGACAATTGTATGAAGCTGATCACGTAATAGTAACCGTTTCATTAGGAGTTTTGAAGGAGAAACATAAATCTCTTTTTATTCCACCATTACCTGATTACAAAATCAATACTATAGAGGTTTTGTTATTACTAATTATTTTTTTTCCTTTTCTCAAAATCTAAAATAAAACATTATTTTAACAATAATTATATTCTAGGCTACAGGATATGGCACAACTGCTAAAGTTTATATACTATTTGACAAACCATTTTGGAATATCGATGATAAAACTAAGCTAGTCACTTTCTTTTTGATGTGGAAAGATGACGATATAAAAGAAATCGAAGCTGATGTAAATTTTTACTGTTTATATCTATCAATTTAATTAAATGTTTTAGTTTATGAAAAACAAAAATTAATTTTTCAGCCAGAGAAAAACTGGCTACTTGGAGTACCATATATATTGACTGTAGAATACAAGCCAAATTTACTACAGCTATGGGTTTCTGGTAAACATGCGAGGCAAATGGAAGCACTTTCCGAAGGAAAAGTTTTCAATCACTCTGTAGAAACCATAAAAAGGTTTTTTGGAAAATCTTTCAACGTCTCTACACCAATAGCGATGCTAAGAAGTCGGTGGTACAGTAATCCAAATTTTCGAGGTGTATATTCTTACCGAAGTGTGGAGACACATAAAAGAAAAGTTTTCCCAGAGATGTTGGAAAGGCCTCTGGATGAGCAAAACTTGGTCAGTATTTATAATATAAGTATCAAATTTTTTGTTATCTTGCTATAAAATTTTTTGTTATATATTTTCAGAGAGTTCTATTTGCTGGCGAAGCAACATCATCGCATAGATACGGCACAGTTGATGGAGCTGTTCAATCAGGATTGGATGCTGCAAATCGATTGATAAATCACTATAAAGAGTGAAAGAGGTCGATTGATGTACAATCATAATAATTTCATGCAATATGTCGTGGTAGAATACAGATTTTTGATTATACATACAACTTTTTGTGATTTAATTATACCTTATAATAATCAGGAATGATTATAATGCACAAAATAGACATGTTGGTTTTTTATAGAGTTCCTTTTCCTTCCATCTTGTTAGTCCCGCATCTACTTTTCATTATTTTCTTCATTATTCGATTAAGTTTATGACCAAAGATCAGATAGACTCAATAAACATATCAAAATTGTATCAATTTCAAATACATTAAGTTACAACTTCAGAAATGCAATAAACTAACTACTTTCTGTAAAAAGTACAAGCTAACATAATGACTGATAAAGCATTTTAAAATAAAAAACAAATGGAAATTTATCAATATCTTTGACATTGAACTTTCTAGCCTTTGATGCAAGCAACAAGATTTTTCAGGCCTTTGGGATACAACAATATAAATAAAGTTATTTTCTGATTATAGCATCAATTGTGTCTTTGCGTAAGTCGAACTACATTCCAAGAGATAGCTAGTTGCATAAAAGAAAGTGAGAAAATAGTTATTTAAAAAATGATTTAGAAATACTTTTGAATACAAGCTGACCAAAATTACAACACAGCAAATACTTTTTTTTAAAACGATGGAGAAGCATAATAGAATTCGAATATTCATATTTACTGCTTGTGTGGCTATATTGAGCAATATTAAATTTAGTTATTGTGAAAATAATACTACACTAAACAAAAATGCGATGATCATCATTGTTGGTGCTGGAGCATCTGGTATAGCAGCTGCTTCAAAATTAATGGAAAACGGATTTAATAATATAACTATCTTAGAAGCAGAAGACCGAATAGGTGGTCGTGTTTACACTACTAAATTTGGTAAGTATTTTTAATACACAGTATATACAAGCTTATGTAAAAGAGTTGATTTTTATCAGCAGTTATAATTTGATTTTATTAATGCACACACTGAAAACATCGAATTTCATTTTAAAAATTAATCTGCTCATTTCTCTTCCTTTTGAGGTGATTATGCTATCGATATCGGTGGTCAATGGGTGCATGGTATAGACGGAAATATAGTTTATGAGTTGACGAAGCCGTATAATCTTCTCGAGGTATCAACCACAGAAAATGCAGATTTTAAATCAGAATTTTTAGATTCATCAGGAAAAAAGCTCGATTCTGACGAATTAAAAAGAATAGAATTATTTATTGGAGAATACGTAGAAGCTCTTAACTGTGAAAAACATCCTGGATCTGAAAATTTTGGGCAATTTATTGAAAAAGCGTGAGTACAATATTTATGTGAAAATGATTTAAATCCAATTTCATGATTTATTTTACTTTCTTCAGATTTGACGAAGTATTCAAAAATGATTCGGCAATTATGGAGAAGAAAGAAAAACTTTTAACTTATTTCGAAATAATGCGAATCCAGTCAGATGCTGCAGATGATTGGCATGATATTTCTGCGCCGGGACTATCTGAATTTCATATGTATTCAGGAGATGATAAGGCTAACTGGAAAGAAAGAGGATATTCGACCATCTTAGATATACTTATGGTAAATTATTATTCAAAACAAAAAGTGAAACATTAATTTCTCAACTGCTTCATACAAAATAAAAATTGTACTTATGAATACTTAAATGATATATATTTTTCAGAAACGCTACCCCAATCGAGAAAATGAACTTCCAGTTTTGAATAATACAATACTCAAAACTGAAGTAACTGCAATCGATTATTCAAGTAAAACTGGAGAACCTCAAATTTCTGTAACAACAAACTGGGGTCATACTTACAAGGCTGACCACGTAATAGTGACCGTTTCACTAGGAGTTTTAAAAGAAAAACACAAGACTCTTTTTACCCCAACATTACCAGACTACAAAATTAACACTATAGAGGTTTATTTCATTTTAATAATCACAAGTTGCTTTATAAAATTTTTAATTTGAAAAAATGCTGATTATTATTAGGCTACTGGTTATGGCACTGCTGCAAAATTTTTTATACTATTCGATAAACCATTTTGGCAACTTGATGATAAAACCAAACTTTTAAATTTTCTTTTCTTGTGGAAAGACGACGATAAAAAATCAATAGAAGCAGACGTAAGCTCTTTATTTTATCAATAATCGAATAAATAATCAATTTTTAGACGAATAACATTATATATTCGTAGCTTGATAAACAATGGCTACTAGGATTATCTGATGCACTGACCGTTGAACACAAACCCAATTTACTAGCATTGTGGGTTTCTGGAAAATACGCAAAGCAAATGGAAGCGCTTCCACCGGAAAAAGTTTTGGATCATTCTATAGAAAATATAAAAAGATTCTTAGGCAAAGCTTATAATATTACCACACCTAAAGCATTCATACGAAGTCGTTGGTATACAAACCCACATTTTCGAGGGATTTACTCTTATCGAAGTGTGGAAGCTCACAAACGGCAAGTTTTTCCAGAAATGTTAGAGAAGCCACTGGATGAACAAAATTTAGTTAGTATTATTTATGCATTTATTAATTACCCCATGTACAGCAATTTAAAGGGATTTTTACATTAAGCCATTTCATAACTTACAGAGTATCTTTTTTCATCCAGCTTTTCTAAAATACTATTATTTGTTGATTATTTTCAGAGAATTTTATTTGCTGGTGAAGCCACATCATCACACAGATATGCTACAGTTGACGGAGCAATCCAATCTGGTTGGAAAGCTGCAGATCGATTGATAGATTATTATGAAAAGAAAACAACTGTACCATCATCAACTGCAGGCGCATAAAGTTATATGTCAAATAATAATATAAACAACCGTGTAAAAATGAATGTAATAAGCATATATGCATAAGTTTGTAATATTACTTTTTAAAAAGAAAGTTCTACACAAATATATATTTTTCCTCAGTTTCCATAAGTATTAAAGTGTAAAAATTGATAAACAACAGGCTTTTTTGCAACTTTTAAAACAGTGGTAATAGGATAATTTAACACCGATCGCTATATGAATTAATAATAGTTGTTTAATCAGATATTCAATCCTTCGGTTGTAGAAAACTATATGCGATCGTTAAAATTATAATATAGTTATCGCCCTCCAATAGATTTTTAACTGGTGCTGATAGATTCATCAGATCAGGTTCATTAAATTGAATTTATTACCCTGGTAGAAATTGTGACCCGTGTTATCCAGTTACTGGCTAATTCTGTCGAAATTACACAGTTACTGGCGAGCACTGGCCAAAAACTGCTCAAAACAGTCAAAATTTCTACCAGGGTAGTAGGTCAATTGATAGAGTGTTATAAAAATTGAAATTGCATATTTATAAAATAATAAATACAATATAGAAGAAATGTTACTAAAAGATTTAAAATCATTTTATTGTACTAACTATCATACATAAAATATTCTCGCATTTTGCAGTAGTCAGATATATTTCAGAAGTCGTAATATAGTATATTATGATACAAGTAGCATAAATAGTCCATTTATGCCACGGATAGGCGTGACATAGATGCGGATTTATGCCACACAGTGCTATAAATACTCTAAATTGACAACTGACAGAAATACCTGTATATTATATCTATAAAAATAACATGGTTTAAATATTTCACAATAAAACAAATGAATTCGACAGTTCAATGTGAGCCATCAAATATTACGTTACTTAGTAACATGATACTGTAGAAATGTTTGAGCTTGCTTTACACCAGTGTCGTAAGCTCCGTGAGCTGTGGAGTAGTAATTTTCATGAGTCGCTTCTCCTGCCAACATCAAAATCGGAAGACGCTAGAAAAATAAAAATGTATAGGTCATAAAAATTGTCGCAGCGTACAAACTAAGCATATCTATTTCAGCGCGTACCTTGTCTTTTTGATGAGAAGAAACCGTTCCCCAAATTGGTTCAGCTAGTGTAGCTGGAGAAACTCCCATGACATCACATTTTATTGTTATATGACTGTAACCTCCTCTTATGAATTCATTGCTTGACCAACTACTTCTTAAACATTTTCTAGCTTCAGGTACTTCGTTCTTTTTTAAAAAATACTTAAATAGATCAGAACAATCGCGTATGATCTGCTGTTCACTTAGTGATTCAATGATTCGCGCCCCTTTTCTTCCGATCCAACCTAATAATACAGATCGATGACCTGATAAAACGTCGAAACCAGTTAAATCGCGTGTCCAAAGAGGTAATTTATTTTTTTCCTTATTATTGGAAGATTTGTCTGTTTCAGTTCTCCATAAAAATTGAAATCCTCTAGTACCAGGTTCCCACCATGGTTCATCAAAATCAAGGAAGACTTTATTTATCATGCCAAAACCCATACTTTCTATAGCTCCCCTTAAACGTACTGGCAATATAGGGTTAAATAATTTGTTATGGTCCTCTTTCAAGACGCCTAGAGAGCAAGTAACTATGATGCAATTAGCAAGTATTTGCTTGTTATCTTGTAATGTAACAAGGATTGTCTTTGAGTCATGAGAATTGACTTGTTCATTCCATTCAATTTTTTTGACTGGACTATTCAATCTTATATTCTCTTGAGTCAATTCGCCAGCAATTGAGTCCACAATGGAACCATAATGAGATTTAAAAATATTATGTTCTGGACCGCTGACAGCCTAAAATAGTAATAATATTTCTTCAGAGTAACGTTACAAACATTAAAATGTACAGTTTATTTAAATTTTACCTTAAATTTCCCCCAACTTTTTACTGAAAGTTCATTTAGTGAGTTACATGCATTATCAATAGCAAGAAATCTCACATTCCAGTCAAATAATTCTTCCTTAGCATTTCTTATACTTGGTGGATCATTTGTCATTGTAAGATACTTATGAAAACGAGTTTTTAAAACTTTTCCTATATTCTCTTCAATATCTAAATACTCTATTTCATTGTTTGTTGAATATTTTTCACAGTCTTCCATAATATTTTTAACAATATCATCTACTTCTCTTACTAATTCATGATCCATTTCAGTACCATCCTCTCTCAGATAAAGTCCTTCACCTTCTGCAGCTTCATCATCAGAAAGGAAACCTTTTTCTTCTGCAAATTTGGCTAATGCACTTCCACGGCCATGAAGGAATTGAGCACCACGCTCTATCCAACCATCATTCCAAGGAATAGAGCAGATTCTTCCTCCTATTTCAGATTGAGCTAAAACAGTATATGACTTTAATATCATAACATAAAATACAAATTTATATTATTCAACAAGCGTATTATTTACCTTCTATTAAAATATAATCTTTAAAATTACATTTTTCTAATGTAAGTGCAGCTCCTAATCCAGCAATACCAGCACCAACAATCACTAGTTTTGTAGTTTCTATGAAAGACTCTGGTCTGCCCGAATTCATATTTCAAGTTGTTGAGAGTAATTATTTATTTAAATAGAAGAAATTTAGTTAAATATAGAATAAAAATCACAGAATTGGCTATTTCGATAAAGTTTTCAATTATTGTATAATAAAGAACTACAAAATCTTCAATAAGAGTAGATAGTATGTAAATCTCGATCGTATGTAGAAAAGTTCCATTGAACTAATAAAAGCTAATAGATCACGCCAGTTAAAAATTTAATGTATATAGCTCTTATAAAATAGGTTTTTCTTTAAGAAAAAAGTTTTGAGTAAATTTTTTTTTTTTATCACTGTTGATTCCAAAGAAAATAAATTTGTCGGTGAATAAATTTTATTGATTTTTACGACTAATAAAATTTCTCGACTTTCAAACATTATTAAAAATTACGGAAGAAAATATAAAATTTTTAGGTTAGGAATCTCTGTTGATATTTGACCACTGTACAGCTATAGGCTAGGAGCTAGGAGAGTCGTCATGGTGGGAGATGGCGAGTGATGTATCTGGTTTTTCGCGCGTTCCAGATATGTTAGTATACGTGTGTTCGTTTATACGTCCCGAGGAATTAGTGAATTTTCAATTTAAAGTAACGCGAATTGGGAAGAGGATTTATCAAGGAAATAAATCTTTACACAATTATTTTAAGTTCAACTCAAAATGAATATGTATTGTGACTAAGTTCTACAAAATCGGAGTTACAGTAACTATCGCGTAGAGAGCTAACAGCGGTCTGCTCTCCCCCGCATTACTCCTCGCAGCTTTTCGCCGTCCACTTTTCGTGGAGAAGGAAAGCCTGAGCTCTTATTGGCTAAAGAAAATAGAAGAAAGCCAATCGCTTGAGCTTTCCCCTTCAAGAAAAATACTCGGCTCCAACCGTCGCTTGGTCGTGGCTGGTCAACACATGTAGTGTTAGAAAAAAAGGGTCCATTGTTCTAATATGCTACGCGAGAGCTATGAATTAATGGCTTTACAAGAGCTTCGGAGAAAGCGAGATTTATGTATTTACTCCTACTCGCATTCCATATTCAGACATTTTCACGTACGCACTTTCTTCTCTGGTGACAACATTTATTTTATATTACTACTAGACTTGGCGCAGTGCGCTGCGCGCACTGTAGTAGAATATTAATTCATTAACTTATTAAATGAAATATAAATGCTTGATTGATATTTTTAATATTTGTTTCCTATTACGGAAATATATCAAACTTTACAATATATGATTCATTTTGCGCTCATGTAAATTTTAAAATTGCCGCGGTTTTGTCACCAACTACCTTTTAAAATTTTAAGGTTATGTCTCAACTCAGTTCGTGTCAACGTTCACATCATGTCTCTTTTTTGTAACAATGATAATATTTACAATAGAAATTATAAATACAAAATAATAATTATTGATATGTATTATAGTAATTATACATTCTTTGTATTAGGATCAATTTTAGAAATCAAAAAACAAAAAAAAATTCTAACGATATTTTGACGCATGCGCACTACACGAGCCAATCATATTGACGCATTCTTTGCTTCATTCATCCGGTCATGACTTTTTTATATAGGTGGGCGGTAACGTAATAATATACGTTACGTATCTTTATGCGCGAATATTTAAATAAATAATAATTTTTAAATATGAATTCTCAAAATATAAACTTGGAAGTGAAATATTCGGTTTAGAAGCTATACGATTTTAGAAAATGCATTGAGTAAGCTGAAAGAATGAAGTTTTGTTCTACGTGATTCGGGACTCTGGAATTTAACTGCTTTCCAAGTGTTTTTCCGGGGAGAGAGAGTACGCGTCGCAACATGTGTTTTCTAGAACAAGCTAAGCTTTGTTAAAAAAAAAGGGACCGAGGGAGGAGAGAGACGCAGGACTGCAACGGGCATAACAGCAGAATGCAGTCGGTCTCCAGACGTGGAAATGAACGCACGGATTTTCTTGCGCGAGATTTTTTAAGTTTCATGCACTTTTAATGCGGCCTATTGACGGTCTCAAGCCCGAGAAAACGCAGAGAGGAAGTGTTATTTATTCATTTATTCGAATTTAATTAATTATAAAGTCACGTTACTCAAATCGAACGTATTACACGTTCTTAGGACGAATAAACGAACGAACTTAGTTTTATTAGCATATGTATTATATGGGCGCGAAAAGTATAATACATCAAGGGATACTTTACATTTGATTTAAATATTCCGCGTATTCAATTAAAATATGGCGTCGTTACGCGACACGAGGCGATACTAATTTTCATGTGCCTATTCCAACCGTATGCTTGGTGGTTCGGATCCCACTTAAAGCTGTAGGTCCATTTAGTCGGGGTGGTGGCGTCCTCTGACTATCTGTAGGTTTCCGCCAAAAAATAAAAATCACAAAAAATCAAACATGTAAGGTGGCGCATCGGGTCTCAGCCTAGAGCAAGAGACCCACTGCCAATAAAATAGAAAGAAAGAAAGAAAGAAAGAGGCGATACTAGCGCGCTGCATCGGGAAAATTGTGTACTTTACCGCCCCCAAGTCTCACGTAGATACATTGAAATAGTGCTGTCCTCGGTGTTGTCTAAACAAATAAGCTAAATTATTTAACAGTGTTTATAACACTATAATATAAAATCAATTTCAGGATCATAAATTATTAATTTACAAGAAATCAACTCTTTGCCGTTTAATTTTTGAGTGTATTTGCATCGGGAAGTACAAGTTGTATCGCTACACGATTTTTTCTGCTAGAGATGAGCAGACAGTCTAAGTAATAAGTAGAACGTACATACGTAAAGTTTTACAATGCGTACAAAAGGTTGTTGTGTAGTAAATTGTAAAAACAACAAGAAAAATTGTACAAAGGTACAATTTTACAATTTTCCAGTGGCGTCTCACAAGAGAGAACAAAGAAAAAGATGGATAAATGCAGTACGGAGACAAAAGTAAGTTTATATAACCTAAAAATATATTTTGAAATTACATTTTAAAATAATGTAAATAATATCTTTGTAGTCCCGATGGTTCAAAGTGGGAACCAACAGACAAGCATCTGATTTGCAGTACGCATTTCATTGGCAATGCAAAATCGGACAACCAGTTGAGTCCAAGCTATATTCCCACAATATTCCCTGATGTTTACAAATCAAGAATGATCAATGAAAATGCAGCTCTTAAAAGGTAATAATTAATTTTATATCTTATATTATGATTAGTTATTATATTATAATTTTTTATTAACTGTAATGAAATTCTTATTATAGGCATGAAAGGTTCATGAAACGCAGAAGTAAAGCTAAAGAAGTGGTTAATACTATGGAATGCGAAGAAATAATTGTAGAAGAACAAGCTGATGAAGTTATAGATTCAAAAACAGTAATTATTATGGAAGTAGAAAAAATTTCTCAAGAATGTCAAGTTGACTTTTTACCCATTTCTAAAGAACCGTCTAAAACGTTTGTTTGCAATAAATATTATTTTGCGAACAACAAGTTTTGTGATGCAGAGACACATACTGAAATCAGTGAACCACAACGTATAATCATACCAAATAGACTACAATTTAGTGATAAACAGTGTGGCCCAAGCATTACGTATGAAGATAAAAGTGTGTAAGTGTCCCCAGCGTAAATTTATTTAATTTTTTTTCAAATTTATATACACTTTTTTATTTCCACCAGGGGTAATAGTGAAAAAATTGAAGAAAGATGATTTTTAGGTATTGAATCAATCAAAAATGATGATCAGCTAATCGACCTCTGTGGTGTGACACGAAGTACATTTCAACTGTTTGTTGATAAACTTGTTCCTAATGTAGACTATACTAAAATATCTAAAGAAAACAGATTGTTCATATTTTTTACAAAGATAAAGACTGGACTCACTTACTCAGCATTAAGTGTAAAGTTCATCGTGCGACAATATCCAGAATTTTTATTGAAACATTGCAGTATTTGTCGAGTGCTCTTAGAAATTGTATAAAATGGTTTGACAAAGATTGTGTTCAAGCAATGATACCTGAATCTTTTAAACCAAAGTATTCAAAGGTTCGTATAATTATAAATTGTACAGAATTTCCAATAGAGATACCGGCTGGAATTGACAATCGTGTCTACACTTATTCCCATTATAAGAAAGGATTCACAGCCAAAGTTCTCATCGGATGCACACCAAATGGTTTGATTACCTTCAAGTCTGCGTGTGCTGGTGGTAGGAAAAGTGATTCCCAAATAACCATTGAAAGTGGTCTTTTGGATCTACTAGAAAATGATGATGTCATTTTGGCAGATAAAGGCTTTCCAGAAATTCGAACCCAGATAAATGAAAAAGGAAAAAAAATTCTTGTCGTTATGCCTCCTTTCCTGACGAATCCAGAGTTTACTAAAGAAGAAAACGAAGAGACTTACAGTGTTGCAAATGTCCGAATTCATATTAAAAGGATTATGCAGAGAATAAAATTGTATAATATTTTAAATGAAATTCCAGCTAACTTGTTCTACTACATTGATGACATCCTTCATGTATGCTGTGTTCTTGTAAACTACTTACAACCACCTATTATAGCTGCAAAAAAATGTAAAAAAAATGTAAAAAAATGTAAAAAAAAACAAGTATTTGTTAAAGTAAGTATTTTTTAGTACCGCTGTCATCATTCTTACAATTGTTTATCATGCTTACATCAAACATAAGTACATTATTTCGATGCTAGTGAGCCAATGTTATTTGAGCCTGTGTGAATGTTTGCACATGAGAGAAGCGAGTGTAGTGAAAAGTTCACAGAAAGCAAAAAAAGCATCGAACATAGTATCAAAATGCATCATTTTTGAAAAATTAACATATTGATTTTGTTTTTTCCCTGGTAGAAATTGTGACCCGTGTTAACTAGTTACTGGCTAATTCTGTCGAAATTACACAGTTACTGGCGAGCACTGGCCAAAAACTACTGAAAAAAAAAAAATTCTACCAGGGTTCAAAACCTTGTATACCTCTTCTATATTTGTATAACTTAATTTGTTTTAGATTCCGCTGAAAAATCCGCGCTTAGCGCCAAATGCGATTCCTAAAAATTGCATGAACAAAGAAGATAACACGATGATTCTGGATACAGCGGAAAATATAAAGCACGAAAACGTTTTGAGAGATATAACGGATCAGAGCACAGTGTCGCAAAATCAAGATTTTGCATTATCTAGAAATATACGAATTGAAACAGAAGCTGAAAATGAAAACCTATTATATGCCGAAAGTTTAACAACCGCTTCAGAAGTTGCAGTGATAATACTTGCAAATGTCAAACTAAACAAAAATTAACTATCAGTGACCAAAAAAGTGCACTGACCGTAGAGTTACAAACAATTTAATTCGCGGTGAAAATGAACACGACTATTGCGATAATATTGTCAGTGTTTCCAAAGAATGCGATAGTATAAAAAATGCTGATTATAAAAGTTCGTTTAAAAAACTATGCAATGACATAAGTAAAGTAGAATTACCCGAAGCTTGGTATTCACAAATTCGAGTTGAAAAATATGTTTCATTATTTGAGTTTGAAGCTCAAGACAATAATAGTGGTGGAAATTACAATACTCACATTAAAAGAAGTATTAACATAAATAATATAATAATATACTTGTTCATTTTACGGCACTAGGTAAATCTGTGCATTCGGAACATTTAAATTTACCGAAATTAGTGATCAATGTTGATGAAGTTAAGGAATTATTAGCCAAGTTTTCTAAACTGGATTTTTGTTGTGGAATCGAAGATTTAGATGGTATTAATTTAGTGAAAGACAACATTGGCTACGTAGATTGTATTAACAAATTAAGACATAAAAACTGTTTATTATTTAGTGTTGGGAGTGAACGTTGTAAAATTTGTCACCGAGTGCCAAAAACTATTCTACAGAAAAAAAGACGCATGTCAAAAAGGGATACGACGATAATAAAGAAAACAAAAGGTTTTGATTTTCATAACAAAAATATACTTCAAATCTGGAAAAGAAAAGTATAAACGCGTAACGCGACGATAAAACGCTGTTAAAGCCATAATTTCCAGACCTATATATAAGAACGTGCCGGCTAACCTATGTTGGCAGCCATATTGGTTGGTCTCATTGAATTCTGATGTCTGTATATTTTTGTTTTATATTTATCGCTAAAATCGCTTCAAAATTTGTAATCTGGTAATATTTGAATTAGAAATGACGATTTATAAATTTTTCTTAGTTAGTAATTTTACAAAAAACTTAAATTTTGTAATTTGTAAAAAAAAAACGCGTGTAATTGTTATATAAAAGTCGAATACTAAGTATTTTTTTAAACCTTTTAGTGTTGAAAGTTAATAAAAAAAAAATACTAATTAGAGAAAATTTTATTTATAATAAATTGTATTTCCCGCCAATTATTCTAAATGTGTCATGATGATTTCAAGATAATATCCAGATGCTTCTATATAAACGCATATACATATACATACATAGTACGTACAGTTATAGATGTATCTGAAATTTGGTGGGGATAACAAACTATCTATGGCTCAAGGATATAATGACTTCAATACACTGAACTTACTTTCCATATAAATGATTTTAGTATACACAAACAGTTATGAAAAATATTTTTATTTTTCCTTGTTAAAGTGCTTTAAAATGAAGGCAAAAGTGAAACATATGTTGACCAGTGATTCCTAAAGTCCCATAATAATGTATGCAAGGTATAAATAATTTACATTTTAAGATGATAAAAACTTTCAGTGGTTAGAATCAACATAAAAAATTAAAATATTTTACCAGGAAACTTAATCCTGAGCTAGAAAAGCTTCAAGAAGAGGTTTCAGGACCTCCGAGTTTAGACACAGTTGTTCTAAATGTACAAGAAGCAGCCTCAAAAATCCATTCTTCGTTTCTTTTTGAAAATGAAGGCAAAGAATTATTACAAAAACTGTGCCTTTTTTTAAGTGCAACAGCATCAGGAAAATCTTATGGAGATTGGCAGAAATTTGCAGCAGTTCTTGGCCTCATGACAGAGCAAATAAAAGTAAGCTATAATATTATTTATGCAAAGAGTTGAGGTTCAATAAACCATCCTTATTTTTTTATTTTCAGTGCATCGACTATGATTTTAAAGGGTTGCAAGATCCAACTTACTATGTTTTACTGGCATTTTCTCAATTGGCTGAAGCTACTATGGATAAGATAATTATTGCATTGCAAAAAATTGATCGACCAGATGTTATTAACCGAGTAGCAGATTGCTTTAATAACTTTATTCAAGATATATTCCAAAACAGAAACTTAAGTAAATATCATTTCTGTTATAGTGTTGCTTCTAAAAAAGAATAGTCAAATATAAAAAGTGCCTATTTTAAATACTCATTTTCAAAGCCAATAAATAATAAATAAAATAAATTCATCGTTGCCCTAATAAACCTGTATGAAACCTCAAGTTTATCAGGGTCTTGATGAATTTATTATATTTAGTGGCTTTAAAAATAAAGATTAAAAATAGGTATTTTTTTCAAATATGCTGGTCTTTATTAGGTACAACGATATGTACTTAGTATTTGCATTTAAGCTTATTATTCTCATTCAGATTTGAAAGATGGAATATATAAATCCAGCACATTACCAAGAGCTCCATTGGTTTTATGTCCCGTTATACAAAAACATCATGAAATAAATCAAAGTCTTGCAAAAGTTCCTTACAAGCCAAATATTACATGTGAAAGTGTAAGTATTTCAATTATTATCATATTTTTGTGTTGATAAATTCATTAAAAATAATTTTAATTAGGTAAGTCCAAAGTATGGTAGTATTGCAATGTTAACGTTTGCTGATGATGGACGTAGAACAGCAGAAGAAATTGCAAGAATTTTTAGATCTAAAAATCCTAAAATAGGAGTAATAATTTTACAAGAGCAGGAGAAGCATGTGTATTCTAAAGCTGAAGAATTCATAGAAGATTGTTTCAAACAGGTAAATTTTTATGATTAGACCTCAAATTTTACAGCTATATGCTGATAAACATGAATTTTACAGGCTAATTATATTGTGCCAATACTGACTTCGGGATATTTGAACAAAATTAATAACTATACTGAGGATGAAAATGACAACAATAATTTAGATTCGAAATATCTAAGGTATATTTACTCATTATCACGATATGAGTATGTGAAACAAGACTGCATAAATAATAGAGTGCGGTAAGTTAAACACAAGTGATAAATGTTAAATTATATTCAATGAGAAGCTATATATTAATATGGAACATTTTTCAATACAATTTCAGTTGCATAATTCCGGATATGGAAGTAAAAACTGTTTTGTCTCTTGACTTGCATCCAACCTTACAAGCTTGGTTCAGAGAAAGTGATGTACATTCATTTACAGAGAGAATTCTCTTACAAAAATTTTGATATTGTACATGTTTTTACATACATACAATATAATAGTAAGTGTATATATATCTATACATATAAGAAATTGTTATATTATAAAGTGCCTTTTATAAAACTAACCTTTGAAGTTTATGAAATGTTATTCATTAATAAAGAATTTGTTAAACAGACTTACCGAATTCTCGTCCTGATGTCACTTATTTTCCTTTGTTCCGACGTGTTTAGACTTGTTTCTGTAAAACTCTTCAGCTCAACAAAGAGCATCGTTTTCAATGTAAACAGCATAAAAGTACAACAAATAAACTTATTGTTTTCAGCTGACATACAATTAACTAACTTAATGATTCTTAACTTTTTACTTTAATAAAGAACAAGAGACTATACTGAAGAGTCATATTACACAGCCGCACATATTTTTGTTTTCAAACACTGATGATATCGGGAATACCATGATGGCTCAGGTTAGGTAGAAAACATACTTATCGCGTCACGACTTGTTTCAACCGTAAATTGTTGTCCAGTACTTTTCAGTAATTTCGAAAAACTGCAAAAAAGCTTCATGTGGTAAGCCTAAATTGATTATAAGTAAAAACATACTCAAACGCCCGATCAAACCTAAACAAAAATTTCAAAAGCAAAATATCTTTTTTGTATCACTGACTGTAACAATCGTCAATCCACTCTATCCGGCCCAACAACACGAACTGACCGTCGCTCAGCTGTTGCGCTTTTGTAGAATCATCGCCGGCGCGCGAATGAACCACTTCACTTTATTTTCTTTAGAAATAAGTACGTAACGCACAACAACGAAAAAATGATCGACCTACCAAAAGGAATAGATTTAACGGGCTACACATTGATACTGCCGTCAGTGGCGGTGGGTAACGTCGGCCAGCTCACCGTCGACCTGCTGATCTCGTCGCTGGAGCTACGCCGAGTCGGCCGTATTTTTGACACATCTTTTATTCCTCTTGTTGGTCCCGACCCTTACAACGAAACTAGTCAAGATATTGGCACTTCGGTGGATTTTTATATTTACGAGGAGAAGAAGGTCATCGTACTGCAGATCAGGTCACCGCTCGTCTTGAGGCCGTCGAATTTTTTCATCGAGGTGCTCAACTTTGTGACGGATTACAATATTGGCAAGGTAAATTTTGTTGTTGTGAATGAGATCGTTTTGTTTGTAAATATCGTTGTAGATTGCTTTGCAGAAATATTTATTTTGTGCTTCCTTTTTATAATTAAATTTTTTTTCATCATTTGAATCAAATCAAATCAAACGTTTAAACTCAATAAAGCATAATTTTAGTATACCGAGGAAATGCTCTTGTTATTGTAACTTTGATAACTAGTTTTAATAATAAAGAATACTTATGAAATAAAAATTATTTTTATAGGTGATCATTTTGACAAGTAGTTTTGGCCATGAAAAGAATGATGAGCAAATCAGGACAGTTCCGTTCCGTTACTTGGCTACTGAAAATGTCAAGGCAGAACACGGCAAAGAGTTCGAAGACTTGTCCTGGATAGCATTGGAGCCAAAAATGTTGGATGATTTTAGTGGTCAAACAGTTTTGAAAATTCACGGAGGTGGATATGCAAAGACATTGTTTGAGCTGCTTGGAAGAAATAACATCCAGTGCATGATTGTGTTAAAATTCTGTTCAGAAGGAGACAACATGCCCGATGCAATTGAACTTATTAACCATTTTAACAAGTGGATTCAGTTGGTACCAGTAGATGAGAGAAATGCATGCAAATTGAAATTTCCACCGTCTTGGAAATTCTTGTTTGGAAACATTCCACCAAGAGAGATATATTAATTTAATAAAAAAACATATTTATATAACAATTTGTTTTTAATAAGATCCTTCTCATGACAATCTTTGTTCATACAAACTTATAATGTACAGTATAAATTACTTAGAAAAATTTGTGAAAAACCTAGCTATTTACGCTAAAAGTTTAGATTTGGCAGAGAAAGCTGCGTAGGAAACAAGGGCAGCAAGGAAGGCAGCTAACAGTTCAGAGTTAATCCAGGGTCCAGTGTAGATTCCTGGGTTGTTGAGCACCACAACAGCCAGGGGCTTGACACTGCTTGGGTCTTCACCATTACGGATGGCCTTGCGGATAGCAGAGTAGCTCTCTTCGTCGTACAGCTTGACATTGTAGTCACCTGAGCGTGCCTTCTTGATGTCATCAGTCCAAGATACCTGAAAGAAGAAAGAATAATATTAATATTTTTGTCATTTATGCATTTAAGTGTTTAATACTATATTCTAATTTATGTTATAAAATAATTTGCTTTTATTGTTAATAAACCTGACTTTAATGAATAAAACTTTGCATATAACAATGTTCTCAAAGTAAAATGAATTAGGGATTCAACTTTGGTAGCTTTAATGCACATTACCATGACATCTTTGATTCAATATGCATGAGAAAATGCATGTTGAACATACGTGATAAGTAATGTTGTACTAGATGAATCGTAAACAGCTTTACAATCAAAAAGATATCTCACTCAGTGTTTTGTACTTTAATTATAGAGCACATTTACTCAGAACAAAACTTATCAGCAATAAACAAATAAAAAGTACCTCTGGTACCAATTGATCACCAAACATACCTGGTACTTGTTGTCAGCGCTCAAGCGTACAGCTGGCAGGGCTTTACCATCGACCTCAGCGTACAAGGAAATACCCTTAGCTCCATTGGTGCATTTAAGGGTAAACTGAGTAGTAAACGCCACTTGGGTGAGAACCGTGGCATCTTCGGTCACGTATGCAGATGCGCTGACTTCTGGCTTTTGGCAAGTCTCGGCGTAGGCCGATGAGGCTGCCAGAGCGACGAGGAAAACTGCGATGAATGCTTTCATTTTGCTGGATTATGTGTGAAAACTTGAAGTTTTTCAGTCAACAAAAACGCGAGGTGCAACACTTGACTGTGACGACGAGAACAAGTGGGAACAGCTGCCTTCGTGTTCGGCTTCGAATCAGCTATACAAACTACAAGCGGCCACGTCGTAAGAAGACCAACGTGTGCTCGCGCTCGACACGCCACCGGGAGAGTCGGCGTGGATTGTAGCTGCTATAAGCTAAGGTAGATTGGTCGCGAATTTGTCAAAGTGAAACTGGATGAAAAAGCTAATCTGTAATTTAATGTATTAAGGACGGCTTCATGTTTTTGTTTTTGTCCATAAAAAGAAGGAATGATTTTTTAAGTATAGGTAATAATGATGGTATACATATTGTTTTTATTTAACCGGAAAGTATAACAAAAAGTGAGTTTTTTAGTTCGTAATCTTCCTTGCCGATTGAAGATATAATGTGTGCTATAGAGACAGTATACTTAGATGATGAGCACCATAATGTGTTGTGTAAGTTTATATATTTCTCCAGCAGACACGTACAGTGCGGCCGAGTGGACGCAGATTCGGCGGATTGTTCTCCCACTTTCTAGAAGTGTTTTTATTAATACACACATAAGTATAAGCATAGGTACCACAAACCAGAAAATACATGTGGGTTCAATTTAGTCATTCGTCTTGAAGTTTTAGGCAATAATTGACAAAATCGGGTGAAATTTCTATTTCGTTTGCGTATTTTAGTATTTACTTTGTCACGTGCTTTGTATTTGAATTGTTTGGTTATAAAACATAGTCTGTTTTGAAGACCAAAACTAACAAACAATAACAGACAGAGTTTGTATGGTTGAAGTAATGTGAGAATGTTAATTTGGAAAACAAAATGACTATGACTGAAGATTCTGATAATCTTCTTGAACCAGTAAGTTGCGTATATTATTATGATATTGATAATATTTATTTTTATTATGAGTTTTGCAATTAAAAGAATGAATTACAAATTTTTGTAATTAATAATTATTCTTGAAGCAATTTTTGTGGTATCTTGATGTTGAAAAAAATAATATTGTTCCAGTCAATGTCGGAAACAGCACCGGATTCTCCAAAGAAATCAGTTAAGTCAACTGCAATAGTTAAATATTCTGCTGTGCCTAATCCAGCAACTTTTGCACAGTTACAATGCAACACAGATTTAAATCTACCTCCCAGCAATTGGCTGAGCACATCAGCCGAAAGTTATGGACTGCAAAATATCTGGTCCCGCAATACTGGATTTTCCAGTTTTCGTATGGCGCACATGTTTCCTGACTGTGTTGGTGAAGTGGATGTTGTTTCAGATGCAGAAAATATAAAGAAACTTTTAAAATTGCCTTACAGTGATGGTTTAGTATCTATGATGGTACATCGAGTAGAAAACACTTTGCTACTTGATGATTTTGATATACACAAATATCTACTGAGGCAAGCAGAAAATGATTGGGAATGGCTAAAAAAGTTTTTCTACGAACACGTTTTTCAAAATTTGGGTGACAAAGATAAGAGACTCTTTCCAAAAGCAAATAGTAGGAATGCAATTCAACAAAAGAATTTAATGTCCAAGTTTTTCTATCATTCATTGGTATTAGAAGATGATAAGGAACACAATGATGCAAAGCCACCTATGCCCGTGGAAACACTTCAGTCTACATTACCCGAGCCTTCTCAGGAAGAAAAACTGCCAGATCCAAATTCAAGTCATAACTTTGCTAGAAATGTTGTGTGGACATTTGAAAATATACAAATGTTAATTGGTACTGACATGCCAATATTTGGTGGTGAAACTCATCCATGCATAAGTTTAAGATTACGTGATGCTACAAAACCAATTAATGTATTGACTGGCATAGATTACTGGTTAGACAATTTAATGTGCAATGTACCTGAAGTGGTGATGTGTTATCACTTGGATGGTATAGTGCAAAAATATGAATTGATAAAAACTGAAGATCTTCCAAATATAGATGATGCCAAGTTTAGTCCTAAAGTTATAAGAGATATTGCTCAAAACATTTTAAGTTTTCTAAAAACTAATGCTACTAAAGCTGGTCATACTTACTGGTTATTCAAAGGTATGTTTATCCTAAAATTACAAGCTATGTTATTTATCACCAAGTTTTCATAAACCTTCATTTTAACTTTTAGGTAAAAATGATGATGTTGTCAAGTTGTATGATTTAACTTCTCTGTGTGATATGTCAGAAGACAAGTCTCAAAATCCTTTTACTGTACCTGTTGCAATGCTTCTTTATCGAGTTGCCAGGAATATGAAATATTCCTCAGACTATAAAAGGAATCAAGGCACTATTCGGATGCTCCTTAAAAATTGTATCCAACTGCTACCCAAGGAAAAGTATCCTCAAATTGTCACATCTGCTCACTATATGCTGGCTGACTTATACATACCTGCTGATACTGATCCTGCAAACCCCAATTTAGTGGATCAGGGTGATGAGGATGATGTACAAAGTGAATGTGGCAGCAATGCAGAAAGCGAAAAGAGTGATGAGAAATTTGAACAAGATATGAGTGCTGCTATTAAGAGCTTGACTTTAACTAAAAGTGAGTTCTTTATTAACATTTGTCTATAAATTTGAAATATATTGATAAAATTTTTTATTTTCCAGTCAAGGAACATCATCAGATCAAAGATCAAGATTTTGAAGAATTCAAATTCAAGCCACCACCAATTTCTGGAACTGTGGAAGAAAGATGTCAAATAGCTCTGGAGCATGTATCGAATGGTCTTGATTGTTTGAAGTACTTCCCTACGAATTCAGAAGATCAGAAATCTCCAACAGAAGAGCAAGGCAAAGAAAATACAGAAAAGGGAAAACCATTGGGCGACGAAGAGGTGAACATGGCCAAACCCTTCCAAGCCATTCCAATGCCTTATGCGCCTCTCAACGCAAAAACTAATTCGCCGTTGCCTGAATCGGTAACTGCCAATTCCAGTGCAGATAACAGTCCCAGGTACAGAACTTTATTATTATTAACTTTATTATTAACAAATTAAATTTATATTAACAATAAACTATTTATTATTAACAAATTAAATTTTTGCAAGCTTGATTTTTTCCAACAATTAACAACTACCTATTCAACAAATTCTTTCCAAACTATTTCAGTCACAAAAAAGGCAAAAAGCAAAGAAAGAAGAAAGTTTTGGAGAAGCCACTTGTCAAAAATCCACCGAGTAATCCAGCAGTAGTCGAAGACACGACAGCGAAGGCATTGCTTTGCAAGACCCAGTCGCAGACGCTGCCAACGTGGCAGGCGCCGAAAAAGGACGACAATAAAAGCTGGAGCGCCCACTTAAAGATTCTGCTCTATGAGAAGGCTTCGCTTGTCTTTGTTGTACTCGCTGAGAACGAATACTCGAGCAAGAACTATGGCTCCTCACTGCGATACATCCTCGCAGTGTTACGCTGTCAGAAGATTCTCGAGGTATTCTGCAGAGTAAGAAACGATAAACTCATCAGCTACCTACTGGGCAGAGCTGGCGATTGTTGCTTCATGACTGTACAGGATTGGACTAACGTGGAGAAGCACAGGAACGATTACGAGACTAAGAACATAACGGAGAACGCGATCACGAATTCTATCTTCGCTATGGAAGATTTGGATATGAGTGAGTCTCATTCTTGCTTACATAACACGCTTAATCAATCGTTTAATGCCTCTGAGTACTTTGCTAATGTATACCATACGTAAGGTTTATCTTATGTTACTACTGAAGATGGAAAGGAGATATTGCCGGAACGTTTTGATACTTTAGAAGCCACTCTGGTAGCTTCCTGTAAATGTTACGAGAAAGCAATAGACCTAAAACCTTTAGAAGCCGATAAAAACAATCTCCTCCGTCGATTAGGCAATATTCACAACGAACTTGGAGTTTTGTACATGAACCAAGCTGGATGTAAGTTATATTTATGTAGTAAAAAATTAATTTTATTCATACACACTATATAAAATTTATCATCTTTTTTTCACTTATCTAGCGCGCTTCCAGAATGAAGAGACTGCAGATGCGGAAAGCTCGGCCCCGGACGTAACAGCACCGTTGATTCACTCGCTGATGCATCTAGAGTCAGGCATCAAGTCTTTTGAATCGGTGAACGATGAGGCAAACTTGGCCCTGCTTTACTCGAATACCGGTAGGCTAATGCGACTTTGCGCCCATGTCAATAGGAAGAAGCACGCGCGGGAAAGAGACTTTTATAATAAGGCTGTGTCTAACTACCAGAAGGCTCTTCAGGTTCTTGGAACACGTAAAAGCAATCCTGCAATCTGGGATACTGTTATTTGGGAATTGTCTTCTACATATTATAATATGGCTTCGTTACTTCAGGATTTCCCATCTGTTGGCATAAAGGTTATTTAAGATGTCTATACTAATATTATTAAATTCACTAGAAGTGTCACTACTTAAGTTATTATTTTTTGTAGACTGAGGAGGAACTCGAGCGTGAAGTGGTCGAGATCTTCCAAAAAGCCCTTAAGTACTGTGATACTGAAACTCCAGGTACTCGTCAGCCAGTCTATCAGTTCCGTGCTGCTACGATTCAGCATCGATTGGCTTCACTCTATCATAAAATTTATAGAGAATTTGATAACGAGATCGACAGCGCGAGGCGCAAAAATACTTTGAAGTTGACCGAGATCTACTACGATAAAGCGGCTAAACTTTTGCTTGCTTTGGAGCAGACGACCGAGTTTCTTACGGTTCAGTTGGAACGAGTGGCACTCGCTGAATTTCAAGCTGTCTGTAAGGATGCTTGACGATATTTCATAATAATTTTTAATAACTTGATTCAAATATTAATCGCGATAATTTTTTAGCTTCTAATGCTTTTAATACAAAATTAAAAGCATACCAGAGTTCGTTGGAATTGATTCTGCAAAGTATACCTATCATTAAACTCATAATAGAACGTAACAAAAGTATCGTTACCAATAAAGAAAATGATCCTAAGATAGAGAAGACGGATGAACAAAACAAGGTCAACGATAGTAAAGAAAAGGAAGAGAAAAATTCCGATGAAAAGAAGCAAATACAGGATGAAGAGAATCTTGTTGTTTTGTTGGAGCAACGTTTACAGTTTGTTTTGCGTTCTTTGACCAAGTTATTCATCAACAAGAATTCAACGAACCAGAAGAAAGAGTAAGTAGCTTCATTTTATAATTCTGTTGAAAATGCTGCTATTTCTACAAAATATGATGAGATCAATCTGATTCTTTTCAGGAGTGATAGTAATGCCACTTTATACAAAAAATGCTATGGGCTCACATTGAGATCAGAGACACTATCAGGCATTGAACTGATCAAACATGTTGCGAATGTTTTGGAAAGAGTTGAGAAACTTATACAAGAATCATAAGATTCGTAGTTTATAGAGAAGTCGCTGTATTAAAGTTTTCTAATGTTAGAATAATTCTTTTTATGTAAGTGGTTAAATATTTTCATATACCTTGAAGCAGAATTTGAAAAAATATGATTGTAAAAACTGTGGTAAAATGCATAGTGGAAATTCTGTACTTTTTTGTAAATATCACTGACGCTTTTATTATTTATGAACTATTTATTAAGAAAAACCATTGTGCTAATTTCCACAGTGTTTTGAAAAGATAAATAAAAGTTGCTTGCATACTTAAAATTTATCTGTGACAATTTTACTTATCCATAGTGAATAAAGGAAGGATTTAATAGTAACTAAAGGGCACAATTAAGGATTTAAGCGTAATAATTTATTTCGTACGACTCTTTATTGCTATAATTCTAGAATTTGAGTAGCGGAACGGATACAAACGTCCAACCTTCGGCGGATATATTGTATATACCATACGTACGATTTTACAATAAAAGATAAATTCTGTCAACATTCAACATTTAACCGTAGAGCAAATTCCTTTCTTTGTATAAATGACTATTGATTTTCTGTTCCGACGAAAGTGTTCAGATAAGTTAAAAGGACTCTCGAAGTGCCGAGTTTGTCGTCTTACTTTTCATTTTAATATTTGTTATTCACTGCGGAACCCGCCGCATATGGGCGCAATGTCTATTTCTCGCTCACTACCATTGACACTTTCTGACCATCGCCTCAGTAGAAAATGTAGTATTTACATAAATTGTGTGTATATATATACATCAGTAACATCAATTATGAGTTAACAACACATATGCGACGAAACATATTCTTTTGGAAGTATACTGCTTTATTGTTCCACATTGAAACATATTTTAAATTTGCTGAATACAATTATGTATATATTGTGAAGACGCAATATTTAAAGTGTCTTTTTCAGAGACTCTTATATGATTTATATACTCCAATGTACTTCCGAAAGTAGATTCTCGTCCTTTTTGCATATTAAGAATCATAAATTTCTTTTATACTTTGTCGTTCATAATCCATTAAAGTGTAGAATTCATTTTATTCATATAATATAATTATCTACAGAAACACGCGTTTGAACTACAAAAGGAGATTCACGTTAATTTTATACGTTATTTATACATGAGATTCTTTATTTTCAATTGTCACATTTTCATTGATCTTTACATAACATTTAAGAAATATCTCTTCGAGAGCCGCTAAATATATTTATACATATCACGATCATCACACACCCATCGTGCTCAGACGATTGTCATGTACTTTTTTATGAGGACCTTCAGAAAATTTTAATTTTAGTACGCATTGAATTTAATTATATTTCAATTTTTAGTTTACATTTCAGTTTAGCGTTCGAAATAACAAATGATTGCTTCATTTTATGCTCAGGGGTCTTTTATAATTTCGTTTAAACGTTTATATATACACGGAGTTCAACGTACATGGTTGCGAATCAAAATATTTTTAGTAAATTCTAATATAATAATAATTACAATGACTAGATTACAATGAATGCTTTTCATATAAAACTTAAAAAATATATCACATGATAATAATTCAAGTAAAATAAATAAATACTTATATGATAACTTAAAATAATATAAATATTATAACTTAACATACTATTAAAAGCTTACTAGTTTATTAAATATATTAGGATATATATTCAATTTCTAAGCAAGGAAAAATAGTAATAACTGAGATCATAGAATCATTGCATAACTGGTACATCACAGCAAGTATACGCAACAAAAATACCAATTTAATTTTCGAATTGAAACAGTTCGGCTTGGATTGTATAATAGGGTAGAATTACAACGTATAGAGGTTACTTTATTGATCGTTCGGGCATATAATGAAATAGAGCTTTACTGTGTTTACAATGATAAACACTTTATTGTATTGAAGAAATTAATTCGATATACTCCCCATTACCCTTATTAGTATTGATAAGTGTTTTTGTACCTCTTTAGCCAACAGTTTATCTTAATTTTTTTTAGTAATTATATTTTTAAGAAGGTCGCGAACACGTTCTTATTTATTGCTAAAATACCGAAGGAATTTGATACTTGGTAGTATAGTCTGACGGATACGTTACTTCATAACACATTTTTTTTTCGAGATCGTTGCCGACACGACGATTACAAAGCTTTATTTTTATTATATATTAATATTTCATTTTGTTTAGGCCGATAGAAAAAGGTATTTATTTACACGTCGCCGCCCTCCCATCATTCCAGCATCGCCGATGCATCGTATAAGTCTCTATTTATGCTGTTTTCGGTTCGTCTTTCGACGCTAGACTTCTCTTCTTCGCGAGGAAACGTTTACGCCACAAATATGTTATTTAGTTTTATAATGTATTCTTTTACATACTTTTGGATGTAAATTAAACCAAGTATACTATATTTATATAGTAAATATGTATAATTTAGCGCATTTTCATTGTGGGATCTTACTAACATATAAATAGTGTAGCAATGCTGTTTTAATATTTCAACTGAAAATTGTGCTAAAACGACTTATGCTTCATAATTTATCTTAATCGTTTATAATAAGTTCATTCAGTGTTTCATTACTTTTATTAAAAGTATAATAGAAAATTTGTGAGGGTATCCAATCAAAAAACAAGCCTTCTCTTTATTGAACCCTTAGTAAATCAAGTAAAATCAGTATTTTTCGATTTAAAATGTTAGTCGCTGAAATTTATATTTTTTTAATCTGTACACACAACTGCTATAGTGATTATGAGTAAGAATCAACATGGATGTCGAAGTTCATAAAATTGTATACATATTATCTCTATGATTATAATCATGTTATCAACTGACCAGCAGCATTGATATCTTGTGCAGTATGTTGGCATTGAAATCTCAGTTGCGGACTAGTCCATTAGTTTGATATCGCGCAAATGTAATTGAAGACAGGTACGTCATGCATTTATATTTTTATTTATATCGATATAAAATATACGTTGATTAATCGTAGGAAACTTTAATTATTCTTACACAATCTTTTTGTCCATAACCTTTGGAAATAATTATTTACAATTTATATGCTTAAACAACTATTATAATTTAGATTATTATTGTGCTTTGACAGTTGTTAGATTCTAATACAAATGATATCTATAGTAAGTAAAAACTTTTGTAACTCTGTAAAAAGCATTTATATTTTTTTATACAAGAGTTTTAAATGTTGAATATTTATACTTTTGCTACATGCTTTTAATTGATTAATAAAAGTAGTAAATATTGTTTTTTTTTAATTTGTATCATATAAAAAATATATATTTTAAGCTAAACTAAATCTATGAAAAAATATCTGCGAGTATATTACAGAATAGGATTATACACTTTCAAGCTAAAACACTTTGTTCTAACTAATTGATAAGTACCTTCTGCGTTGATATTGAATTGGTATATATTTTTGAGTATCACAAAATAAATGTACTGAGTTTTCATATTTACATATAGATATTCTGACATAAACTGATAGAAAAATATACAAAGATGTATACTCTTTTTTTTTAAACTAAAATTCACTGCATTACAGGAAAGCCCACAACTGAGATTTTGAGTAATTTATTATCGCATATATTCGTATTGATATAGCTTCGAGTCCATTCTTCGACAAACGAATAAAAATGTTGTCTTCGTCGTACAAAAAAAAAAAAAAAAAAATTATATATTCTCTTCCGCAACTTCAATCGTCAGTTCATTTTATTCCATTTTCACACGAGTGAATTGCTATAGAATAATAATGAAAGTACGTCGCAACAGCGGGTGAATTTATTTCATGCAGATTGAAAAAAATGTGATCGAGTTTCGGATTGGAAGACGAGCAGGAAACTTGATTTCTCGCGGGAAGAGCTGTCGCGTCGGAACCTTTATTCCGTATATATAGGTAAATTGATTTGTAACATTACGAAGGGTGTATGTGTATATATTATAGTTCAGTGTTGTCAAGAATATTCAAACGATATTTATGTATTATAGTCATTCACCTTAGTAGAAAGTATACATTTATGAACACCCTTTGAATCTCTTATAATGAATTCTTTTGATATTAATATTTTCTCTTTTCATATAACCGTTATGATATTTAGCCTTTTTCAAACGAATGCAATATATACTCATTATCTTAAAGTACAACAGAAGGGTGTGTACGTGGGTTTCGATCACTGCATTTATGGTCGTATATGTCAACGATTCGATGAAACAACTAAAACTGAATATCCCGCAAAAAATGTTGATATGGTCAGAGAACTCTATAAGATATTAAAAACTTACGACCAGACATACACCTCACAGTGATGAAAAGCCAGTAGACACCCGGAGGTCCAACAGTTTGAGATCATCATAGATTCACAGCACTTAAAACTTACAACATCTTCTAAAAAAAAAAACGAAAATTCCAGTTCAGCGCAACGTGAGCGACTCTACGGACAGCGACACGGAAGCTGAGTGCCTGTAAGCTTGCCCAGCACTAGCCTGAGGCGTACTGGGTACCTCTTCAATGCGTTCCAGATCGTTGGCCGCACCTGCGCTGTTCTGTTTGAAGAGCCTCGGCGGTGGCCTATGTTGCAGTGGCACTTGCTGCTCGGACGAAGAAGCTGCTCCTGAAGACGATGCTCCTGTCGGCTCGTCAGCTCGGTCCAGGCTGAACTGCCGGCGTAAAAGTCGGCAGCTACCGCCAGCCCGGCCTGCAGCGATACTACTCTCAATGTCCAGCGACTTGATTCGAGACCGACCGAGGGTGCGACGCGCGTGCAGGCTTTTCTCCGCGATGCTTGGCTCGAAGGACGCTTTACCGGCTTTGTTTTCGCGATTGTTATGTTGTTGTGATGGTGGTGTTGTTGTGAGGCCATATAGAAAGAATAGAGAGAGAGAACGAGCGGTGCTCGAGTCAGCCAGGGCTGTCTTTTTTGATTTTGAAAGTAATTTGCAGATATGTACAAAAGCTACGGGGAATTTTTATGTCAATTTGGTTTATTTTGGGTGCTGATGTGATATACTGAAGCTGCTGTGCCAGTGCGATTGAATTGGCATTTGTCTGACCAAACTCGACATTTACTACTGAATAAACAGGCTATTTTTATTTTTAACAAAATAAATGATGTAGCTGTGGATGCGTCTACTTAAATTTAATTAACTTCTTGATAAAATACAAAAATTATGTTCACCGCATTGACATGAAAATTCCATGAAAAAACATATTCATACTTGACAATAAAAATGAACAGTAATAAGAGGTCTTTATATTCTACTGTCAAAACTTCTCAACAATATATAATACTGACACAGAGCACAACGAAGGAGTCTAGTTTTCAAGTGTTAGGTCTTGTATTTAAAGTCTTGAATGCAGGCTCGTCGATTGGAGCGACTTTGATTATCGATTGATCCTGGAATAGGGTCGAACTACTACTCGGGAGAGGATCGGGAATTCTACTCGAGCTACTTCTAAACTCGATTTAATGGGCCATGAGTTTTCCATGAGGTTTTCTCTACTCTAACTACTTTAGAATAGTTCGCATGCTCGGTTTGGCTAATAAGTGTACTCTACAACTCTACACACTGTAGATATATTGAAGCATTTTACATAGTAAATCATATTATAACATCGATTATTTTTTTCCTGTTAAAATTTTAGAAATAGTTGTATACTACTTTCTAACTACAAATAAAAAACAATCTTGTTCTACTGCATACTTTGTTGAAAGAAGAAAGGAAATCAATCGATTATCAGTCAGTCAGAGCTTGTAATCAAGACTTCAAAAGAGTTGTAGTTTAAATGCAAGCGTCAATCGGATATAAATTTTACGGTGTACGAACGAATCAAGTATACGTTAATAACTCTACGAACACCAACGACATATAAAACTACTGGAGATTTACGAGACGTCGAGAAAAACGAAACTGTCGTAAATTATTAAACCACATTGATTTTTCAAACTTCTCTCTCATATTAATAGTAAAACGAAAAAACCGAACTTTTAAAGCTTTTTCAAATACCAGTCTTCGTTCGCTCTAGATTAAAAAAAATGTATACACGAAAACCAATATTTTTCAATACTTTACGATTTTGCTATTTGACAACAAAGCTGTGCACTCTGATCGTAATTCAGATATGGTGTATAGGACAAATAATTGAAATTGAATGTGTATATATGCGCGCACGTATAAAGCTCATCTAGATTTCATTATTTTTTCGTATGAATAAATACGAATTTCTATACAACAACTTCAATGCAAACCCGCAGTGTTTGCTTTTTACGTTACTTTTATAATACAACCCGCTGAGATGAATCTGATCTGCACAAAAGCTAAAAATAAACAAACGATTTTCGGCTATACAACACGCATCTCGTTTTTCCCCAAATCAAACACGTACAACACAGCGATTAAAAAGTTTACGATACAAAATATAATTGAAATTACAGCGACAGAGATTAAATAGAGATATAATATAATACACGTGAAGATAGAATAGATATAATACACGAAAAGCCAGCACGAGAGATCGGCGCAACCGATACTCACCATACGAGTGCTCGTTTGGCGACAAGCACCGGTAGTGATTGTAAGGTGTACTTAGGTCGTCTTCGTCGATAACACCGACCCGACGAGGTCTTCCGCGAAACACCGAACTCGAAACCGAGTTGATAGATGTCGATGAGGCACCAAGAAGAGCTGCTGCAACTTCTGTTGCCGATACCGGGGTACCTGTTAAGTGAATTGGAGATCGTTAGATGATATTATTTTTGGAATATAGGGTTTTAAAGCGAGTTATGATTGTTTAATTACTTTGGATGCTTTGTGGGATTGATTAATTCATGAGACCATGACACAGGCTACTAATGTATAATATCATCTATTGTGATAAAGCGTATAAAGTTACCTAAATTTCAGAAGGCTCTTCACTACGCGAAGACATGCTTTAGTTTAAATTTTATAGCAGAAATTATGATATAGTAGCTGATTTGAATACTTCTAACTTTGGTTAAAAACCTACGAAGCGATAATCTTCCTACGAGTGTCACTCTATTTCATGCCAGAATATCCACCCTAAGATACCAGCTTCTTGCATATAAAAAATCGACTATCAAAAACCACATTATCAAACAAAACCAAAAGCAGCAGTCACCTAATGAACCAACTCTACAAAGACCTGAACCGTAGTCGTCGACACATACCCTCGCTCCGCTCCGACAAGCAACTGGTAGACTCACCCAGCGTCATGGGGTTATCCCCGCTGGTGCTTTTCGTGACAGTAGCACTGGCGTAATCCGGTGTCGACCTGGTACCATCCCTGCAAAAAGCCACGTCGATCGTATCGGACGGTCCTACCGATCTCATGGAGAAACTCTGGCCCAGAACAGCAGCTCTGTCCTCGTGTACCGATACGGCCACTCGTTTGAGACCTGTGCCTTTGTCGATGGATGATTGTTCGCTGTGGGCGAACTTGGCTGGTGATGCGTGCGAGTCACGACTGGTAGTAGTGACGGCTGGGAGAGAGACCGCAACGCTACACTCGGCTGAACTGTCATCCTCCGTTGAATTTAGCGTTGGTAGTTGACCTGTCAGATGAGTTGTTAGACTTGAGGTTGAATCCGAGGGCTGTTGCTGGGGTTGTTGCTGTTGCTGCTGCTGTTGTTGTTGCTCGGAGGTTTGAAGAGTCTCCGAAATTATGATGTCTTCGATTCTGGAAATTCAGATGATTGGAGTTTAGTGATGATCAAATTGAGATGAGTTATTTTGAGGTATAGGTATAAGAATTACTGATGACGGGTATAGTTTTGTGGCAATGTTTACTTTATTTTTACTGATAAATAGTACAAAACGTAAATTACAATGTAGCTATATAAATTTACAATACTTGTGCAGATGATGCCTATGTATATCAAGACAGTGTAGTTTTATATATTTTATTCGATATAACTGCGTTTGTTTGATGTATTCTCCTGATTAGAGAACAATAAAAGTGATGTATGTTGATAAGATAAATAAGCTACAGTAGTTTAGCGGAAAAAACCCAACACTTTGTCTAGGAAATTTTTACGACACTTTATCACAAAAATTTAATACTACACTTGATACAGAACCTGTGATTGTACAAACATTTTCGAATTTAGTAACATCGATTTGACGGTACATCATTGAGTTAAAGCGTGGTTTGATTGATGGTTGACTTATTTCCTATTCTTCTTTGTTCGACGTTTTTTAGTTTGAGACAGCGCATCTAGAACAAAAACACAAGATATGCAAAATTGTCCGAAAAGGGTTATGTTTACAATTGTTATAACACGTCGCATAAAAATAATCATCTTAATTCATCGCACACATACCTGTGCCCATAATTTGACTCCTAATTGGAACATAATAGGTCACGGCCTTTCTTATCCTCAGACTCCTTCTCAAAACTTGCGGTTCACTGGTTTTCTTTTCACTTGGCTTTTTCTTATTTTTGGTAGTCGTCACGTTATTTTCACTACTAGCTTCTTTTTTCTGAGCCGCATTTTTCGAATTTTTCACTGTTTCAGAATCGTCCGAATTGTCTGCCATCATATCATGCAAATGCGCTAATTCGTTTCTGTGTTTCGTGCTTTGTATCGAACTGAGTCTATTATATTTTTGAACTGCGCTTGTGTACGGATTGTCGTCGCTGATGTCGGAATCGGACATTTTTAACTTAACTATTTACGATTTTCTTCAGAGTATATGTACAAATGACGAAAAGAAAAGACAAGATTTTGCCACACTTTATAGATTTGAACGTGAAGCTGTCCGTTCCGTTGCAGATAGTCGACTGTTCGTAAAGGCGGCGTCAATTTTTGTTATCACGAGGACTTATCGCTACGCGTGTATTTATTTATAGACGCAACTTCAGTCTACGCATGCGGTAATGCGAACTTCCTGTTGTAAAGCGAGATTTCGAATTCGCGCGTAGAGTCGTAAAATTACGATGTTATGGTAAATGAGAAAAATTCTATGTTACACTTACCCATGATCCTCGCTAGGAAACAGCAACCATGAAACAAAAAAAAAAATAAATAAATAAAGCATATAATTTTAAATTTATACTCGAAAATTTAAAACTTTTGCTTTAGATAGAATCAAAAATTCAGTTTCTTTACTTTTATAAGCAAATCGATCACTGCGTTGCGCGTTCATAAAAATAGAGTGACCGTATCAAAAACTCTAAAAATTGAACGCCACTCTGATGGTATTCTCTCTCTCTCTATCCATATAGGCTTTAAAATTTAACGTACGTCGTATCAAAGGAAGTCCGAGAGATACAATAATAATAAACTACTATACTTATAAAATAATGTTTCTAAACTCACCCGAGTGGTGGTGGCACCGGCAGCTCCTTATCAAAGTCCTGCTTGCCCAGTAGCCAGTAGGTAGGCATTTTGCCCTTACCCTTGATATCAGTACGTCCTCGATACTCGATGACATAGCCGCCGACTTGTGTCAACCTATCCCGTGTCGCCTGACTCAAGTGGATGCGCCAGGGTGCACCCGTCGACTCCATCCGTGAGGCCGTGTTCACAGTGTCACCGAAGAGACAGTACCTTGGCATCGTCAGACCCACAACTCCAGCGCAACATGGTCCTGCAATGTTTATTAGTATTTTTAGGATTTATCAAAACTGTCGACTGTACACGTGAAGTATTACGGTTATCGCTCTATTCCGACTTTACGTTAGTCTCTAAGCCAACGATAACGGACCAATGCAATCTCCCCATAAAATGTCTCCGTAAATCAATCGTCCATCAGCCAACGTTACAGATACGACACACATATCCCATTTCAGTATATATGAACGTAAAGAGCTTTATCTCGACTCAAAAGCACTTTTAAAATCGAAAGGAAAGAAGAGTACAGTATCAGCAGCCTAAGGAGTTGAGATAAAAGTAAACACATACCCGTGTGAAGGCCGATTCTGAGCCTGAGCTGAGTGTTGGGCAAGTGCCGGAGCTTGAACTTGCCGCTCTGATGTAGCAGGTCTAGAGCCATTGTCGCTATCTGACTCGCATGATCCGGTATCCTCACGGGACAGCCGCCGACCACCATGTAAGCGTCGCCTATCGTCTCCACCTGTAGCGTAAACACACAAACGCTTTATAGATAGGTACATATACACCATTCGCTATTTCCCAACGTTGCGGATATAGCATTTTGCCGGTGTGTACACTGTAATGTGTACACTGCGAAGATATGTATAATTTTGCGGAGTCGAAGCTTTTGTTATTGCGACGTGGTGTAACGTTATTCGGATACATTTATTTTGAATCATTATTGTTCTTTTACATTTGAAATTTATCGTATACAGCAAAAGCTCCAACCGCAATAAGCTTCCAAAATTTTATTTAAAATACTTTCATTTTGTCAAAATACAAGCTTCCCTAGAGGCAAGATTAAAAAAAAAGCAGCTTTATACCGCACAGGACCACGGGAGAAAAATCTCATCCGCAAACAAACGTTTACCCAAATCCCGCAAGCAACACGTGCTTGCACCGAAACGTTGTTCCCTAGGGTATACACATAACGCTCTCGGTGTCGCTCGACTCTTATTGAAAATTTTACGTCCGTTCCCGCGATCTGAATTGCAGAATCTCACCGTCGGCTTGCTTGCATACATACTAACCTTGTAGACGTTGTAGGCGTTGATAGTCGCGTCGAAGCATGTGTACAGATCGTTGAGCAGGTCGACCACTTGGAAGGGCGTCGAGTAGGCGGATATGGTAGTGAAGCCAACGATGTCCGAGAAATAGATCGTCACCTCGGCGAACTCCTCCGGGTCCACCGGCATGCCGAGCTTCAGTTTATCCGCTACCGAGCTGAAGAGACATTTTTTTGTTGTATTGTTTTTAAGTGTAGATAACAAAGAAAGTTCTTCTAGAGGAAACTTTGATTGTTAATTGTAAGCGGCTTCATTAAAAAGTCCTTTGCGTCAATGAAGTTTTCGAATCGATTTTAGATAAGTCGGTGTTACATAATACAGTTTTTAATGAGTATCGAAAATGAAATATTTTAGATGGAACAATCGCTTTTCAGACAATAATGGCAAAGGGTCGATGAAGTGTTCCATTGTGTGCTCCGTTATATCGGGTGACAAATGAAAATACTTATTGCGGCTGGAGGACACACGTACGTACCTCGGAAGCATACGGTTCAGTAATTGTTCCGTTTTCTTCTTCTCCATGTCCAACTGCTCGGTCCTCTCGCGAATCAGCTCCTCGAGATTGTTCGAGTATTTTTCCAGCATTTGAAACATCGTGTCGACAAAATTGACTTTTCTGTAAAATGAAAACAATAATGTAGCAACAATGCCACTGAAGAATAGTAATTACGTTCAAATGAGACATTAATCGATTCTAAACATTGCGACTACAGTCGTTCGATCACCGCGCGTTGCCTTTAAAAATACAAAATATCTGGAGCGCGTACGAAACTTTTGGGTCACTGATTTCGGCGAAATAGCCGCAGGGGCTTGTTGTGGGAGAGATAAAGAGTAAACTTTCAATGTTTTTTTTTCTCCTTTCTTTGTGTAGTTCACTCTCGAAATTGCCTTTGAATTTAAACACAATACGCGCACAGTACACATGTGATTTTCCGATAAAAATTCAATCGTAACATCGTCGCGACGCGAATACAAAACTAATAACGTTCATTCGATGCTTTTCTGGGGACACGTGTTTTTTGAATAAGCGCATTACCGTAATTGCCAAAGTTGATGCGGAAAAAATTATTATGTAAATGACGATGTCAAACTACGACGCTGCAGTCGAAAGTACGCGAATTCATATTCATAGAATTTTCGAGCGTCGATTTCGAATGCGAGGCTATAAACTCGTGAATAATCGTAATAATAACGACGTATGTACGTCAAAGGCAAGAGAAGATCGTGCGAAAAGCATCCCAAACTCAAACACACACACACACACACACACACATGCGAGAGATTTACTATAAGGTCAGCTCGATTTCCATACAGGTAATCTCCTTCTGGTACCGATACCTACATCCTCGACGACATACAGTGGGAAACTCAAGAGCCACCTTAATAGCAGGGCAAGTGCTGTACTAGGCGGCTGGAATTAGCGTCCGAGAAGCTACTGCCTCCCTTTAAGCCCTGGAGGACCGGCGGTGCATCCTTTATGCGGCCCGCGTATGTACGTGTGTGTGTGTAGGAGTTGAGAGTGTGTTTATAGGTTGCGAGCGATCCATTTAACTCGAGAACTATGGCCTGGAGAGTGCTCTGCATGATGGAGTGGTAGATTACGCTATTATTATTATTGTTTTTGTAGTCATGGCCAGGAGTGGATCGGGATGGATCTTTGACTGCAGCTAGCATTGGCTTGTTATCGCTTAGATAGTTCATTGTTGTTTCTGATAGTGATGTAAGACGATGATTTGTATTGCGTTTTAACGTTGGGCATATGGAATTGGAGTAATTGGAGTAGTGTCGAGGAGATTTAGGATGATGATGATGATCTGGATGGGTGTTATAAACGCGTTGGTGGAATTTAATTATTATGCAACAGCACATTGTTAGCGATAGTCATTAAACGTTAATCGAAAGTTGATTGGACATTTTCTTTCGAGTTTGACGATTTTAGACGTCGGATGGACAGGTGTCTCGTTTTAATAGCTGCGGTGTAGAGTGAGACATCAAAATTTGACGGGCTTGGAAAATTAATTTGAGGCAACGAAATAGAGAACGTTTTGTCTTGAAACCTCTACTGAAAATGAATGTTGAATGACGAGACTAAGGCTTTCATGTTAGTATAATTATGCATATTTTTTCTTTTTAAATATTTCAGGTAGATTGTTGTTAAAACGATGTACAAGAGTAAATAAGATGTACAGCGTTTTCTACTTTACGGCCAACATTCCTCATTTAGTATCCGGTACAGCGCATAATCTGTCTAAACTTTTCTCGGAGGTTCTATTTAATTCCCGAAAACCGGAGGCTGCAGAAGTGTACCTTCAAAATTATAATCCTCCACAGCTCTTCGAGTTCTCTCTCTCTCTCTCTCTCTCTCTCTCTCTCTCTCTCTCTTTCTCTCTCTCTCTCTCTCTCTCTCTCTCTCTCCATAATATTGGTCGACCGGAATCGATCGACCCCCACAGAGCATCAGCAGTTCCGGAGCGCGCAGCGAATGCGGGCCCGACAAAGGATTACTCGCTCGCGGGGAATTTCGGCGATTTTTCAGGACTGGCTTGAAAATCGATATGCGGTTTCGGGAGGAAACGATGCATCGTAATGGATTTTCGACTAGCTTGTTTGTAGTTTCGCTCTAGATATATATATAGAAGGGAAGAGGATTTTAGTTTTTTTTTTTGCTGACCTGCCGTGATTGAGCTTCTTGAAGAGATCGTGGACGGCGTTGAAATCCGGTCGCATGTCCGCGTTCTCGGCCCAACACTGGCGCATGATATTGATGGCTTCCGGTGGCGCTGCGCCTTTGCTCACAGATGGCCTTATCAGAGGCGGCGGCCTCTTCACTTTCTCGATGATGTCTGTCGGACAGAATTATTACGGGTTCAATTGACACATGATTTTCTTCACTTTTTTTAATGCAATTTTTTTAGATTGTACGCAGTATCTCTAGTCAGTCGAATATATAAGAATCGAATCGAGAAAGTGTATTGTAATAGGAATCAAATTTATACGAACGTCACACCGTAGGTTCTTAAGTAGATACAGGACGAGTCTATTCAGACTGACATTAGAACACGTTTTTCTCTGAATTCCTTTAAGGGGAGAGTGCACTGCAATTTCGAAAAGGAGTCGTATAAAACGCGTTTCTTCTCCTTCAAAATTAAATGTATGCTGTTTGAATAAAAAAAAAGGTTTCATTGCATTCTCTCCCCTCAGTCCGACGCAATTCCAACCCCAGAAATCAATAAAATACTTAACAAACCCTCAAATGGACAACTTAATCAAATAACCGTCAACAAATCTATCACCGCCACCCACGCATGATACACATCTCTGTGCTACAGTCTCGTCGCTCAGTGCTATAATTCCCTCTTTGGTCAGCCCCGCGCAATAATGACCTATACTCTCACTGCACACGTACTGACGCAGCGCAGCATACGAGTAAACAGGGGACTATGCGCTGGCTACTAAATACGTACCTTCGGGCGAGAGAGCGAGCATGCAAAAGGGTTCTCCGCGCACCACGACTTCCTGCATGATGATACCGAAACTGTAGACGTCACCGGGTTGGCTACCCCGCTTTCGCAAGGCTGCGTTCCTCAGCAACTCTGGTGCTGTCCACAGCAGGTCTGAAATGTGTAATCGACAGACGAATTATTTGATGTACTCTCGCGCGTTGCAACTCCAACTGTATATGCGAGAGGGAATTAACTGTTTCTACGTGTTTACTTTTGATTCGACGTTTTTGCGTAGAATTGATATTTTCGTTTGATTATCGTTGTGCGATTCGTGATTAATAATGGAAAACATTATTTTGTAATAAGCATAAAGATTTATAAACATTTCTTGAAAAAAAAAAAAAAAATTGTTAATTATAAAAATGTGTTTTATAATACCCAAATGATTTTCGGAGATGCTTTGACTACGTTAGAGGCAAAAATAGACCGAAGGGTGAGCCCCAGGCTTGATGATGAAGACTTGTGCATCATAACTCTAGCTCTAACTTATGGATCTTAATTAGGATGGCGCAATATTTTTCTGATATTAAACGATGGAATCCGGTTTCCATAGCTCATTTTAACGACTCGTGGATTTTACGAGACGAGAGTGAGCTATTAAAGTACGCGATAAATTTGGATTACTTCATCCAGCCGTAATCGCGTTTACATTAATATCTTCAGAAATATCAACGGAATATGCTTTTAGACACAAGTGTAATAAATACACTAACGCGAATCACAAACTGCGTAAATAATTTTTCCAGCAGCTTCGAGTTTCTTCACTCTCGCATAATTTGAAGAAAAATAAAATTAAATCCATCAGCCGGAAAACAATTTCGAAACTTCGGCAATATCATGAAAAGCGATGAAATCCTCTCACGTACCTCTGGCAGTTCTATCGGGTGGCTGGACGTTCTGGGCCTCGAAGAAAGCTGGCAGTCCATAATCCGTGATCTTGAGCACCCATCGGGCATCTATGACGCAGTTCCGGGACGTCAGGTAGCCGTGTATGCGTATCGGTGTGCCGTGCAGGTACTTCATGGCCTGAGAATTTTACGATGTTGTTGAAGAGAGAAAGAGAGAGAGATATCGAAAGCTTTGTGTCTTGCTCGCTCGACGCGATTGGAGAGTGCGCTTTTGTGTGCGCTGCCGAGTTGGAGTATTCGCGATGCCTCGATTGGGAATCGATTGTATTTTTGAGAAAGAATTTTTTATAGTGATGAATTTCGTGAGTGATATTTTCCCGACTTTGAAATTTGATATGGGAGCTAGAGAGATTCGTTGGATGTTTTTGAATTGAAAAGTTGTGGATTCGTTATGCTTGCGCTTCTGAATTATTAATCAAAACTCTCCGAAATGTTAAAGTAATAACGAAATACAATATAAATTATACCAAAGTATTTTTCTTTCCACTATATATTTGAATAAAAATCCTCGAATATTTTTACATCCTTTCACAAGAACAATCTCTCTATAGTATCAAATCCAAAACTAAACTTTCGATCCCCGCAAAACTTCCAACTCGAGAGCGCAGCATCCAATCCAGCCAGCATTCCGTGACAAACCATCACCACAGCGAGTGACATCAATGTATATACAGATATACACAGTTACATACCCTGACGAGGTCAGTGAGAAGCGAGAGTCGGAAGGACCAGTCAAGCTTGATCTCGTCCTGTACAAGCACGTCCTCCAAGGAGCCTCTCGAGCAGTACTCGAAGACGATGCATGGCCTGCTCGGCTCTGCCAGGCAGCCGATCAGAGGGTTTAGATTCTCGTGGCGTAGACCATGTATCTGAAGTTTTAAAGCAAAGCGTTATAGTTGAGTGCGACTGGCTGGCTTTGATGGCCTGCTGCAGTGTTGGATTTCGAGAGGTTTCGAGTGTTGTTGAGGAATTTTTGGGCTTTATGGGTGGATTCGATAATTTCTGGTATGGAATGAAAAGATAAAAATATCATAGTTAGTTGAAGTCGAACGAGTAGTTTAAATAACAAATAATTGGATACAAAGCCGACTCCAACTTACGAGCCAACTTAGCTTGCGTTACAGCTCGACTTACACCGTTAAATCTGGATAAACTTGAAGTATCAAATAAAAAGACGATTTTCAAAACTGTAAATCGAGCATCACTTCCACATCATTACGCAGGTTCGATATAACTGGAAATCAATACAAAGTGAAAACGGAAAATAATCATCCGCTCGTCTAGAAGAAATAAAAAAAAGTACATGCATCCCAAAGCAGAAAAAATAAAATCGTGTCGACGTCTCGAAGTTAAATTAAACTCCCCAGAGTCGGCTTCAGAATCCAGCTGTACGTAGCGTAGGCGAAGTTTTAGAAAATTACGCCCAGCCTCAGGGACGAGGCCAAGAGAAAGCTCACCGTGACCAGTACGTCCATCGCCTTGCCTTTGAGCTCGAAGGCGCCTTGAATGGGAAGCTGCTTAAGTTGAACCAGATCGCCCTGGAAATAGAGAGAAAAAAAGAAAATATTCACTCGTTTGCCTTACTTTTTCCTTCTTTATCTCGATTTATTCACTTGGACGGCTCGCTTGGCGCATAGGGGCAAGGGGGAATTCTTAACGAGTTTTCGCGATTGATGAGGGGTGTGCATTGCAATGGAAAGCTTTCGGGAGGAATTGTTTGAATGATTGTAGAGCTTTGCGAAGGATGCTCTTTTTTTGTTTTAAATATACCTACAAAACAAATATTATGTTTATAAACTCTAAAAGTTTTTTATCGTAATGGTGCAATTTTATCATCAAGAATACTTAAGTTTTAGAGAAATATTCTTGTCTAGCTGTACGAACGAATTATTCAGAGGATGTTCATGAATGATAAGTACGTAAGGGAGCATTTAATTAATCAAAGTCGCGATATCGATTGATTCCTAATTGAATAGGTTCGATAGCGAGTGCTGTAGTTAACGCTTCAACGCGAAGGGCGCAGCAGAGATATGACTCATAATTTCAACGTGCTTGGAATGCTAATGAGGCGGCGAATATTGGCACTTTATATATATATACTTTGAACATTTTCAAGTTATATATAATCATGTTGCTTTATGAATTTAATGGTGATATTTTATTAGAGACAGACAATTAGTTATTATAAATTGATATAGAAATAATTTTTTATTTTATTTTCATAAATTAATAATCAAACGATTTTTAAAAATTTTTGAATTTTGTCGTATGTCAACCATATCAAGGCTTTGGACCGAAGATAATAGGAGGACCTCTTATTCAATTATTCCTTGCAGTATCCGCGGAAACAAAACCAAGTTATAATAGACCTTATCCGATACACCAAATTCCCCATCGATCCTCCCAACATTTAAACATAAAAATATCTAATGACGCTCCACCTACGCACCTAAAAAAACACCATAAAAAACCAATACGCTTACAATCCCGGCAAAATCGCATTAACGATTGGTCGCAATAAAGTAGCCTTAAAGCCTCATATCGAGACGCAGCAGTACTATACACCCCCTCGCGATATTTCTCTACTCGCGGATCCCTTCTTTATTGATATCGTTCGCGACGGTCCGAGAGCTATATCGCAGGGATTTAAAATAGCCGTCTCAGCTGCAAAATTGTTTTCCCTTACTCGGCTGGAGGCTTCTAATAAATTTATGTGTGCGTGTGTATGTGTGGAAACTTGCTGCGGCCGTTCAATAAATATCTAATTTCGGGCGAGATGAGAATAACGCCGAGCTTACATGTACGCGCGTGTGTTACCAGGTGGATTGAGTTCAAGTGTGAATTTGTTTAATTTCCTTGTTGACGGCACAGTGTGTAACTGAAATAATAGTGCATTTTATCATATTCGATATTTCCTTTACATGATATATGACGTTGTATCTGCATACACACACACACACACACACACACACACACACACACACGCGCACACATATATGGATGGTTCTCTGACAAATCGTGCGCGACAAAAAAATGTTTGCCCAAACTTGGGGGATGTGTTCTAGAGGTCACTACAATGTCAGCTGTAAATTTTCAGATCGATTCGATCAATTCTCTTCGAGTTATAAGGGTTCAAAGTTGGTTATTTAAGCATTTTTTGCATTTTTTGCTTATTTTCAATGATTTATAGCTCTTAAACAACGCACCTTTTACTAAAAACACACTGAATGTTTTTTTTGTAAAATTTTCTTAACTTTTTAATAAAAGTTCCCTTATAGCCCTATATACATATATGCTATAACTGGCTTGTCTGCAATTTAAACCTTAAAATGTGAGAATCTAGGATTCGATCAGGACTTCGACTACTTTTGTACGGTGAAATTTAGATACCTTTTCATAGTGTAAAAGTACCTGTACAAGAGCTAGAATGGCAGAGGCCTTTGTTTTTTGTTCTCATGGGACACACAGTAGTGAAAACCCCTCTGAAATGATTTAAATGGCTAATAATAATAGCTGTGACAAAGGACGTAAGATTCTTTTTTACCAACATAATCTACCAATGTGATATTTTTATGAATGATCTGGATGAATACGTCCTTTGTCACAGCTATTATTAGTCATCTATATATATATATATATATATATATATATATATATAAGTTGCATAATTTCAACGCATGCGACGTCAGTCGAAGAAGCTTGTTTAAACTGTATAATAATTTACTTGATATTAAAAAAAAATTTCGAATATTTTTTCAGGCAAATCATAAACATTATTACGAACAATTTTTCACGCACAGTCGATTTGAATTATTGAAACGTAAAGATAAGCACGATGATATATGTTATTCTAACTAGAGTCATCGTCATTTCGATTTTCAGATAGTCACACTGATTCAAGCAGTACAACTCGTTATGTACTGGTACCAAATTATATATGATACTATACGTAATAGAATTTATTTTTTAAATTTAATTTTGTAAAGTTGTTTACACAGATAGATAATATATTGCATAATCAACTAAAAAATTAAGTATAATTAAAAAAAATTAAAAGACTAGTTGTGAACGCGATAACGCGATAAATGTATAGCTAAGTGTACAAACTTTGCAAAATTCTACATAATACTATAAAACATCAATAACCTTTTTTTCTTTCTACACTGGATCTATATATGTATTTGATATTATCTTTATAGAATTTTTTATTAAAATTACTTGCTAACTAAGTTTCAAAATTTCAACGATAAAAATGACTTCTCCCACATTCACACTACTACGTATAGCTCTGCTACAACTGCTTTAAGCCGTGGCAGACATCAGCGTGTCTAGGCGATTGGCGCTTCAGTATAATTCGAGCACTCGTTCCGTTCGGACGTATTATACGAAGTGTTATAAGTTGCTAGAGTTAAATGACAAGTATATAGATCACTGTATTCTCTTTTAATATACTTAACGTCTATCACAATCCAATAAATAAATAATGGAGTCAGTTAATGGTACGTCGAACTCGAACGGTACGGAAGGAAGAATTACAATTTGTGACCTTGAGTCTATGCTTCGAGAAAGTCAAAACGACAGTCAACTACAGGTTATTTCTTTCACTGCATCGAGTTTGGTTCCGGTCGGTGAAAATTATTCGAGTATAATGTTAAAAATAGAAGCAAAAATTCGTCGAGGTTCAGATGAGAAAGAAGAAGTTCTGCACCTCGTAGCCAAAACAATGAAACACGTGGACGTACCATTTGTGATCTGGACTGATGTGTTGAGAAAGGAGATTTTTCTTTATTCAAAATTGATACCAATGTACAGAGAACTAGAGAAAGCTGCTGGTGTTCCAGAGGACGATTTACTCGATTGCGCGCCAAAGTATATGGGACATAGGTACACAATGAAGAAAGACGGTAACGAAGTTGATGATGATTCAATGCTGCTGATGGAAAACATGAAGGTGCAGGGCTACTACATGGGTGACAGAAAAAAAGGTAATCATACATTTTGTTATGATTGATTTCAAACAATTATAATAAACAAAAAATAATATTATTTAGGTCTGGATTTTGAACACGCTGCTATATCATTAACAAATCTGGCGAAGTATCATGCGTTAGGCGTGATCTCAAGCCAAAAACGACCTGACGATTTTGAAAAAGCTAAACAAGAAGGTTCAACTTTCGGCTTTATTACCGATGAATTCGAAGCAGGATACGATCTTTTGCTACAGACCTTTGAAGAGGAACCGATCTTTGCCAAGCATCTTTCCGAAATTCAGGCTTCTTTTGCTCATGCAAAAATGAATAAAGGTCTTCCAGAAGCAATCGAGCCATGGGTTACCATAATTCATGGAGACTTTTGGACCAACAATCTGTTATTTCATAAAAATGATAACGGAAAAGTCGACAGCGTCAAGTTCGTCGACTTTCAGATATACCTGTATACGAGTCCCTGTAGGGATCTGACATACTTCCTTTGCTGTAGTCTTGACCAAGATTTATACGATCGAGTGGATGAGCTGATAGAATTATATTACAAAAAATTTATAGATACACTGCGATGCATGGAATGCGATACTGCGCCTTTCTCTAGGAAATCATTCGACGAAGAGTCAAAGAAACAATTAGCGCATAATTTTCCGATCTATGCTTTGTGCCAAAAATATTTCTCTTACGAAGCCAGCGAAGAAGACAGAGAGATCGCGGTAAGTGTTTTGCATAGTAAATGTAGTGAATTATGCAAAACGAAGTTGATGAGACTTGTCAAGATTTACGCGGAGAGAGGATGGTTTTAATAGTGCTGAATAATGCAATAGTTACCAAATAATACTAAATAATCTTTTTATAGGTATAACAAATTTTTTATTGCAACGCCGTTTCATAAAATTTATCAAAATATAATTCTGTGGCCTACAGGCAAAACGACATAAGTCCAATGTTTGCGAAAATCAAGATAAATGTGGATATCATATCTTCAAATAGCCCTTTTTATGTAAAAATGTCGGGGTTTGCCAAAAGTTTGCCCTAATGCAGCTAAGATACACATAAAATGAGTTTTTATATGTAGGGGTGGCTTCTCTGGGACTTGGTTTTGTTGATTTACAACAAGACATTGCCTTTTAACCCGTTTCCAGACATTCCAAAGGTTATTTAGGAAAAACCACCAATAATCAGTAAATACTAGGGAAATAAAACCAATAATGGACTTATGTCATTTAGTTTTGCAGTTATGGACTTGTAGACTGGAAGTAGAATTGCGGAATTGTTTTAAGAACTTATTCGAGTAACGTTGTATGGCTGGTGTACCGATTGCCTCGCAATAAGCCTTGAAATGTGCGTTTTGCGGGCGAGAACCGCAGTGTGAATAAGTCTAGAGCTCCCGACATAACGACATAACTCGATCCTTTTGTGACATTGCACGAAGCAGTAAAGGTTTAACCCGGTCATACTAGCGCGTGGATATGTACACCCACCGGTAATTGAAACTTTGAATTCTGGAAATTCCCGCCGGCTCTGGCCGCTTGTTAACTGGGGCCGACGCGCATGCGCTCTATATCAAAACGCGGCCACGCTCGTACAGCGCATGCGCGTCGACTCTGGATATCCCCAATTAACCTGCGACCGACACTGGCGGGAATTTCCAGAATTCAAAGTTTCAATTACCGGTGGGTGTACACTGAATGTGTGAACTAACCTGTACCGTATCGCGCCCCTTCTTGTTTGCTCCGATCTTACATTATATAAGTCTGAACATTGAAACCGCTTTTTCTCAAAAACACGAAAAGTGGACTTATGTCATTTTGCCTGTCGGCCACAGAATTCTTTACTTAGCAATTTTTTCAATGAAAATCGACAACAGAGTAAAAAAATACGAGGAAACATTATAAAATGCTATAAATAGCTCACCTAGCTGCAGACACAAAAAATACTGAGATAATCGCGTGATACAAGATAAGATCTAGTGCGTTTAAGCCATTTGTGTTATCTCGAAGCCAACAGCTTCGTATCGTCATTTCCAAATTAATCATTGCAATGTTTTGCGAGACTTTGTGAGGTAAACAAAAAGATACCAAATTCGAAGATTGATATTACTTACTCAATAGCTGGAGTCCACGGAATTTCGATTTACGTTTCATCCATTGGAGCTGAGGAGCCTAGTCGTCACAGTTTTTTAAGGAAATAAATTATATAATTTCGTCATCGAAAATATATATTCGGCGACTCGGAACTGAATTCTAAGATTTCGTTCCGCAGTGTCCAAAACAAAGTCAAGCTGTACACATCGATACCTCTGCTTTCACGTGTGAACATTTTATCAATTGTATCAAAATATTAAAATACTTCAACAATTTTTAATTCTTGAATGCATAAATGTTTTAAATCAATAAAACTGTAAATAAATCTTAAATTTGATAAAAATATAAAAGAAAGTGATGGAATCTTCCGCTGAAATCTCCAAACTAAACCCCGCAGGAGAGAACATTGAAATCCGCGACCTTGAGGCCATATTGCGAGAAAGTCAGAATGACAAGAAACTTAAAGTTATTGACTACACAACATCGAATTTAGTAGCGACCGGCGATAATTATTCGAGTATCATGGTGTGGATTGAAGCGAAAATTCGTCATGGTTCGAGTAAAGAAGAGGAAGTTTTGCATCTTGTAGCGAAAACCGTAAAACATTTAAAAACGCCATTCATAAACTGGTCCGTGGTATTGAAAAAAGAGATTTTCGCTTACTCAGAATTGATGCCGATGTACAGAGATTTAGAGCGAGATGCCGGCGTTGCAGAAAATGATTTGATCGATTGCATGCCCAAGTACATGGGACACAGGTATACGTTGAAGGAAGAAAGTAACGAAGTCGATGATTATTCGTTACTGCTGATGGAAGACATGAAGGCTCAAGGCTACTATATGGCTGATAGAAAGAAGGGTACGACATACGACACATTAACCCTATTTTATTAATAATACAAGTAAATAGTAAATAAACGATTTTAGGAATGGATCTTCAGCACGCCAAGATAGCTTTATCAAATTTAGCCAGATATCACGCCTTGGGTGTAGCTTTACGTCAAAAACGCCCTAGTGACTTTGCAAAAGCGAAACTCGAAGCTGAAAATCTTGGTTTGATTGTCGACATAATGAGACTTGTCTTGGACAGTGTATTGGAGACCATTAGAGCTGATCCCCAGTTTGCAAAGCATCTATCCAAAATCGAGGCTTGGTTTGCTTACCAAAAAACTCGCGACACTTTGCCAGAAGTAGCTGAGCCATGGGTTACCATAATCCACGGTGATTTTTGGACCAACAATTTTCTTTTCCACAAAGACGAACATAGAGAAGTTGACAGTGTCAAATTCGTGGACTTTCAGTTGTATCTTTACACGAGTCCTTGTAAGGACTTGTCCTTTTTTCTTTGCTGTAGCGTCGATCAGGACATATCCGACCGACTGCACGAGTTGATAGAACTATATTACGAGAAATTTATAGATACTCTGCGATGCATGGGATGCGATACTGTGCTTTTTACTAGGGAATTGTTCGACGAAGAGTTGAAGAAACAATTAGCATATGGATTTCCAACCTTTGCTTTGTGTCTAAAGTATTTCTCTTATGAAGTAAGCGAAGAGGAAGTAAAAAACAATGATATAGGGAAAAGCATTATGGATAGTAGTAGTGAAAAATACAAGCAGAAATTAGTTAAACTCGTTAAAATTTACGAAGAAAACGGTTGGTTTGAACAGTAATCTCAATCCGAAACGCATAATATTAGTTGGTGAGTTTTGTATCAGGTATCGGCTTTTTTTTATACAATTCTATATTTTTTGTAACAAAGTTTATCACAGTTTAATAAAGCGATGAAATCAATTTTAAATCATTCAAGTGTATTCTATTTTTATTACAATACGTATAAATTAAGTTGTTATGAGACAGGATCATTCGTGCATAAATGATCGTTCAAATGCACAAATTGTCAGCGTTCCGCACAGATACCTAAATGTAAGAGATAGCATGAGCGGCTCAAGTAGGTTCGATAAAAGAAAGTTTTAGCACACCGCTGTTTATAGATTACTAGGAAATCTAAGTGCGCTTTGTGCACCTCATATTATACCATCAATTATATCTTTCCAGAATGATTTTAAATTTTCTAATTCGCGTTCCTTAATTCTTGTACCAGGCAATTGGACATCAATTAAATGCTTCACATCACTTTTTTAAGAGAGGATGCGATTGTAATTGTCATGAGGGAAATATAAAAGTGCCTTTACGCCACCTATAGCCGGTAGCCAGACCGTTCAAGAGATGAGGGCAAAGGGAGCTCAAATCTGATTTTGAATTTGTAAAAAATACTTTATTTTATTTATTAATTAATTTTTGTTTTATTATTAATAATTTATTTTTCTTGTAAATACTCACATATTATAGAACAAGAATTTTGAATTAGCTATAACTTCATGTTGATGTCGATGACTATTTTTAAATGCAAAATCTATATAAAATAATAGTAAAAAATTTCCATAAAAATCCATTTTCCAAATCAATCACAGCCAGCTCGTAAATAAAACGCGTCAAAGTACCATCAGCTGCAGGCTCACAAGAAGCATACATTTGACTATTCACAACACAGGAGTATACAGGAAATCTAAAAAACTCACGATATACACAGAGTCAGCTATAGAATACCTTATCCACACCCCGCCTTATTCATCCTCAAACGTGATCACATCGACACTATATACACCAAGTTCAAGACTTCGCAATATACAGTATAGGTACGAGGCGGCAAAGAGAAAGCACATCTGAGATGAAGAGCCGAGACAAAGCGACGGATGAAAGCTCGCGTTCGTCCCAGAGGCGTCGAGTCCCTCTCTGTTTTTCTGGCAGCAGCTCTCCCGACACGTCAATTACGCTGTTCTCCTTTTTGCGCTATACTCCTGGCAAGCGTCCCGAGGCTCTTTCTCGCGACTCAGATGCTCCTTTACGGCGATGGTGTGTTCTTTGTTGCAGCCCGGCTATTACAGTGTCGTCGTCTTCGTCGTTGTCGACCATTTGGTCTCTGTGGTAATGGCGAATTTGGCGACTGCACAGGTGAGAGTAGAATCGAGAGGACGAGCTGCTTTTGTAGTTTCTTTTGGTGCTATTGTCACGTTCACGGTTAGGTTGAGACATTGAATAGGCGGTTTTTGTAGTACAAACGATAGCGATTTATTTACCTTTTTATTGCTGCGCTGGTGAGTGAATTATGTTTTGTAAACATCGTAATCAGCAATTTTAAGGTGATTATGAAAAAGTTCTGCTACGAATCTGATTATATTTTCCTTTTGCAGGTTCTCGGCGTTTCTTGAAATAGCGTTTTTAATCGGCCTAAAATTTTAAAAGTTTGTAATACTTCGAAAGCCGAGATGTCAGAGAATTAACGATGTTTTTAATTAGAAGCTTATAATGAAAAACTTTCCTCATTTTTTGTCAAAGCATATATCTCCGATTTAAAATACGTTTTGTGCCTCGAAACAACTCCCAATAATCACCAAAATCATCATTATTAACTTCAATAAAAGCTCCCTATCAGCAGTGCCTTAATGAAAGCCGCAAACTCTCGTAATAATCCCCATAAACGACCACCAAACCAAAATCCAAAACGAATCGAAGCCACCATCATACTCATCAATCTCTCATAGCACACATATACTAGCCACAATAAAGCCGTCCGCTGCAAGACACGCAGTAGCTTTTACGATCCACGCGCTTCGCTTCCACTATCCCTGAGATGAAATTATCGTCGGCGCATTTGCGCCTCGGCCGCAAATGCGAACGAGCGCGCAATTTTCCTCGTAACACTTTACGACGTTATACTTTTTTTCCCTAGCTGTGTCCTTTAATCCCCGCGACTCGCGCGCATGTTTTTTTTTCTGATTCGCGATGCGAGCATTTTTTACGCCCTGACAATCTCGTGCAGTTTTACAGCGAAGCTGTAAAGGAGGCGTTATATTACGGCATGTAAAATAGTTCGGGTACTTTTGAGATTGCGATTCTCCTGATAGCCGGACGCATTCGTTTTGATTTTATCGCTGAGCGATTGGAAAGTTTACTCGCAATCGTTTGATCTGACGTTATTTACGTTAGGGTAGTCTATAAAGGACAGTTTGTTGCTGTTTGCGAAATTAATGATATTGGTATATTGCTTGGTTGGAAATTCTGCGTCAAATACGAAAGATGAAAATTTACTTTCTCCAAGATATATTAAGCACTCACCTTGACCTTCTCATCGTAATTAGCTCAATACTCTCTAAGTACACTCAATTATTGTGCAATAGGCTCTAGGCATCATAAGTACTTAATTATACTCGTTAAACTGTAATTGAGTTGCCCTTGCATATTATCAATAGCGATTTTGATGTCGCTGCATTTAGTTTCACATTTTAGCTTGCAATATTTATACCGTGACAAATATTTTTATGCAAACTTATTTATTAATGTTTGTACAAAATTAAAAATTACAAGCACATTTACAATTAACTGATATATTATCAAATATCAATCTTTTCGTATCTTCACAAATTTAACGTGAAGTGGCTTAGTCGTATGCAAGTTGGCGTTCATGCGAAACTTCACATCTGCGGTTCTATCCACAGGTTCTAAATAAAAGTTAGATAGAATTCCGGATGCCAAAATTTTCATTTGCAAGAAAGCCAGCTTTTGACCTAGAAATAATATGGATATCATTAATTTTTCATATACCTATAACCAACAGTTATAACAAAAATACACAATTAATCATTACCGATACAGTTACGTGGTCCTTGACTGAAAGGAGAGTATGCGAACGGATGTCGATCCTTAACATTTTCTGGCAGAAATCTATCCGGGTCAAATTTGTTAGGTTCCGGCCAAAAATTTGGATCGAGGTGAGCTGCTCGAAGCATGCACAGAACGTCTGTCCCCGCGGGAAGTAAATAATTTTCTAAAAATATAAAAATCATACCATCACTATTTTAATATTCATATTTTATCTTTTTAAGACTTACTTAATTGTATGTCTTCAGTTAAGATTCGACCAATGCATGGTGCGGATGGGTAAAGACGGATAGACTCTTTGATACATCTTTCTAGATAATGTAATTTATGAAGCTCTGAAGTGATTTCACCGTTATTTTTAGTCAATACTTCAGTTATTTCTGCTCTGGCTCGATCCTGAAACGTGATTTTTTTTTGGTTTTAATGGATTTAAGAAATCTCACGTTGGTTTGAGAGTATTGCTATATGTTACCTGTACATCTTTATTTTCCGCTAATAGCACAAGGAAAAATGTTGAAGCTATTGCCGTAGTATCATGCCCCTAAAAGAATACATTTTTTAATTATAAAAAGTTTATATTTCAAAATAATGATTTGGTTTTCAATACTCACGCCTACAATAAAAGTATCGACTTCTTCATTTATACCACGTTCATCTATCAAGCCTTCTTTTTCAAGGGTAAATAATAGATCTATCATTGATAATGTTCTTCTGTATTTTATCTCTTTAAATAAATATTAATTATATGATTGTTCATGAAATAATGAAAAGGTACTCTCTAAGGTATATTACCATCGCTGCTATTAGACTCGTCATCAGCAGGTTCTTTATAAATTTGGTATCCAGTAGATTCGTGATATATTTTTCGCTCCAGTATCATCTTTTCGCAAACGGTAAAAGCAATAAATACAATATAGTGCAACGATACATAGTTGTTTCTTTAAATGTATAAAGTTAATCTACCTGATCTCGAAAGTCATGTAGAGTCTTAACAGCACGTTTTTGAATTTGTCCAATTTTTAAAAACGGCATCATCCAATCTTTTATAAATGGTCGAGTTGCCCTATACAGAATAAAACATTTATTTTAAATTATTTCTAATTACTATAAATATGATTACAATTTATTAAAGTAATGTAATTTTCTATCATATTGACCTATACATACTAACGCCAAACATTTCTTTCATTGCAAGTTTGTACTTTTTTATTAGATCAGCATCTTGATTAACACCCATTGCAGATTCTGTCATATAAATGTTACATATATTTATGATTGATGTTTTGTAATCACAAAATTATTAAAATTATTTAAAATCTAATTTTTTTCAATAAAAAATATGTACTTACCACAGAAAATCTTCAGCGTGAGTTCTGGTAGTAACGTTGATACATTTTGGACTGATTCATCTCCAAAAGATTGGATAAACGTAATAAATCGTTCATTATGTCTGTTTGTTACATTAATAAATTTTTTCAAAATGTTTAAATGAAATGCTGGAATTAAGATCTTTCGTCGTTCTCTCCATTTATTATCTTTTTATAAATGAGAAAGTATGAGAAATATTATTTTCGGTGTAGACTCATAAACTATTTGTTGCATTGAAAAATAAATACCTTTACTTAGAATAACACTGTCACCCAACCATGGTTTTATCAAATCATACAGAGGAGGTTTATTGACGTTTGTTTTGCTCGAGAGAATTACCTGATGATCAAATTAATAGTTAGGACTAATTTTGACATGAAAATAAGGCATAATAAGAGTAAAAAGTATAATGTTAATAACTGATACCTGTAAGTCATCCGGGTGACTTATGAGAACCATAACTGTTTTTGTATGCCATATTCTAACTATCGGATAGTATTTTATCGCAAGATCGTGTAACGCATTCCACAAATGCTCTAAAATATAGTTGAAAATATAAGCACCATTGATAGTCTTAGCTTTAGTATGGAATTGATGGATTCGAATAGGAAAAAATGTACGTTATATTATACAACTAACCTGTAGATCCAATCAATGGTAACAAATTTCCTACAAACGGTAGCGGCGTCGGGCCTGGAATTTTATTCCATAGTTTTCCCTCTCTCGTGTTCCAAAGAAAAATTTGTATAATCAGAAGAAAAACAAAAGTTAACAAAACGTATTCAATCATGATCAGTTCCACCCGCGGTATATGCCAAAACTGACTGGATTCGACCGAAAACTGAAGTATCTTTTTTATACTCTCCTTGTTAGCCATTATTAATTACAATGTTTAATTAATGATCCATTGAATTCAATACAAACTATTTTGAATTCCTCGAGCACACGTCAATTATATAACTTAATCCATTTGTAGTTATGGTTTGTACAAAAAAGTATTTATTTTCATAAATAATTATTAATATTTATGGAATGTTCGATACAAATACATTTTTATCAAACGTGTGACAAAAAAATTAAACTATGGAAGAGGACTTAATTTTTCACCTTAGTTTATGCATTTTAACGAAGTTTCAAGAAACTTCATTAAGTCCAGGTGTCGCAAATTCGTATGTTAATCTTTCCTCAATCGTCATCAAATATAAATAAACATCATCAATTTACTGTGTTTGTTGTTGAAGTTAATGTAGTTCTTTTTGACAACACACTGCCGGAAAGAAATGCAAAACAAAACTGACTATAACACTATCAAATCTTGAATCACTTCAAATTTCCAAACGTTGCACAATTGTGTGTTATGGCACATCCAGCAATTCAACGAAGTTTCGACAAACGCTAGTGGGTTAACTAAAGTCGGTTGACCTCTAGACATATTGAATTTTTCCACACAGCGGAAATTGCAATGTAGTTTCGCTGTCGTTCTCGAATTGCCGCGAAACCTACACGCTTTAAAATGCATTTTTCAATTAACAAGTCCACGATAAAAGCCTTTCTACTTGCTTCTCTTAGTTCAGTGCTCCATCACGAGTTACCGATCGTCTTCGATCGGTAGTTTTAAAATTTAAACGTCTCGGAAACGGTTCTCGAGCCACAGAATTTGTAAAAATTATTCTCTCATCAAAATTCCAACAAAAAAAACCAACAGAAATACATCTCGCAACCTTGGACTCCTTACTCCAATCATCGCAATCCTCGACCTGTACCCGAACCCATCTCCTCTCTATCTCTCCATCCCTCTCTCAACCACATAGCTCACACGTACATCATCCTCATCAAAGTGCGCACCAGCTAATCGAGAGTAGCGGGAGGCGGTGGTGTACACGTATATATAGAGCTGCGACAGCAGCAGCAGCCCACTGATTAAGTAGAGCGAAAATTGCCCGTCGTTTATTATCGATTATTGGGTTAAAGTCGTCGGGGCCGGAGAGGCTCGGCGACCCGTTAAGCCAACGGCGCTCTATCGTTAATCTCCGAAGTTAGCTTAGAAATATCGGGCTTTTTGCCGCGCGACGTATCGTGTATATATATATATATATATTATATATATATATATATATATATATATATGCACACGGAATTCCGCGGACTATACGGATTCGCTGGGCCGTGAAATTGGTGGGAAAAAATATAGGCGACGCGGCGGATGAGCCGAGAAAGAGATAGAGTCGATAATTTATTAATGCACGGGTGCTGCGTGAGCGTCGGGTAAGATTTGAAAAATTGAGCTTTGAACGAGTTTGAATCCGATGGATTTTTCTTCTGCTTTATTTTTGAAACATAAAAGCCTGTATTATTATAATGTGTAATTTATTCTTAGATAGATAGCTACAGGGGGTGAGAAATCGCAGAGTGAAAAAGTGAGAAAATATTTTACCCCTTTTGAGAGGAAGTTTCCGTAGGGCTTTTATTCCGTGCGGAGAGGAGAGTTGATAAAATAGCCGTTAAAGAGTTGTGTGGTAATAAAAACAGATGACGCTCGCACGGCTATAAAAGTAATCAATCTGAGATCTCCTCAGCATTGCCTCGTAAATAAGCGTATATAAGATAAAGTAGGGAAAGTATTTTGATTGACGTAAAACATTTGATTGAAAGCTCTGATTCCAGACGCTTTTATTTAGCTCTTAAAATCTATCCTCAGTAGGTAACGTCGGAGTTTGTCGAGACATCGTGCACGAGTTTATTGAAGTACAAATGATGCGACGGTAACTGAAACGTCACATTTATTGTTTACGTCTTCGATATTGAAAATAAAAAGATTAATCCCAGATGAAGCCGAACATTTCGAAAACACCTGACATCGCTGGTAAGGTCAATTATCGAAATCAGCTCCTATTCAATTATTATAATCAGGGATATTCGAATGGGTCGGGAATTATCCAGATTTGCATACTATATCCTCGCAGCCTGTATCAACTGCATTTAATATTTCAGTATAAGCTTTTAGCCGATTAGAGAGCTTCCATAAACAATTTCAGTCTATCAATCCTTGATTGAAATCTATTATTCCTAGCTGATACGCCGCCTGTATAAATTGAACGATTATATCTACCGAAAAAATTATTAATCGCACATATAATAATTATACTCAGAATCCTACCTAAAGTCGAGCCGTCCGTGAATAAAATTCACAATTGTAACACAAATAAAACATGAATGAATTATGAAAATACTCACGTTGTATCGCGCACGGGGATCGTTGAATATGTGTCTGGCGAAATTACCGTTACTCGCTTGCAGATGTGGACGGAGGGAGCCAACGCTGCCTTGCAGGAGGTCCGGTTTCTCGACCTCCGGACCGCCGAACTCCTGCAGCTGTTGCAACCAGCAGCACAGCATCGCCTCGATGCCCTCGTCCACCTGAGGTGAAAATTGCGTGATCCGTCAAAGTGACATTTATTGTAAGTGATCGTGATGTTTTCTACACTCGAGACATTTTTCGAATATATATGTGTACAGTAAATTGCACATATATGGGCTTAATATAAATGTTAAGTGTGAAGGTGATAGTGGAAAGTCCATGAATATATTGTTGAAAGCAGAGAAATGAAACTCACTCGTTTGGCGTCTGGAATTTGAGGAAAAACGAAGTCCGTGGCTGTCAATATAATTTTGTAAGGTCCCTTGGACATACGTTTCTTCAACAGGTGTCTTCTGCACAAACGTTATTGAGAAATTTGTCAGAAGGTGTCGATATCAAGCTTATACTGAGAAATGATTTATGAAACGTATTTCTGGTATTCCATGATAAAATAAGTTGAATTGATATTCAGTAAAAAGTGATTAAATAAATTAAGTTTGTATCATTTTTTTAAAATTGTGAATATGATACTTTACCGTATTAAGGCGGCGGTGATTATGGATATTAACACAAACAGCAATGAGCCCAGTATAATAGCTACGATATGTGCAGTGTGTAGAGGAATTCCAGATATTTTTTCTACTGCAACAAAGAATAATTATGGATTCATAGGATGTCGCAAATATACATTCTTCGTTGTATTAGTACACGTGAATGCTGCAATCATTCAAATTACACCCCTTTATTTTTCGCCGCAATAAAAGTTTATTCCACACTTAATCAGTAGGAATTGTAAAAGTATGTTTCGTAAGATCATGAGGTGAATATGTAATTCTTCGATTCGATCGAACCCTGTACCGACTACCGACACACACGTACATAACTTTATAAAACTCGTGTCCCGCAAAATATTCCAAGCGTTAACAAAATCACATCGTTATAGATCAGGCTCTGCTTGTTTTTACTAAAGTTAAAACTAATTGAATTTTCATCCGTATAATGAGGGGCTGAACTACTGGCCCTATTAAAGTAGCTGCGACTGCGTCTCTTCAGAAACACGAATTGTCCTGTTTGACTTTACTAGGGCTTACGTTGCCTCGTCGTAGCGTTCGAGTACACACAAAAGGGCGAAAGTTTTCCCCAAAAGACACACTCATAAGTTTGCCGAGGGTCACATAGCACGTCGCTACTTGTAACTTCAGCGTGAAAGGGAGCAAATAGACCGCAAAAACACGCGGCTAATTTCGTTGAATCTTCTGGGCGGAATTTAAGCCCACATATAAGCTACCCGAGAAATTTCGTCAATACATCTCTCGTAGGAGTTTGACACGTCATTGAAGCTCGATACATTGATATTCGATAAATTTACGTAGTGACGGAACAAATATTACAACTAAACTTGATTTACAATTGATTTTGGTTTACTCTAAAGTTGTTTTCTCGACCATTCACTAAATAATGTTTTCCTGTTTTCCAAAAACTCACCAGGGCAGTCGCTCTGGTCATCACAGAGCAGGTCGAATATTTCCTCGTCAGCAAATCCACTCTTCAGTATTTCCCTCACCGAAAGTCCTTCCAGCGTTTCGGTGACTGTCAGCATAGGCTGCCAACTCGCATCTACGCTATACGATAGCAAACCGTATGTGAACATCTTGTTGTTGAAGGAATTGAGTCCAGCCTCAGCCGAGCCGTTGACGTTGCTCTCGTCTTCGGTTGTCGTCAGTACGTCGAAAGCCTCACGGAGGTGGTCCATAGTACGTGGCGATTCGTAGCTCGTCGTGCCGTTCAACAGTCTCTGAACCTCGTACCTGTGGGGCAGAAAGGTGAGGATCTGGATTATTGGCTACCTGTTGCCCTCGAGGCTTCGCATCGAGCTATCGCGAATCGAATATGGGTATAAGACTTGCGGAGAGTCGATTGTATTAATTTTAATTTAATTAACGTATTCCAGACGCTATACTTTTTCAATAAATTTAATGAGATCTATGAGATGAAGCTCTTGGTAAATAAAAACACCAGTGAGTAGTCTGCAATGCGGCGAGAGATAAGAAGACTCGAGGACGAGAGAAGAAATGCATCGATTATCCGGATGATGCGAAACGTTGGCTACTGCATATATCGAATACTCGAGAGTACAATTGATAAGATAAGAAAAAGGGTCTGCGCGAGCTCGTTCGACTTGCAAATTAGAGAGCACGTCTTGGAGTTTCTGCGAGAAAAGCTCGGAATCGATAATTGACTGAAAATTGGACATTTTTTATTCATTGAAATAAAAGCAAGTGCTGTGCGAATTTCATTCTGACAAAAAAAAAGCAGACACATAAAAGTGCTAGTCTGTAAGAGACACCTCATTCGAGATTCAAAGGCGTAAATCTCACGGCTTAAGGGTTTACGGGATTTATAGCAACAAGAGAATTAATTTAAATACGTCGCCATATTTTACTTCGCGAATATAAGTGTCCTTACTAAAGCGGTAAAACACCCCTATAATATAATCTAATTACCATAATCCGACAATAGCGAAGCACTCGATTAATTATCCCTGTATTTTCGAATGACCAACAGCAAGCGAAACAACAATGGAACACATAGCAAACACCTCCTCGAGTGAAAACTTCCGCCCAATACATATATGCAGATCCCGAGCGAATGCTCGTTCGAGGAAATCTCTCAGCTTACGAGTGTATACTGCCCCGCAGTGATCCTCTGGCTATCGGATGATTTCCTCTCGAGATTCTGCATACAAGTCCCGTCTTGTCCCTTCGTATACGCCCTTTAACTACTGTCACGTCGAGCCAATATTCGACGAGCGACTAATCCGATGGACGGGATCTTCTATTAGAGCTATATTTGACGCTTTCTCGAAGCTGATTGGATTCTGCATCGGTCGATGTGGTAATTTTATTTAGTTATCGCGTATACGCGTGTGACGTCGTTTTTATACTTATACGATAAGGGCACGATAAATACGCGCTCATAAATGGCGAAGTTATTAAATCCGCGTAATTTAATTACTTTATGCGCGAGTTTTTGTTCATTATACACTCGACGAGGTGTTTGCTCGGCACGTGGTCAAAGGGTAAAGTGTATAGATCCATTAATTAACTTTTATTCGCGAGTGATATTGCATGCATGGAAAGTTACTTTGATGACTTCGGTTTATTAGCCGTGATAGTAAACACTTGATTATTTAATAAAGCCACACTTTCAACTATTCAGAAAAGAAATAGATTCAAAACTTTCCAATTAACCGTTTCGTTCCAAGCTCTAGAGCAATAATCCTCTTGTAGCCCAAGTCTCGTGAAATCCGCTCTACATCGACACAGAGAAAACAGCGTTTTCGTTGCGTAAAATCCGAAAAATGTTTACAAGGATTAACCCCTTCCAATTGGAACAGCCACGGCTTACACGCGCTTACGTAGATCTAAAAAAGAGCAGAAAGAATCTCATCGAAGCAGTGTATCGTATAATGAGGCTGCACAAAGACAAGTTTCTGGTGGGCTGATTAAAGGCGCTAAAATTGAGTTTCCGGCTAGAATGCAAAATCATGAAAAGATCGGCCGAGCGAAAGGAACTTTTTTTACACACACACACACACTCGACAGCGCGTTATTGTTCGCAGTTTGTAAAGACCGCGATGCGAAACAAAGCCTCGTCGTTTTTCTCGTAAATAACTTTGCGCTTGATTAAAATAGCTTGCGCGTAATGAAGTTTATCTCAAAAAAGCTTCTTCTTCTTCTTGTTCGCGCTGCGAAATTTAATATTACTCCTTGATTGCGAGCGAAGAGCCTTTTCATTTCGTCACTCGCCCTCGTCATTTTACGCAGTTTTCAAACTTTACGAATGTTTGAACGCTCGTTGCGCCATAAATAAAGCTACCCCCGACAAAAGCTCTCTGTATGTGCTTTTCTAAAGCTAGAACTCTGCGCTGGTATATTCAAGTTCCAATTATTACTTTCTGAGATAGAATAAAAAATATATGCGATTTCCCGCGCGCTCATTAAAATGTTCCGACATTGAATTCGTGAACTCGAAAAAGGGCGGGAAAGAGCTTTAATTCAATTGCGAGGCTGTTGGCGATAAGAATTCAACGGTAGAGCGGCGCATTTGTGCCTGAAAGCCTTTCACAAATGTATCTCTATGAATCTGTTTCAATTTGTAGGATTGAGTTCGCTTGAAAGGCCGCCTGCACAGTTGTTTTGATTAGGAGATTAAGACGCGCTACGTTTACTCTACCTATTCAACGTGGCATTACTTAAGAGTGAAATTTTGGGAAAAAAAGCCGATGCGACCTTTCGCATTTCAATATTCAGAGCCATATTCACGCACGATTTCACATCGATTCCCTTGGTAAAAGCCGCTTTATCTTCCTTCTCCAAAAGCTCGCACTTTGTTCCCCGCAAGCTGTTTTCTTCGAAGCAAAAAGCTCCGCGTGGGCGGCTATTGAAAATACAGAGCATACGTTCGTATGAATGCGGATGATTTCGAAACTTGATTCGGAGCCTCGTACATCCTTTCCTTCCGCTCTATCACTCGGTCCGTTTTCATTTCGACCGGATTTTGAATCGCAAGTCCGAGCTTTTCATTCGTTGCGTTATGCGATCCTGAATGACGGCAGTGAGGGACTTTCCAAATGGCTGTGATCATAAATAGTGGAACATATCCTTTTTGTGCGGATCAATCGAGAGTAGTGCATTTTTTTTTCAACAATGAATGCATGAAAGAACCTTGGAAAAAAAAGAACATTATAGCGACCCGAAATAGGAAGAAACAAACGCAGCGTTCACGACAAAGCGGAGATAAAGTATTGTCGCGTCGAGCTCGATCGGAGCAAAGGAAATCGCAATTTTTCTCCGCTCCACTCTATGCATGGAAGTAGTGGGTGGCTCGTAGTTCAGCTCACTCTCAGGACAGCCGTCGACGTTTGATTGCGTCGATTTGAAAGGCCATTCAGTCAGGAGTCGCGTATATTGAATGGCTACAGCTGACCCGGCAAATCGATCGGAAGTCCACTAATTTAGTCATTTTCCGGCTGCTTTTTTATCCGAATTGAGCACCATATGTCGGCCTTATCTTTCGAGTTTGCTGTGTATACGTTTCGCGGCTTTGAGTGGACTTTAACAGCGGTGGATTCGATTATTGAACTTTTGTTTTCTCAGTTTTCGCTATTAAGGCGGTACTAAAATTCTTCTCGCTAACTGATTGTAGTTATCCTGCAATATACGTGATTCATGTAACCAATTTTTGTATAATACTGGCTAATAGAATCATTAATTAAGTTCAGCATTAGCAAACATTTTCTGCACGGAAAATTCGAATTCTTAATTGGCTTTTATCAGATCCTCTTAAAGTATTAAAACAATTTAAGAATTTCAAGTAGAGCATCCTCAAGTTTAGTCAGACAATCTTCTGTAATACCTTGATAACGCAAAAGGTTCTCTGCTTTACAGAATAAAGAAATTCTCTCGAAACATTTACGAATCCGGAGTTGTTACAAAACTAAATCCCTTCTATACAGCTTAATCCTCCTCTGCAGCAGCGTTCGAAAGCTCGACTGTAGCGCAGTAATCGAGTGACAAACAATGAACATCTATACACAGTATATATATAGCTAAACCAGAGGAACGAGAAAGAAAGTCTCTCTAACGAACGGTCAGTACAAGCCGTCGAGAGAAGATAAAAAGAAGGGAAAATCCTTCCAACAAATTTCCGTACACCCGATCCTAAGTAAGGAAAATCCACGTCGGCTAATTCAATGGATAGATCTCCCTTTCTCTTCTTATCAAAAGGCCGACGGATAGCTCCGGGCTATCGCCATTATTAAATGACCATTAAGAAAGAGAGAAAGAAGGATATAAAGAGAGAGAGAGAGAGAGAGAGAGAGAGAGAGAGAGAGAGAGAGAGAGAGAGAGAGAGAGAGCTATAAGGGATACGCCGATCTCTTCATCGATCCGCACCTGGGCTCTTTCTTTTCTCGACGTGGATGAAAAGCCCGGCTCGTTTTCAAAGGATATAGGTACCTTCCGAGAAGAGCGAACGTCACTTTGTACATATTATTTTCTCTTCTCTTCTCCTTTCGCGGAACTAATTTTCTGCTCCGCTTTTATATTCTTCTCTCTCCTGAAAGCGGGAAAACTAAAACTAATACGAAAACGTCGCCGTAAAGATTCCCAGGGGGAGATGGGCTAAGTCAACCGTGAAACTAGTTACCGGCTGCAATTGGCCTCCCAAGGATATACTCGTAGAGATAGGATCAAATTTATGTCGGCCGAGCCTCGTTGTCATTGAAATAAATCCCCGAAATTTCCATTCGGACACACTCGAGAAGCTCCTTTCGGGAGAAACATTTTCGAACAAGAGGACTAGCACAATAGCGAAACTATTTTAGTTGCCTCTTGAACGATTTGAATTATCCTCCGCATAATTCCAAACTTTAGTGCATATACACGCAGCACCTACTGATCGCCTATATTTCTTCTCCAAAGCAATCACTCGTCTCATCATCGTCCCTCAATTTTCCACCAATTAACGAAATCGATACTGCGTATTGGAGTATCCACGAACCTCTGATCGAAGGGAACGATGGCCAGAAGGTTGTCGAGGCTGTTCCGTCCAAGGTCTCGTGGTGGCAGGAAGCGTCTTTCATCGATGTCGGCTCGCGGTGTCTCCTCGGAGAAGAAAAGCTCGTCTGGGATGGAAGTTTCGTTGGTGTCTCTGGAGGAGAACGGCGACGACGAGTCGTAGTAATGATCGTCGCTGTCGTTGTTGGGCAGAAAAGGCTGAGGGTCCGGAGGGTAGACGATGAGAACCACTGCACTTGGGATTCGGGACTCCTGCATCGTGTCTAGCTCGACGAGCGTCCGGGAGAGAAGACCTCCTTCGATCGGTAGGCACACGACTATTGCTGTGGACAGATTGATTTAGGTGAGTATTTGTATTTTTGAGTTGTTTGAACTTTAATAATTAGTATGTAAAGTTGTTTTTTAATACAAATATTGTAATAAAAAATGTGTTAGAGTAATTGCAGAAATTTATCTGTGCTTATGGTTTTTATAGTCTATTTATAAGTGTTCTAATTTAAATAGAACTTTGATTAATTTTAAAGCGAATAATTTAAATTTTGTTTTGTATAATTTTAATAAAGTTCTAGGAATCCACTTCTCGGTAGAAATATTCGAGGACTAATAACTCATTCTTTATTCGCCGAATGGAATTTTTCGGTGGGAGAGAGAAATTCATTCTTGCATCCATTACAGATGCAAAAGCATTTCTCAAGTAACTGTTTAGTATGCATAAGGAAGTGCTGAATTTTTAAAACGAGAAGAAGTGCTTATCGATGTTGCAGCAAGCGTACTTTTTTATTTTTCGCGTACTTTGCATTTTACGGGCGATGAAAGAAATACAGAAATAAGTTATTGTCTTTGATGTAACTTCGAGCACATAGCCTTGCTAAGAGTATAAGCAATGTGCTATGAAGTCATTTCAATGTTTTCAATATTTATAATTCAGTATTATAAGAATACAGTGCTTCGCGCACAAAAGATCAGCCTATGCAAAATCGATTCGTATTTCACGCAGTGATGTAAGCGAGAGCGGTTAATATAAGCAACCCCAACAAATGACAGTTTTGGCAAAGGTGACATATCGCTACGTATGCACTGGGCTCGCAGATAGCGATTAGAGAAAAATAAAAAGACCTATGCGCCACCTATCCTTGCTATAGTCAGAAACACGGAGAGTTTAAGCAGTGGGGGAAAGGACGAAGGACCAACCCAAAACATCTTTATTTTGATGCATCGCTTACTTCATTTAAAAAAATTTCCAGGTTAATATGTCATCAAATTTTAGAAATATCTTAATTTCTTCAACCAGTTCTCAGCTTCCTCAAATCTTCCAAAAAATCTCATTCCATCGTCTTCCTCCAAAAATTATATCCCCTATACAGAAAAATCACTCATTTCACCGTAAACACGATCGAACCGCCAACAGCAGCAGCAGCACTAGTCTCCAGAAAAAATGCTTTCACATTCTCCCCGGTAAAAATACATCCGATCGAACCGTGCCGTCAACGAAATTTCAATCCGCGCGACGCTAACATTTTCAATTTCCAATTCGATCTCGACTCAAAAAATATCTTTATACATACTTCCCCAGAAAGAAAAAAAAACGCGAACGAGAGATACAGCCGGTGCTGTCAGAGATAACCTTGAAAATGACAGGCTTGCGATTAAGGGAGGAAATTATACATTCGAGGTCGGGTTACGCGCGCCGAAGCTGTGTTTCGTTTACGCAACAGAGCTCGGTATATATATATAACACTAAGGCGCAGTTGTCTCTCGATCGGCGGTACTGCTCTGCAATGTAATCTAGCAAATTCAATTTTGTCTCGTGTCGCCCCTCCGCGCGCGCGCGGCTTGTCTATGTCTCTCCTGTGACTCTATATCGTTCTCATTGTGCCGAGTTATGCTGTAAGCTGATGTGAAGTGGTGACTGTATGTTTGCTGATTAAATACGAGGGAATATGAGATAATCATGTGTGGGAGGAATCGCGGAGGAGTTGGATTTGAGATTTGTTTTATCTACTTTGAGCTTATAACCGTTAATGCAGAGAACGCTGGTGAAAGTTTTTATGCATAGTTTACACTAGGATATTAATCTGTTAAAAAACTCTTAATACTTTATTTGATCCATTTTTCTGCTTTTAAAAACGTTCTCCCCCCTCAACCACTAAAAATCTCAATTAAATTCCAGTATAATAAATTACTTTGACTATAAACGTTTAAAAAAAAACCCACTCCATCACTCAACATTCTCGTCCGCATCTAATTGCGTAATGTGTATGCAGTGTCACTCTCGTCCGAGAGAAAAACAGCATCAGTAGCGGTGGCATTAACATAACCCGAAACCCATCCTCTCGTTATATAACGCGTCGCGCACTTTAAATCCCGGAAGTCCAAACAGGCAGCTCACACTGCCGAATCCGTCACTCACTCTCTCATCCCTATACAGTCCGTAAACATTTGCCCGCAAGGCGAAACAGACGGCCGCACATAAATCTCCCACTGTACACATACACACACGCGCCATATACATATACGAAGGCATCAGAGAAGCCTGTCTTTCGTCTGAAAGGGGGGTATTTACAGAGCGAATTAGCGCCGCTGGAATTCAGCGCACGCCGGACGTCATATGCGCGTTGTACTGCTNAAAAGAGGGGGAGAGAGAGAGAGAGAGAGAGAGAGAGAGAGAGAGAGAGAGAGAGAGAGAGAGAGAGAGAGAGAGAGAAATACAGCTTGAATCACTCGGATATATATGCGTGTTATATTCGCGCGAGTTGAGACTGATATCGAGGGACTTGAGTGTCAAGCGAGAAGTTTGTTAGCCGCGCTTTATTTAAAAATTTTCGATGGTAAATATTGGAACGTCAGCTAATTAGGAAAACTTTTTGGACCAACGGAAATGTTGTCTGAAAAAGTACCAACAAACTTCGTTCGTATATACGATAAAACAGGTCGTGCGAAAATACCGCTGGGTCGGATTCGAAATTTACTCCTGGCTTTGCGTGTATACCCCCGAAACTTTCATGCAGCGTCATGCTTCCTTTAACTCTTTGTCAGGACTTAAGATGCCGAGTATCGTCTAACACAGTGCAAATACCTTCGAGTTAGCTCGAATTAAACAGACCGAGTGCGCAGCTGTAATGAAAGGAAACGCTGAGGAGCTTTAAAAAACGTTTTCTTTATATATATATATATATATATATATATATATATATATATATATATATATATACTCGTTCTACTCTCGAGAGAAGAGCAACAAGTTTGACGACGTTGGCATTGTTCGGTTGAATTAAAAATAACCCCTGGTGCATCGCGAGTAAACTTTTTTTCGAGTTAAGCTCTGCTCTTTTTCGATTATTTTTATTAGCTGCATAGAATTTCAAAAGTGGGAGTTGTTTCGCGAGCTTACGCGTTATGTATGTGCGTGGGTGTGTGTTCCAGACAAATGGTATGCAAAGCTCGAACTTTCTAAAACGTGGCCTTTCTTGGGGGAGAAAGTTGCGAGAAGTGCAGCGGAGCTTTAATATGAGATAAGGTATGCAAAATGGGGGTATAGCACACTTATTTTGCATCAAGAAGGATGTACGGTGAGAAGTGCATATACATATAGAGCGATTTTCATAGTTTTGAAATTATTTTTTACACTTGGAAAGCAATAGTTTTAGATCCGGTTATGCTCGAATTGTCAAACAAAATTGACGTGAAATTGATGAAAATATAACTAATAATTAAATATTTTATTATCACTCCATTAACAATCGTGGAATCAGCCGTAGAACATAAACGTTTATTTGGACCGGCCCCCACCCGCACTGCTTGAAGCTTGAACTTCTGGGTTCTCTAGTTTCCAGCTAGTGACGATAGGTGGCGCATAGGCACTTTCCCATTTCCGTCGATACAATCTGCGCGTAGAATGTATATATATAGAGGTGTATATCACCTAAGCTGAAACTGCTCTGTTAGGCCTGCTTGAGCAGCTTATGCTATTATAACTTCCTGATCTTTGTTGTTCACTTTTTATTGAACATCGTTGCCCAGTTTATAAGGATCCCCAAATTATAAATCGAAACAAAGGTAACACTCACCTCGACTGGGTATAGCCCTTAGTGGCCTCAGAGCCGCCCGAATCTGTTTCGGGTTGGCATTGTGTGGCAGTACTGCGTGATGCCGCGGAATAATGCCAATAGTGCGCAGACCTGCGATCACCGACCTGTCCAGACTCGACCAAGCTGCCTTGTCTGTAATTTCAAGCAAATTTTCAGAGCAATTGCCAGGTGTGCTCTACTATACACATACATGCAGTTTGGAGTTTCAGACAGCCTGTGATCAAAGACCACAGATTGATTGGTAGTCTTGGCTGGATTTTCTCGCAATTTATCATTTTTTTCGGCGCGAAAATCCAAAACACAGCTTTCAAGCTCGAACGTGAAAGGAAACTCCTCCAAATTCCGACTTCGAGTGAGCGAGACCCGGAAAATATTGCGGTGTCATTAGAGGCTCGACGTTTTCGACTGAATAATGACACTGGAATACTCGTTAAGGAAATGCGCTGAAATCCGGCCGCGCTAATTACGTTTTCGGATTGTACGCGCTTCGCGGAATCCCGATTTTGCCGAACGACTGCACTTGAAATTTCGCTGTAAACTTTGAGCTTTTTCTCCGAGCTGCTGCTCTTTTTTCAGAACTATTTCGGGAAAATGAGTTTCGCGAGTTTTTGTTCTGTATAGTTCGAATAATAACTGGCACCTCGCTTTCCGACATTTCCTTTGTCTTTTGTCTTGCAAACTCGCTGGTGTAGCGATTTTATCGAGAGGGAGAAAAGAGGATAAGAAATTGAACTACTTTCGCGATTGTTTGTATTAGGTGGTCAAGGATATGTGTGGCGGAGTAGCAGGTTTTACTATTATGTACGAAACTTCGCAAGCTTTTATTTGAAGTTTGCGGTATGTGTGCGTTCCATTTGACTAAATGTAAACTACTTTCGCCGTAGTATAACTGTGAGAAAGTTGATGTTACATCTCTCGAAATGTTCTTGGGTAACGTTTATTTTTGCGTTTCAAGTTTACAAGCGACTGTTTACGGTAACTAATTAACCGCATCTGTATTCTGGAAAAGTTTTATCGTCAGAAAAGCTCAATTTGTTTCGTTTTTGCGAAAAAAATCGCGTCTAGTATAGGATTAACGTAACCAGAAATGATTTGACGAATAAGTACAGCAAACAAAGTATAAGAAAGTTGTACGAGGTTTCAGAAAAAAAGTACGCGTGTCTCTCCGTTCCTTCATTTCGTCGCAGGGGAAATGGAATGAAGCGAAAATAACGTTTTTTTACGCAGTATCCCTAAAAACCAACGTAAATTTTTTTCTTACAAGTCTTTGCTAAAATTTTCACTTGAGCGGCTTATATGACAAAATCGCATATAAAATTATCTATATAAATTTAAAAAAGGAGGCCGGACAATAAAGAGCACATCGAGACTTACCGACGCCAATCACAGAGACGGACTTCCATCGGAAGTGCAGGAAAATCTCGGCGAGTGCTCGGCCTAGGACCACAGGCGACGGCGACAGTCTCACCACAGACGACAATTTCCTATCCTCCTCCGTTCGCTGTCGGCAGAGAAAAAGAACAATTTCTACGTGTTAGAGTTTGCTGCCGCTCGAAGGTCGCCACTGCGACGACGGGATATAATGAGTTCTACTTTTTTTTCGGCAGTCTGCTTCGTCGATTGATCGTCGCGTACGGTTTTCGACTACTGTGCTTTTGTTTCATTATTTCTACAGTTTATGCATATACGTTGTTTCTCTATGCGTCAGCGAATATTTCTATATCTCGAGAATCCTCGGGACGCACGAGATTTACGTAAGTTTATGCACAGCCGGGCGGAGAAGTAGCTTACGCAATTTTGCATAATAATAATATCCGGCTTGATTGCGACAGATTAAACATTTTGACATGCAACTTCTCGTTTCTCATCACCGAGAAAATTCATTCCAAGCGTGTATGTGTGCACCGAAATTTCAACCGAGAAAATAAGATAGCTCCAAGTTACTTCACGAACTCGTGTGCCTTTTACAGCGCCCTTTTTTTCATACCGTCGCAAGATAAGCTCCAAAACGTTCCTACATTAATCAGCCTCATTCTCCGAGCTTGTGTTATATACGCGAGCTTTATTCGCAAATTGCTCGGAGGCGTGTCGGGGCTGTTTCTCGTCACAAATTATACGGATTTTTCGCGCGCGCTCAGTATTTCGCGCGCCCGTGTGTTACGGAGCATTTATCGCGCTTAATGGGCTTTCGAAAAACGCTTCTCTACCCTACACTCTTTCAGTTGCTCTTTTTTTTCAATTAGCGCAAGCTCGCCAGAGTGGCTTGTTTCTCTTTGTGTGGCGATGCATGTGTGCAGTGGAGGAAGTGGAAGTTTTGGGTAATTATTTTCGTTGAGTGTGATCGCTGCGGGTAAATAAAGCGTATATGGATTGTGTTTGTTGTTAAACAAGTTATACGTTTCGAAATATTAAATCCGGAATCAAAGTTTAAAGATGCGAACATTAATTTAATATCAAGGGTATTCAAAAATAGCCCCTAAAATTTTACAACCCCATACAAGTGTTTAGCGTACAGTCCTCAAATTGAAACTCGCACGAAAATCGTATCAATCGCATCGAATCAAAGTCCCACAACACCTTCATCAAGCCAAAGTTTTCCCAAAAATTGTCGCCCTTCCCTCGAAGCAATTTACCCCCTGGCCTATACGCCGAGAACACACAGCCCCGGCGATTGTTGCCCCTTCCGAAAAAAAAGGGGCGTCTCAACGTGCTTGGGTCACGCTTCGGCTATTTTCAGGGGGGTGAGAGAGCGGGAGGTAGAGGAAAATAAAAAGAACGTGTTCGCCGCAACGCTTGGGAGAAGACGTAGGATTTTCTGCTACTCTGTAGTACTTCATTTTTACGGCTTTTCGAAAAGGGGATGTAAAAGTCGAGTGTTCGCGCGACGAGCGGCTTTACATAACACGCGTGACTTTTAAATCTCCAATTATCTTTTATGCTCGCGATAAAAACACGCGTTTCTTTTGCCTCGTGACGTGTCGTACTGGGATCGAGAAAATTATTAAATTTTTGTTTGGACATGAGACAAAAGGAGAGTCGAATGCGTCAGTGTTGAATTTTCAGTGATCGATCTCGTTATATTTCCTCAAAGACGATACAAGTCCGCGATTACAAAAGCTCGCTCGATCGAAGCTCGAGATTATCAATCCTCTAATGGAATGTATTGTTGTTCCCGACAACGGGCTTGATTACCTGTATACCTCTTTTTTTTCGTTTGGGAGGGGAAAAAAAGGAGAAAATAATCGCTGTACAGCGATTGTTACTCAGCCGGTCGGAAGAAAAGGAAAGCTAATCGTATTACACGTTGGCGAATAGCTTTCTTGTCACGCAGCGAGAGCACTCGGTCCATTCACGGCCTTGTTCTCTCTTTCTGTACGTCGTGTCTTGCCAAGTCGCGGAATAAAATCCGTTTATCTGGCCGCGCGGGAAGCAATTCGAAGCTTGTCTAATCACTCGTGTTCTCATTTGTTTTTGTTTTTTTTTTTGCGTTGTATCGAGTTTCCGAAATTCATGTTAGCGTAGAACTAGAGAGCCGAAGCATAAATCTAATATAACCCTTTAAGCACCAAAAGAAGAAAAATCAAATTTCAAGCTGTGCAATTATCAGAAAATCGAATTGGCCAGAGTTATTCATTTCGTCGGAAGAGCGAGGACAAAGCTCGGCAAATAATGAATTTTCGAAACTTGCAGCAGCTTGGTCGGAAAAACAAGGATAGGGAGAGAGCTTCGCTCGCATGAAAATGCACGACGCGTCCTCGATTGTTCGTCGATGGAAAAAAGTTTTTTTTTTCTATCGGCTCTCGCGGAAGTGTTCGCACTATATACCGCGGGGAAAAAGTAAACAATATCGATCGGCTGGAAATCTGTCCGATAAATTTCCGAGCAATAGACTCCGTCGATTTTATTCGATTATTCATGGCGAATGAGATTTTATTTTAATATTTTCGTTAGAAAAAAAGTAGAAGAGCACACGTGTTCGCGTCAAGTCATCTATTGAATGATGATTGTAGGGAATAATAAAGTTGGCTTCGCAACGTTATCCATTAAAACTTTCTCGCACTCGGTCGTCGGGTGTTGTAGCCTCGCATTACTCGACTAATCAGAGTCGAACAATTGCCACGTACAATCCTCTCTCTCTCTCTCTCTCTCAGAGGTTGAAATATATATCGAGTTTCAGAAGCGTATATCTCTAATCTCTAAGCGAGATCTTTCGCTCTCACGTTCCATCGATCTTGGAATAATTTTGAAATTCGCGCGCCGAGAGCTTGGACGCTTCGGAAGTTATATAATACTGTAGAGTATATAAATATCTCTCTCGTGTATAGGTGTCTGTGTGTGTATATATAGAAAGCCACGCGGGAAATTTCGCGCGTTCGCGGAGCCCATTTAAATGGAAATTTGGTCAAGCACGCACGTGTGCTTTCATTTATTCTTTCTTTCCATTCTTTTTTTTCGTTAGACATCTCCACCGATGGGCCAGCCGCACTATCGTCGTGGCATCACGTCTCCGAAACGAGTCATGCAGCACCACCGGGAAGATCCCTCGTCGCTGCTAGAAACCCCAAGAACGAGCTGAGCTGCATCACCAGGTGACGACCTACCTCGAGGATCAATCGTCTCAGCGCCAGGTATCATCGGCATCTAAGTATGTTTAGTGTGAGTGTGTAAGTGTACGAATGAGTCCTTAGTATAGTGATAGGGAAATTCGAGAGGGCAGACCCACGCCCGAGATTTTTAAGCAAATAAATAAACCTTATCATTTAGCATAACCTTACTTATTTTACTTTAAACAATTGTCGCTTAGTCATTTATTTGCCTGCACCTCTGTGAGTCCCCTTTTTACTCTCTGTTTTTTTATCGAGACGCAAAGTAAATCATGAGTTATAGCCAAGGTTGACCGATGGAGCTTTTTGGGAAGTTATTTCAGCCATTGTTGATACGCTTTATTGGAATATATTTTACGTTCGATGTTTCAGTTCGATGTTGTACTTTTTTCGGTTGAGAAATGACAGGGTTGAGGTATACGGTATATGATATAGCGAAAGTAATGGACGACAGCTTGCGCGAGTAAAATATTGTTTTTGTAAGATCATACTTTTCGGGTAGAAAAAACAATATGGGTCAAATGGAAGGGTACTAGAGTGTCATAAAGAAAAAACCGCAGTGTGTTACGGTGAGAGGTAGCGAGCGAAAGCTGTACGTGAAAAATATATAGGTAACATAACAGTATAATAAACTCTCGTTTGAATAATCAAAAGTTGATGATGGTTTCTGCTTTTTTCTTTTTAATATTCTTCAATTTTCTCATATTTCTCATATTTACGACAATCAACTATTTTCGCATAAGATTTTCAATTCCGAATTCATACAAATACACATCCATCAAGGCACTACAATCGTTCGAAAAAAAAACCTCGATGGCGCGCCATTTTGCGAATTCCTGAACAACTTCTCTCACGTATAGGAATGTTTACCGACCGGCGAAAAATCATTTCCGGCATAAATCAGCGACATAGACACACCAGAGCCTAATATACGGCTTTTCCTTTCGATAATACGCCGAAAAGAGTGTCGGCGGAAAAAAGGCCGGGGCTAATAAAAAAAGTTCGCTTTGTTCATCCACACAGCTCTTCGCAAATTCCCCGACGTTCTCCGAGGGTTAACTCGCTTTCCAGAGATCTACGTACATTTTTTTGGGGAATCTCATATCGAAAGGAATGTTTCGAGCTTTTGTCGAGGAAATAACTTTGGATATTGGCTCGTGTAATTTACGGCCGTGTATATTACGATGTTACTTCAAAAATATTTTTTCAGTCTGATATACGCTGTCATCTGTAACATAAGACACAGTCGAGTGTATATCTGATTCGTTACTAGAGAGGAAGTGATAAACGAGCTTTTGGCTGTTTACGCTCGCTCGTTTCCTTGTTTGTAGATCAGTCTCTCCCCCTTTTCTTCTTTCTTTTTTATTTCGGACGGATAGACGTAATTTTCGCGGATATCGTAAAGTGCAAGAGAGGATATGCGTGCCGGGACACATGCGAGCTTGTATTAAATAAAGCACGTTTAGTAGGCAGTATATTTTAGGCTGTTTTCCTTTTCGCTGACACACGAGATGCTTATCTATGACGGGGAAGGATGTATGAATTTCTGTATTTTTCTCGTCGGATGAGTAGCGGCTTTTTCATTCTTATAGGGGTGCATCTCGATGTATCTTGTCTCGGTTGTGTAAGCGAGAAATTTTTTTCATCCCTTTACGTTGAACGAATTTCTAAAAACTCGTAGGACGAGTTGATTCTCGTATCGTTAATCGTATATGGCGTATCGACAACAGATACATCTCGTCGTGTCTATGACGAAGGAACGTAGATAGCCGAGAAGCATCGCTCCAGGGGATAATACGATAACGGGAATGAAAATAACGGGCGGTTGAGGGGGTGGAAATGGAAATACTACGGAGATAAAAGCGCTGTATGGTCGTATCGGGCGAGTATTTTTCGGTCGCGTGAAATAGAATAATGGTCGCGAGTTTATTGAAGGATGTTAAATTTGCTGAGAGATGTATTTCGCTCTCGGTAAATTGGAGCCTACGTCGTTAAGGTGCCTCTTGACCCGTTTTCGATAATTTCTTTCATAGATATGAATGTGTATTTAAAACTCTGCTCTTTTCAGATTCCTCTATAGAAAAATTCAAGAAGCATTTCCAACCAATCCTACACGTAACAACTCGATAAACATCATGAAAAATCGACGAAACGCCAAAATACACCTATCCACCGCACATGATATCACGCACTGCAGCCCTATTGTCAAGATTAACTCGCCAAGTCGTCTCCCCTTCGTCCATCCATCCACAGCATCAGTCGTCCAGGGAATAAGTAGGTAACACGGCAGTCCGATAAAATGCCCACTGACTCTCTAACAGTCCTATGTGTTCTCTCGCGGCGTCTTGTTCATTATCGCCGTTTGCCCAGCCGGTAAATAAATTAACCGCCGAAACGGCAGCTCCTCTAATGTGTTAGTTCGATTAATTTAGACCCTCGGGTGCAGGTTGCTGTTCTTTTTGTTTTCTCAGAGCTTCAGAGCTGATGTGGGTGTGTTTGTATTGGTATACCATGTATTATTGGCCTGTTTAGTGATTAGCTTTTTTCGTGGCGAGATTATGCGCGGACGTGAGTCGGGTTGTTGATTGCTCGTTTCTCGGGTCGTTGGGATTTATTATTTACAATTATGTTTTGCATCGTAGTTGTTTATCGTAATTGGAAAGTTTCGAGCTTATATATCGGTTGAGAAAAAAGAAGCGAATGAAATCTCTTCGATCGTTGCAATTTGCCGTAATGGTATACTTAGCCGGTCGAATTAAAAGTTTACCGATAATTGCGCGACCGATGTCCATCAAAAAGTACACGTTCTCTCTATTTGAGCTTATATTGCCAAAGTTGCAAGAAACGCTGTGAAAAGTTCAATTACTGGTCGATTCGGTATCGAGGACAGATTGCGTTTAATCAAACGCCACACACATAAGCACTCGTTATATTATTGACGCGCAACACGCAATATATATGTACCTTCTGCACTAGAGGTTCATTTTTTAGCATTGCTGTATACTTTTTATGAATCGGTGAATTTCGATACGGTTAGTCATTGAGTTTTTTTTTATACTTAATTCGATTAACGCGACTCTCGGACTGCTTCGCGTTTTCTTCTGTCTAAGCCTACAATCAATCAGTGAGCTACACCCTACGCTTTTCATTCATTTGCCGGAGAATTGCCGATTCGACCTACGAAGGTCTATCGATTTTTTATTTAACATTTATTGAAGGTTTGCGCCGGTGGCAAGGAGCGTTTAATCGCTTCTGTTAATTCGTTGATTGAATCACCTTTTTTTTCGTTTTGTTGCAGGAAGTAGCTGCACACAGCTAATGGCAGTTATAGCCCGAGTGACCCAAAGCAGACTCAATGGAAGGCAGTTTTGGCACAGGTGGAACACTGCTATATATCCACTAGACGCGATAATTCTAATGATGGACATAGAAAAAACTGCTTGTGCGCCGCCAATCGTCGCGGTGGCAAGAGAGTCGAAAAGTTTGAGTGGCGAGACTCGAAAGGAAGTGGGCCAGTCCAAAACTGATGCCTTGTTTTATAGTGCGTCGTGATCTACGTGTTTACGCGCAAATAGAAATCAAGTTCAGATTATAGACTTTCGACAGTATTTGACAGTATTTGTAATGAAAATTTTTTTTGACATGAGCTTAAAATTTTCAGTCGTTCATTCTAGAAACCTTTGACATGTCGCTGCACTCCAATGAAAAAATTAATATATGCGACTATAGATAACTAAATAAAAAATTCACGCCGTGCGCAGTTATAGCATACGTGGTCCCAGCAGTAGGCTCAACAAAAGGCAGTTTTGGCATTAACGTGACACACCGGTATATATCCACTGGGGCGATGTCATTTTGATGAGGAAGATAGGAAAATGCCTGTGTGCCACCTATCTTCGTTAGCCAGAAACACGGATAGTGTAAGCGATGCAGAAAGGACCAGTCCAAAACTGCTAGCTTTCTTTCAATAAGTGATAGACACACGAACAGCTGAGTTATAGTTTAACAAACCGATTTTTCTTTTTAGCAAAATATTATTATCTCCTCCTGCAATGCTTCCGCTCCTATTATTGAATTGTACGGATCCAGGCACATCAATAATCACCTCCTCGCATCTTCTATCCACCAACAAAAAATCATAAAAACCGACGTAACACCACATCCCAATAAATATCGCATCGTCCACTCACACTCTTTCTTTTTTTTACCACAAGTATTTAAATTCTCTCCAACCCGCTTAACATTCATCTCGCCGTACACACAAGCGCACGCCGCCAGCGTTACTAATGTTTTATGACTTTCTTTTCGGTCCCCCAAGCGATTCACAAAATCCCGCACTTCTCGTGCACGTGCTCGCGAGGTATCATATCCGGTGCCCCCTGACGCCTACGCACCTATACATATATATTGTTTTGTTCGGAAAGTCCCTTGGAAAGTGTGTCGGTCGCGCGTTTCGATGATGCCGAGTTTTTTTTGCTGCGTTTTCTTTTCACGCAAGGGAGAGAAAAAGAGAGGAAGCGGATCGTGAAGTTTTTATGACTTTTTGAGGACTTTGCCTGCCGGATGATGGAATATGTAAGTGCCTGGCATGAGTGACTTGACTGGTAATTGTATCCGATGCTCCGTTGAGGCTTTTCGCTGGCTTTTGTGCATGTAGGGGATATATCGGTAGAAACTTCGGAGTTACGTGGGCTTAGGGAAAAAACGAGAATTTTGTCGTTGGTGAATTTTATATCGAGCTTTCATTCATACGTTGGCGAATTATTCGCAATTCGAAATTCTCATTTTATAAACGTGCCACGTAGGTACAAGTACCTCAGCACATCCCAGAGAGCAGAATAAAACTGTGCCAATTTCACATTTTACTCTCCCAAAAAAGCAAAACCGCCTCCATCTCGTTGAATCTCGCTGCAATATTCGCTCGAAGCAACCTCACCATAATCCCTCAACTCTTCGAAAATATTTTCGATTCATCACACACTGACAACCTCACGATCCCGCATTCCACCATCTATTTCAAAAAAGAAAATCCATAATCAAATCCCTCCTTATCACAACCGCGTGACTCAGCAGCTTTTCATCCCGGAAACATACACATATATACACTATCAAAAAAAATAAATCCGTGGGCTGCGTCATAAGTACAGGATCACCATCCATACGTCGGCCAGTAAATCAGCAGCGCTTTTACTTTTGAAAGATATAGAGAAATCGCCGCATAATTCGGAGCCTCGCTCTCTCACCCACGCAAAAAAGAGCCGACGCGAGAGATGAAGAGTCTTTCGAACTTCCACACCCGCCTCTCTTTTTTTTCTCTCACGCTCTCTTTCGCCGGATCGAGGCAATAACACTCGAAACGCCCCTGCACTTTTGCGATTACTGATAGCGCGTGTGTGCCCCTTCTTTTATTTCTCTGCATATATATCCAGTATAGAGATCTGCGAATACGGCGTCGTTGGGGATATTACGCGGCGGCGTTTTTATTTATCGTAACTGCGGCATTTATTATCGTCCTAGATATTTATTATCTGCGGAATTTCTGCGAAAACTGCGTTTTGCTCGATTTTTCGAATTGACTTTTTGCCTGATGTTGGCGAAACATCGTTCGTGTATTCGGTTAACGTATAATTAAACTTGTGGAATTATGCGATGTTTGTTGATACATTTATAAATGGACACATCGTATCTTTACAAGCCCATTTATACCCTGTACCTCAACCTCAAGCCGCAAAATCCATCTCGTTTCTCGTCGATGTATCTCTCGTTTTTCACTCTTATCACTATACGTTGTTCTGCGGCGCTGCTCTTGCGCGACTCGTAAAAGGGCTAAATTGCCGCAATCACGGAAATGGCCTGGTAAGAGACGACGAGGACGACGATGACGATGTCGACTACGTCTTATATACACGCGACGGTTTCGAGAGAGGGGAAAAACTTTTTCACGCGCGTCTGCATATCCGCCCGTTTTTCCGGCTCGTTTGACGCGTGTCACGTTTCGTTTGAGTCGAGGAAGGGAAGTAGCACACAGCCGCTTGTGTATAGTATATAGTTTCGGGAACTAATTGCGTGGAGCTACTTTATTTTTTTTATCGGTGACGAGAAGTATGCTATATAAGAGTCCTGGGTAATTATCCTTGGAAGAGTAGTTTGGCGCGTGTGCACAGAGGATTTACATTTTATTTAAATGGGACTCGAATAATTCTTACAAGATAGGCATGCGTATATCGTACACTTCGCGTATTAATCATCCGGGATTTGAGAGGCGAAGTTTAATGCGACTTTTTATACTTTGTGCAGTAAATCCGCATTATAAAGTCTCTTATCGAAATTCAATTCCGAGAGGAGTATATGCGGGCCCTTAAAATTCTATCCATCGATTTTTTCTTTCTTCATACCCTCATACCTCTCCCGGAGGAAAAGCTCAGCGGATTTTAAGAATTACCGAGGGAACGTAATTCGCAAGTTAGTTTTTTTAATTTTCTCCACACGACGCGAGTGGAGAAAGTTTCGTGGCTAAGTTTTTCGGAAGAAAAGTTAGGTGAAAAGTGTAACGCTGTAAGGGTGTTGCTGTACGTACCGCAAACAAGCTTACGCCTGACTATCCGCGTATTTTTCCACTGTAACACAACGTTTTCTCTTTCTTGAAACCTTTGTATTTATTTTGATCAAACTCTATTTAGACAAGCTTAATCGAACGACATCGTATACTCTTCAAGACAGAAAGCTCTATCAATCGAGCTTTCGCTCGCAAAAAGCTCTAATTGAATTTTCACGAAAATTCGCGATACACGGCGGGTGAGTAGACGTGTATACAGTCACGCGATCATGACAACGACGTTTACAGCTCTGCGCGTGATGAAAAACTCGACTACTACGTGCGCGTAGCCTCGGCCTTTTTGCGAGATAAGGGAAAACGTCGGGGTGGAGGGCTGACGCACGTCGGCTCGCCAGGAATTCGATTTGACGGGGCAACGGCGGTGAACGAATTTACGTGGGTGGCTGTTCTCTCTGGTCAATCCTCTCTTTCGCTGAAATTTCCGGGACGCCGACTATAGGGGAGAGAGAAGTGCTGCTCTGAGAGAGAATCTCCACTGAGTAAAGACACGTGTAAATATGCGATACGCGCGCTTGGATATGGAGGCATGCGATTTTCGGTTGGATTAGCTGATGAGGATGTACGTGTGAGTGAGTTAATGGAGAACGATGTGCGGATTTGCGGAAGTGATAGTTTTGTTAGTATGAGCTTTTCGGAGATGTGTATTTCTATTTCAATGCACATATAGGTAAGTAAAAAGCTTCATTGTAATGCGATGGTAAAATTTTTTCGGCACAAAAGAGCTGTATAAAAACAGAACAAACGGATATCTGAAATAAAAAGCTCCAAAAAAGCAAGTAATTCGATTCGACCCTCGTGGATGTATCTCCCCAGTGCGAACTGTGCCCAAACACAAAGGAGTGAAAAATCGATTTATGAAAGTTAGCTGCGTCATGAAATTTTTTCACGTCATTCGTCCATAGGGATATTATATTTAAATTGGAGTACTCGATGTCGAGTGCATCGGGTATTTACGTAGCGGAAAGAGACGGTTTTATTTTGCTTTTCATCTAATGAAATGGCTGGAGATATATACAAGACGAATGAACTCGATAGCTGATCTTTTCAGGCTGCGGCATAGCAAGATTTGAATATAAAAAATTGTAGAGAATACTGGTGTATACTTGAAAATTTTTGGTCATTTCAGAAAGTCTGGAATACTAGTTTTTGTCACGGGATGCGAAATGTATACTAATCTTCAACGGGGAAGAGCGAAATCCAGTCCAGCTTACAATTAGTCGACTCTACGTCTCCGAGCTCAGAGGAGGCCTCCACTCCCCAAGTATGACCAGCCGAACAGAAGATACAAAAGGGGTCTCGAACCAAAAAACAAGCTCAGTCAACTCTGGGATTTTGAGTTGGGAGGAGCTCCCCCACTTCCTGCTCGCGATCAACCGTCATCGAGGGTATAAAAGGAGCCCAGATCCGGCATTCCAGATCAGTCGGCTCCGGGCCTGTGCGTTGGGAGAATCTTCCCCACTTCCTGCTCGCGATCAACCGTCAACAGGGGTATGAAAGGAGCAGCGACCTGGCAGTATACATCAGTCAGCTTTGGACCTAGGTGCTGGAAGGAGCTCCCCATTTCCCGCTCGTGATCAACCGTCATCGGGGGTATAAAAGGAGTAGCGACCTAGCAGTCCAGTCCAGATCAGTCGGCTCTGGGCCTCGGTGCTGGGAGAAGCTACCCACTCCCCCATCTGTCACCAGCCATCTTCGGAGGGTATTAGAGAAGCTGTGAAACACCATTTCAGCTCAGTCGGCTCTGGGTCTAGGTGCTGGGAGAAGCTACCCACTCTCCTATCTGTCACCAGCCATCTTTGGAGGGTATATAAAGAGCCCTGGTCCGGCAGTCCAGCTCAGTCGGGTCGGGGATCGCGAGCAGGAATGACCTCCCCACTCCCGCACCACGGACCAACCGTCTTCGGAGGGTATATAAGGAGCCCCGGATCACCAGTCCAGCTCAGTCGACTCTTGGACTTCACGAGATTCCGGAACGCCTCTACCTCCCCCTTTACCAAAGCTAAGTTTTCTAATCCATTATATAACACCATTTTTCCCCATATCCTCATACTGGTGGTTCGATAAACCAACACATTCCTAAATGCAATTGTCAAGCTGCACTGAGGCTTTCTATGAGCTGCATGCTGGGCTTTTCTACCGTGGCAATGGTTCAGCTTCCATAGGTTGTCACGCTTCGGCGTGAATTTAAAAGCCCTATATCAGGGGTCGTTCCGTCATATTGATCAGCTACAGGTCACCTCGGATGATCGCCTCACTTGACGTTGCTTTGCTGTTCTTTCTCAATTTTAAATTTAGAATCACTTTTGTTTTGCATAATCATGTTGGTTTATTATTCCACTTTCTGATTCTTGTGGATCAGATCCCCTTATAAATGTTTAACAAACTAACAACACATTCTTATATTCTGCCCTGTGTTTATTTTGGTTTTCAGATTTGGTGCTTTTCACTATCTGCTGACCATCAATCCTCAACGAGGGATATAAACAAGGAGCCTCGATTCGTCTAGTCTAAGACTAGCTTAGTTGGCACTAAGTGTTCTATAATGATCAACGGCGCCACAGATATTAGTATGTTAATTTCATTATAAGTATAATTATATACATACTCATGCTCCATGCATTTAATCTTGTATTCTGTCTTTTTCACCTTATAATAATATATTTTGTCTGTTTCAGCTTCTTATAATATATTTTGTCTGTTTCAGCTTCTTGTAATATATTTTTTCTGTTTCAGCTTCTTATAATATGTTTTGTCTGTTTCTGCTTATAACATACTCTTTCTGTTTCAGCTTCTTATAATATATTCTGCCTGTTTCAGCTTATAACATACTTTTTCTGTTTCAGCTTCTTATAATATATTTTTTCTGTTTCAGCTTCTTATAATATATTCTGTCTGTTTCAGCTAATTATAATGTATTTTGTCTATTTCCCCTTTTTACAATATGTTTTATCTACTTTATCTTTCTATATTCTGATTTATATTATGTTTGCATGCCTTTTTGTTCTTATCAATATATATTAATATAGCTATCATCCGAGAAAAATGTCAGCCCTGAGTTTGGCTTCGATGACTACCACCGCTGGAGGGCGTCCTCAGACTTCGGGAAGAGGACGCCCATTAGGAAAAGTCTTGGAGAGAATGAGTTATAAAGTATTCTCTGTTTGATTTTTCTTAATGGTCGTCCTCCTGATCAGCAATTAATAAGTTGGATTAAAAATATCCATCAGTTGACTTAAATCTGTGGAATTTGGAAGAAGGAAGTCAACTATGGAAAATGATAAAGTATCTTTTATATGTACACAAATACACACGCATATCTATACTGAAATTTTTTTTAAACATGTATCGCGTTCTAAAAATTTTGCTATTGTAGTCTCTTCTAAAAGGGGATTTTGTAAGTCTTAAAACTATTGAATAAAATATAAAAAAAACCAACGCATCATCAAAAACCACCAGCGAGCTCATCGAAGGGTCCGAAATCCAACCGAAAGAGCCAAGAAGAACCGATATTCGCTTGCAGCGCATGTAGAGCAGTGCGGGAGCGCGGCGAGAGGGGAGTTAGGCCACGGAAGACAACTTAGTAGAGCCTATAGAAGTATTCACTTCAACAAAAGAGAATGATGACGAGCATTCAGTGTCTCCCATTTCATTACGAAGATATTAACAGGCATCTATTTTTTTGCTTGTGATTTTGCGGAAAAATGTTTTTTTTTTTACTTATGCTCTATAATTATAAAGTTTGTACAAACATACACGGTTTCAGATTCTATAATTAGAACTGCCAGCTGCCTTTGAAGACGTGAAAGTTTGCAAAGTATCGGGTACTAACGAGACTCATGCGCGCTCGGAATTTAAAAAATCAAAACGCCTAGGCGTACTTCTGTACGTTACAAGATTAAAGGAAAATATTTGAACACCATATAACTCGCTTCGCGTAACGTCAGTTTCTACGACATATTTCGCGTTTTTATGTATGCAGTAAAGAAAAATATTTTTATCAATAAAGCTCACACGACGTTCCTGGAACTTCGATATTATAAAGTCTCACTTTATTCTTGCTTCCGGGAAAATTGTTATAGTTTCCCAGAAACCCACGCATTATAATATGAGATAATCCTGGAGCATAGCTTGCCCACGTGTCCGTCTTTTTTTCTAAAAAGACATAATTCCAACGAACATCGTTCACCGTACGTGGCTTCACTTCATTTCAAAACATCCCCGTCAACGTCAAACCGAAGCACCTCTCAACCCAACAGAAAAAAAAACTTCCAAACAACTTCACGCATACCCAGTAGTCCCAAAAAGCTCCCCGAGGCACGAAATCATCGTCATTCTCACGCCACGAATTCTCTCCTCCGACTACTCCTTTTTCCTCAAGCTCACACACAAGCACACGCAATAATAAGACACGCTGACCGCGGAATTTCGCTCGCATGCCGCGCGCAAATTTCTGGGTCACTCGCGCGGCGAGACAAAGTCGTTTTTTTCCCGGTAGAGCTTTCAGCGCGAAAGCTTCCCTCTTTTGTTGCTCGCGCGCGCGCGTTTCGAAAAACGTAGTTAAGCGGAACGTGTGTGTGTGTGTGTGTGTGTGTGTGTGTGTGTGTGTGTGTGTGTGTGTGTGTGTGTGTGTGTGTGCGTGTGCGTGTGCATGTGTGTGAAGCTATCGCTTGGCTCTGGTTTTAAAAGTAAACGCTGGTTTAGCACGGAGTGGGCTGTCAGAGATAAAAAAAAAATGTTGCTGGGAATGAGGGCTGCTGTTTTTTAGGGCAGCACATCATTTTACGTGCGTTTAGCGTTTAAGCTTCTGGCGTAATTATTGTGAATTTTTAGGTGAAGTGACTTGGAGCTACTGACTTGGGAGTGCCTGATCGTACATTGACATTACTACTTCGTATACTAAACTTATTCTTTACTTTTAAAAAATCGCTTAATAACATAATCGAATAAAGTTTCAACTCACCTGAGGACAGGTCCACGTGATGAGCGACTTGTTCCACAAGTGGGCCAGTTTGGCGGCGACCTCGCATGTGTTGTAATCGAGCTGCGCGACCAACGCCTTCGTCGTTTTCTGGCTCAAGGCCTGCACCAAAGCTTCCAAGCCCCACGAACGTACCTCGCAAGTCTCTGAAAAGGTTCCAAAGAAAAAGACGAGTCAATTGCGGTCGTCATTGAGAACTTGAACTTTAATTGCTCGTCGCCCGAGTTGATAGTGTGGGTGTGTATACTTTGACCGATCAAATATAGGGCTGAGTGTATTTATTCGAAACGTCGATAAAATTCTCACGCGTTGAATCATCCCTACAGGTATAATAAAAAATTCGATGTATACGATCTGTTCTCGAGTTCGCACTGCAGGCGCATCGCTCTCTTGGGAGAAAAGTTGCGCATGCGTTTTATATAAACGTTATACTTTTATTTTTTCTTAAAGTGAAAACGCAGTGGAAAGTTGGATTACTCTACTCGAAGCTGTAAAAGTGGGCGCAAAAAGCTGGTGTTTAAGACAAAAGCTTTTAATATTTTTATCTCTTCTTTTTCCCATAAACTTTTATTCGGTAATACTTCTTCTTTTTCAAAGTAAGCTGTTTTCAGATCGACTATAGGGCAATATTATTTGAAAAATAATACAAACAAAAGCTATTACTATAAATTCCAGAATACGATACATTCACTTTCATTCAATCTCGCTGAACCTCCAAAGCCACAGCCGACCTCAAAATCCAAGCCTCGCTAAATCTCGAAAATCCTGAGCTTTTTTCCAGGTCGTGCGCGCGCGCGCGTTTTCTTCGCCAAGCATCAGTAAACGTGTCGCGGGCCGTCAAAGTTAAAACTAGTTTTTGGAGAGGATTAGCGTCGGGCTTAATTAGCGGATCTCCTGGAGGGCACGTGACAAGTGACGAAGCTTGGGGAAAGACAGAGTCGTCAAGCAAACGTAGTCGACCGGGCATTATACGAAGGAGCTGAGACTTGCTTTTTGACTTGATGCCACGACGTGCTTTGCCCCGAGAATCATTGCTTTTAATCTGCGACTCGTCGCCAACGGCTTTGAGAGCGTTTTTCAGTGATGTGGAGGATGAAACGACTGCAAGATTTTAATTTGGAAAATATTTCTTGTTTATCTAGTTTTACTATTCAAAGTGAGTGAGCTATGGGATGAAATGTAGCTTATATTTTTAGAAAATTGCATCCATTACAGAGGTGAAAATACTCGGGCTCGTAAAGTAACGCACTTTGACACATATTAAACGAGTATAGTAGGACTGTAGATCAAGTCGGACACTTTATACGCAGGGGACCGCTCAAACATTATTATAGATATATGAAGCCGTTATAACGTTTCTCATATTTTACGGCATCGAAAACAGGATGAAAAAAAAAAAGAAACTGGGTCAAATCCTACATCCTTTCCTTGACATCGACTTAACGCGATATTTCAATTGAACAAGTATCCTCTGCACTATTGGACTGTATAAGTATGCCCTACTCTGAGCATACGTCGTGTTATATACGGCAGTACAATCTTCTAAGAAATTTTTCGCGAAAACAGCCTCAACGAGGAAAATCACCCAATCACAATCAGAACCAATCCTCCTGAAAATTGCGAGGCGTCTCGTTAAAAAGCGTCATATTCGCTGCGGGAAGCAAGACGCAGGACTAATCAAGCTGGTGATTCAGCTGCGGAGAACCGAAGCTCTTTCTCATTACGCGGTGATTTTCGGGGCGACGCGAGAGCTGATGAGGAGTTCATCGAAAATTCGAGAACCAACGACTTTCTAACTGATTCTCATTACCGTTAAAACTGCCACTCGTATAATATCGCTTGATGAGATTGCTGATATGTACAGGTATATGTTAGTTGGATGAAGGTCGTACGCACGTTGTTGCGGAAAGTTGATTTACTTTTTTTTGGATATTCCGTTTCTCGAAATTCAGCTGGGGAATTTCGACTGGTTCCAATTTGCTTTTTACGAGAAAGTTTTACTCTATCACAATTGGATCGTAAAATTTAGATTTCTTGCTCCTAAATTTCGGGATCCCTCTCGCGCGACTGTAAAACGTCCTGTATAAAGTGGACACTTTTTTTGGGGCGTGAAATATACGCGCTGAAAGCAATTACTTGTTATAAAGCTTCGAAATAAAAGTTTCACATTTTTCCGTTAAGGTTTGCCGCTTATTATGTAACTGCGTATTTTCACGGCGACTGAACAATTATGAATAGTATGCAACTGCCGTGAAGTATATACTCGTAATTAAAGTTAAGGAAGATCAGTCGAGTGAATGATTTTCTCAGGCGACACGTTGTGTAATGTATGAATAAGGTACTGAGTTAAGACGTATATTCGCTAAATCAAATACAGGAGTTTCCACTGTATTTAATAAACTGATTTGCCATAATCGTAAAATTCTAAGTTATATGGAATACGATTATGTTAATTATAATAGGATGATGCATATAGAAAAAAGTGTTTGAATTAATAACTCACTTTTAGATTACATTTAATTAATTGCTGTACGCTGAGGTATATGACAGTGAAATGTATATAACAGTGCAGTTTTACACTAAGCGGAATAACGGCGCAGGATGTAATGAATTCCAGCGACTCTAACAGCTTTTATATTAAGGTCTTTTTTTTACCGCGAGACGTATCATTCTCTGATGCGTTTTTCTTTTGCATGCTGGGGAACAATAATGCGTACAGTATATATTACTCTATTTTTCCTTGCATTCTTTCCTGTGAAGGAGTAAAAAAAACTGAAATCTGAATACCGAGACCATAAAAATCGCTCAAAGGCTTTTCTATAGAGCAAGAAAATTATACTTATCATATTTAATAATACGTTTGTATTTTTGAATGCAATATCCCTTCAGAATATTTTGTACGAAATATCTCATTCGTTCGTACTTTTTACACTGATGTTTTTTAAAAATACTGAATTTAGATTTGAAACGCCTCGAAAACAAGTATAACATGATTTTTTGTTATACACATCGACGCGTGGAAAGGGCGAAACAACGAGAAAAGAGAGAAAACGAAATACAACAGCTATTTCACACCTGAAAACAGACGCACTTCACACCTGGTAAACTCAGAGAAAATAAAACAACGAGAAAACCCTGCTAAAATTTCGTAGAAAATTAAGCATTCCAATTTTCATCAGAGAGCAAAAACTTGCAAAAATTCACACACAAAAATCCATTTTTATATATATCTTCCTCGGTATTTCCAGATATACCTCGTCGGCCTGAGTGCACTCCCTCCTCAAAGAAAAGAGGAAAAAAGATATAGACCCGAGCGAGCTCCTTTTTTTATTTCGCGTCATATTTTTACGTGGGTCCATCGGCTGAGCGAAGCGAGAGCGAGAATTTACGATTTGCGTCCGAAGCAGCTGCGTGAAATTGCAGTCGCGAGCTTCCAGGACAGAGAGAGAAAGAGAGTGGAAGAGGGAGAGATGCAGCCGTTGGGTAGTCGGGATTTTACGGAAAAAAGAATACTCTCTCTCTCTCTTACTCTTACTTTTTTCGTTCGGATATATGCGATGTTTTTCTGTGTCGTTTGCTGTTCTTCTCACTTGCCTTCTCTTTGTGCTTTGGACTTGTTTTTGCAGGTTCTTTAGGTTTGTATTTTATTTCGAAGGCTATAGCTTATGATATTCAAAAATTCGATCTTCGTGTAATAGGGAACAGACATGATTTTTAAAACCTTTTTTAAAATAAAGTTAAGGTTAAATCTTACACAAAAGTACAAGAGTTACGATTTTTACTGCAATATTTGTTGAGTAATATTGTTTTGAAAATTCGGTTTGCTAATGTTACGTTTAAACGATTGAGAGCTCACGTGATCAATATGGCGGCGCGAAGGATGAAAATATATATAGATGTATAAACGCATGTTAATTCTAGTACATAAAATCACCCTATTGTTTTCTCCAAAATCATAATAGAGATGAGAGATAATGCTTCAAAATTAAAATAGATTCATGCTGACTGAATTTATGTACTCAAATGCCCGTACGTTAGGTTACAGCTTTATCCTTCGAGCCGCCATATTGGAGAGCTGCCGTTTTAAAAACTACTCAAACATATGAATTTTTAATTAATCATATTAGGGCCTAGAGGTACTAAATCAGCAAAAAATTGATACATAACGTATTCTTATGCTATTTTCTACTGTATTTATATGTGTATAGCAAAACCATGTCTGTTCCCTATAGTAGACATATTTTGAGGGTGTGAGTAATTTCGGAAAAAACTTTTCTTAAGTGCAAAAGCATGTCTGTTTAGCATAAGTTGCAATACAGAATTCCAAAAACTTGCAAATACAGCCATGTCAGACAACGTATCACAGTAGGCAAACTTATGCCTACGTAGAATGAAAATACGAGAATGGAATGGCAAACATCGACACTTTGATAGGAAAAATTGACAAATGCTCACTCATAACTTCCAATCTAACTATTCCAATCAATCAATTCTTCTCTTTCATATAAACTTCAGTTTCTCCTCTGCTGCCTTCTACGCCCTCTCCTCATATTTTCCCTTGTATTTTTATCAATCTCTCTATTGCGCTTGCTCTGCATCCCCTATTTGTTCATCGATTTCTGCCAGTCTCACTCACTCTCGCGCTTTTACGATCGAATTGAAACACGACATGGACTCGTCTCTCCTGTGTGTAGCGAGATTTAATTTAGACAAAATGGGCAGATTCAATTGCGGCTGCCGACGAATTTTTTACGCCACTGGATCGTGCCTTTTTCGAATGGTTTGGTTTTTTTTGCGCGTACATGTGGCCTAGAAACTCGCGAGTCTTTGAAATTGAAGAGCGAAAAATTGTTATCCAGGATCGTGTGCTCGGTTTGGTTTGGTTTGGATGTGTCTATAGGTATGTACGAAAGCGGAAAATACGTGCCTCGGACAAATGGAACCTGCCAACAATTTACGAGCAGTATTAAATTTCTGACTATTTTTCTGTCTAGTTTGTTGTTAGATTATGTACTCAACTTTAACGTAAAACTTGAATTATGTTCAGACTTAATGCAGAGCATGGCTGATTTACACGAACTTTATTCACGCACGTATGTTGTAACTCGATTCTGTTTAAAAAAGATTTATTTTGTTTCCTTATTTTTTTTCGTGTATTTGCTTCTGCTACAAACAAACCCTTTGTCTCTCGTATTTTCTTTTACAACGATTTTTTTTTTCAGCTCACTCGTATGCGTCGTTACTTTGATATTTTTTTTGGTAATTATTTTTATTTTGCACAAAACAATAGTTTGGCATTGCATCTGAGATAGATTAAAAGTATTCAAATAGCTACTCCATCCCGTCGTTAGGCAGCTTAAAAACATTAAAATCTTTTAGAATGTCGGGAAATTTACGAGTTCGTTTAGTTGCTCGGAAAAAGGCCGGCAATGTACTTTATTATTATTATTATTATTTTTTTTTCAATAATTTTTCTCCACTTTAACGACTTTCAGTTATAAGCGCGATGGTAACGCGCGCGTTTAAATGTAGCGCGAACGCCAGCACAGCCACAGCGAGCTGCATAATGCAAGCGGCACAACGGCTGGCCGCAATTTCCGGGACTGCCTCGTTTCCTACTCCTCCCCGCTGCCTCTTGGGTCTCGAACTTTAATTATCAAATAGACACAGTAGGCGACGTTGCACTTTATTATGCTCGCCGCATTTCCATAATTCCGAAGACTTTATCACAAGCTGATGGACTCGCTGAATTTTTTCTCGAGATGTATGGCATTTGTTGCATTGTATTGTATTGGAGTGCTGTATAGTAATAAAAAGTTTTCGGACGAATAAAAAGAATTATTATCGATTTTTGGGGGTAAACTAATCGGGCTTTTTCGTGGGCTTGAAGAGGACAGAAAAAACGAAAAAAATCCACCAGAGTGAATTCCGACTCAAGCTAAAAATTCAGGGTCACAGGAGAGAATGAGGAAGAATATTCAAACGTATTAACTTACCGGCTTTGGGCACTATACCAATGGCAGATGCATATCCACGCTGTAGTTCTCGCAGCAGCTCCGTACTGTTGAGCTCTCCGTCGCACTGCTCTCGCAGGAAAACGACGATTCTGGGACTCGCGATGGCAGCCTGAGGCGTCGGTCCGGTCGTCGTTGTGGTGGCACCAGCAGCGGCGGTGGCAGCGGCTGTCGCGCTCGGCTTTTGACTGTAGCCGAGCTGCGAAAGCCCGGCGAAGAGGGCGAGCAGGAGCCACCACCACCGCTGGTGCGACCAGCACCGGGCCATGGGCCCTGCGAACTCCTCTCACCACCGTTTTTCTTCTGATAATCACAAAAAGTTATTTGATTGATAAATATTGAATATACGGGGGTCCTGAACTATTTCATATTATTTCACGGACTGATGATGCGAGGTATTGATTTTATTTCTCGTATTTGAGGAAGGAAATAAGTATACAAGAGAGTATACGAAATAGTTTGAAAATATAAAAGGATTTTATATTTATCCTTGAAGCGACATCGAATTCTTCAAATGCTCGCGAACTTTTCCGAGGCCTTGAATTTTGCAAAGTAAAACATTCCGGTGAGAATCCATATACTCTGTCCTAAGTAAATTCTATTTTGAGAAAAAAAATCTTAAGTTTTCCGTGAATTTCCTTAATTTGAAACTTTCAACGAGAGTAAACAAGCGAGCAATAAACAAAGTATGCAAATAGCTGTTAATTTCAGTCCTTCCCCAGTTTTATACATGTAAGGAAAAACAAACGAAGCTAATTAAAATGTAAAATAGCCTCCGAATGCTATGAAACTGCTTATTTGCATATTGTTTAATTCTCTCGAATAAAAACATTCTTTACTTAACAATTATTTCATTAGATTCATTTCAATTCAGTTCAGTTCCACAGAAAAGCATCAGATACTTTTCAAAACGCGTTTATATAGAACTCCTTCAAAAAACAACATCGACCCTCGCGATCCTCTGAAACAATAACACTAAAAGCCAGAGGAAATCCTCTCACCTCTTAATATCCGGCGTCCAGCGAAAAGTACGATCAGCCGATGGTCCACGGCTGTGATCTACGTCTCCTCATCTCTCGTCTCCGTTTCTTGCTTCTAATATCCACTTTCCCTGAATAATATATATGTAGTTATGTACCCTCCTATATATATATATTCTCTCGATTCTCTTGTTCAGAATGTCGTCCGACAGCTCGACGTCAGCGCGAGCGTCCTGTCTCGCACTATTTCCATGTCGCGCGAGCTGCTGCTGCTGCTGCTGCTGCTCTTGACGATATCACTCTGATGCTGAGCGAGCTCGTAGTTTTCGCTGTCGCGCCCTCGTCATCACTGGCTATGGCTCGTCGGATTTTAGCTTGTTGCGGCACTGGAACAAACAAGGACGTTCGAGGATTTAGTACACGTTGCTAAGAGAATTACGCATTTTGTTGTGTTTTTTTTTTTTAATTATTGTTAAATTTTTGTTTAGTACGTGTCTGGTAAGTTTTACACGTTCGATCTTATTTACTTGCTAAAGCGAGGGGTGTTGATAATATTACCGCGGAATTTAGCGGCTCTTAAACGGCGTTAAGCTTCATTATCGGAAATTCATTAGAGAGTGTCGGAAATAATTTAATATTGCCTTACTTAATTTCCAGCTGAGTTGAGTAAAATTCCTTTGATACGATTACCTTCAACTGGTGCAACGATAAAAGTTGCTCTATTTTTTTGTTCATCAATTCGCTCGGAAAATATTAGAAAACGAACGGATCGCAGTGAGAAGTAATACTCGAAAGCACATTAGCTTTGCACCGAGCAAAAAAGCCGCGGAACAGGCCAATTCAATTGTCCGCGTTGCAACGAGCCAGAGAGCCAACGTCGGCCGTTCCCCAAACGAACTTAACCTCTGGCCAAACGTTGACGTGCGCTTAATCGCATTCCCCAACGCTGTGTAGCACAATGGAGCGTATAAGGTAATTCAATGCCGTCTACGCGTATCTCGACTGAGAAAATCATCGCAGGTGTGTGTGTGTGTGTATGTGTTATGCATAAACTTTGTGATTCTCGCGAGAAGCCAAGAAAAAAGGATAATAGATGCTAATTATAGGTAAAAGTATAAGAAACAAGGGTATAACTGAATATCCGAGTCCTGTGTACGCAGAAGCTGGGAGCATATCCTCGTGCGAGGTAACCGGCGTTTAATTGCGTTAATTAGCCGTAATAAGTTGTCGAGGTCATACAGAGTGTGCTCTCTCCTCTCTAGGGCAGCTAGCGATGGCATTAACAGGCGCCAATGTCGTTGCGGCTGCACCGAGTTTCCGCTTCCGGAGAGCTAGAGACCGTCGACTCTTTCGAGGTGTATAGGGTGGATGTGCGCACGAGAGGAGAGTATTAGAGAGGGTCTTTAGTGCTTCGGGGATATTCTGCGTTGGCCTTCTCGTCTCGGCTGCACTATCGGTTTATGGGCGCGCTGGAAAGATTTGGGTTATTCTGGAGAACATTATATTCCGAGAGTGCTTGGGTTATTCTGTGGTCAGGATTTGATGAGGTGAGTCGAGGATGATTATATTTTTTTTTTTTATATTCTATCAGTTTTTATCGTTTCTTAATGGTAGCATAACTAATAACGAGGATTCCTTGATTGAGGTATTACATTTTTATCAGTTTAGCTGTGCATTAGACCGGAAGATTAAAAATGTTTTCTATTCATGGAGGTATCCAATTATACATTACGCCGAGTCGGCTAATTCGCGCTTTTAGACTATTCTGTGGTGTTGATGAAATTGCTTACTGCAAGACTGTACGTAGGGGAAGTACACGTTTTAATTTTTAAAGTAATTCTGAGTTTCACCAAAATGATAATCTCTTAAGGATAAAGTTGAAATTGGCTTTATAAATTAATTATGTTGCATAAATAAAAATGACATTAAAAAATGTTTGATTTTCGCCCTTTGAAAAATTATTCTGTGCATAAGTTACGGCACATATTCGCTGCAATTATTTGCGAATATTTGCAATAATTAATTGCGTATACAGCTGCCTCAAAATTAGATGCATTCGGTTATATTTTTAACTTAAATTTTACGATAAGCTTTAGATATATGTGAAACAAATTTTCGGTATGTTCTTGTTTTCTAGAAAGACTAGTTACCCTCAGAAGCTCAAATCCACTGTAGTCATAAAAAATGCTTATGCGAATGTATGTGTACGTAGATAATTTATGAGAACCCTCATAGTTCAATGAACTTTTTAAAGTAAATTTCATTATCTTCTCTTATTTATGAACAAATTGTAGAATACGAGAAAGCATAGCATACCAGAGCAAATTCTGATACAAAAATAAATATGGTTATTTCTTTGTATAGAAATAGAATACTGAAATACATTAAAATGAGCAAACTCGTTATACCTCAACAATTTTTTTCAGCCTTATTTTTAGTTAAGAAAAAAAAATGTGAAAAACTAGGATTTCTATTCAATTTTATTATACTTCTCGCTCCCGTCTCTCAGAATTAGGTCACCCACTGCCTCGAGCTAAAGAGAAAAATATCATTCACATCATATATCCAGCTGTACATTGATCATCGTGCGGAATAAAATGGTAACACAGTAATGCGATACAAGGCACATCCCTTGCATCAATAACGATACTGACAAATTTTTTTCTAAACTCGTGTATAATACACCACCAGAGAAAACATTTCCGCAAACAATTTCACAAAAATCTGATAGAAATATAATTCTATACACGAATAAATTAATGCAGGTGTACAACACACGAGACGACTGTAAACAGAGAATTATGCAAACGCGCAACGATCAACCCAATAAATTAAACTCGTTTGTATAATCATTTATCAATTTGCGAATCAATCAAACGATAACGCAATAATTCGCTACACACAGCGCTGCTACCCGCCACTATATACACATACACACGCAAAGCAATATCTCCTCCCATCAGTCCGATAAATAACGCGATATAATTACCAAAATCCAAATGATAAATCGTGTATACTTACACTACCTACCGGCTCGAATTTTACGGCCAAACAAATACCGCGAACGAGTCTGCCCGCATTTCATATAATTAATTATCGATTGCTGGATTCGCGCCCGAAATTCCGGCTGTCTGCTTCCTCCACAACGAGTCGAGCGTGTAAAAGAGAGAAATTTTCCTCCTTTCATCTTTTTGCACCGATGCTCAAGCCTCGGGGATGACAATGCGATTTGAAAAGATTGGGACGCGTTGTCGAGTGTTGTCAACGATTCGTGACTATTGATCATTGGAAACTTTCTCTTTTTGTCTCCTTCTCTCGATTGTCTTGCTTTTTTTCGAGCAGCAGCAGTACGAGTAATTGGACGAATCGCGCGCTTCACTTAAGAGAAGCTTTCGGTTTTGCAGGTTCGATTGAATTTCGCCGCCACGGCACGTTCCGAGCGTATGAATCGATATAGACAATGGCTTCATTGTTGAGCTTCTATTTGCGATACACTGCGACGCGAATAAAATTCGCACTTCGCGGCTTCGCAGTAGTACGAGAACATTTAGGTCAGACATGCTCTACTAGAAACAAAAAAAAAAAGCTGTAAATCGTCGTCGTCACTGAAAACTCACACGTGAACAATCATCTTCCGGCTATATAACACAACAACAACTTAAGTGCAAGGTTGCGTAGGCGTTATCCCATTTTCCCCGCGGCGTCGTCTCGATATAATTGATGGAAAAAATCTCGAGGTAAGTCACCGTGGGGGGTTAGGTAAACGATCTCGCTGCTACAGGCCTATATAAAGAGCTTCGGTCTGAGAAGACGACGATTTATTAGCCGCGAGACTCGCTAAGTGACAAGCTCTTGGTAAATAATGAAGCAGAGGACAGTTAATGTGTGCCGCGGGCGAGCGAGCGAGAGCTGCCCTGGGAATTTGCCGGGAGTTCGTCTCTTATACGCCGCGCTTTTTTTTCTTTTACCTTTTTTTTCTCTCGCTTCCGCTTTATTACGAGGGAAGTCCGCTGCAAAGCAGTGTATGGAGCTCTATATGTATATAAACTCGAAGGAGGCTTTGTGCTAGTTTAATTAGCGTATGCTGTCGCAAGGAAAAGTTTTGCTCTGTGTGTTTTTCTGCCTCGATTTATTATTTAGCTGTGGCTCGCTGGGTGTAATGTCTTTTTCACGATGATGCTCGTTTATTGCGTCTCAAGGTCGCTTCTGTATATGTACTGATAATTCTTACAGGCTTTAAAAATCACGAAAGTTAAACAATTTTCACTCTTTCGTTACTTTAACCTACAGCAACAGGATAAGAAGATTCAAATGACCGAGTAAGCGCATACAATCGAGCTAAACTCCTCCCCCGTTAAGCCGTCGCTTCGAACACGTACTAAGCTCTCGATCGGGAAGCTCTCGTGTCCGAATTATCGTAATTCGTGCAAAAAACCGCACGACGTGCGAGAAGCATCCGAATGGCGAGCATTACACCTCTCGAGCAAAGGGCGTTCGTTAATTAATTATCGAAATTGCTCCCGCGGGATGCATTACAAAACAGCGGATCGCATTGTTTTTCCGGACGCTTTGTCCGGCTCACGCGGCCGATTGTTTTTAATTAGCGAACTGACCCACTTAAATTTCCTGTCTGCCGTATAAGAGAGCTCATTTTGCATTGGCGCCGACGTGACATGTGTAATCGTTATGTTCCAGCGATTTTCCTTTAATTCGATGTATGTGTGTGTGCGCGTGTGATTCAATGAGATCGCTGGCGCGTGGTGGTTTTAAAATTGGCGGGATTACATTCGAAGTGCGTTTAGTGGAGCTTGCGGCTTGCGTGTTTTTATCGCGATTGATATCGGTTATATCGCGTGTTTTATTATTGGTATGTGGGCAGTTTTTGATATACTCAAGCGCAGCATCGCGTTCAAATTTATCAAAACTAAATGTAACAAGATTAATATAACACACCGATGGATAAGTATGATCGGCCCAAGCAGTAGGCCCAACAAAAGGCACAGGTGACATACCGCTATAAATGCCCTGGGGCGAGATTATTCTCATGAGGGAGATAGGAAAGCACCTATGCGCCATCTATCGCCACTAGCTAAAAACTAGATAAGTTCACGTAATGGGAGAAGGCCAGTCTGGCCAGTCGAATATCGTTGTCTCTTACAACTACTATAGTTCGGTCCACAAGCTGTACACGCGGTAGGTCCTTTTTCTTCTTGTGTAGAAAGCGCTAGCTGCGAGAGAATCAAGGCCAGACAGAAGCGTCGACTCACCAGCCAACCTCTTCCTCCTCGTCCTCCTTATACCCGGGAAATAATTTTCCACTCGAGGGAGCCTAAATCGCGCCAGCAGCAGCAGCAGTGCGACAACGGCTCATCGCCTTAAGGGCCGTACAAAGTTAAGAAGAAGAAGAAGCTCGCGCGGAAGAAAAACGCGGCTTCCGGCTGGCCAGGACGTAATTGAGAAGATAGTGCTACGCTGAATTTACGAGACAGAGAGAACACAGAGGTTATTGCGCCCGGGTAAATATGTTTGCCGGAGCTTAATCGCCTTCGCTGCTTTTTTTTTGCGTCGTTGTCGAGAGAGTAGGTGACTGTGACACTTTGATCAAGAGCTTCGGTTTTGATTGATTAACGATCTTCTTTGCTCTCTGGAAAGGAAATATAGCGATGCTTCGATGAAATAATAACTCTACTTATGGAAAAAGCTCGCTGGAATTATACCTTTCGAAGAAAAAAAAAACGTGTCTCTCATTGGGAAGAAGAGAGAAAAAAAGATAATCCGCCGTAGCAAGGCTAAAAATTCCTTGAGATTCACCGTCTGATCTGGAAACAAAAGGTTCCTAAATCCCGCTCATCTCTACTGAGCTTTCGGGGCTTTAGCAAAGTCGAAAGAGAGAGAGAGAGAGAGAGAGAGAGAGAGAGAGAGAGAGAGAGAGACTCGACTCTGCTCTCGGAATCACTTTTGATAGCCGCGTTAGGGAATATGTTTGGTCTAAAAATTATAACGCTAGAATGAACCTCGAATTCCACAGTGAACGAGTATATACGCGAACGTCGTCTAGAGTACAGCGAAAAGCGTCGTGTTTTGTCTGCCGAAAAACGAGGGTGAATCTCGTAGCAAATGACTCGTCCTCTTCAGGAGAGGTATAATAACTACTCTGGGATTACCAGCGACTATTTTTTTTCTGTATACACCCCCTCTTATCGTCTCTTCGCATTGTCGCCCTCATACATACGAATTAGCCATATCTCTTCTCTCTCTGTTGGTCTTTATCTCTCTTCGTCTTCTTTTTTCCGCGCGCTTTTTCCACTTCTATTTACTTAGCTCAGACGCGTATATATTTCCCCTAATGCTTTTTTCCGCTTAAGCGCCCAGAGAACCGAAAATTGAAACGAGAACAAATGCTGTGTGTTTTGTGTGCGAGTGTGTATATGTGTGTCACTTGGCTGAACCCCCGAGCAATTTACCGAAATTAGATGAAGCTCTCAGGGCTTAGTTCGAGATTACACATGTTGATACATCTCGTGATTACAATATTGAATAAACGTATCGTTTTCGAGTTCGAAAAGTTAACTTTTTCTTCGTGATATATAGGTCACTATACCCCTTGAAAAATGGAAAATGTTTCGAATGAAGACGAATTTCATTCAGGGATTGAAATATGATCAGCTTTCTTTCTCCAACTTCTTCATTTGACTTTCCGGAAGTCCGAGGCGATCCGAATGTGAGATTCGTGATTTGAAATTCGAGTGGGAACAAACAAGTGAAAAACTTACGACGATATTTGGATACTATAACAATTCGCCAAACTTTTCATATAATTGCGTGTGCTCCTTTTTGAAAAGTTTGTTTTCGAGTTTTCGAAGAACCGATAATTGCTTTTAAGATTCTCACGCGTGAGTTCTTTCATTTTTTCTTCAAATCTGTTCCAGTCGCGATAACGCAGTGTATTTCCAGAGAGAAGAAATCAATACGAAAGCGTTACACGCAGGTTTCCTCTCTCGCGCTACGATACCCCTTTAATTTATGTTTCAAAGAAGGTCTAGTTGTAAGCAAAGCCTATAGAGCATCCGCAGTAAACCGATACACCCCCACAGCATAATATATTCTCTATACGTATCCGCTTACATTATACACATACAAAAGCAAGTTTCCATCCTAAATCTCAAACTACCACGTTCCTCAAAAATAATTAGCGCAAGCTCTCTTATTTACATTCTCCCTGTTTCACACAATTGCGAATCCCAGAGCTCACCTGAATCCTCGCTCAAAGTAGTGAATAATAAAATTTCCAGTCCGAGAGCGCAAATAAGATCCCAACGTACGAGCAGCAAGTATAGCAGCAACTTGTCCGACAAAAGCTCCCGCGCGCGCGCATATATAGGTACTGCGCAGGCGAATTTTGTCTGGCGCGAATTCAATGGCTGCATGGCCTCGTGCCCTTTAGCTATATGTGGATGAGAGACAGAGGGTAGACCGGGCACATTCCAAGCTGCTCAAAGAGACCTTAACTCTACACTCGAAAATCCTCTCGAGGACAGTTCGAAGGAGCGAGAGGCTGTTGGTGAAGATGAAAGGGGCGAAAATCGGGAGTGAATTATACACGTGAGAGCTTTCGATCGTATGGCGGTAATGAGAAGTGATTTTCAACTAAGTCAAATTTTAAAAGCTATAAACAAATCACATTCTTCTCCAGACCGTAAGCTACCGTTCGGAAAAAGAGCGGTTAAACTGCAGTTCCTCGAGCGGATCTCTCTCCGCCCCTTATTTCCCCGCGTCGTCGACGCACCCAGTAGTTCCCATAACGTTCCTCTCTCCTCTACTCTCTCTCTCTCTCTCTCTCTCTCTCTCTCTCTCTCTCTCTCGGCGAAAACTTCTCCCCTTTCCTCAAGCGGAAAACTAAAACTATTACTCGCAAAGTCCCTCAGGTATATATAGGCAACAAAAAGCAGAGATTAATTCGCGGAAGAGGCGAAAAAAAGACAACGTGCGAGAAAAACTTTTCCTTTCGCGCGCTACATCTGTTAACGGAGAGCAGCTGCATCGCGTGCGTCCTTGATTATGTCGCTTGGAGCAAAACAGCTATACGCCGGTGGACGTGTTTTCGAGCGGAGTAAATCGAGGATTTCTTGCGAGAAATCGAAGCTGTTGCTTGATGGAACGTTAACTCGTTACAAATGGTGGAGTAGCTTAATTTATTGACGCATTGACTGTTGGTTCGCAGTTTTAAATGAAGAATATCGCTCTCGGCTAATTTTGAACTCCTTCCATGTTGCTACTGACTTTTTTTTCGTAATTTAATGAAGCTCTGATACCTCGAACGAAGCGTCAGAGCCGCTTAATTTATGAATTTTCTCGGAGCTTGCACAGTCGTGCTTTTTGTCACTCAGTCGCGTTGTCATTACATAATTCCCCGCTTATAATTACACGATCAAACATCAAAGGGTCGGCGTCCCGTGTGTCAGCTCGGAAATCAGCCAAAATTATTTCTCTGGCGAGCTTATCCGGGAAAATCTTTCGTAAAAGCGCCTGCTTAATTGTCTTTCTGCTGAGTCCGTATTACGTGTTAATTAATCTAACTTGAGACGCCGGCCAAAGCAAGAGAGAAAGAGAGAGAAAGAGAGAAAATTTCTCTGCGAGAGCCTCGGGATTGCGGTATAACTCTCGCTGTGTACAAACTTCTTTCTGATAAGCGTGTCCGTCCTACTTTGGGAATTTACTGGGTGAAGTTTATCCCTCTTTAGATGTGTGTGTGTGTGTGTGTGTGTGTGTGTGTGTGTGTGTGTGTGTGTGTGTGTGTGTGTGTGCTCGGTCACTCTGTTTTCGAAAATTATTCTTATCGAGGCTGATGTAGCGATAAGCATCGGAATGTACATTATTTTTGTGCAAAGTATTCAACTGGTCCAAGGGAAATACAATTAAGCAATAGCTTAAGCGACCCAAGCAGTAGGCCCAACAAAAGGCAGTTTTTGGCACAGGTGACATACCGCTATATATGCACTGGGACGAGATTATTTTAATGAGGGAGATAGAAAAGTGAATATGCGCCACCTATCGTCTCCAGCCAGAGACAGCTGGAAGGTTCGAGTGATGAGGCCAAGGCCAGTCCAAAACTGCTTGGCGTCAATATACATATTTCGACTATTTCTGCATAATCGCACAATGTTGGCGGATATTTTTATAATATCAGAATTTGACAGTTATAGGAGTATATTATAGGACTCTTTGTTTTTTCTGCGTTTTTCTCTGTATTAATTAAACGGATCTGTATTATATACGTATACCAATGGCGTATTATACGCATCAAATGAGTGAGTTTCTAATTTTACTCGTTTTCCAGTGGTTATAAGTAAAATCCAACACAGTTGTTATCATCATTATCACCTACAAAAAGATCTCCAAAATATAAACGTCAAACAAATCCTGCCCAACGAGCACAAAACCCTCATACCGATTTATCGCTCTAATTCTTCCGCTATCTCGTACGCGTTGTCTCGAGTGTCTCTCGAAGCTCGCGTAAATACGCGACACAGAGACACGTCAAGTCCTCCTCTGGCAAAAGAGAAAAGAATGCTCTCGAGCAACTCTAAAGAGCAGCAGCAGCGATGTCGTTGCACCTGCGGCGACTCGCTTTGTCCAGAGCTACAGTTCTTCGGCTCTGAAACTAGCTAATTCACAGTTGGCCCTTTGGGCTCTTCTGTGTGTATCGTTAACGTTTTTCCGTGGCGTCTAGTGGCTCTGATGCTCGACGAGCCTGGCTTTGAGAACTGTGCGCGAATGTTTCGCAGCGTTGGAACGTTCGTAATTATCCGGCTGTGTATAGCGTGGCTGTAGAGGAAAGGGTCGTGTACGTTGTGTATATTGTCGTTTGGAGTTTTGGTTGCTGTGGATAGTTTTGGATGTAGGAGCAAAGCGATTATGTTTTTGAGTCGAAATTTACGATGTGGACGTAATAATGCAGAAATTATTCAATTTAAACAGAAAAAGGTAATAAGGAAATACCGAAAGCGTTCATAGTCTTTGTATTATTCTGGTTATAAATAATACATTTAATTATCTTCGTGCTTTATACATTTTCATGAGGAAATTTATAAAATCGTTTCGTCATCGCACGTACTACACGACATCAAGATCATGTGCTTTCAAACTCTTCAACTTGACTTTGGTTTCTACTTTGTGTTTCTGCTTTACACTGAATATATACTTGACCCGGATTCGGATCACTTCATATTTTTTAGATAAAAACTGAAGAGATAATGAGAGTTAATATCTTGACATTGAGCTTATATTTCAGAAAATTTAAAAAGATAGCATAGACCTTTGCTAGATATGTATACATACTCGAATATTACATTACATTACTGGGCTGTTTGGAACAATTCGTGCGATTTTCAAACAATTTCAAACTAAGCTGAACTATGTGAAACTTATGGATACAATATCCTGGCTTCTATTATATTAGTGTAGAGGAGAAACGTAATAGTAACTTTAGTAAAATCATTATCACTACAGATGAGTTATGTTAAAAAAGTTTAGCATAAAATTAGTCGAGTGAATTAATTTCGATCGTATAATAACCTTGCGCTATCTAGCTTTTGTCAAGGAAATTAATTTTAGCTTTCATCATAATATACGGCTACATTATTGTAATTATCATCGTTACACATGCGTGCACCAGATAACGGCGTAATAATTCATCAAAGTTAGCTTGCAACCGTCGCATATCACCACGCGCCAAGCGATTATTTTTCCTTTTTAAATATAAATTATCATCCAGCTTCAAGTAATAAAAATATTTTTTCAAAAATCAATAGTTTCAACGCAACTCTTACAAAACCCGACGCAATCCCACATAACCAGCCATAAATGCCAGCTATCGACTCGTTGCGGGTCGTTCTTTAAAGTCGCGCGAAACGTCGAAAATCCCAGCAGCAGCAGTGCCTCGAGCGAATGTAAATTACGCTCTTTAATCTAGCCTTAATGGAATACTGCCAGCCGGCGCTACCGCCACGCAGTTTTCCTCTCTAGGCCGTTAAAAGAGCGTATATACCGCGTGCTTACATACATTTTTTCTCGTTTACTTCGCGCTCACACCTGTATGTATAACGTAGACGAGATACTTAGTTTTTTGCCGGGGGATGATATAAATTACGCGTCTCGGGTAATGGAGGGTAGCACTATGCGCGTTGTCTTATTTTCGAGATGCTTCGTTTTCTCAGGGTTTAATATTATACCGCAGTATTATTAGAATAGAATAGAATAGAATTTTTCCACAAAATATGCAGATGCGAGCAGACTTTCGAACTCTATAAGCGACCGAAGCAGCAGGCCCAAGAAGACAGTTTTGGATTAGGTGACAAACCACTATATCTAGACTCAACGCGCAGATCAATATGAGGGAGGCAAGAAAGTGCCTATGTGCCACCTATCGTCGCTATGCAAAAACTAGAGAGCCGGAAAAAGTCTATAATCGGTGGGCAAAAGGCCAGGCTAAAACTGTTTTGTTTTACAGCTAGTATACGACTTGAGGCTACTTTACGGCCTATTCCACATGCTCGCACACCGTTGGGGTAGCAGATCATTTTTCTTCCTGTAACGGTAAGCATTTATTATGAGACACTGGGATGCAGATTTTGAAAGAGGATTACGTAAATGCTTGCTCTTGCGAAATCCGCAGGGGAATTCATTTTAGCGAGGGGTGAAAGTGAAAAATTTATCTGTATTTTAAGATACCTGACATGTTTATCGTGCCTTTTGTCTCGTTACTTTTCCGTCGCATTATGTGCAGAGATAATTAATCTCGTAATTAATAGTATACGCAGTATCGCGTATTTTTGAGAAACTGCATGAAACTTTGCGTAAACAATGCGGTAATTTATTTTTACACTCGAAACGAGAAAAACATGTAAATTACACGACTCGTTGTGCATCATTTCGCGCGTAATGCTTTCGTTTGTTTTCCTACAATTGATTATAACAGAAAAATAATGCTAACAATGTTAACGCTATAATTGCAGTAACAGGATTTCCGATGCACGACGTCTACGATAGACACTTTTCTAATATCTCGAGTAAAAAAGTTTCTCAAATTTTCCTCCCATAAAACTCTTACGCGAAACTCAAGCAAAGTCCTATTAACTTCAACATCGCGAATCTACATACTTTTATCGATCAAGAAAAGTCGCGCTAGTTCCATAACCGACGCTATATCAATCAATTATCGCTGTGTTTGACTTTTCCTCTTTGCTAACTACAAACCCAAACAGTCCCAAGTCTACCTCTTATACACAGGATGAAAAATTTCTTCTATCTGTTTTTCTAAAATATCTCTCACTCCAAAAACTGTCCAACCCTATTACAAAAAAACCATTACATCATCTCCTTTCCGTCCAGTCCATACCCATCGAACGTCAGATAAATCTCGACACAATTTTTTTTAAAGCCACTCCATCAAAGAATCTCTCTACTGCATAGAGCAAACAACAACAAAAAACACCAACAATGACCCCAACCAAATCCCATCAACGTCCCTCTTTCCCCTCGAGTACCTCATATATATGAAAAGAGCAAAGACGTCCTCTGCTATAAAAAAAAGAAGGAGAGAGGAGAAAATCCATTTGCAAAAATAACGTTATACGCGCGGCAACAGAGAATAGAGGGGCTGCGTGAAATCAATTGTGCGAGAGAAGCTCCCCAGTATAGAGAGACAAGGACGGAGAGCGAAGTTGGGTTGACTTAATAATTCGAGGGGAAGAGATCTCCGATGTGTGGAGGAACTCGACCCTTTTTTTTCCTCGTCGGGGAGGTTGCCTGGCGAGCGCGCTCGGCCACGAGTGCTGAAATGTTGGAAGGAGGAGAGTAATTTTATTATATACAACATCAGTAAATAAGGCCACGGGGCAAATATTGCTTTTTCGTATGCGGATTTTTCAAGATTACCGAAAGAGAGCGAGGAGCTTTCGCATATTACGAGAGTGATTTAAGCTCTTTTGGGGGTGTATCTTTCTACACAAGTGATTTCGAGACTACTGTCTTCCTCTTCTTCTTCTTTTGACAAAAAAAAAAAAAAGAAGTTATCATCCGGTTCCCAAATGAACCGAAATAATCTATTAATCTTATCTGCTAAGAGGATCGCTTGACGTTCCTAATTGAAAGAAGAAACGAAGTTTTTCCACGCGTTTCGTTGGAAGGGAGGGTCTAAGAGCGTTATCTCAATTATGTCCCAAGGATTTGGATCTAAGAAGCGGCTGTATCGTAATTTAAAGAAACGGGCAAAGATGGAAATTGAAAATCCGACGGGAGAGCTGCAGCTCCGCGTGTATTATTGTAGGGGAGAAAAAACACAAACACAGCGAGAGCGAAGAATTGGGGACGTTGGGGGATTATCGTGTTACATCGTATTTACTCAGAAGTGCTCGGATGTGCTTTGTCACTGCTCTGTGATACACGTATTATTTTTTTTTACACGAACTTGATATTCGTAAACATAATTTATCGCGGTTATTTTTACAAGGTTCGTGAAATTAATTGTTTTGAAAACAGAGACGCAACGCGCGACGTATACGTGTATCGATGTTATACAAAACTGAATTTCGCTCGATTCTCGGAAAGCGAATTGATTTCCAGGAAGCGAATGTTGGTTAAGCCGCATTGATCTATTTTCGTTTAATTAATGTGTATATACCAGCTGAAAACGTGGAATCTCGCGCGCGATATGCATGTATCCGTTGCGTGCGAGAGCCAATAAACGTGAACACGCAGAGCTTTTCCTCTTCTGCATTTTCTTTCACATGCTCGAATGGACTACTGGACAGGAGGGATATCATGCGCTCGATTGGATTTTTCCGAACGTCCTGTACTTGATCCCCCTCTTTTTCCCACAGATTTGATGAGCTTTTGCATTGGTATTTTGAAGTTGTTTTTTAGCGAGGGATTAATTTTATTTTTGATAAACTTACGGTACTGAGCGAAGCTAATGATGGACGTATGTTGTGTGACTCATCTGAAACAGAAGGAAAAGAATTCGTCAGTATGAACAGTTTAATACACTCCCACGCATTTTCAGCTATATCCTCCCAAGCAACGACGCGATAACACATTACACATCCAGTCGAAACCAGCAATCTTAAATATCATCTCAATCACACTCTCGCGTCTCATTTCATCCGGCGGCGTCGAGTAGCCTCTCAACCTTCTTCCTTCGGCATTCAATCACCCGGACGAAAAAATCCCCCGTGAATTCATGCTGCACGAATGAATGTCCCTCCATATATATCTACATACACTATAGCATCTCTCTCTTTCTTCTTTTCTCCGAGCGTAATAAAAGCGAGAAACCTCTCCGTGAATTTGTCTTTGAAATAGCTGCGCGCTATAGGCATTTATGGAAATAAGTCCTTTGATTTACCGGAGACTATATACATAGACAGCGTATAAAACTATTTCACCCTCTCTCCAGTTCACCTCTAGAATTTCTCGGGTTGGCCTTTTTCGGAGAGCCAAAAAAAAAAAAAAAGAGAAAAGGAGCTATCTTAATTCTCATTCGTCCACTATAGGCTGATATCCTGGGAATTTTCCTTCGCTGCTTTGCGTATTGTTTTATTCATGGATACGAAGTGTTCTCGGGTAGACTGGACGTCGTTAATACTGAATGAAATCGAAATGCGAAAATCGAGTGGTATGGGTAAACGTTCGATCAGACGTCGACTGATCCAGATTAAAAAAAGATCGATCTTCGGAGCGACGAAACGAGTCCATAACCCGATTTCGTAAGGGTATACACATCTAAATCATGCTTAAAAATTCACAGCACACCTAAACCCATTTTAAATCTCACGAAAAGGCGTGCAGCCGACGCGCCGAATTCGATAAATCACAAATCAAATATCTTCCCACTCGCTCTTCGCGGCTGTATAGCAGTAACAGCATCACCTTTTTTCCAACGCCTGAACTCTTAAATTTTCATTTTTCAATCTCTCATCTCATTTGTACCCTTCTCTCGTATTTTCTCCCCACCTATACCGACTCATTCTCTAACTCCTTTTCTCATCACGCGCATTCATCCCAGAAAATTTTCCATTTCCCAAACTCGATTGTACTCGACGCGCCTCTACTTCGCGGGAATATGGGGAAACAAAAATTTCCCGTGATGTGCAAACTCGCATACACAGATGTTAGACGTATACACGAGCGATCGCATTACCATTTCCCGGTCGTCGTACAGGGATTGATTTCTCTCTTTCACTCGGGAAAAAAAAAGAAGGAAATCCTCTCGTCGGAGCAATTTCTGAGCCGAGCAAACGATCCGACGAACTTTCAGCTTCGAAATAGAGACAGAGAGAGAGAGAGAGAGGGGGGGGGGGCAAGAGAGAAAAGGATAAAGGGATATTTCGATTTAGAGAGAAAGTGCGGCGAACTTTGAGGGAAGACGTTTTTGATTTGTGCGGTCCTCGCCGAGCGACGGAGAGAGGGGATGAAAGTGTGCGACGAGGAACAAAGGGATAGAGAGAGATGAGAGAGCGTTGAAGATTGAGCTATGGAAGGGAGATAGAAAGAGAAAGATTGAAACAAAACGAGAAAAGGGAGAGAGAAATAACAAGCGGCGTCGCTCGCCTTTGGCGTTTAATTTATTCTCTGTTGTTTTGTTTTTCGATGGAATGGAAAAAATCAAGATTTGCTTACGCTAGATGGAACGCGCTATTGTGCGCGTGCTTCAAGCTTCTCTCTCTTTTTTTTTATATCTCCTGAAAAAAAAGCGAAGGATTGCATTGTCGGAATATTTTTGTTTTATTGAAGAAACTATGGATGCCTCAGCTGTAAAAAAAAGTAAATTACCTTCGTACACACACGCATGCACCGCTGAAAAATTGCTACACTCGGTCAGCAAGCTCGTGGACCAGAGTAACAAGTCTCGTAATCGTAAATTACTTTTTAACAGAATTAATGGCTACTTTCCAGTGACTTACGACGTTATTTTTTTTTGCGCCGAGCCAATAAACCAATAAATCGCATCCATCAAACAATCTTTTTTCAGCTCCTAAACACGTTTCTCCTCTCGATCAACGTGTAAAAAAGCACCGCTGTACGAAGCGAATTATAAAGCTACTTTGAAAATAAAAAGAAAAGCAAGGACGGACCGAAAAATTATACCCTCGCTTAGGCCACGTGTCGCGCGGACTTGACCCGCGAACTTGAAAAAAAAAGCCTCCGTAAGAGTGGAGCACTCTCGAGCTCTTAATTATCTACTCGGTGCGAAAACAAGCTGAGGGAAAGAGGGAGTGAGAGGAAAAAACGCAACGGCAGAGTCCGTGGCAAACAAGCGGAAACGTAAAAGCTCGGGGAAAAGGAGCTGCGAACAACTTCCGGAGAGCCGCGCGATGTGTAAACAAAGCATTTAGATGCTGGCGTCGCTGTTTCTCTCGGTTTTATGGGGACACGCGCGCGTATCTATGGTCCGAGAAAGAGAGAGAGAGAGAGAGAGAGAGAGGGAAGGGAAAAAATTGCCGACACTGTTTACGGATCATAATACAGTAGTGAGTAAACGAGTTGTCACAGGAGGAGACGCGAGCTTTTTCGAGGGATTTCCTAATCTGCCAAGTGCCAATTTCTCTGCATGAAGCGACGAGTGACGGGGTTGTGCTGGAGAGTCGTGGGGGAGGATAGATTGGTTTTTCTTTTTGGAGCTTTTTTAATTGTTAGGTATTATTTGGATAGTTATGCAGAGCAAGAATTTTATGATTTCGAGCTATATACGTATAAGCGAATTCTCGAAATTCTTTTTTACTATACGTTATTCTAGAACAGCATTTTTCCGCTATAAATTTTTCAAATTCAGATGTATACTACGCGTGCTTTGAAAGTGTGAAAATTCTCTGAATACGTCGATGGTAATTTTTTTATTCGTATTTTACATTTTATTTGCAAATTCGAACACTCGACGCTCTATATCCAATCAGGTGGCGAGTGGAATTTTCGAAATGAACTTCTGTTGTCGATCGATTTAATTTCCGCTCGAACTAATTCAACGTCGCCGCAACCTCCGAATAAAAATAATCCAATACAGTGCAAAAAGCTCCAAAAAAGAGAGTAAAAGCACATAATTACAAACTTCAATTCAATCCAACAGTGCAGAGCCTCACGGGCTTGTCAGGACATCTTGTCCCTTTAACAGGAGCAGCACTTTAAGCCCCGAACGATTCCGATGTAATCCTGCCTCTCGACAGTTATATTATGCGTACACCACCAGGCCATCGGGACAATTGCAATATAGCGTAGCGGCGAGCTAAGCGAAATCGATACGTATACGAGAGCCCGGAGAATCCACCCGAAGAGTCGAGTTTCGAGAGGTACATAACGGAGAGCGCGACTGATCGAAGGGATGATCGTAAAGGGTGAGTCGAGATGGTCTTTAAAATTTCGGCCAATTTTGAGCTTGCGCGAGAGAGAAGTGATGAATTTCCCGAGGAGATTGTGTTACGCGGTGAGAGCTTTTATTTTTCGAGAAAAGAGACAGAAAAGAATTAACCTCTATCCCGTTTCTCATTCTGTCACACACACGAGTGTCCAGTGCCGTACGCTGTCGATATAATGATGTATCGACAGTATTTCAATAAAATGCAAAGAGCTCTATCGAATCGCGCATTTAAGCTAAATGAGCTTTTCACCGTCGAGTAAATAAATAACTTCGATTATTTCCTAAAAAGAGTCCATACACTTTTAAGAGAATCCAAAAAAAAAAATCGCCTACGACAGCCAACCCCCAAATCTACCACCGACCGCCCGTCCCATAAAAAAGCTCGAGCAGTGTAGCCAGAAGCAATATCTCCCGTCGCATCGCCAGCAGAGCTCAACAACTGTAGAGCTTACTCTTCTCCCGTATCTCTCAATCGCTTCGGAGACACCATCGCTTATACCTATATATATATATATACACTTGCCCACCACGAAGACGCATCACGCCCATTAAGCGACTCGAACGCTGCTGTCAATGTACAATCTCGCGATAGAGAGTGAGAGCAAGAGAAAAAATTACGCCTTTTATTTCCGGGAATGGGGCCGTCCGTTTTTTTCCTCTTCTTCTTTCTCTACTCCCCCTTTTTTTATTCGCCGTCGTTTCAGGGGATTCCGTCGGGGGCTGCTTTATGATCTTGCTCGGCGAAGTGCGAAGCGACGACGCCACTGGCTGATTTGCTCACGATAAGGGAATTGAATTTTCGGGGGAAACGTTGCTCTGATGCTGCTGCTGCTGCTGCTGCACTGGCAGTTTGCGAGGTACTTGTATTATTCCGGGAGTTGCGCGTGGTGACCTCCGAGAGCTGCTAGCTTTGGAGATGAGGACGTTGTTTATGCTTATGGGGATGTTTTTGTTGCGCAGGAATTGAGAGGCTGTCACATGTGTTTTGTCGGGAGGCACGTATTATAAACGCTAGCTGCTTAATGTTATTTTGCTTGATGCATGAGGAAAAACGCGAAAAACATATTTTCAAGTATCGATAAAAAGTGGATTCGAGACGCGTGCAGTTATAGCAAGAGCAGCCAAAGCAGTATAGGCCAAAACAGGGCAGTTTTATTGTTGATGGCACACCATTATATATTTAGACTCGGGGCGCATATTGTTATGAAGGAAATGTAAAACTGCTTACGCGCCACCTATTTTCACCTGCCAAAGACGCAGAGAGTTTAGGCGGCGGAAAATAACAGAATGCCGGTGGTTTGAACGCGCTCGCGTTATCGGTTCGGCCGCGGCGATAGATTTTCCGAAAATGAAAATTTTTCGGATTTTTGAAATCGGGCTGGACGGACCCCTTGGCAGTCGTTTCAAGGGATCTACCGGGCCTGGAAAGTTATGTTTTTTCGATCATCTTGGTATAACGATCAAATTGAAATCCCTTACCCAAAAAAATAAAAGTATATGTATCAAAATATTGTGACAACCTTACATTGATCCTTCAAATACTGTGAAACTTTGAACTACCAAGACAGTCTCTATAATTTATCAATTTAAAATCTAAGATTTTTCACGAGCAAGATACCCATAACAATCGAATAAAAAATATGCGCTCGTTTGCACGCGCTCTGCTGATTCTAGTGACACAAATATGAACTAACGGCAAACGAGGAACGTGTTATTTCGATTATTTCGATATTAATCGCAATCATTCTTTTATAGGAGGAATTCGATGGATGATGTTTGATTACTGGGTAGAGTCGACTAGTTGCAGTCTAATCATTCGATTCCGCGAGTGTATGTAAATTATTCTCATATGATTGATCATCAATTGTCACCGTTAGGTAGAAAGTTTATGCGCTCACTGTATTCATCGTGTGTTGAATAATTATCACGTCCGGTTCGCTGATTAGCCTCAAAACTACATTAGTTGATTGTGCAATCGTCATTAATGGACCATTTAACAGGTACGATGCCCTTTTCTGCAGTTAGGCAATAAATAAACTTTAATTCGAATAATATTTAAGTATATGACAGTCGGTGTAAAGCTGTCATAACGGAAATCAAAGAGAGATTAAATTCCTCAATATGGCATAATCCTCCTTTAAATACAAAACTACGAATTAACGCGTATAATTCCCTCGAAGATCAGCTGAGAGCGATAAAGTTGGCGAATGCAAATTAAGATTCTCGAATCAATAGGCGAAATCGATGAAGGTTTCCCGATAGAAAATTCCAAGCTGGTTAAGGATTCAAAGCTGGTCGCGAGGAGCCTTTCTCGATCATTAGTTCCTCGGCTCGATTTAATAAGAATCCTTAAGAATATTCCAGGGCACCGCTATAACGATATTGGATGATCTTTTGAAAAGCAGCTTATTAAAATGCAGCGCCTAGCTATTTTAAATTAAATAAATAAGTCAATGGACTTCCACCTTTACTGTACGTACAACGATCAGTTCTTTTTATTTATAAGATAAAGAATAATATTTGATGAGAGAAATATTCGAGCAAAGCGAAGCGAGGAAAGCAATTTTGAATATAGAATAATTCAGCTCTTTTACAAAAGGCAACCTTCCCAAACAACACACAACGTGTACACACAAAACGAGAGCTAGATTTATCACAATAAAGCCGTCTGATTCACCTGTCTCGCGTCTCAAATTTAAAACCGGCGAAACTCGTATACGTATACGTCCAAATCTAGCTTCATAATATCTCGCAACGAGTTTCATTATACAATCCTCGCAAATATCTCGTTCTCTCACGCGCAGATATCCTCGCAAAATCCGAAACGCGCGCGGGAAAATAAATAATCCCTCGTAAGTCATTCGATTGTGTGGACGTCTCGAGAAGCCAGCGATAAATCGCACCTCTTTACGCTGCATAAAAGTTCCTCTAAACCGCATAAACGCGCGTCACATAAATAAACGCGTATAATACGCGAGAAATGGGGTTTAAAATATTTCGCAAGACTTCAACTCCGTTCAAGATTCAATTACACTCGGCTCTTAATCCATTTTGAATAAAAATGAGGCCGAGCACTAGCGCACGGTTTAAATGACTCGGAAAAAGACGGCAATTTGCTCGTTGATGGGACGAAAGAGTGTATATGGAGTGCAGTGATGCTAGCAATCGATTGTCCTCGCAGACGATTCCTTTAATTCTGCCGAGTTATTGCACGAGAGAGGAGTATAGTCTCTGTGCTATTTAGAGCTACAGTCGCTGCACGTTTTGTCTGAGGAAAAAAGGGTCGAGGCTCTCTCTTCGTTTCTTTTAGCGACAAATTGACTTTCGTCACGATGCACTGATGAAGTCAAACGGCTGCTAGAACCTTATTCGTTATTAGTTGTTGGGAGAATTAGTTTCAATCGAGACCGCAATTTTTTTCACGCAGGTTTTTTCTCACTTGAAATTCTATACAGGCGCGTGCGTATAAAGTAAGTATAAAATGTTTTATCGCTCGTAAATGCAATTTTTGACAAGCAAACAAGCTCCAACACTGAAAAGAGTCTGGTAAAAAACATGTAAATTGATGCACATGACTATACGACGCATAAAACATATGCGTGCACTTGTAGCGGCATTGTATATTTTTCCGCGGTTATGTCGCGGGATAAACGAGATTTTCCACGATGTAAACGTATAATAAAAAAATATTCGCTTTTGAAAAATAAGCAATTCCTCGGAAAATCCATATGATCCCGAAAAAAAGCTCAATCCCAAAAACTCCAGGAACAAGTTTTATCTGTTTTTCCCTCATGCGAAGTTCGATCTTAGTTCTTTCTTATACCATCAAATCGCCCTTCGCTTATATAGATGCAGGTGCGGAGCGTCGATCATTAGCGCGACGTCATTAGTTTAATCGTCGAAGTTGGGCACGCCGACCTTACACAACTTTCGGTTGGATTCCGGCGATTTGCCACGATTCCGGAAGGCAAAAACTGACCGACAGCATACGGCTGCTTAGGCTGGGTTGAGTTTTTGTTGGAAGAAAGCTTAATCGTCTGGGTAATAGGGCTGATTTTTTTGGAGAGAAGTTTAATCAAAGATGTTCGTGGTTTGCTCAAGTTTAATTGCGAAATTCAAGAGTGCAAGATCATAACTTCGAGAAGTCCTTTTTCAGAAAAAAATGGGACATTTAATAGGCACTTCTATAGGTATATATATCCTGAAAATTTCTACCTTTCACGGCGTTGTTTCAATTGTCTGACTCGCTCTCTCGGGCTTTAATAAGATGTAACTCACTTTTCAAGCGTCTCCTTCGCAGACAGTGGAATTAGAGCTTGATTGATTACTTTTAAAGAGGATAATTTAACATTCTACCTTGAATTTTCATTCCGTGCATTATTATAATATGGAAAAGGATGATATAAAAGCTTATTCATCATCTTCCTCTCATGAAAATTGACATTCACGTGTACGGATATCAAATTAAGTTAATCGCAGTACAAAAGACGCGGCTCGACATACAATGCTTTTTCACTTTGTTTTATCGAAATAAGTAAAAAATGCGGACAATACAATCTAATAAAATTACAGCGCACGTTTAATCCCCCAATCTCTCCACAGTCAGTCCGATTTGCATGAAAAGAAAACAAAGCTAGATAATACCCCAATAGAGCACGTAAGTACCGGAGATGCCTCTCGTATCTCCATAAACGAGCTTTTCAAGCCTTAACGACCTCGTCAGGCTCTTTAACACGACTCTCCCTACCTGATTATCTCGGTCTCTCCTTTAGCCTAACACTCCCCCTTAATTACTCATATGCATTAGATGCCTCTCAAGACTACAAGCCGTGAAATTCTCGTGCAATTATTTAGATTCGTATATCGTTAAACGAAATTTCTTAATTTTTCCAAAAGCTTAATTAAGGACGTTTTAAAATCGACTAACAAAAATTTCGTAATCAATTACGAAATGAGCTCACCCCTCAATCGACCGGCACAAGCTCGTCGACTTTCGTATCAGCCTCTCACTCAGTCTGCATGTTCCCTGCGATTCGGGTCGGCAACGCGTGCGTCGCTCTGGAGGTCGGCCGTTTGTCAAGCGCCGCGTCGCGACTTAATAGCGGACATGGATTGCGCCGCGCGACTGCCTGGGACAAAGAGATGCCGAGATAACGCCTGTTTCTCTGGTGGATAAGGGTAGCTTGGAAAGGAAGTTGGGATGCACGTTATCTTTAAATCTCCGAGTTCCCAAAGTTTTAATTAGATTAGATAATCCGCTGAACAGTCATAATAGCCGGGAAGAATTTCATCCCACTGCTGTCACTAAATGCTTTCGGCGTAGTTGTGAAACTGCCTCATTTCTCTCTTTTAACAAAATTGTCCGACTATATATTCCGAGAAAATCACCCAAAATCCGATGTATTCCACTGCTCTCAGCTATAGCCGCTTCCCCTCCGCAATATCGAAATAATAATCCAAACCGCTCGAATAAACACATCAGCAACTGATGCGATTAGCCTGATTCAGGCTCTGCGCCAGCAATGATATAAACCTCAGGAATTCCATTGCGTATACACCTCCGACTTATCGTAGATATAATTTCAGCTATCAGTATGGTTCGAGCAATCGTCGCGATAAATAAGGTCTCACACAGCGTCCGCACAGGAGAGCGAGAGGCAACATGACAAAGGGGTATTAGTGTCCGAGAGCGAGGTGCTAACGCCACTGCGGCTGCTGCTGCAGGCATTCCAATAAGCCTGGCATCGATTTCACCTTAATCACCAGCGGCAGCGCTTGGTCCTTTTCAAGCCAAGCGCGTGTACGAGAGATGCCATCGAAATGTCTGCGTCGTCTCTCTCCAGTTTCTCGCTGAATTTCCACGATACCTACTACTGTTGTTGACGCTCCTACCGCCGCTGCTGCTGGATTGGGACGAAACCGAGCGAGAAACTAATGGTCTTATTAGGCCTTGAAATTGGAGTGTTACTTGGTGCTTGCATTTGCATAATTACTCCTCGACTGTCTGACTGCGTGTTATGCTTGGGGTTATCGAGTGCTTTCAGGAGATTTACTGCACGGCAGGAGAGTTCGTTTTTCTCTGGCTTATATACCTCTCTCTCGATAAACCGCAAGAGTGTCGAAGAAGTCTCATTAAAGCTTGAGTGCGCTGCAAGTTCGTAAATCAGTCGCAGGCAATAATAAATTCACCGCGACAAAATGACCCGCTCTCTCTCTCTCTCTCTCTCTCTCTCTCTCTCTCTCAAGGCCAAGCTCTCGATGAGTAAGTAATCGATCGAAAATAAAAAATTGTGCTATTTTCGCAGCGGCCGGAGTATACTTCGAAATCGATATTCCCCTTCTACCGTCGACTTCTATCTTTAACTAGTGGACGCGATGAGTAGCTGTAGACAGAGTATAGAGGAAGACTTCATAAATTTTGATTGTCGGGCGGTAAATCGAAAGGCGCAATGCATAGACGAGAGACAAATGTATGATGCATGCGCAGCCAAGCTTGTAATGCTCGATGTTGGGGAACGACGCCTATACGTATATGTACATCGAATGAAAATTTTTCTCTCGAATGACGATAGCAATGAGCGGAAAATAAGGATGTCGATATACGGACGGAGGCAAAAATTCGAATCGCAGTGGTGCAGCGAGAGAAAGGACGATGTTGGAGAGGAAGAGCAGGAGGAATGGAAGGTTGCGTTGGGACAAAAGAGACAAAGATGGATGAATGCATAAGGTATGAAAGAATCTTGTGCTTCGCGCTGGGATGACGCTATGGTAATTGGAGAGAAATGTACGAGTGTATAACGTTGTTGTGTTTCTGTGTAGGCAGCTAGGAGTATTTTTGTGTGTACTTTTAATTTTTAGTTTGTTATTTATTCAAAGTAAGACAATGAAAAATTCTTAGTGATGGATCGAAACAACGGAATGGACGTGCGTCTGATCGTAAACAGAGTTTACTACTGAAAAACTTTCTTGCTCTATGAATATTCTACAGATTCCATCGATCGATTTTTTTGCTGTTTTTCGCTTGACAAATATTTTCAATGGAAAAAAGCCCTTGATACAATAGTAGAAAATGAAAGAAAGCACAATGCATCAGACTAAAAGCTAAAAAAAAATGAGAGAAAAGAATAAACAGATTATACGAAAAATAATTCAAGTGAGATTTTTCTGCAGCTGTTTCTTTAGTTCTTGGAAACTGATAATAAAATGAAAATTATCATCAGTTTCCAAGAACGACTTATATAAGAAGAAACAGCAGCATTTGCGAGGAAGAGTATATCCCGAGGTATATCAGACGTTCTCTCTCTCCAGCCTAATCAAATGCCTGAATCTCCTTCGCCGAATTAAAGTGCGAAAAGAGATAGCCTACTGAATTCTTGAAATTCCTTGATCGATAGCGTTATACTCGCGAGGGCTTTTCAGACATTGAACTGACTCTGGGTTAGAAGACAGAGGGAAAAATTTTTTGTAAGATATTTCAGCGTATACTTTATCGAGGCGATTTCCGATTTTCGGACAGAGAAAACTGATCTTCTCCGTTATTACAAGGCTCGTGGAAAAATATTACTCTTCTGAGTTGTACGTTTTATTCTCGATAAGATGTAGAAAGGTGTAACCATTTTTGCAATTTTGCGAAGAATGTGAAGTGGATGTGTAAAAGTAACTATAGAAGTTTCAAATAAGCGTAAGCGAATCGGTTACAAGTGGTATAAAAAAAGTATATACTCTCGGATACGTACGGCAAAGCTTTATATTATCGTATAAAAGTTTAGAGTATCGCGGAATTTCGCATGATTGCGTATCTTTTTCAATTTCTTTTTATCGACGAAGGGATCGACACGTTATTTTTTTTCCCAGAGTCGTAAATTTTATAAGCACACAGACATTTATCATCTCCCAAATCGCTTTTTCGACTTTTATATTCGATATAAATCGAAGTCGAAATTATGTGCGGATAGCAGATTATACAGAGAGCATTATTATACAGTGTTTTATTAACATGTACAATTATTGAGCGTAATGAGATACCTACTTTTTTCTCATTTCAAAATGTATAGTTCGAGTTCATCAATTAAAACCTTATCTTCGCGGAAATATACTCGGTGTGTTCATTATCGCTCTAGTATCTCTTTGTAGTGCGCTCGATTGCATTTGATGCGAAAAAATTGGAGACGGACGGAAACGCAATGGAAAATTGATTCTCTGGAAGTGCACTACAATTACGAGGCTACTATTTTCGCTATCAAGAAAAGTTAATTGAACAGCGGCATCCTCTCGATCTCGTTTCACGAATCGAGCTCTGGAAGAGTGGAAATGTTCGAGCAGCTACGTGATGCAAAATTGACAGAATAGCTTTTCGGTCACTTTCAATAATGCATTATTTGTCGACGGATTCATATTCATATTAGAACCTCATATTAATATTACAATTTAGATCAACATTGAAATTCAAAACACATGTGTGTCCATACAAAATATGCAAATGCATATTGAAATGTAACTTTACATTACCCTTTAATTATAATCATAATTAAGCGACAGGTTCCAAATGAGAGAATCACACAACGTATTCTCCCGTAGGAAACGCATAATAATTCTGATTTGTAAATGTCACATATAGAATACCCACGCCATTCCAATTAAATTTATTTTGATGAATATAGTTCGTGCAATATCTTAATTTATTAGAAAATAAATCAAGAAATCGAAATAAATGTGCAAAATAAGTGTCTTTAATCTTAGTCAGGACACGACTTTAAAACTGCAATCGGGCAATCAGCATCGGATCTAGCATTTCTACGACAAGCTCCTCAGTCGGCACTTAATGGAGGGAACGTTAGCCCCGAGCCATTATCTCGCCATTCGAAACTCGAAACAGCGATAAATTAAAAGCTCCCGCGACAAGTCTCTACTATATAGCCGAGGAGTAAAATGAAAAAGAGAGATAAATAGGGGATGAAAAAAAGGAAACAAGCCAATGGCGGGACGCGCTTCTGATGGTATTATGGAGCAGACTCGTAAATCGCGTCTCTCGTCCAGTAGCCGCACGTGACAACGGGATTATTATTATATACTGTGCACCAGGCGCTCGTGACGCGGCCGAAAATGAATCAAGGTGGAAGAGAGAGTGAAAAGAGAAGCTGGCTGTATGGTGAAGGATTTTCGGGATTTTTAAACAGAGACACGCGGAATAAAGTTCCGATGATTGTTAAATAATTCTGCAAAATTAATTCCACTGATCCTCTTACAGCTCATGCACTGAGTAACTCATATTTCCCTGGAATCATTAAAACGCGAGTATACAAAAAATATTCTCGAAACTCTAGTCATCAACGGCCGGAACAATGAATCTTCATCTCACCGAGCAAATCCCTTCCATTCAAAACGAAAGTACACCATTAACAAAGCTCACCCACAAGCAGTATCCCGAATTTTATTATACACATACCTATATAGGTGCGCACACGTGTGTGATACAGACGCGTGATAAAGACAGCACGTAAGAGACAAAGAGGGTCAGATTATCGTACGCGGGAAGCTGCAGCGAGATATAGAGACATACGACGGTGGCGACGACGACGACGGGAGCTGGATCGTAAATTCGTGCTCCTGGCAGACGGAGCATTACTTTGGGTTGGCATGACGCGATAAGAGCCGACGGAGGTGTACGTGTATATATGTATATATATGTATTCCGCTGCTGAGACTTACGCTGGCCTTATTATGATTATTCGCGGCTTGTCGCGTGCGAGGGAATCGCATGTTTCGTGTGTGTGAGTTTGCGTTTTGTTATCGTTAATTGCACGAGCTTTTTTCACTGTGGAAGGAGTTGTGCAGTGAAATTTAATTATTAGAAGCTAGCGTGATTATGTTATCGAACTAGATGACGGTACAGGTGTAATGTATCGTATGAGTGAAATCTTTTGCAGATTTATTATGCAGCGACTTGACCCAGTTTGATGTATTTCGAAAAAAAAAACGATTTTTCTAATAACGAACCCTATATTTCCATCGCAAACAATGCATGTAAACTCGACTAACGATCTAGTCTCGCGCGAATTCCACAGATATGAACACGCGCAGCTATTTCGATTGAAAAATGCAATCGCTATTTCGCAAGCGTCGATCCTCTCGAATTCTATACAAAAGGTATAGAGTGACCATCGAACGCGCCCTTTTTGTAATGTTGTTTGCAGGTCAGTTTTATTTACTCTAACCTTTGTAGCACTCGAGTGTGTGACAAACGCGTAGGATATAGTATTACGAAACTTTCTTCCGTATAGCTTTTGTATCATTCGATTCCTGCACGTATATTCCGGTGGGCGTCTCGTGTGAATTTGAATAATTACAAGAGCAAACAACGCCGTGATTGCGGAAAATTCCGATGAAAGTTCTCGTCTATTTTTCAAGCTCGTACACGCCTGTGTGTATATCTACTCCAAACAAACAGATCCGCAGTGGCACTTACCGGGAAAAACGGGCGTAAATATAATCAAACCGGCCGAGGAGCAAATTTAGTTACCTCGATCCTAAGCAAACATTGTAAGTCGATGATTTAGTGCACTCTCTGATATTTTCGCGTGTGAGGTTCGTGAAAAAAAAACTGAGGAAAAAAGTTTGATATACCTACCCCCCTTGCGATGCATAAAATGTAGTGTGTGTTCGAGCAAAAAAGCTATTGATGCATTGTTATCTCTCTCGCTCTCTCTCTTTCTCTCTCTCTCGGTTGAACTTTCAAAATATTGGATTACACTCGTTCTTGCAAAAAAGGTTAAAGTATAGCGAAACCGAGATTCATAATTCTCAAATAATCCAAATAATCCAGCTTCTAAAATATAAAGTCCACCAGCAGCAATTGACATTAATTAGTTGATAAAACGTTTACCCTGGCGCTGCGTAAGCTCTCGTGCTTCGCGAAAGCGAATATTTGAGTAAGCGAGGGTGCCTATACTATGCTGCAAATGAACTTCAAGCTAATAGACTCGAAACTCCGTGCATTTACTTTCAATTACAATATCTGTCTCCCTCGTGAATCATACCCTAGCTACAATAATTGCGAGAAAAACTCGAGATCCTCCTACGGCTCAAAAATCGAAATTCGATCGAGAAATCAATTACACCACGTAAACACAACTCTCACCGGTGCGATTTGCTTATTTTCCAAAAGGGCGAGCATTAATCAATGCCACGTACCTCCTCCTCCTCCTCCGTTATCTCTTCAAAGCAGAGACGTGTTATCGCTAACTAGCTTCCCCTCGAGTCTCTCTCTCTCTCTCTCTCTCCCTCTCTCTCGCCATCATGTGCGCCATCATGTGCGCGGACGTCGTTAAATCGGTAATTGTGCCAAGGAGCTAGCCCAAGCACCGGCGGATTACGCGATCGGATTAGGCTCCATTAGGCGTCCTCTGACTTTGATTTACTCGCGCTACGACTTCTCTCCGCATAAAACGAATTACGCGTGTGCATATAGTCGCGCGACGATCAATGGAGGAGAACTACTGCTGGATAGAGATCTTCGGAGGGATGAAATTTATCGGAATCGAATTATTAGGGGAGAGAGAGAGAGAGAGAGAGACAGAGAGAGAGAGAGAGAGAGAGAGAGAGAGAGAGAGAGATAGAGAGAGAGAGAGACAGACAGAGAGAGAGAGAGAGATAAAGAGAGAGAGAGAGAGAGAGAGAGAGAGAGAGAGAGAGAGAGAGAGAGAGAGAGAACTGCGGAATTCAGTCGAAGCGATTACGGTACGTATCGTTGGGTCTGCGTATGCGATGCACTCGTGGTAATTAGCAGATGTGCTTAGGGTGGAATATGCAGCTCGTGTGTATCTGGAACAGTAGTTGCTGTATACGTTTTTCTGAATAAGTTTACAGCGTGATTTAAGTTGTTTTGATTTGCAGTTTTCAAAATATTTTTAAATGTTCAAACGAATCAATTTTCACCCGTTCAATCTGCAAGTGAAAATATACAATGCATTTCGATCAGAGCACGTAGAATAGTCAATTTCGCGGATTTTATCGGGTCAACTTATTTGTACATTTCCGCACACCCCCGTCACTCCTTATCTCGAATAAAAAAAGCCATTCCATTAGAAAATCACTTTCGCTCAAGAGTCAAAGTGACGACGCAGTTCTCTCTCTCTCTCTCTCTCTCTCTCTCTCTCTCTCTCTCTCTCTCGCTTCCGAGGAAGTTTTCAAGTGTTCGCGCGCCAGTCGCATTTTCCTAAAACCCATTGTGGAGGCGCGCGAGCTTTGCATGTTCGTTTTACGTTTGCGCCATCCGACTGCGCGCATAAAAAGAACACGGCTCTGACAATGAAGTTGCACTTTGCTACGCTGACCCTCGAATGCTGGAAGCTACTGCCTGAGCATTGAAATGCTTTTGAAAATTTTTTAATTATTGGACGTAAAAAGTGTACGAGTAGCGTTATACGGATGAAAATATCGTACTATTTTGCCTTTTTATTGCTATAGCTTTAAAATTGCGCTGTTGTTGAAGATTACACGAATTAGCTTGAAAATTGATTTTAGGAGAAAATTCAAATTTATAATTATTAATTTATACAAAAGTTTGTTGGCTCGAAAAGATACAAAGATATTATCTTTAAAGTATAATAACAGTTCATATAGACAGCATAAACGGCCAAAGCAGCAGGCCAAAGGCACTTTTAATATTGGTTGCATATCACTATATTTCTAGACTCGGCGCCTATTCCCTATATAAAAAAGTCATGACCGGATGAAGTGAAGCCAAGAATGCGTCAATATGATTGGCTCGTGTAGTGCGCATGCGTCAAAAGTATCGTTAGAATTTTTTGATTTGTTTTTGATTTCTAAAATTGATCCTAATACAAAGAATGTAATATATTACTATAATACATATCAATAATTATTATTTGTGTATTTATAATATTCTATTGTAAATATTATCATTGTTACAAAAAGAGACATGATGTGAACGTTGACACGAACTGAGTTGAGACATAACCTTAAAATTTTAAAAGGTAGTTGGTGACGAAACCGCGGCAATTTTGAAATTTACATGAGCGCGAAATGAATCATATATTGTAAAGTTTGATATATTTCCGTAATAGAAAACAAATATTAAAAATATCAATCAAGCATTTATATTTCATTTAATAAGTTAATGAATTAATATTCTACTACAGTGCGCGCAGCGCACTGCGCCAAGTCTAGTATTGTTATGAAGGAAATGGAAAACTGCCTATGCGCCACCTATATTTGCTGATCAGAAAAACAAAGAATTTAAGCGGTGGTAGAACGGCTAGTCCAAAACGAGTGCACGTAAATTAAAATTAGGCCGAAAAAATTAGTCCACCTAATGCCACGATAAAAAAAATGAATTTGCCAAAGTATATGATCACCGTAGAATATTAAAAAAAAACCGCCACCGCCGCTAACGTCCACGTGAAAGTCGAAAGCAATGAAATTAAAGCGCGATCTCTCTTAAAAACCCTTAAAACGTCTTGATAACGTAGTTACAAGTACACCCTGGCACGAAAGTCCGCTTTAGCGTCGTGGAAAATGTTTATGAAGCAACTTACCTTGATGCGACACTTGAGATGGCAAACTTTGTAGTCTCTATCTCTGCCTTCCAAGTGCTGACCAGCGACAGCAGTTCCTCTACGTCGTCGTTGCTTCAACCAGTTGCGAAGAAGTACTCATTTTAAGATTTCATGCTGGAGGTACGAGTAGACTTTTATCGCCATTTCCAGTGACGCAGTCGCAGATGGTGATCTGAATAAAAAAATGAGGGAAATTTATGGTTGATGGCTCAATAAAGTCGCACACTTGAAGCATTGAATGCCTCGTAATTTTTAGTGGATTGGGGGTTGTGATGATGTTCGTCTATCGTTGCAAATATTCTGCTTGTACATATTAGTAACTAAAGTTTGTAATAGGTACAAGCTGATAACTCATACCTAATTACGTTGAAGATAAAAAAAAATATTTCTCCAAGTCCAAATGTAAAAAACAATTCAAAAGCACTATACTACTAGCACAATCCAGCTTGGCAAAGCTGTAACGATAACCATTAACCAACAGTAATAAAACACACTGTCACCAGACTCGTATTCGGCATTTTCGCGTTATTAGCTTATATACCGACTCCTACTCCCAACTTCGTCGTCGCGCACGCTAGCAAAAGTGGATGACGACGGCGGCACACACATATAATCCGCGAGACGCTGTTGAACATTTACAGCTAAAACGACGCGCCTAAATTGGAAGCTAAAGTTCTCCGCCACAGAGCATTACCATATGAAGCTGCGACGAAATGACGGTTTTGGGATGGCTCATGCAGCTGCTGAAATCCGATGGATATTTTTGCGTTGCCACACGACGGACTTTAATGTTATTTCGCGTCAGCGCGTTAGCGAGATTTACAAACTAGTTTGCGAGCGTTATATGCAGCCTCGATGTTCTATATATTGCGGGTTGGCTGTTTTGATGAATCGAATGAGATGGTGATCAGTTTAGCGAAGCAATTAACTTTGATTTTGGATCGTTTGAATCTGGGTATTTGGAATTTTTAAATAAATGGAAAGCTCGGGAAAAATACTTTTTATCCGTATAGCTTTGATTTCACGCATTTTTTTTTTAAATAAAAATACGAGAGATCTTTTCCATTCACGTCATAGCTCAATACATTCCGTAAAAGGCTATATTGGTTGCAAAGCGTTTGATGTACGCGCGTAAGATATAACTACGGAATATTCGTTCCAGAATATACAACTTTTTCGCAATACTTTTTATATTGCAAAAGTTTACTAGATCAATCATTACTCCAATTTAGCCGCAATATTTCCAAAAAAAGAACAAAAATGACGATCACCCCACGCTTGGCATAAATAAGAAACAAATCAAGAAACAATTACCCCGCAAACATCCAATTTACGAAATCGACCCCTCCGGCGCGTGTCGCACAAGCATACCAAGCAAAAACCGAGCGCTATTCCAATATACACCCGAACACCGAACTTCCCTTCGAAATCTCGTCGGTACGTTCACGAAAACAAAAAAAAAATAAGATAAATAAATACTAGACACGTGCCGTGTAATTGGTAATTCCGTATCGCAGACAAAATTGTCATCGATATATATAGAGAGGAGGCCTTATCGATGCCGCAGGGGATATTGCGTATTCACTTTCGACGCCCACGAGCGAGGCTTGTTGCTTGTCGTGGAATTTAAGGAGGATGCACTTGCGACCGATAAAAATTGTTCGGGGGAGGCGACAACGACGAGGGGTATACGTGAGTGGGATTTTCGCAGAGGCGGGAAATTTGAATTGCGGGATGTAGGGCTTGTCGTTCGAGGTGGATCGAATAAAGATTAAATTGTTGTTGTTAAATTGTTAAAAAGAATACTACAATATAACTAATGATCCTACTATCGTTAATAACAATGAGTACAACATCAGTACCATCTCATGCTACAAAAATACACACCGTGACTTTTCATTAAAGCCCACCTTGGAACGTAAGGCATTAATCACGGAAGCTTGCAGGCGCAATAACTGCGATTGCTATACATCTTTGAACATATCCGCAGGTGGGGCTATTATAGGATGTTACTATAATTAATCTTCCCGCACGTTATATAAAGCGCGCGAAAACACCACGAAGCTAAATCCCTATGATCACGTGTGCAATTTATACAAAGTTCAGTAATATCCATTACCCCCCGTGTCGCCCTCTCTCTCTCTCTCTCTCTCTCTCTCTCTCTCTCTCTCTCTCTCTTGCTCACTCACTAATGTACTTCTTCAGAAAGAGCACCAACCAAGAGCTGCGCAAACATCTCGTGCAAGCACTGCTGTTTCCCATCATAGACTACTGCGACCTTACTCAAGAACTTGACACTAAACTACAGAGACTGGTGAACACAGGAATACGTTACATCTTTGGTGTAAGGAGGGACGAGCACATCCCCCCTACAGACGTGAACTGCAATGGCTCACCACCGCCGGGCGTCGGAAGTACTTTGCGGCCTGTTTTCTCAAAAAACTATTCAACACTGCTACACCATCGTATATCTTGGCCTTCTTTGACTTCCACGTCGTACTCCGTCCTGTGAGGGGTGAGGTGACTGCCCTGGACATCCCCCCCTTCGGCACAGAGACGCTGAGGAACTCATTCCATATGAGCGCCTCATACCTCTGGAACTCCTTACCATCTCATCTTCGTGACAATAGATCTATCGCCCAGTTCAAAACGCAAGCTAAGCGCTACTTCCTCGCACAAGAGAGTACATAACATCTACAAACAGCATTCGTCACCCATCTCTCGCCTCGACTACTCTCACATTCATTCACCACCCTTTCATCAATGAAACGCTATTTAACTTATTATTTTAATTAATAATTTTGTACAACATAATGTACATGAATAAAAATACTCTCTCTCTCTCTCTCTCTCTCTCTCTCTCTCTCTCTCTCTCTCTCTCTCTCTTTCTCTCTCTCTCTCTCTCTCTCTCTCGACCTTTTACCTTTCGAGCGTTGCGATTTCTGTCGCAGTGTGTAGTAGCGCCAACTGTTACAAATGCGGTTTTAAACGGGGATTATACCCGCTTGCGCGTCCAAAGTTCATGTAACGTCCTGTTGCGACATATGCGGTTGACGTTTTTTACGATTCGTCCTCTACGTGACCTCAACATATTGTTTAACGTATCAACGCGGATGTCGAGCATTTATTGCGAGTATTATACGCGGTGAACGACGCTTTTTTTTGGAATTACGAATATTGCTTTTTTTCGTTCGATAAAAATTTCTCGATATCGTTTTTCGCATCACGCTCGAGAATATACAAGTTTCAGATAGATCGAGGCCACCAGTGCGAAATTCTGGTTATGTAAATAAAGCGCGTTTGAAGTTTTAATCATTCGCGTTATGTAAAGCCTTGGCTTATACTTTCATCAGTGAGGGATCATGTCATTTTTTCATCAAATATTCTGAACACAAATCTATCATCGTAAATATTGTCGGGCCAAATAACTACTAAAAAATTAGTGATAATTACTCAGTTCAACTTTTAACGAACTGCATCACCGCATTTTTAGTTAATAACCAAAATCCCAAAAAAGCTCGTCATCGAAAAAATCACAAACGAGCTTTGATCACGCATCCAATTAAAACTCCAAATCTGAGCTGATCGGCACCCGTCAGTCTGACCAAACCGCCATACCATCACTGGCCAGACTGCACTTCGGTCACCACCACTTCTCTGGCTCGTCGCGCTCCTGTAACTTTGCTGTGGCTCCGTGTATTGCATCGTCTATCGATCGAGTGACGGCTCATTCTCCCAACTGCGATTACTCGATTAATTATTTGCCTAACTCCCTCCGATAATGCCGGCCTCGAGGGACAGGCCTCGACCGCGGAATTTCGCGATGCGTACGTCGTGTGCAAAAGCAGCTACGGAAATCATGGTGAAACGTAGCGGTAAAGTGGAATTAATTGTTTTTTAAGAAGTGTGGTGATGTTTTTAAAATTTGGTTTTTCAATTTAACGGGAAAACTTTTGATTTTAGTTGGCTCTTGCATAGTAGTTGCAGCATAAGTGGCTCAACAAAAGGCAGTTTTTGCATGAGAGACAATGCGACGGGGTGACCATCTAAACGGTAAATAGTCCTCCCTCTCTCTCTCTTTCTCTATGGCTCTGTCTGGACTGCATCATCATTAATAAATACTTATATTGGGTGATATGCATTGTAGAACAGAGAGAGAGCCGAGAAACAGCCGAGTAGCAGCCGGGAGATAGAGAGAGAGAGAGAGAAGTACGTAGCAGTCCGCCGCACCACTACCAGCGCAAGCACACACACACACATCAAGCCAGAGCAGTGCAGGCATCACCGGGGCCGCGCGAGCCGAGAGAAGAGTAGGCAGTTGGGAGGGGGAGAACTCCTCGCAGCGGCGAGCGCTGGTGTATGTCGCGAGATTGTATGTGTGAGACAGAGTGTGTAGTATTGAACTCGGCGTTGTAAAATAAAGCGTAAAAATTATGAGAGTATGCGAACTATGCGATAAAGAAGCAAAGAAAATGTAATATTTATAAGAAGAATGTTCTGTCAGAAAGCGCGTAATCACGATGTAAAGTATGAATGTATGTAGTGCGCATGCGCAAGAATCTATGCGAGGCGACGCGACACGAGTCGAGGAGAAGACTCGTTGACTTTGTTCTGAGCAGCAGCCCGATAAACAGCCCTCCGGTTTTTGTCTCTTGAGAAAGAGTAGAGTTTCTAATAGTTTTCGCGCGTTTTCGCAGGGAACGAGCCAGCATCAGTACCTTATACAAATTTCGGTCGGAGTTTGAGGATATGCGTTGACGAATGTGGTCGCGAATAATCAATCATAAAATAATCACATCGTTACACATACCGCTCTAACTATATGCACTAGACTTCCAGTTAAGTGATGAGGGAAATAGGAAAGTGCCTAGGCGCCACCTATCGGCGCTGGATGCAGGAACATAGAAAGTTTAAGCGGTATAGGTGACGGTCCAATCCAAAACTACTTTGCTCTTATGTATCGCAGTGATTTGGATTTTAAAAGGTTGAAAATAATAAAATACACCCCTAGTCGTCATATTTTCTCACTTTTCACTTTTGAAGTTATAAATCGATTAAAAAAAAAAACAGCCAATCAAGGTATGCACAGAATTATTAACATTTTATCTTTTATAGAGGATTGTTATATACTATATGCGTGTATTAGTTCAGAATTTATTGAAAAGCAGAAAATACTAATAATTTTTGCATTATTAATGCATATGCATTGCAATGATCCATTCGCTTAGTCGAATGCATAATTTATTCCAGAAAATTGCAATCCGGGTTCGATTTCGTATCAATATTGAAACGAGCTCACCTATCGAATTTTATACATCTCCTATAACATTGCTCGCTCGCTCGTGAAATGATGAAAAGTTGATTACAGATTTCAATCAGAGTACACCGTCGTTAATGCAATATTTATACTCGTATCGTAGTTGCGAATTATCCATCTCGTAATTCGAAAATATTTCAAGCGTATATCAGAGAAATGTATAATACAAAAATTCAAACATAAAAAAAGACTCAGCTCGTGATATGAAAATATTGTCGCAGAGGGCACTGCACATTCAGAAGAGAGAGAGAAAAAAAATACGTCGTGGCATTCCTCCCTGCGAGAGAGAAAAAAAGGGCTCGATTCAGCGAAAAAACGTAAAACGAAATGTTCCTTCGTTCTCGCAAACTAATTCATCGTCCTCGAGCGTCGCGCGATACGCGGACTTTCGTTTGACTATGCAAATCTCGTCAGAAAAAAATGGAACGAAGGAAAAAATAGCTGCGGCGAGAGAACGAGAACGAGTATAAGAGACACGAGAACTAAAAAGCGCGGCGGCTTCGTTAACGATTATTTTTCTCGTTAATATCGGGATGACGCGCGAAAGAGCGAAGTCTCTGGGTTATTGCTGCGCTAACCGAAAAAATCTTTTTCGAATGAAAATTTTATGTCTGGCTCGTTAATTTTACTTTTGTTTGCTCGACTCGACTAATTAATAATTCGCGTTGGTTTTATATGCGTGAGGAATTATTTTTCGTCGTTATGCGAATTCGCTGCTTTGTGGAGAAACTTTTATTTCAACTGAATCATATTAGCGGTCTCGTATTATAGCTCCGGATAATTAATTATATAGACCTGACTCACATCGTGCTAAGCCAGAATTGAAATTCACCACATTATCGGATTTCTAAATCGATGTTAATTTTTATTAATCTACTCCTATTAATCAAACCCCTACTATATAAATTACTATTACCATATAAAGCAATGTCAATTACGTTTACCAAACGCGATTAAAAAATTTCAGATACACATCCATTCAACATCGCTCATATACTCCCCTCGTAAATTACAGCCCGGAGTAGGTGTACTAGGCCGGTTCTGGCGCAGTTGGCGCTACGCCGTCCTCCAACTGCGCTACGCTATCCTCCAACTGCGCTACGCTATCCTCCAACTGCGCTACGCCAGATCCCAACTGCGCTACGTCAGATCCCAACCGCGCTACCCCGATTTCCCCCTCGACTCCCTTTTACTCCCGATTTCCTTCTACCCCCCCCCCCGTCTCTCCCCGATTTCCTGATACCTCGATTTCCTACACTACCCCGATTTCCAACTGCGCTACCCCCCCTATTTTCTACTGTGTTACCTTGATTTTCTGCTACCCCTATTTCCGGCTGCGCTACCTTGATTTCGCGCATTTCCTACTACCCATGCCACCTCCCATGCTACCCAGTTAAAAGCTGCGGTCACCAGGCCCCCTGCCAGCTGCCCCAGCCAACCGTCCCGCATCAATCTTCTCTGCTTTATGCAGATCTGTTTTATCAATAATAAGGTATATATTAATATTTGTTGCTGAATCTGTTAATTACGGGATCTCTGCTGACGTGAACAGTACAAAATTCTTGCACGCGATTGGCTTAAAATTCAATATGGCTGATCGATTTGTATTATTGATTGCATCTCGAGCGAGATTCCAATTTTAACTATATGAAAATAAATTGGGAACGGGTAGGAATGTAAATAATAAGTCAGATATTGTTCATTTCAATTCTTTATATGAAAAAATCCTTATTATACGAGTATATAGATACATTGGATTATTTATATCAAAACACATAAATTTCTACAACTCTAACCTGTCTGAAGAAATATAGAATACCATGAATATATGTATACTAAAACCAATTATAATCATCCATGTAATAAGAATTTACATATTTACTTAGCCTATACAGCGACGCTACTACTACTAATACAATGTGATCATCTGAATGGAGTATATAAATATGTACCTCAAGCAGGGAACTGCACTCATCCATGAAAAACATTATTCGAATTCAATAATATTATTGCCTCAATATTTAAGCTAGACATAACTAATTTATATTCCTGCTTCAACTTCGTAGAAACACACAAAAACTCTTAGTTATAATAACTAAACAATACAAAACTGTTTTTAAACGGTTATCTTTCATAAATGAATAATTATTATTAGAATAAACTTGACGTTAACATATTACCATACTCGTATAAGATGTATGAATCTTACAAACTAATGCATTCAAAACTTCTTTTAAACTCATACCTTATATAAATAATCGATTTAAGGAGAAAATATTTGCAACTTTAACATTCTTATTTTGTGATAATCAGCGTATAATAAATATTTTAATTAACTCTTTTATTATTATTTTGAGAAGAAATACAGTTACATAATTTATACTAAAACTAATCTTTTATACAACAATTATTTCAAAACAAATCTTTATTTTTTTGCCAAACCAAAAAGTATTTACATTAACTCAACAATGACAAAAAAAATTATTATAACAATAATTATCAATGTTAAGAAACACTTGCTTAAGTCAAGCTAGGCTCTACTCTTGGTTTTTTTACCATGGGTTCTTCCTCATTCGCTTCAACCCTCTTAGACGCCTCAATAAGCTGATATTCCTCTATCATGCAATGACCCCACGGTAGCGTGTCTGTCTGATCAAAAATCAGATACCGCTTATCGTCATGTGGACTCAAGGCAACCTTCTGCTCCTTCTCAGTCCGAATGACATGAAGACGACTGCGAATATATTTTTGCTCACGACTAATACATACATTCTCTCGGAGGCAATGGATATAATCATCAAACTCAATAGTTGATTTGACAACTGATGATTGCACACCCTTTATCTTTTTAATAGGTGTTTGACCTTGTACTTTGACTGAGTACATTTTGCTACGGAGGCCAACAAACTCCGTCATGATGTTACCATTGCACTCATCCTTCATAAGTCCAACCTTTTTCTTGTTGACAAGAGGGATATTAAACTGATTATTCGCAGGATAATCAGAAGTGTCGAACTCATGAAGATCGGTTTTCATCAAAGCATACATATCCACATTACTAACTTCATAGATGAGACTGTCTGTATCTGTGTAGAGGAGTTTAGCCCTATCTCCCACTCGCTCTTGCATGTATTCATAGTGAAAGCGGTAAACAAGCGTTTTCGATAAATCTAGTACTGCCAATCCAATGTAAACTGGCTTACGAATTGAGATTTCTGTACGAGAAAGCTGAACAGCAACAAGATTTTCGTCGAAAATTGCACAGCTGTGGAAGTTGGGCTGAGCAATATACGCTTCACAACCATAGCGACCTTCCCATTTATTTACCAGCTTCACATCAACTCTCTTACGCTCATTCTCCATGGTTTTACCATACACTGCATTATTGAAGAGCTTGAAAAGCATTTTCTCAAATTCATTTTTCGCGTTTTTCCTCAGCTCGCTGTTAAGATCGATGTATGGTTTCAACCATGGCTTCTGATTGAATTCGATGGCTCGATGAATCTTCTTTAATCGAAGGCCATATTTGAGAGCTTGTTTGAGTGCTCTATAATGTAAGATATACCGCTCCTTATTGTTTAATGTTGTAAGTAACTTTTTCTGCCTCAAGCCTGGAGGTGCAACATGCTCCGGGCATAACGGTAGATCCTTGTGAGTATCATGTAGTGTTTCCGGATACTCAAGATCGACTTCCAGAATATAACCGATTGGAGCATCATCAGAAACGTTAAAGAAGTCATTACTGAGGTCTTCTACCCACTTGAAACCATTGTAAGGCAAGGATTGAGTCATTGCCCTGGAAATAAATGATTAATCAGTATATTATTATTAATCTATAAATTTATTCGAATAAAAAGGTGTTCTTACCACCCGTACAAGTTGTTGACGTCATAGTACATCAGATACTTTGACTCTTTATCCTGGTTGTATCCTGATTCCATATAGCGATTGTTGGCCTTGGCATATCTGTTGCAGCACTGACTTATACCACCACGGATGCCTCGCTCGACAAAAAGCAGCATGTCTATGTCGGTCAAAAGCTGAAGCTCGATACCAGTAAATTTTAACATAGCATCCCAAGTGAGACCTGGAGTAGTATAATAGTGTGCCGGATCTAGCTGATAGGTATCAATGCACATGGTTCTAAAGTCTTCAAATACATTGGTAAGGAGAAGTACATCTGTTTTAAGGTAGAGGTCCGAGTACTCGCCGAGAGTTTTGATGTTGAAAACATTCCAAACAGTTTGCGCATGTTTATAGTCCTCATCTGATATATGACTATCATACAGACTGCTATAGAAACTCTCTTTGTCTGGGAGTGAAGTTTCATTTAAGACATCAAAGGATTTGATGTGATCATAAGGAAATACACCTTTCCTTCTAAGCAGTTGTATTTGATGATCATTAAACTCCTTTTTGAACTCTTTGTCAACAATTTCCATCTTCCCCAAATATGAGGCGAGTTTATCAAGCGAAGATGGCATAAAGCGGAATGAATCAATGAATCTAAAGTTAATATCACTTCCATCGATATACTTTATGAATGAGATGTATTTTTCTTTGTTTTGTGGAATAATTGAGACTCGGCCTTTGAAGCTATTAGCAAGCTGTTTTATAAACAAATGTGAATCATAACCGCTTAAGTTGTGGAAGACGACGGGAATACTTCTTGAATCCTTATACTGAAGATTACAGTTGTTGTGAGCCGCGCCACGATATCTAAAATATGAAAGGTATGAAAGGTATAAAGAAAGATAAAAAGCATGCGTATATAAATATATAAGAATAATATCAAACTTACACTCCCGTGAGATGGCAATGGTCTCGGACTTTCCAATCTTTTTCATTGAAAGAGCCACCACAAATGTGACAGGTTGTAGCCAAATCAAATAATTTTTTATCTTCATTCTTCATAAATATCGGATTCTTATACATACTGTCAAGTTCTTCAGCTAGCTTATGAAGCTGTGAGACAAACCATTTTGCAGGGTTTTCGTCATGTTCTACTTCTCTTCTATAACTCATATACTGACTCTTGGTTTCATCATGTCTGTATTTTACATAGAATCCAACACTGAATGGTTCATGTTCTTGGAGAACTTGATCATTATCTTTTACAGGTTTTAGTATACATTCAAAGTCTGCATATACAACTATTGGAACTCTCTCCTTGTTCTTAAAGTTTTTAAATTTCAATAAACTGTCTTCAGTATTTTTAGGCAACAAAACTTTACACTTGTTCCCTTGCATACAATCTATTTCATGAACTCTTAATTTGTCTTCGTTAGGAAAATAGTGAAGGCAACGATCGCAGATATGTTTTTTATGAAATTTCTTCGATAATTGTGAAGAGACAAGACGAGATAAATCTTTAATCCACATATAATGAAATCGTGGAACTTGCAAGTATTCTTGTTGTTTATCGTCAGTTTCATCTATATAAGTATCTTGCACAAGCAGTAGATTTACATGTTTAACTTTCTTTAAAGTTGTCAAGTGACACGGAGACACATCAAATGTATTACCTTTCTTTTTGAGCATGAATAGATTTACAGATACATCATTCTGTTTCTCAAACTTTGGTATTTGTGCGATAGATACAGGAAAATCAATATCATTGAAGTTCAATTCGTTCGCATAAGCTTCATATTTTGAAACTCGCTGGGCATCCTTATCTACAGGATGTAAAGCTGATAGAATGGCCCATTTAAAGCATTCATTATCTTGATTTTGAACGTTGACACACGCTTTCCTGTTTCGCAGGAGCTTTGGCAGTTCAATGTACGAAGCAGCTTTCATAGGACTTAATTTATTCATATTTACAGTCAAGTTGAGAATAGCTTTCAAAGTCCAACCAGAGTCTCGTTCTTGAAACTCTTCCATATCACGCTCAATTGGTTGCTTAACGTTTTTCCTGAACCACTCCGTCAAGTCTGTAGTCGTATAGATTGAAGCACTCTTTGTATTAAAATATTTCACTTCCACTATTTCTTTATCATCTTTTAGAATTGCACATTCTGCAGCAAGAATGCAGTCCACCTTCAATGATTTATGCATTAGCAAATCAGCTTTAATTTTTGATATAAACATGGCGCATGAGTCTTTCATGAAAGAGATTATATCGAGATGTTTAACATTAGTAATAACACTGGTTTTAAGATTGTTTTTAAATGCAGATTTCACATCGTCCCACATAACTCGTGAAATATTCTCTTGGAGACCAGCACCAACTTTCAATAGAGAATCATTTAACAATCGCCGTATACTATATAATTGTCCGCATGAGGTTTGACAAGTCTTTTTCTTATGAATATCCAAGCTTGGGGAATCAATCAATTCATTAAGTTCAATAATAGTTTTAGAGGCTAAATCAATCCATCTCTGCAAGTCGTTAGAGTCCGCAACCCCATCACGTACATTCTTTACACAATGCCACAACAATTTTACAGTGTCCACAAAATACATTGTTTGATCCATACTAGTCAAAATTATTTTCAATAAGCTGTAATAAGTATACGCAGTATATGCACTAAATTTTTGGAGGAGTTTGAAATACTCTACTTGTAACTAGCTAAACAAATACTGGTTCTCGTAGTAGTGTGATTGCAAGAGATACTGAAAAAACATAATAAAGTATTAGAAAATATAAGTATTGCAGTTGTTTAAAATAAAACATTATACAATGTTTACTTATATTCAAAATTTATTTTAAAAGTTTCATTATTAACTGTTTGTAATAACTTTTGTATGATAAAACGGATCTGAAGGAGGTGCATGTGTGTTCAAAAATAAATCAATTAATTATTTTTTAATGAATTTGTTTAACTATATGGGTGATTCCACAGTAACCTCCCAATTCTGCGTACCTCTGGAGCCTTTATACATTGGGAAAAAAACTCTCATAACAAAATTGGAATAAGCAGAATATCAAGTAAAATATTAATTTTACTTTCATAAATTTTCAAAACTATCCTACATTTCTCATTCTTCAAACTAGTTTACAATTTTCTAGGATCTTGAGCAAACTAATCAATCGATGTTTATTTATAAATTTTTATATAAATTGAGTTATACCTCATCTTTATATATATATATATATATATATATATATATATATGCTTACAATATCTGATACATTAGGAGAAGAAGGCGCGTACAGTCATAGAAACCGGTTTACGACAAATAGCGCACATTGTCATACTCGGAGCACACTTCACACAGGCAATCATATGACCACATGGTAGAAATACCACCCTGAGCTCTTCGTTGTAGCAGATCTTGCATATGTATGCATTGTCAATAGACTTTTTCTCTCTTAACAGTTGAGACTTATCTTCTTGTGATTCTGCATTCATTCGTAGCATCGAAACCGAGCATCCCAAGCTGCTAGTCTGTTTTTCTACTTGTGTAATATAACATGGAAGTGTTATATTTTCCTGAAACAATTTAAAGAATGAGATTAATTATTTTGATATAACTATCTTGATTCATTCAAAAAAAAAAAGGTTAATTCTTACCTCTTCTGATAATAATGTCATATGCTTTGCAGTCACATTGTTAATGAACTCCTGACCCTTGACCAAGCTAACATAAAAACAGCTAGGGAACCACTTGGCGTGCTGCACCCACGGATCATCCTTGGGCTCCCAATTTTTCAAACCACCTCCGCAATGATAGCATGTAGTCTGGTCACCAGTTCCGGTGTAAAAGAATCCAGCATCTGCCAATTGCTCTTTTGTTTGAGAAAAGCGAGTAGATGCGTATTCACTGAAGGTTAGCAGTCTTGCTTCATAGCTAGCGTAGTCTGGGAAGTCAGGTCTCCTGGGTTTACCAATACCCATACTACTCAGCCAGTCTGTCGAAGGTAGGGGTTGATTATTAGCCATGGCCTGTCTGCTATCCCCATATAGTCCGCAAACGTCACGGCTATGTGGACGAGGTGTAGGGATCATGCTTGCATCGGCGCCAATGGGCACGTTACCGCAGGGTAATTTCCTTATGAAACGGCACCGACCACCCCAACGTTGGTGCTCAACCATAGGATCATCTCCCTGCTCCCAGCGACAGATCTCTGTGGAGCATTCAAAGCAACGTACTCTGTCTATTTGCTTGATGAAGTAGAAGCCTGCAGCTGCCAAGTCCGCTGGTCGCACGTGTTCTGAGGGCCAGTCCTTAAAGCTTTGCAATCTTACTTCTTCAAACCTGTTTGATTAACAGAAAATATAGAGTTAATTATGATATCATTTTATTGCAATTGATTGTTGTAATCATTTAGAGATTTTCGTTTAAATTACCTGTAGTCCATGTTGTCAGTATCATCAACCTCGTTGGATACAGGCTGGGAGACGGTGTTAGTGTACTAGAGGGTTGAACTTGATATAAATTCCCGTTAAAGACAAGAAGTAGAAATTGATATTGATAAACACGAGTTAAAGAATTGAATAATCGTAGTAGAGATTATCGAATTGGATATATTTATCATGCGGAGTGCAGAAGAGGGGATATCTCGCTGCGCTATTAAAGCGTCGTTCCACCATCAGCCTTATGCCATCGAGACTTTTTTACTCCCGCATAGCGCCGCTTTAGATGTTTCACATCAAAAAATCATGATCAGATGTTGTGAAGCCAAGATAGACGTTATGAGATTGGCTTATGTAGTGCGTATGCGTCTAAGTTCAGAACGTCGAATCTGAAATTTTACTAGGTTAGGGCATGCTCAGCACGCAGTTCAAAGTCTAATATTATTAAAACGAGGGGCTCACTTTTTATTTATCACTTTGTGAGAAAATTTTAAGTACTACACTTTTGATACTCAAAACCGTCCTACTTCATTATTGAGCGCCACCTACTGGCAGATTCTCAAACTATACGTTATGTTATACCAAAAGCATCTGATTGGAGCTTCCGAAATTTTAAAATTTCCAAATGCGAGCTGCTCTGTTTTTCCAAAGCTTAAGAAAAAGCGCAACAAGACAGTTCCGTACCTCTGCTGAACTACTGTTTAGAGATACTATATATGAAGATAAAATGAGATTTTATCGAGTAAATAGTAAGCACATTGAAATCTATAAACGGAAAAATTGTATAAATAATTTGATTAGGCTGTACGAGCAATCACTCAAATGCCAGTACCGCAACCAAACATGTAAATTATACATGGGTTAGATATGCAAATTTTAAAAAATTATTTAATTGAGCTTTTCGGTTTAGTTACTTGTTTTATATATTTATTTTTATATAATATATTTATTTTAGTTAAGAAAACCGATCCAGTAGTTGTAAATAATTGATTTTGTTAAATGAACATTTTAAGGTCAGTTTTGAAAAAGTTACGGCGAAATCACCTATATGTTTATGTTAAATCATACTATTATAATAATTTGTTTAAGCCTTAACTAAATAAAAATGATATGTAAAATAATGACTTCTATATCTGTTTGATTTTAAACAATCAGTCGTGTATGAGTATAAATGATTTACTAGTTTAATAAAAACAGCACCAACGTAAACTTTTTATACGAGAATATAAAATAACATATAATAATTTATATGTCACTACAATCACAAATGTTTAGTTAAAGATATAAGCACTCATAGTAAAAATCAGGCTAGAAAGTGAATGTAAGTCTTTTATATATGTATGGATAGCTTTTTGTAATACGTTTTTAATAAAGATTGACTCTTACAACAATAGCTTATTACTTGCATAGCAAAAGACATATGTAGACTTTGTTTATGGTTAAATATAGCATTGTTTTAACTGTCTAATGAAATATAATGTTTACGTGGTCAGTCAATTCTGTATTGATAGAATATATATTTTTTAAGATTTCTAAGGTTGTGATATGTAAATAATTTATAAATTTTGAGAGAGAATGAAATGTAAGATGACTCGGACCTATAAATTATATGTCATAAGAGAGTTGTGTTACTAGTGAGAAAAAGAATACAAGTTTTGCTAATGAGAGAGAAAAATGGAGTATGCATTATTATTAATGATGATAGTGTTATGAGTGAAAGTGCAATGAAAAAGTGACGGACCCCGGGCTTTAACCGAGGACCTCTGGCTCGAAAGGCAGACGCGTCGTCGTGCCGAAGCCGCCACCTACATTGCACTCTTCCACTCGTCTTCTTATAGTAATTAGATACGCGTGACGTGTGTCCACACGTGATAACAGTATTAATGCTTTATTTAACAATAAGTATTAAAATTTTTTTCTTACTATTCTTTTTTCTATTTTCTTACTTAAATATCTAAACTTCTATTGTTTATATATATATAAACAATAGAAGTTTAGATATTTAAGATATATATATATTATTTAGATATTTATATCACACACACACACACACACATCGTTACTGCATTAGCAATAAACAAGCTCTATGCGTGTAATCAAGTAAACTAGTTTAAAGAATGAGAAATGTAGAATAGTTTTGAAAATTTATGAAAGTAAAATTAATATTTTACCTGATATTCTGCTTATTCCAATTTTTTTTTTAACTTGCAATATTCTGACTAAACTTATAATCCGTAAAAAGCAACTGAAGCGCATTCTCCCTGTGAAACGGCTTAAATATTATAAAATCTGGAAGAGTGGGGATATGTTTACTACTTGGGTGTAGTACGACTTTCGAAGAGTAAGGGAAATTCTGTGCTTTTGATGTACAGCTAGCAACTCTGATTATTTGCTTCATTCTTGACTACGATAGATCACAAGTAGAGCCTTAGTGGGGACTATGGAAAACGCATTTAAAAGTACGAGAGAAAGGGTAGCTGAAAAATCTGAGGATCTAGCTGCTGCACCGCACGAGCTGTAGAGAATCGATGCAATGNTTAAATAGCATAATAGCTGAGAAAGTGGGGGTAATTTCCATAATGTTTGACGAATATTTGGTCCTGCAAAGAATCTCTGCACCGCACGCTGTAGGAAATCAGTGCACCGAAAATACGCTTCCAGACGCCTGAGTGGGGACTATGGAAAACGCATTTAAAAGTATGAGAGAGAGGGTAGCTGCGTGTGCTCAAAGAAAAATCCGAGGATCTAGCTGCTCTGCACCACGCGAGCTGTAGAGAATCGATGCAATGCGCTAGAGTGGGGACTATGGGAAACGCATTTAAAAGTACGAGAGAGAGGGTGGTCGAAAAATCCGAGGATCAAGCTGTTTTGGCTGCACCGCACGCGCTCTAAAGAATCGTTGCACCGAAAATGCGCTAGAGTGGGGACTATGGGAAACGCATTTAAAAGTACGAGAGAGAGGGTGGTTGAAAAAATCTCAAGCGGCTGCACCGCACGCGCTCTAAAGAATCGTTGCAATACGCCAGAGTGGGGACTATGGGAAACGCATTTAAAAGTACGAGAGAGAGGGTGGTTGAAAAAATCTCAAGCGGCTGCGCTGCGCGCACTATAGACGCATTTAAAAGTACGGGGGAGAGAGGGCAGCTGCACGTGTTCAAAGAAAAACCCGAGAATCTAGTTGCTGCACCGCGCGGGCTGTAGAGACTCGATGCAATATACTAGAGTGGGGACTATGAGAAACGCATTTAAACGTATGGGAGAGAGGGTAGCGAAGAAAGCGTGAAAAAGTTGAAAATCGGTGCGCTTCGGATGAAAATTCGTCTCCAGACGTTTGAGTGGGGACTATGGTAAACATATTTAAAAGTATCAGGGAGAGGGTAGCTGATCTCGTTCGAAAAAAACACAGCGAAGATGTGCCATGTAGAAGAGTGTAGCATTTGTATCGGTTGCAGGCACCCTGCAGAGGATTCGTGTAGCGTCAATCTATAGCGGTTGCGGCTCTCGCTCGCTGTAGTGCACGGAAAACAAGCCTGCAGGGGTCTGAGTGGGGACTATGGGAAACGCATTAAAAAGTACGGGGGAGAGGGTAGTCGACAAAATCTCAAGCTGCTGCGCTGCGCGCGCTATAGACGCATTTAAAAGTACGGGGGAGAGAGGGTAGCTGCATGTGTTCAAAGAAAAACCCGAGAATCTAGTTGCTGTACCGCGCGAGCTGTAGAGACTCGATGCAATATACTAGAGTGGGGACTATGAGAAACGCATTAAAAAGTACGAGAGAGAGGGTAGTCGAATAACCCGAGAATCTAGCGGCTGCACCGCACGCGCTCTAGAGAATCGGTGCAATACGCCAGAGTGGGGACTATGGGAAACGTATTTAAAGTACGAGAGAGAGAGGGTAGCTTGTTGCATTGATGCTTTGAGGATTTCAACGAATAGAAATGTATGCGGACCGCAACGTTTTAGCCCTGCAGAGGATCTGTGTCTAGCTGCATTTTAACGTAGAGTAGGGACTATGGAAAATGTAAGAGAGAGGATACCTACCGGTACACTTACAAGTGTGTGTGAACGAATCGAAAAGCTTCGTATGTAAAAGAAAGCCTACAATATTTAAGTAGTGTGCTTAAATTTTTTCATGCATTAGTCGTTGATTTAACATATTTTCACGTTTGTTGGCGTTAGAATAACCGTTGTCCTTTTTTAATAGATATCTTTTCTTTAAATTTATAGAAAGTCATTGTTTGATGTTAACACCGTAAATTATTACAAATTTTACACATTTTTGCTCGAAATATGAAAAATAGGGCTAAAGTTATTATAGAAATGTTTGCTATTTTGTTTCTCACCTATACATAAAACAGGACCATTATATGTTTGAAACTGGAGGAACAAGTGTTTTCAATATAAAACTGAGTGCTTTAGTGTGTCAACAACAAAATGAATATCGCTAAATATATTATGTCGAGAGAACAAGGACAGAAGACAGAAGAGGACATGCCCTTTATAGCACGTTCGTTGTTGTTACGTGAATTTGTATGTTCATATGAACAAGGCATCATACGGGACTATATTAAAAACAGTGATGTAATTAAAGTATATATTACTTTAATCGAAGTGACAGACTCAATGAACTGTAAAGCTGCATTTATGGCTTGGGCAACAAAACATATGATTAGTGATTTGATGGTTTTCAACGAAGCTCCCACATTTTTGGACATTAATTATGATATACGGTTGGACCTTGAAGTTAAAATGTTGACCATTCTTGGATATTTTGAAGAGATGAGTGATGTTACGTTTCTTTACATCGTAAACGAAAGCGACCATTGTATTAGAAAAAATGTGGTCGAAAGAGATTTAAATTCTTATTTCTTGTCAAACAGAGACAAATTATTGGAATTGAAAACACAACATGAGCAATTTAATTTCGCCAATAATATAAAGACAATGCTAAAAGATAGACTGCAAACAATAGAAGCATCGAATATTGCAATGAGTCACATTGATATTTTCTTAGAGTGGGATATAGAAGTCAAGATGAAGAAAGAATTAATTAGGGATTTAGAAGATGGATTAAATGCTGCTTTGGACGAAATTTTAACATAAAAAAAAATCTAATTTTTTCTACTTAGGTTTATTTTAATATGTACATATTTTATACATTTTTGTAAATTGCTTAACATTAATAAATTCATAAATTATTTTTAAATCAGTTAATTCAAGGGTTTCGTCAGTATAGACCTTTGGATGACTGAGGGCAGGTTTTCCTGATGACTGATGACGGTGGCGGTGACTCGGGGCTTAACGGTTTTGCTGGAGCAGGTCTTCGAATAATTACGTCTGGTGATGACAAGTACGTTGGCGGCGGTGACTCCGGGCTTGTCGGTTCCACTGGTGCAGGTCTCCGAATAACTACGACTGGTGGTGGTGTCGCAGCTTTTGGCGGTGGAGGTCTATATGGTGGAGGGAGGTCATTCAAATCAATGAATTCAGGCTCCTCTTCTATTGCTACCCAGTAATTATATTGTGGCCGCGGAGATGATCTTTCTTGCAGCGATGCAGGCTGCTCCTCTAAAGCCCAATCCATTGGTACGTTCGGGGTGCTGTATTTCGTCCCGGCTATGGCCCCCTCTCTGTTAAGCAGCATACTATAAAGCTCAGTCGTGAGCATTTTCTGAAAAATTATGTTATAACATATTTAAATTATTATCATTGTTATTATTATTATTATCATCATTATTATTATTTAAATATTTACCTCTTCAATGAAAGAGTGACTATCGTGTACTTTTTTACATAGATTTAGTTTACTTGTCCTGTAAAATAGATATTTATGAGATGTAAAAAGAGAGATATCTACTAGAGGTAAGAGGGAAATATGTCTATCAGAGTGAGCGAGATGTCATACAAGAGAGTCTGCAACATATAAGAGAGAGAGAGAGAGAGAGAGAGAGAGAGAGAGAGAGAGAGAGAGAGAGAGAAAGAGATGTTTGTGTGAGAGATGGATGCAGCGTCGTAAAAGCAGTGTGCTTGTACGTTGGATGTGCGTAAGAGCGAGTGAGAACGAGAGAGAGAGAGAGAGAGAGAGAGAGAGAGAGAGAGAGAGAGAGAGAGAGAGAGAGAGAGAGAGCGAGCGAGAGAGAGAGAGAGAGAGAGCGAGCGAGCGAGAGAGAGTGAGAGAGAGAACGATGTCATATCTGAATGAGGGTTAACAGTGAGACAAATAAAGTGAAAAGTATAACAATGTATTATACATATATCCGTTATCCAAAATATTATTTTATTTTTTCTCATTCTAAAGTTATTGTTTTGAGAAATATTTGAATAAACAATAAAAGTGTTGAGTTCTGTTTAATGATGGTAAATTCTCTTATATAGTAATTATCATAATATATCAACACTATTATTGCTCCCTAATTACCCTCCAATATTGCCATTCAGCTATTACCTCTAAACCACTGTTAATACTTATTCTGTAATAAATTCTAATATTAAATCATAATATATCAACACTGGTAAGTTGTACGCTAAACATCAATTAAATACTAGCAAACCATTAACCTCTAGCAAAACATTATGTCAGAAAATTATACATTTTGTGGAATTATGTATATTTATTAACAGAGCATTTCTTTAATTTTTTCTACACTTTTGTAATATTCTATATATTTTGTATATGAATTTATTTGAAATTGTATACAAGAGAACAGATTACTGTTTATTAATGAGAAAAATAATTAAACTTACCTTATTTTTTTTTTAAATGATTATCCGATTATAATGTTTAGTAAATTACAGCTTTCCTTCACTTACAAAATTTTGTTATATAAACACTATATTTAGTTATTTAAATTCTTTTTCGAACTTTTGATACTTTTCACTACTCACATTTGTGATGTTACTTTAGTGAGAGTCACGGTTTGAATGGTCTCCGCAGGTTAGCAAGTGTGTTCGAAGAGCTTTCTCTCTGCACATGTGGATGCAATAAACTAGCTTTATCATTTTCGAGGAATGAATGTCTATGGAGTAGGGACAACTGAAATATATTGAAAATTGTGAGGGTGGGGGATGCGTGCTGCTCTTAGCTTGTGAGTGGCAACCTTTGCTGAACCGCACGCTGTGTCTAGTGGGCATGCAGAAGATTAGTGCATTAGTGTGTAAACTGGAGACTATGGGAAACATGGAAAAGACTGAGAGTGAGGCTCGTTTTTCACTGCATCGTTGGCGAGAGTGTCGGTTTTGACGCTCGAAGAAATGTATGCGGACCGCAGCGTTTTAGCCCTGCAGAGGATCTGTGGCTAGCTACATTCTTACGTAGAATGGGAACGATGAGAAATGAATTTACACACAGAAATTAAGGATTTTTTACATCTTATGATATAATAAAGATTTTATTAAAATATTTATTATACGCTGATTATCACGAAATAAAGCAAAGGGTTGAAGCGAATGAGGAAGAACCCATGGTAAAAAAACCAAGAGTAGAGCCTAGCTTGACTTAAACAAGTGTTTCTTAACATTGATAATTATTGTTATAATAATTTTTTTTGTCATTGTTGAGCTAATGTAAATACTTTTTGGTTTGGCAAAAAAATAAAGATTTGTTTTGAAATAATTGTTGTATAAAAGATTAGTTTTAGTATAAATTATGTAACTGTATTTCTTCTCAAAATAATAATAAAAGAGTTAATTAAAATATTTATTATACGCTGATTATCACAAAATAAGAATGTTAAAGTTGTAAATATTTGTTTTCCTAAATAGATTATTTATATATGATTTTATAAGAAGTTTTGAATGCATTAGTTTGTAAGATTCATACATCTTATACGAGTATGGTAATATGTTAACGTCAAGTTTATTCTAATAATAATTATTCATTTATGAAAGATAACCATTTTAAAAACAGTTTGTATTGTTTTAGTTATTATAACTAAGAGTTTTTGTGTTTTCTACGAAGTTGAAGCAGGAATATAATTAGTTATGTCTAGTTAAATAATGAGGCAATAATATATTGATATTCGAATAATGTTTTTCATGGATGAGTGGCAGTTCCCTGCTGAGGTACATATTTATATACTCCATCAGAACTCACATTGTATAGTAGTAGTAAGCTCGTCGCTGATCAGCTAATTAAATATGTACAATCTTATTACATGGATGATTATAATTGCGTTTTAGTAGACATATATTCATCGTAATTCCATACTTCTTCAAGACAGGTTAGAGTTGTAGAAATTTTTGTTTTGAATAATAATCCATATATCTATATACTCGTAATAATAAGGCATTTTTTCAGTATAAAGAATATGAATATGAACAATATCTGACTTATCTTATTTACATTTCTACCCGCTTCCGCAACTTATCTTCATATAGTTGAATTGGAGATCTCGCTCCTGAGACCGCAATGCAATAACTACAAAATCTGATCAGCATTATTGAATTTTAAGCCAATCGGCGTGCCAAGAATTTTGTAACTGTCACTGTCAGCCAGAGACTCCCGCAATGAACAGATTCACAACAAATATTAATATATACCCTTATTATTGATTAAAAACAGATCTGCATCAAAGCAGAGAAGATTAGCGGACGTTTGGCTGGCGGCGAGCTGGCAGGGGGCCTTGCCCAGCTTTTAACTGGGTAGGCAGGGAGTGGCATGGTAGTAGGAAATGCGCGCGGAAATCAAGTTTCGTAGCCGCCAGCCGGAATTAGGGGTAGCCCAGAAAATCAAGGGTAACACACAGTTAGAAAATAGGGGAGGGTAGCGCTAGTGGAAATCGGGGGAGTGTAGGGAAATCGAGCGGGTATCAGGAAATCGGGGGGAGGGCGGGGGGGGGCGGGACAGCGTAAAAGGACAATCGGGGGTAAAAAGAGAATCGGGGGGGGGGGTGGAGGTTAAGAGAAATCGTGGGTTAAAGGGAATCGGGTTGACGGCGGGTGGGTGGGGCTCCGGGGGTAAAAGCGAAATCCGTGGGTAAAGAATCGGGCAGGGGGGGTAAAAGAAATCGGGGAAATCGGGGTAGCGCGGTTGGGATCTGACGTAGCGCAGTTGGGATCTGGCGTAGCGCAGTTGGAGGATAGCGTAGCGCAGTTGGAGGATAGCGTAGCGCAGTTGGAGGACGGCGTAGCGCCAACTGCGCCAGAACCGGCCTAGTACACCTACTGCCCGGTAAAGTAGCTCACGGAATTAACGAGCATAAGCGAAAAGTCTCTGTCCACACACACACACACACACACACACACGCGCGCGTCGACATTTATGCGCGTATGCATGATGCGACGAAAAGCGAATCGCGGCCATAAAAAAGCTGCCGGTAAACGGCCCATTAGACCTGCGGAGGCCAACGAGTCGATAATTAATTGTCACGCTGACGGCGTTCGTTAATTATCGCGACGATAGCTCCGAACCACATGCGAAAATGCAGAGGGAGAGAGAGAGCTTTAATTGAAGCTTTTTAGCCTTCTTCTCTCTCTGTCTTTCCTCGTCTCTTTTACATTCGTTAGCTGTTGTATTATAGTCCGAGGAACAATGAGGCGATGATGTTTTTTCGGGCCAATGAAGCGCGATCGCGTGTATACTGGGGAGTTGGTTTTTATTGTGCCTTGCAGTTATCGATTTTTGGCACTTATGCACCGGTACTGAGTGATTATACGATGGTAAATAGTGTGTTTATTGAGAAATTTAAATTGTTTTACGACGTATAGTGTGTCGGTGATGTAATATTAAACAAACGAAGATTTGGAATCCTCTCTGAAAAGGAAATTTTTCCTTGACAAAGCAAACAAAACTACTGTTATTTTAAGCATGCTTTCTGCGTTACGTATTTGTTCTATGAATACAAACTGCAGTGCTTCCTCTTCTGTTTATTTTAAAAGTTCAGAGTTTTTTTTATTTTTAATCGGTTACTATTTTACATCAGTCGGCAGATCTATATAATTATCTTGGGATAATTAAAAAAAAAACGTGTTCAAAAGTGCAGGTTACTCGACCTACATTTTTTTATAAATTTTTTCCGTACCAATTCTAAAACTTTTCTGCAAAAAGATGTATAATTAATACGTTCAGAAAAGCATCGCACGTGTAACTAAAATTAATTAAAATCCTTTTGACGTGGTCAGCTTGGCAACAAAAAACTACCTCTTTCACGTGAAAAACTCTTTGAACTGGGTAATATTCAATCTTGCCTTCTAATAAGAATGTATAAAAAATTCAACATAAGACGCAATAAAATTCGATCAAACGACTCGTACATCCTTATAAGAAACTTCATTTTTGAGGCTTCACGAAACGCTTGATCAATCTCAGTGGAAAATAACGTCCTTTCCATACCGACGATAGTTTAATCAATCTGCGCAGCTCGACTCTCTTGCTCAGCTGTTTTATGCATCGAGTCGTTTCTTGCCGAAGTTCAAAGCCGACTTCGCGTACATTCTCTTCGTTTATGATCCCCTTTTGTTGTTTGGGGGGTCGATAACCAGGAATAATGCAATGGTTAAGCTTAACTAGCACGAGTTTCGATATTGACGTCAGAGGAAAAACAGCCATGCGGGCGAGTAAGATGATAAAACTTATTATTGCCGGGGAACCATTTCCTTCGAGAAATTGCTCAACTAATAAATTAACAACAATGTATTCTAGATCCAAACCCTATACCCCGCGATATCAAATTAATGTTACAAATTACTTGCGGTTTTTCCTCAACCACTCTAAAAGCCTCTACCGCCACAAGCCCGATACCACACTATCTCGTATACCACATATTTAAATTATACGAAAAAAAAAACATATTCCACACGATTTATCAAACGTCGAGATCCCGATAAAACAAAAATCAAGCACGAATTCCTCCACACACACACACACTGCATAACACTCATGTAAATACTTTCTAAAGCCCGACTTTTCCCCTACATATATCGTAAAATTCGCAAAATTCACTGCGGTCCGGTTGCTCCCAAGGGAGCCATAAACTCGAATCTCTCTCTCTCTCTCTCATTCGGTTCGTGTCCCCTCGGTATATTTCGATGTGGGAACAAGCTATGTGCGCGCATGTTATTTTTCTCTCTCTCTCTCTCTCTCTCTCTCTCTCTCTCTAAGTTCCGGCGCAAATTGAATTCCGCCTCCATTGGCCAAGCGACGACGTCGAGGGCATTCGATCCCTGGATCCAGTCCAAGAGAAATAATCGCTCCTTGTGGCTGTGAGCTGATGCCGTGTGTCTTGCAACCGATAGATGCTAGTAGGTTGTTGCCTTTGGATTGTATATGCAAGAGGAGGTGAAATTCATTAGAGCTTTTTTTTAAATTTGAAGTAACGCGCGCGTGATATCGATCGCTTACGCGTTTGGTACACGATGGCCTAAATAAAAATAAAAGAAAATTGAATCGTGATTGCCCTGTGTAAAATTTATTCAAATCTATGCATCGCATCGTACCGCCACTTGACAGCCGAATAAATCCACGAAAAGCTCAACGCATCAATTCGAATACACGTGTCACTGGATTTACGAATAAATCATAAAACGCATCAACTTCTCAAATTATACCACTCGACGTTTTTATTTGAAATTACAAGCCGGTCATCTCTCGATATAAATTAACACACGCAATAATATTCACTCGAGTACACAACAAAAGCCGCGACGTGTGAATAATGCAGCGGTTGAAATATTCATCTGTCGTCGAGAGTTGACCGCGGAAACGACACGGGAGAGAAAGCTCGTTTTCGCGCGTCGCCGAGCTTCGTGAAAAAGTCGTCTCCTCTCGCCACTTTCGGGAAGATTCATCACACCGCCCGGCGACTGAAGGAAAAAGGGACAACGCTATATATATATATATATATATATATATATAGGTGTCTAGATGTGTATAGATATATAAAGGCAGTAAGCTTTTTCGCTCGCCGAGATCCTCCGCAGCTACGACCCGACACGTGACTTTGGGTTGGATTTTTTGTCCGGCGCGGCGCCTTTTACTACGAGATTATAATATATTGCTTTCTCCTAGAGGAAGCTTTGTAATAGTAAAATTTTCAGTTTTGCTAAAATTTCATAGAAACATATTTTTAGATGTTAGAAGTTCGAATTACGTGTTTTTAGGAAATGTCCGTATGGATGTGTGTGTGTGTGTGTGTGTGTGTGTGTGTGCCGTGATATTTCTGAAACTACTCCGTCAATATCAATCAAATTTGACGTGCATATCTTTTTTTATGACCATTTTTTGATTTTCGAAAAACATTATTTTCGTTTTTTTCAATCATTCCATTGTTACAAACAATTCAGCTTAAATGCATTTGAAACATAATAAAAGTACCTACTTTGCCCTGTTTGGTCCTCGGGATTGACCGCTCCGTTCGGCAGATAAAATGAAAAAGGTGATTTTTTTTTTAAATTCATATCTCTGAAACTAAACATCATAACCTCATGAAAAAAATATGTTGATGGGTTACGTGTCAAACTATATTCCAGTAAAATTTCAAGTGATTTGACTACTCATTTTTTCAGTAATAAATCGAAAACTGAAAAAAATGAGTTTTTTTGAGTCTCGATTACGGGCGTAAAAAGGCCTTATTGCACTTGAGATTTTGGGAAAAGTGTGATTCGGACTTTGAAAATTTTCGCAAGCTGTCTCCGCGGATGCTTTTACGAATCGTCGTCGGGTTTGGTGTATCGCTTGGAAAGGACTCGGGAGGACATGGACGTTACGTCAGATAAGTTTTTAAGGATGTTAAAAAGTATATTTTTTCGGGATTAATTGCAATGTAGCGGTGTTATTATATACAACGTAACCTATTAACCTCACTCTTTCGCTATTTCTATTCTAATTCTTTTTTAATTGATATCTCTATTCCCGTACATTAATGCAACTCTGAATTAAAGGTTTAGATACTTTGTTTTCGATTTTCATAATTTCCAGATAACCGCTTGGAGATCATTAAGGCAGCGCAGCCACAGAGGAAAACGCATTGCTGCCGATCGACGCCCAAGACATCACCGTTCTGTTCTCTGCTGCCTAAATGTTCAGAATCGGAGGACAAAATTGATCTGGTGGAATATCCAAGTCTAGCTTGCTATTTCCAGTATTCTCAAGATAAATAACAATAGTCTGGGAAAAAGAGTCTGGGATTTTTGCCAGACTTAGCAAGGGTATAAATAATGTGTCGGGGAATAAGTCTGGGAAAGTCTCCTTAGCAAGACTATACCTAGACAATTCTAGTCGGACTTACGCCAGACGTTTTCTAGACTGATCCCAGACTAATTTACGGAGAGAGAGAGAGAGAGAGAGAGAGAGAGAGAGGTGTTTAGAGCCTCGACAATAACTCCTACCGGACTTGGTGGTAGAACTGCTCTTGGAGCAGTCCTCCCGTAGACTACCTCCCGTAGTCTGAGGCGCGAGCTGTCCGCGCTCGAACAATTAGCCTCCCGACTGCACATCTGTATATGCAGTGATAAGATGGGCGTTAGGTGTCATCCGCTAGGTTTGGCGAGCTCGCGATGCACCTTGGCTGTTACCATGCTACGCACGTTATTTCGTTTCACGATCGGATTTTTCTAATTATTATATATCTTTTATATATCTATAAGAAAATTGCTTCTACAGCAAAATAATTAAACTTATAAATAATTAAAATAGCATTCACATACTGTATTTTAAAACAATATTTTATTTATTGGAACAATAAATTTCGTTGGAGGAAGCTACGTGCCAATGAATTGGCAGCGGTTTTTTTTCGGCGGATCTTTCGGGCGGTGTTGTATAAGGGTTGGACAAGCTATTTTCCGGTGTATTCAATAACGTGTTGCTTTTGGAGCTTTAATTTTTTTGAATCATCGTATAAATTTTTTCAAATTTTCAGTTCGCGTTTTCATCCCTTTTCCGATATCGCTTTCCACATATAAGTGTCTTGGCTATACATAGAGATGGGGAAAAAACAAACTCGGAAAAAAATGCGAAATGGAAAAAGTTTCTATTTCAACGGAAGCTCGTATTTTTGTTTTTATTAGCGACGTGTAATGGATTGAGCTGCATTCAGAGCCGCATATGTACGCGCGGGATGCCTATAAACTTTTCACTTCTTGTGACTTCTGAGCTTTTCAATGCTTCGAATCGGATTGAACAGTTGCGCTACCGACGCAGATGGAAAGCTCTCTCTCCCAGAGGTAAAAAAGGAGCAGCTTGTAATAGCTCATTTTTCGATTGAATGCATCTCGAATTTCTTATTTACTCCGATGCAAGAAGTAGGCATTGTGTACACACGAGGGGAATCAACGTCTATTCTTGAAGAGTGCGTTGCGAGTTTCGATATGCGATTCCAGGAATGAAGAGATTGTAAAAAGCGCGCGAGATTTAAATTCGCGTGTTACATATTATTCATACTTGAATAAATTTAAAACATTATCAAAAGCAACAAATAGCCGATAATGGCCAACTCTCCGAAAACAGCATACTGAACAAACCCTTCCGTCCAATCACCACGCAAACATTCCAATAAAGAAAACAACACAGCAGCACACTCGCAGCCAAACTCGAAAGATCAATTCGTCGCGTGAATTTCCCACGGGATAGTCGCGCGCTCTCGCTCTGCACGACTCGTTACTTAATTTGCAGATAACGCGCTGCATTTGCTTTCTCCCTTCTCCCTCTCACTCTCCGAGAGACGGCATCTCGTCAAACGCAAAGTTTACGGCAAAGGGTAGAGAGAGAGAGAGAGAGAGAGAGAGAGAGAGAGAGAGAGAGAGAGAGAGAGAGAGAGAGAGAGAGAGAGTAGGGAGCATAGCTTCGATAAGCCACCCACGGAGTTCCACACAGCTGCTGCCGGCCTCGCGGGGTTAGCAGTACAGAGCTACTGTAACTTTCACGGCATCTCTCTCGAGCTTGAGAGACTCGAGGACTGTATATGCTTCTGCGCTTTTGCTGCGGCTCTTTGGCTTGTGAGTCCTGTGGTTGACAGTGTCGTCAAAGGGCGCGTGTGGATATCACTCGCTGTGTCGATCAGTAGTACACTGGGGTTTTGTTTTCTTTTGGGGTGGATATTTGGTTTTCGAAATTGCAAATTTTTATGCAAACAACTCGATACAATTATAGCGTATACACGACTGTGGATATCTTGGATCGAGAAAGCACGAGAGAAGAAAATTCAGCGAGTAATTCTATCCATCCCCCGGGACGCTTTCAGGAGCAATAAAGAGTCAAGATTTTCCTATTTGATAGCGGCAATAAAAGCCAAGAGCTAACCCGACAAAGATGCACTTAGCCGCATGAATTCGCAACTCTCTCTCTCTCTCTCTCTCTCTCTCGCTCTTAATGCGCGAAAAATTGACGAGTACGCGCTCGTGGAATTTTACGACTATCTCTCCTCGCATTTGCATTCTCGGTGGGGAATCGCGAATCGTTTAGTCGAGACAATTTCGGCAAGGATATAATAACGCGACGAGCTTTCGCGATCCGAAAGAGCTTTTACGGGCTTTTTCATACGCGTGTCCCCTGATAAATGAATAAGATGTATAAAGGATTATGGATAATTTCTACTGGATTTATAAATGTTAAAATATCATACACTAATTAGAGAAAAGTAATTAACGTTTGAATCTGAAAATAAGTCTTCCGGTTATTGAATCCTTTTCAAGCTCTCGTGCTCGGATATTTCATATCCACCTGTCAAGGGCGTATATTTCACTGCGATAATATCTCGCATTTCTGAAAGACCTAATGTAAAAGCGCGAGTTTACGATCCTTTTTGCTACGCGGCGAAATGAGTTTCACATTTCATGCATACACCGTCGCGGATGTCGCGCTTGTAATGTTTTAATACGAAAACTTGAAATATATTACAATATATTGCGGCAGTTTTATTCGAAAACCAAAATTCTCAAGAAAATATTTTCCAATATATCGTACAATATATAAAACATTGCGAAAACATTGCGCTGTCGCGAAGCAATTTACGCCTGACAGAAAAGTCAAATCAAGCATAAGCTCTCGCGACATTCCGATCCGCGGGAGTAGTATCATCCAGCGTAGCTAAAAAGCCGATTCGGCTGGGCGATAAAAGTTTGAACTTCCGCTTTACGCTCGCGCGGTCTTTTATCGCCCTAGCCTGAACTTCTTCTTCTTCTCTTCTTCCTCTTCCTCCTCCACATTGTCGTTGTAGTCTCTCGTTTAGGGACCAGCGGCAGCTTTCTCTCGTAAAACTTTGCCGAGCTACGCGTACGTTTTAAACTCGAAACAAAAGTGGAGGTAAATGGAGTTTTGCTTTGGCTTTCGATGCGCTGTGTGTGCGGAGGAACGACTTTTTACGGGAGTTAATGGCGCAGGGGTGCAGTGCTTTTTGTCCTCATCGCAGAGGGGAAGCTAAAGCTTGCGGAAGATTTGGCTTTCGGGGGATGGGATGCTGGTTTAACGATCGGGAGTTAAGGAGATCGGAATGTCGTTCGATTATTTAAATACACGCGCGGAGAAGAGTATACGAGTGTACGAGGTATGTAAGGAACGGATATTTATGGAGATTTGATTTGATTCAATTTGGCAGAGATACTACACGCTTGCGAATAATCTGGCGCGAGATAATAATCGCACCACAAAACTGATTTCACTTCGAAAATGAGAAAATGATCGACAAATTGCTGCACATCATCCGGCAGATCTCGAAGTGGCCGACTGCCAAGACACGTATCCTCGGGCGGCGAAATGGATGGTACCTAACTGCGGAGAAAAGGCCGAGTCAAGTGCACGTGTGTCGTCCGCAGCCGGAGAAGTTCGAACTTTAAGATGGTTTATTCCACTGCGTCGAGAAGCGAACTCGCTGTGATTTAGTTCCCTTCGTTATATTCTGTGACTAAGGTGTGTTTTTTTTTACGCAACAAAGACGTCTTTTTGAGAAGCCTTTGGGATGAAAATACACGTATAGGGCTTGCAAATCTAATCATGTAAAACGAGGAAAATCAGGGTAGGAGCTGCTTCAAAGAAATATAGACTGACAAAAGAGGATACTTGCGGCAAGTACCAGATTCCGCTTCACGTCCATCCGTTTGCAGCAAGTATAAATATTCTTGCCCCAAGTAGAATTCAATTTCCATCAAAATTATGATAATCTTGTAGCTATTTTTGAAAATAAAATATAGATATTCTAAATGAAATAGTTATTCTTCAAACAAAATTCTGCTTGTCTCAAGTATAAATTTGTTTCCTGTAAGTGGATATTGTTAATAAAGACAAACTGATTTTCTATTTGAATCAAACAGATTTCTCTTGCTTCAAGTAACCTCTTTTCTCAGTGTATAAGCTTGTAATTTGCGATAAAATTCGACGATACAAAGGCGGTAGAGGATAAGGACGGGATAAATGTGCAGTGCATAGAATTTCGGAGTTTTCTCCCCCCCCCTCTTTCTCTCTCTCTCTCTCGGTTGGCGAGCTATAGCAGCTGGCATTCGGCGCCTTCCAGACGTTAATTAACTCCAGCTTATCGAGTTTCGGAAGGTCTCTCACGGAGAGAACAACCAGAATGTAGTAGAGCCAGTCGTCGCGAAAGTTAATTTAACCTTCAAAACTGGAGACTCCGCAGATTCGGTTCTGTCGCACGCGGGCATTAATTCCTTTTTTTTCAGTCTTCTTCTTCCTCTTCCTCTCGATTTGTAATTCAATTTAGCGCGGCGGCTTTTTTTTTAATCTTCGACGAGATGAAAAATACATGGGATCGAACGCGGCCATGTTCGAAAAAGCTTGCCCTTCGGACGTGCGGCTTCTTTCAAAGGGAAACTCATGCATATGAACTGCACTATTTATATCTACTTGAGTGATAAAATCGATATGGTCGGGGATCGATAGGGGCACTGTTTAAATATAAGCATCGAGTTAATGTTCACTTTGTTCGTTAATAGTGGATGTCAGCAGACGTTGCGTAAAAATAAATACGAGGGGGAGATAGACAGAGGGATCGTGCATTTTAAAATTTGCCTTTTATTTCAGGCTTGTATGAAGTGTCGTTATAGCTGCGTGGTTTATTATGGTGAGAAAATTAAATTAATAAAGAAGATTTTAGTAAAGTTGACCTATTGCGCTGAGGCTGAGAAGTTGAATGATAAATCAAAGCTCGAATGGGTACCTTCTGCAACATTAGATCAATTATATTTGCATTTCCTTTGCCATATCCTTCGCCGAACTAGCTTTCGTAAACTTGGCTCTGTGAACTTCGCACTGATTATTCATTCACAGAAGTACCTTTATATATCTATTAATGCAGAGAGAGAGAGAGAGATCGTATTATTTTTGTTTCGAAAGTTACAATATTAGCAACATAATCAGAAATTTTCCATTAAAGTACTCATTTAAAACTATCTCGTTTTTAGTCGTAAATAATTAAAAAGCATAAACTCAAGCCATCGTCCCGAGCGTTTTTTTTCCGAGATAAATACATTTTTTCAGATATTTCAAAAGTGCGATCTAAAAAAAGACTTCCAAAGCAAAGCTCTCGAGTGAATAAAGTTCACGATCGTTATTTTTTACAAATAAAATCTTCATATTTCCGGTAGAACCTGCCGCGTATATATCTATTTCCGAGTCTTTTGAAAGCTGATATTTTAAATAGATTAAAACGCGGACAGATTGAAAACGTTCTCCAGATTTGAATGGCTTTTAATCTCTCAAAAAAAGGGAATATCTGGCGTCGCTGATCCATTATACGGATTTTCGTTAATCAAATGAAACAATAATTCATTTTTATTTCAGCAATCCTATGCAACGTTTCCGATGATTAAAAATGAAATTCCCAAGTTTGAAAAAAAGTTTTTCCAGCCTTCTGTGCATATACATATACGTATATGTGTAGAGCAGCGCGGGGCAAGTTTTTGTTTTCCCGAATGCCAAGGTTATACAGCGGACGCATTGAAAAAGTCGTCCGCCATTTTTCCGTCGAACTTTTTAACGTCGCGGGTACATTGAAAACGTCTGGCCTACATTTTTCCAAGCGCAAGCAAAGCGAAATTTTACAAACTCCCTCTCTTCTATACCTTGTCGTCGTCAAAAGCACGTGTGAGTCTCGCTTGCTAAATCGAGGAAAGATTCGTTGCTCGGTTTTTTTTCGCTTTGGAATAAAGTTCGGGCGAAAGCAAGTCGAGAGTTTATGCAATTTACTGTATATACTAGATCGAGATGCAGTGTTGTGCGAAGGTAAACAAATTTCATCATGCGAAATTTATTTATCCGTGTATTTGTGGAAAACGAAGCGTCGACTATGATTGTAATTAAGATACGATATTTTAATTACTTCTTTCTATCCTTCTTTCCTTCGTAGCCCCAATACGACTTTCGATTCTCGATTTTTTTCGATATTCATCCACGTACGAGTTCTAAAAAAGAAACTCCAATCCCCATAGTATACATCTCCCACATAAAAAGTCTTAACTCCTTCGCTGCTCTTCCATACGAATCGAAAATTACAAGGCGTGAAAACGAAGGCAACCTGATAATATATACTCACATAAAACTAGACTCTATATACGTATATACATACAGCAGAGGACCAGGTCATACACTCTCGGCTTTCGACGGTTGCTTGCGCAGTCCTTTTCGCGTGTATACACGTGTGCGTGGGTGTATTGTGCTGACGATACGTGTACATAGAGCATAGCGTCGCGAAGTTGATGAAAGCGCGCGCGTCTTGTTGCCTTTATATGCTCGTATGTACACCGTGAGAGAGTGAGACATGCAAGCGAGCGCGAGAAGGACTGAATGAGAGAGTAATGGAGAGCGAAAGGGTTTTACGAGACTAGGGTATACTAGTAAAAGGAGATGGCGATAAGGTCGGATGACTCTTTTTTTTTTCTTCCTTCTGCGTCATATTTCAATGGAGTTGTAAACCTGTCCGTTGTGATGTCTTTATTTCTGTTGTTTCTTGAACGTACGTCATTTGTTAGAATGACATACAGGCTGCAGTGATCGTTGAATAGGTAAATAAATTTTATACGTAATAGCATTCGGTGCAGTATTTACTTTTAACGACGAAGTGTTTGCTAATTAACGTGGATTTTTAATCCCTATCGATCTCGACGAGGCACGAAAATATGTGTTTATAATTGAGCGATTTTAAAAGTCACTTTCACTGAAGCAATTTCGGGATGACTGAATTCTTCACGCGTTAAAAATCGATCGGCCGGAAGACTGATTTGATTTATTAAAAATTTACCGATTCAAAATGCACTCGACATGTACGAGTTCGGTCGGACACGTGTCTTCGTATAAAATAATGATAAACTTGTATAACTTACAACTTATCTTTCCTACAAATTTTCAAACAATCTAAATAGGGAGTCAACCGGACGAAGCCAAAAAAAAGTAAACAACTGCAATTGCACTCACCGATGACGTTCAAAGCATCTCAAACATCCCTATCCCTTCCTTTCTCTCCCGGTGTGTTCTCTTGCTTCAATACACGAGGGCAATCTCATCACATTAATATCCCATCCCTCTCGTGAGTGTTCAATTAGCGTCCACCGGAAAATCCACGATTGGGCGGTCACGTCACTGTAAGAATCACCAAACAAAGTAACTCTTTCTCTCTCCCTTTTTTTTCTCTTATTTATTACAACCACGTCGCACACAACCGTATTGTCCTCGCAGCAGCTCGAAAAAAATAAGCAGCATCGAGCATATATGTAAAAACGAGTGAAAACGTCAATTCCACTGTATCTCTCGACGTATACACGCGGCAATTCGAAGCTTTTGGCGCGCTCAAAGTGTAGATATAGGGGAGGAGTATAAGCACAGCGCTCACGCGTCTGTCCGTAGCGAGCTTCCGTATCGAACTGAGAGTCAGCGGGTAGCAGCAGCAGCAGCTTTCCTTGCGCGCGAGAGTCGAAGAGTGGGAGGCTGATGCTGCCGAGAGGGAGAGAGAGAGAAACTTGCTGCTGCTGCTGCGGCCGCTACGTCGTCCCGGGAGACCGTAGTTATACTACTGCTATTCCTCTGCCAGTGAGCTTGCGCGAGGCTGAGCGATGCTCTCTGCAGCTTGAACGATGTTGAGCTTGCGATTGGAGCTTTTTTTGGGGTGGTGATGAAGGGTGGGCGTGAGGCGCGTGGAATTGAGAGTTTTTGATTTGGAGGTTGAATTTGTTCAGTGCAAGTTCACTGTATTTTGGACTTTACTACACTGCAAATCCAAGTGTGTTAAAATAACACACTTAAGTGTATAAAATCCCTGTCGCCAGTTTTACATGGATACAGAAGTGTACAAATTTTAAGCATTTCATCTGTTTAAAATGAAACATTTATGCGTTTTAAAACAAAACATTTCAAATGCATAAAACGCATATTTCATAAAATGCTTAAAGTGTGTTACATTCCGTGATACGCCCGGCGTACGTCGGCCCAGTACTGCAAGCCGATATTCCGACGTTGGTCCAGTATTGTCGCGACGTCGGAATAACAAAGCCGAGCTGATACTGGTTTACGTACGGCTAAAACTAACGGGCCAATATCGGACCCAGGTTAGTTGACTTGGACCCAGTGGCCCAGCTGGTTGTCTGAGATACGCCAAAAAATTAAAAAATAATACATTTTTTTATTTTTTGCCGATACTGTGCCGGTACTGTGCCAGTATGCACGTGTGCAGAGCGTCAGGGTGAGATTTTTTTGAAGTCTATATAGAGATTTTAAATTTATTATTATTTTTTAACTCAGAAAAAATCTTACCCTAGGGTGGATTCGAACCCTCGACCTTTAGATCCGGAGGCAAGCACTCTAGCTCGGTGCCATGGTTGTATATCATAGTTAACAATCTTAGTGTCCTTATATAGTAATTAATGCTGCCGGTGCTGGCCCAACGCTTCTTTATTATTAGGTTTCAAATTCCGCCCCCTTGCATAGCAGCACCACGATGCAGATGTTATTATCAAGATTATTTTTTACTCGGCGGTAGCGTGCAGTCGTCGCCCGTTTTCTTAGCAGAGTCACTTATAAAAAGCTTCTCCGAGCGTCTTGGTCAGCGGTAATAAAGTAATCGACATTAGTCCGCGAAAGAATAAGATGCGAGGGCGACATTAATCAGAATTATGCGTGCACACGAGATTGAAGGGCGAACTATCAGGTGCGACTTCGGAAGTGCATCAAGTAACGACGGAATCAACATGGCAGCGAACATGCTACACGACTTTTGTGTGTTATATTACACGTCAAAATGAGTTACGTAACCCACTTTAAGCATTTAAAATATGAACACAATAGATATGTTTAAAAGTAAACGTTAAATGCGTGTACTTATACGATAATGCACTTAAGCGTGTTATTTTACAACACATAATGTGAGTAAACGCTCATGTGTGTTAAATTACACATTTTGGTTGTTTAAATTAACACACTTGGTTTTGCAGTGTACTTGAGGGTGAAGTAAGCTGTTTTCTCTTTGCGATTACGTTGTGTTGGGATACTTATTGGTTTATGGGAGTTTAAAGTATAATTGCGTATAAAGTGAACGTTATCGTGTCTGACCAGATGGTTGATCTTTACTACTTTTGACGATTTAAGTTTCTTACCGCAAAAGCAGGTAAGAAGAAATTCAAGATACGTCACGTCAAACTTTACGAGATAATAATTCAGCTTTATTCGTAGGTATAACTAAACCCATACATACATTAAGTACGCAGCGATCTATATCTACACACCTGCCTTATCCTGCAAACTTCGACTGGGTATTTTTAAACTTTCTCTCCGGATGGTCAAGTTTACTTTTTTTAAATCACTAAAATTCCGTTTCGCCAAATCACGATACAACCCTCCCGGAACTTTTTGCTTGCGCAGAAAAAAGAAGTTAACTTCGAACTTTTCACAAATCAGAGCTAACGAAATTTATAGTATCCAGTCGTACTTTAGAAAAACAAAAATAATAGAACACGAACTTTTTTTATGTTCGTCAGTGCGGCACACTGCATTGACGCAAATACACATCTCGATACATTTTTATTCGTGAAAAAGTCTGAAAGCCCTGTAAGTGGTGTGTATACCAGAATACGGCATCGCTGATAACTCCATTGTCTTGGGAAGAGCGTTTGGTCCCTTGGGAGCATCAATTTGATCAGACTTCCGGAGATGCTTTGTGTCACTGGGTGATATGACATTGATCAGTAATACTTCGATCGGGTGAGTGTTACTCTCGTGATAACCGTGATTTGCTTGTCATCGTTTGCCACTTTATTGTATACAGATTATCAATCTGTGCAATAAGTATATTTCACAAGCTAACTGCATCAGTTAAACGAATAAATCGCATCAGGTACGAGTAATCCTTTCCACTTTATCCCACTTTCGGAAAACAAAGTAGACCAAAGGACAGTCGAACCGGAAGTCGCAGCGTAGTATATCTCCTATCCCGTTACAGCCAGTACGTAAAATGCTCGAGCAATTGATGTATGAACCGCAATAAAAATGTTAGTCCTTCCAACCACGTATACACCCTCGAGTTATGTGCCAGGAAAGTGCCTCCTTAGTCGCAGCTGCTTAAATAATATATACACAAACGAAATGGGTTAGTAGTGTGCTTGGGTCGCCTTGGATTTCGTATAACTACAGCTATTGTTAACACCTGTACGTCAAACGCTCTCGGTTCTCTCTCTATCCCGATGCAAATCGAATTTTCTTTCTACGCACTCGTGTGAGCGTAACATTTCGGGACTCGTAATTGCGATAGGCTTTTAAAGCGTTCTCGGCGTATATACGCAGTGAAATTTCATACGAATCATTTCATTTATTCGATCGTTATGCAGCGAAGCCGTATACACAGGTTTGCTAATATAACTTGATTACTCGTAAATCTTTCGCATTTGCGAGTTAGTAAAAAAATAAATTGTTGCTTTGTTATCGGTGTGTCGCGTGTGCATTTAGTGCGTATTGTTACAATAATTATTAATGATAAACATGGAAAGTAGAAATATAATTTCTGATAGTCAGCTGTTTTTCCCCAAAATTGCCTTAAGCTTCTCGAGTAGATTGGATTTCCCAATTTCACACTGCACTCACACACACACACACACATTTGGAAAATCAATGCCACCGAGCCCAAGGTAATTTAGTGGATACGAAACAATCCAAAAATAGCAAGTGCTCTCGCGCGAGCGCAGTTATACGTGCCATTATCAAAAAACCTCCGCATGGAAATCATCGCCTCGTCGAGTCTCAAAAGAGGTGTGCTCTTCGGCATTTCCACGACTGATCCCTTGGGTTAAGGTCAATGCTTCTGAATAACCTTGCTAGAAATGAAGCTCGATAAATCTGGCCCCGATATTCTTCTTCGACAATAGTCATCACCTTCGCCTCGACGGAGCTTTCACTTCAAGTGCACCTCGTTTTCACTTATGTATAAACAACTGCACTGATGCTGTATACATGACGTGTGTGTGTGTGTGTGTATATAGTCGAGGAATACGGATGTGGGTAGGTATATAGAAGCAGCTGCGAGAGAGGATTTACGTATGCGTGCCAAGCAACCGCAATAGTGGTAGGTATATATAACGTTCTACTACGCGAATCATCTGCGTTTGACTGTTCTTTTTCGCGAAATAACGAGAGAGCTTTGCTCTTGACTTTTATTGGAGAGAGAGAGAGAGAGAGAGGCATGATGTCCTGTTATGAATTTTATTTTCGTTCCCGACTGAGGTAGAGAGATGAGAGAGTCGAATTATTTAAATTTGAATATTTGAAAAATTTCTGAGACGAGCGATTATATGAATTTTCAAAGTTATGAGATACGGATAACGTCGTCGCGTGGGAATTCATTTTTAGATATTAAGGAGCTACTCCCGAAAGTCCCGCTGAAAGCTACCCGACTTGGACTAGTCTCACTGTGATCTCTGATTTCTGTGACTGTGGACTGCTGGAGCATAATACATACATACATTCCGTTTGTTTTTCATATTTTTAATTTGAATTTTTCAGAACGTGATGCATGCAAATTACACCGAATAAATCCAATTTCAAATTACACTGACAATTCCAACCGACGTAAAATCAGTTTAGCCGAGCGCAGAGTCTCTTTTAATCGAAAATTAACGCAGGAAATGAAGAGTTCAATGTATAACGTCGTCTGCGTACTACGAACGTAATAGAAATAAGATACTCGCGATTCAGTTCTCGTGCTCCTTCTCAAATCCTTTTTAAACCTCTGTACTTCTTTCGCCATTTACTTCAGTACTTTCCTGGCTGTACACCGGTAGCTATTAAATTTCCGTTTCAGACGCGGCTGTAGCAACTATGCTCTTTTACTTTACATTTTAATGTATTTATATACTGTACGAATATAAATTCAGTAAAGTAATAAAAATGACGTACATTTACTGCTTCCATAAAGCTTAGTCTCTAATACACACAGAAGCCCGTTACACCATCATCAGCAGTACACGACAAGCGCATATCAGCCTACTAAAGTCCGTCTTTTTCCTCATTTTTTCATAATACCAAGTTTAATTGGACGATCCATTCGAATTTAATGTGAGCGAGAGAGAGAGAGAGAGAGAAGAAATATATATCCATCGTTGGTGGCGACCTTGCTACGCTCTGATTCGCAGGGCTTGAAAAGTTCGTTAGACAGGTTGGCTGGCTTCGAGAGAAAGAGAGGGAAAGAGAGAGAGAGAAAAAGAATAAGAACTTTGTTGCGAGTCGCCAAGGCTGCGAGAGGCCAGCTTTCTCTCTCTGTATTGTCAAGAAATCCGAGGAGGGTGCGAGAAAAGAAAAGGAAATTTCGTTGGCTTTTCTGGCTTCTCTGAATATAAAGGAATAACGGGCGCAAGCTTCGATTTCGATGCCGACGCTTTCGCTCGAGGGAATATAAGTCTATGTGTGTGTGTATAGAGATTTGTCCGGAATCGGTCGTTTTAATTGGTGTGATTATGGAAAGGATAATTGTGAGATGAAATCGAGTTGGGACAATGGATATTGTGTCGTGTATTTTCGATGCTGGTGTGGGATATTAAGCTGGTTATGATTTTTATTGAAATTAAATCAAATATCGTCACTAAAATAGATCAAAAAAGCTCCTCCTCAATACACCTTTAAACATTTCCAGTCTCTCTATGTCTCGCGTTACACACTCGCAGCTGCAGCATCAAGTCGCATGAAAAAAAAAACTTGTCGAGAGACCGAAAGAGGTAGCGAAGGAAGAGAGACGCATCGAAGAGATTCGACCGAAAAAAAAATAAGGAACTTTTATCAAGTTTTTCCCCCCAGTAGCAGCGCGTTGTGACCCCGATCGAAACGTCAATATAGGTACAGCACTGGCTGATTTTTTTCACTCCGGCCTTTTAAACGGAAATTAATTTTCGGTATACACAACCGCGCTTTTTTTTCCTCCTTATTCTCGATCAAACACTTCATCCTTTGCGAAGTGGAAAGTCTCGGTGAAAAATCCGCACTTGTTATTGCAAAAGTTTGCGTGCGGAGAGGAAAAACGAAAACAGCTCTATTGAAAACGGCAAAAGGGGGAGTGGAAAAGTTCGGCCGACGCGATGAAAAGAGCAGTGGGGGAAGAGAGCTGCCGAAGAAGAAAAAAAAACGTATTGTATGCAGAGATTACTTTGAAAGATTTGATTTTTTATTAAAAACTCGTTTTCTAAATTCCATCGTGTGTGTGTCATGCATCCGCGTTCTATTCCATTTCCTATTCGTATTTTACGACTTGGGCTGACGTGCAAGCTTGCAGAATGTGTCGACCCCCTACTAGCGTGTGTCTTCGACTTCTGTGCTTTACTTTCGAACTCGAAAGAATTTGTATGTAAACTCAGAGTCGTAAAAAGCTTTATTTTTTGATCGAATAATAATCTACTATGGAGATGAAGTGAACTGAGACTAACGATTTCTATGTGCCACCCTTCGATGGATAAAAAATCAAACGATTCCCAAAATAAATTGAGATTTCATTCCAACACTTTCTCAGCCTCACAGTCATCCTCGCACCAATGAATAGGATCAGTCGACGATCCCGTGCGGCGATAAGCGAGAAAAGATGCCGGAATAAGAGAGAGAGAAAGGGAAAAAAGAACGAAGTAGTAGAGGTTCGAGGACCAAGAAAAGGAGGCCAAGAGTAGACGCGTAAATCAAATCAAATGTGTGTGTGTGTGTGTGTGTGTGTGTGTGTGTGTGTGTGTGTGTGTGTCGACGATCGCGGATAAACATGCATAGCGCCGTGTGCCTCGAGTCTTGAACCGATGCCAATTTTCTTCCGGCTGCTATCGACGAGGCACTCTTGAACTACCGCTAACAGCTTCGCTTAATTGATTGATGAAATATATTTCAAGTATTCAGATTCAGCCATTCAGTTGCGAGTTTTAAAAATATTTACCCACTTATTCAGAGTAAATTGCCTGCACTCGCGCGCACCTACTATTCCACATACGCCACGTGAGATAATTCGCACTTGCACCTTCCGCTGTAGTTTTCCACTTCTACGCGCGCTCGACCTTCTCGCGAATAATTGCGCCAAGAAGCATAAAGCGCTGCAGCGCGTGTATGTATAGGTATAATCTCTTTCTCTCTCCGGCCAGGCTGTTCGAGAAGATTGCTAGTCGGATGAGGAGAGTTAATTTTCGTGGTTGAATTACGATCGGTTATATAGCCTTGTTATTTTATATCATATAGCCTTGGGTGTAATATGGATGAGGGATTTTAAACGAATGAACTCAGGTGTTGACGAATGATTAGCCTCCGTCGCGCCTATATTGCATTGGCAAAGCAATTGTAGCTCTTGGCAGTGGCGGAATGTTGTGAAAACTCAAAAGGCTCGCGGTCGTGCCAGTATAGCGCATAGTCGAGACAATGTCGAAACTGCGACAGAGAGAGGCCTTGCCAGAACTCGAACAATTGACTTTCTCTACTCCTATATGTGCTTCTGTATTCACAGAAAAAAAGAATATTACAACGTCGACTCCTCGTACACCCAAAACGAGTGAATAAACGACAGAAAAGCCAGCGCGTGGATACCCCCGTAATAGAGAAGAGAAAAGCACTATCGATTTCCCGATGAAACGTTTCTTGTACTTTTGCGCGGCGCGACGACCCCTCGACAACTGCAGCAGCAGTAGCAGCAGCGACGATCGATTCCGTTCGCCGCTAATTTTCCCTCCGCGCGCGCTACTACTCTCTTTTTTCCTCGCTCTTCTATGTGTGTGTGTGTGTGTGTGTGTGTGTGTGTGTGTGTGTGTGTGTGTGTGTGTGTGTGTGTGTATGTGGACGACTCCGGTAGTTCGCGAAATCGCGCGGACCCTGTCTTTATCCTCGCGTGTCAGCGATGATCTATCGGATTTTATTTTCTGGAAAATTTCACGTCTGCGATGCTTTTTATCTCTTCTCTTCGGGCTTGTAATTTTTTGAACTTCCTGCTTCGAGAAGCTTTGCGGTGATTAGAATTTTAATGCTTTTAATTTGTTTGGATTTTTTTGGTGTGCATAGCGCTAAATGAATCTCAGCCCTATACTTATATTTAATTATTTCTTTTTTACTTTCGGACTTTTACATTTAACTATAGCAATCACAGCGAGTATTATTTCATCGTTAGGAGACGATGCTTTAACATTGAAACCGCAAAGCAATAGACGAGCCAGTATAGAGACCATATTATACGTATAGCAGAGCAGCAGCAGCACAGTTGGCGAAACTCGTGCAGTAAGTGGCGCGATTTCACTATTCTGGGACGAACTTACTAGTAGTTATGTCAAAAGAGCTTCAATTACCCTCTGCAATACGGTTACTGTTCGGCAACAAGGAATGGAGTGGGATTAATTTAAGCCTTCCAATAATCCTATATACAATTTAGATGGCTGCGGGAGAGTAGAATTTCGTTGGTTCGCAAGGATGGGCTTTTATAAGAATTTAAAAAATATAAACAAAACAATTATTACTTGTTTGAAAATGGTTTGACGACATCTTTTGAATTAGTGCAAAGTTTAAAAATTGGGTTGAGCTGTACTGTGAAGCATATACTTACCTGATAAAAAAGGAAAAACTACAGTAGCTGCCACGGATATTATAGCTCGGAGCATGTTTCAGACGATATTGCAGATACTCTGTTGTATCCTTTGACAATCTTTGAACTGCCTGTAAATTTCTTGATATTATCAACTGCGAATTTCTGTATGTGTGCAAGTAAAATTTCTGTCTTAATAGTACATTTTCAAATAAACAATAAATCACTTTTTCAAGAGAAAATATGCATGCCGTATTTATTATGATTCTATAGCTTACATTTGATTAGTTTATAGTACAATTTTTTTCTGATTACAAGTCAGTTTGCTGTGTTCGCCAGGTAGAACTTTCACACCATAGATATTCACACCTACAGAGATACCTAAAAGTTTTCCGATCTTGATTTTAAGGTCAACCGAATCGCAGCCGACACCACCATTCAAAAGGTTTAAATTAACGAGAGATCCAAGACCAAGAGGGAGATTAGTTTTAATGCATGTGATCCGGTATCCTTCGAAATTTTGTTGAATATATTGATCTTCTAATATGCTGACCTAAAATACAAGTTCGTTGATTTTGCAAAATTATCCAGATCAAATCTCGAAAGAAATAGTAAATTGTGCAACTAGGGAGAAAAATTGGCTTTTTCTAGCGAGGATGATATCTTGAGCACGAGTCTGAAAAAGCCATCCCTCCCTTGTTGCACATCGTACTTTTTATAATAAGGGCATGAATAGACCCTTTTTTAATGCATGGGATGTTTTGAACAACTAATATTTTACCTCACGCTGCTGAGAGAAACTCGATTTTATTCATTTTTCATGCATAAAAAAAGATCTTTTTCATGCACGTATATTAGAAAAAGATACTTACCGATAGCAAAGGTTGCGAAAGTAACAGTTCATCGCCAGGCTGCCGTTGACACAGAGTATTCGCGTTAGTTAACACAATACTTGCAAAGAATAAAAAGAATGCAATGTTCGACTTAATCATTTTGAAAGTATGTAGATGAATCGAGAATATTGTACGCACGAGTTACAACTGCTTCGACGAACTCTCGCATATCACTTTATACTTTCGTTTATCACACTTAGCTTAAAAAAGCCTGTATCACAAAGCCTTTTACGTATACTTTTGGCCACAAACCAATAAAATCTTTAACGTAGTTAAATACCAAGATTGATAATTAAGATAACGTTATCAGTCTATTTTGAAAAAATTGTAGCAAATAGATGATTTTCTAAAAGTGAAATCGTAAATCTTGGCCTTTAAAACTATTGTAAATAACACATTTTTACTGTATAAGATTATAAGATTAAATATCCAATTTTTCATAGTATAAAGGATGGATCAATGTAGAGATGGGAATATTCAAATAAATTATTTCGAGTTACTTTTTTTGTAAAAAAAATTAAAGCAATACTTTTTAATCAGACACGTTCAAATACACAATTTATCATACTTTTCAACATTATTCGATAGTATTTTTATAGCTTCATTTGCTACCTTGCATTGCCTTATATTATGCTTCAAATTTCTCAGCAAGATTTAGGCCCGTATTTTAATTATTCAAAATACACAAATTGAAACCTTACTTTCTACGGCATTGCGCACAATGTCGGCTCACAATTGTCAGCTTCTAATTTTAACTGTTTTTTTTTTGTATGAATCGATATACCGCAGACCTGTATGTAACATAGTTCTTATTTCCTTTGTTAAAAGTACAATACAATCCAGTTGAAATCTTAAAAGTTACTTTAATTTTTACACCAAAAGTACCTAAGTTACGACGATAATTATTAATTACACGTTAATACAAGTAAATTTGTCTTAGCCATTAACTTTTTCATGATCAATTTATAGCTATTATACAGAAAAGGTACAGGATCATTGATTTCAATATCTACTTTACGGCATCATCACTCGAATAATTATTTTTAGAAAACCATTTGCTGTTTTCATTTTTCTTTATTTTCCTTTACTACAGTCTGATTAATGAGCAAAATGGAAAATTATAAAAAAATTCTATATTGAATGTTCAACGCTTGATTAGCTTAAGAAAAAGTATCATTTTTTATATTTATATATATATGTATATTTACATATACATACAGTCATATTAGTCTGTAATCGCAAAATAAAATATGTATACGCCATACAATATAGCCTAAATTAAAAAAAAATATATACGTGACAAACAAGTGTACAAAATTTTCATAGTAGATGGTCAGTTTCATAACAAAGCACTGTCTTCGTAGAAATTGTTATGAGCTTGTAAAAGAATACCAAAAGGTACAATACAAAATCTTACCACAAGGTACAATATTCGTTTCAATGATACAAAAAGATTCGGTCTGCGACAACTGCTCTATTTCTTTTTACAAATTTCAACGTCAAAAATTCATAAAAATAGAGGACCCACGATAAAGTAAAAGCTAAATAACGATGCGAAGAATCAAAATTCTTAATAGGAAAAAGCGACGTTAGACTTAGAGAGAAGCAGTTGTCGCAGTCGAAATCTATCTGGAGGAAGATTAATCTTTTACATTAAAAAAGTAAGATGTTGAGTGATGCATGTGAGTGTGTGTTTGCATGTGTGTGTGTGTGTGTGTCGTATGTGCAAGCACATAGTTTGTGGATGCACGATGTGTTAATGTGTACGCGTTTTTTTTTTCATAGTTCGCGAAGATGGAGAAAAGGTGCTGTTCCACACCACGACTTATATTTATATTTATATCACTTCTGAATAAACTCGAGAATCAGAGGAACAATTTAATCCACAAAATGGTCCTTGAGGTACTTCATCATACCGAAAGTCCTGAAGCGCTTGACGCCGATAACTTTGAAAAGGTCATCGTCGCAGATGGCGAACTGTTTGTTCTTGGGGTCCTGCAAAATCAAAATTTGTCATTGTTACAACTGATCGATATTCAAATAATTAGATTCAAAGTTAATTCACCATCGAGTTTCAAAACTCTTTTTGGTCAATGACTAGACACTTACATAAAGCTTCCTCTCCTTGATGATGCTCCAGAGCTTCTTTACGACTTCGTATCTGGGCATCTGTTTAGCACCAACGAGGGCAGCCAGCTCGGGGCTCAACGTGATGGCACGCGTGTATCCGCTGCCCTTGCCGCCACCTCCTTTCTTGGCACCACCGCCGGACTTCTTGCTCTTGCCCCAGTCGGAGTCAGAGTCGCTGTCGCCGCCCTTTCCTTTCTTTCCTTTCTTAGCGGCCTTTCCTGCAAAACGAGACAGACATAATTAGCCACGCGTTCTTGCATTATTTGCGTATTCAAAAATCTTAGAAAATAGGCTTTATTTACCTTTCTTGGCGGCGGGCTTGGCCTTCTTGGGGCTGTACTCCTCGTCGCTAGCGTCTTCATCGCTGGCACTGTCTTCCTCGTCGGAGGATCCCTTCTTGCGCTTGGCCGCTGTCTTCTTAGGAGGTCCACGCTTAGCGGGCTTCTTTTCCTCCTCTTCTTCCTCCTCTTCCTCTTCTTCCTCTTCCTCTTCCTCCTCCTCGCCGTCCTCAGACTCTTCGCTGGCGGCCTTCTTCTTCTTCGTCTTGCCACTGTCCTGCTTCTCTTGCAGGCACTCCATGACTAAGTCGTCGATCTCCTTCTTTCTGCAAGCGCAAATAGGATTATTAGAATTAAATTGATTTTTTTTTTAATTTTTAAAATAATAAAATTATTTTTAATTTTAATTAAAATGTTGAAGGGGGAACGAGGTGCCAATCTAATTGTAACGATTGCACGCAGAGTCCCTTCGTTTGATCTTGGATGCAAGACAACTCGCTCGAGCACCTTTATCTAGTTTATATGCACGAGCGCCTGCTTTGCATCCGTATAATGAAATACATGTATACACACATTTGTTACGAGCACGACAGTCAATTTTCGACAAACACATATATTTACAACGTCAATAAAAATCCATTAAAAAAATTGTCAACTCAATTTACCTTTCTGTGAGGTCAACATCCAGTTTCTCCTCGATCTGTTGCCTGACCTTCTTGGCTGACATGGAAGTCAAATCGGCGTCTTTCAAGATAGCTGCAACGATTAGAAATAAATGAGTAAAAAAATAGCATTATCTTCGTAACGTACAATCGCGAAGGGGAAACCGAAAAAAAACGAAAAAAATCGATTCCGCTCCAAGCCCCAACCGCTCGCTGCGCTCTATGTAACACCCGTGTACACGGTCTATATACGTATAAGCGTATAGCGCGTCCAGTATTACAAAAGGGCGCGCAGATGGTGCGCCAGCGCCAAGTTGATAAAGTCGAAAGTCCGCTCACCCTCTGCGCGCAGAACGAAATCGAAACGAGCCGCCGCTCATTCCCTTCCCTTTTATACACTATATACCTATATATACACGCGCAAAATGCGTTTGTTATCCGTACGGCAAGACAGTGAGAAAAATATAGGTATATACGACTGTTTGAAATTTCTCCGTCTCGCCCCTGTCCTTACCCTGTCCTTACATACGCATCGCCGAATGATAATTAGTCGAGAAGGGACCAAGTATATACCTGGCGCGCGGTACCCCGTAGGTAAATCCGTTGGAAACTACCTCGGTATTGATTTTATACACGGGCTGGCTCCCGAATTTCCGGGTCTGCTTTGTGCGTTTGCTAACGAAAATCCGGTGCTTTTCTGTTTCCGAGAGCTTGGAGAGCTGGAGATTGGAATTGGAAAGTTCGAGGTGAGAATGGAAGGGATTTTATGTGATGATTTTGGGAAAATCGAAGAGGAGCGCGCGGCGGTGTTTGAACCGGTCGATGAAGCCTCAATGTTGTTTTTTATAATTAAATTTGCGAATTTTTTTTAGAGCGTCGTTGATTTAATAGAGTTTGATATTCGCGAAATGTTTTATCTTCGTTAAACTGTCATCGATTTTTCCGTTCACATTCGAATCTAATTGAACCGACTATTTCAGTCCATCAAAATTCAACTAAAAAAAAATCAATATTTAAAAAACCCAACAACAGCCATTTAAAAATTAAAAACCATCATCCACCAAAATATCCGCATCCTCTGCCGTCCCACAAATACCTTCCCGCAGTTTCTCCGCGCTTGTTTCCCGTACTCGGTACAAGGAGCGAAAAAAAAATCCAACAGAAATCTCCCTCCCGACGCTAACGCGCACAAAAGCATCGGCGACGACAACGAGAGAGTAGCATCGAAAAAAGGAGTCTCGCGCGAGCGCGCGTACATTGCACATCTATATAGGTGTATATATACGCATAGCATATATAAGAAGAGCGCAGGGATATTGCAAGAGATTGGCTTGGCGCGCACGCGGCGACGGCGTCACGCGAGAAAGACAGAGAGAGAGAGAGAGAGAGAGAGAGAGTAGACGCCCAAGCTACACGGCAGCGGCGGCGGCGGTATCCCGAAGAAAGCGCCGCCACTGTACGATAAGCTCGTCGCCTCCATCGTTCCCTCGTATACACACACGCGCTATCTATTCATCCCTCTAGAACGTGTCGTTCTCCATAGACAGATTTCCTAGTACGGGATAAAAATTCTAAAAATCGCGGAGATTAATTTTACAAAGAGAAAAATACGCTCGCACGCGTATAAAACGAGCGTTCAATGGCTGACGGCGTCGCTTGGAACACAATTTGTACCGGCAACGCCGCACTTGAGCCGCAGGAAAATTCAGAATTTAGTCTGATAAAACAATGCGAAAGTATTGGACGCTTGGGAATAACGTAAGTACAGAGATAAAACACTCACCGGTGATCTCCTTGCGGAGCTCGTCCTTGCTGATATCGGCCATGTCTGTCGTTGTGTATATATACTGCTGTATATACGAGTCAAAAGGGAGTCAGTGCTGCTGATCGAACGTGTCTGTGCTGCTCTGCGTCTCGCTGGCAACTGAGCCGCCAAGTGCGCGCCGCACCGGCACCTCCACGGCGCGCTACCCCCTCCACTTCGGCAGATTTAGGCTGCGTTCACATGAGTTCGAAAACTTCGGAGAACGAAAATATATAGGTATACGGGCTTGGAAGGCTTGGAAGTGGGAATAAGAGATTCGCCGGCTTGTATACTTTGCGCGCTGGGGACCGGAGATTTGCGATTTTCCGAGGGTGAGATGCATACCTGTGAATATTTACAACTACGGCTGGGTAGTGTATACCTGCGCTCTTGTGTTGGAGGATGTACTTACCTGGAACGATAGAGGGTGAAGGAAATTTATGCAAGCGTCTGCTACTTATGTTGTTTGTTTGGAGCGTTGGTGCGTGCTTTGGGAGATGAGGAGTTTTGTTATTGAAATGAGATCGATATGCGTGATGTTAAACTTAATAGTTTACTGTTTTCGAAGTAAATAAATTGAAATAAACACATAGTTTATTTTTATTGTCGTACGCTATCTATATCTACACGTTCTCTCTATACTTAAAATGTAAAAAAGTAATGAGAGAACGACATTTCGGTTTTTTAACTATTTTCCGCTTCAGATTTAATTGTCTCAGCTTTTCAAAGCTAAAATATGTAGTTCAAAACTACTCGAATAAAACAATACTAATTATCTGTTCTAAAATGTAAAAACGTAAACTTATAAGTCTTAGTTATATTGAAAATGCAATTTTGCAAAAGCATTGGTTTTGTGGGAACATTAAAAAAAAAAAAACTACAAAGTTTTCATTTATTCATTACTAATAATACGGTTTACGTGCGCACGAAGCACGCAATGATTCATTGTTATTGTACTTTTTTTATAACTCGCCGAGCTACACTGTAAATAGATGAAAAATTCGCTTGCTTGCATTCATTTTCAAGGCAGTGCAATCCGAGCGCTTGCAGATAATACTCATATTTAAATGCCATGGTGAACTCATTTTTATATCTATTTACATATTTGGTTCTTTTTAAATTGCGATAGTTTGCATAAAAATAATTAAAAATTACAAAATCATGATTGCCAGAATAGAATCCGAGCGCAAAATCAATCATCCAAGAGAAATCAAATCCCTTCGATAATCCTCAAGAAGCAATAACCGCGCAAAAATAGAAACTACACACAGCCGCATTGAGCTTCGCCAGAAGCATATCTGAACTCTCTATATGTATATAACACAACCCAAGTATAGCATCGCCATTGTGAACAATACCCTCATCCCGGAGCACGGCTTGCCGCGCTCTCCCGTGGCGTCCGTTGCAAGTACAGTCCCCCCCAAAACTCGTCTCGTCTCTAGGTTATGTCCTCATCTTGGAAAAATCATAACTCCCTTCCTCGACCTCGAATCAAAAATCTAACTACGAAAAGTCCTGCCACAATTTCAAGCTCTACAAATTTCTCATGACGCGCCAGTCCGAATAATGCCCCCTTCTCGTCGCACAGAGCTTCTATCCCGGCCGAATCAAGTTAAATTTTTACAACTGACTGTACACAGCAGCGTACAGGAGTACGAGCTTATAGTTGGCTGCGCTGGTATACATACTCATGGGCGTCGATCGTTGCCGGCTGCTTCAGCCCGAAAAATCAGCTTCCATCGCGAATATCTCCGGGAGTAAAGGTTGGATTGAAAATCTGGGTACACAAAGTCCGGCTAACTTTTTTTTCCCCACACTTTTCTCATGACGCCCCTGGCGTAATTTTGCGATTCCAGCCTTCTGGCTGGCCTTCGAGGCACAGAGCGGACAACTCTCTTGCAGTAGCAGCAGCGCGCGGTTTCGTCTCTTCTTCGTCTCTCTCGCTCTCTCCTTTGCGCTCGATAACTTTGCATCGCCGGTTCTCTCTTTTTTCGTCTCTATAATCGCGTGTATTTTAGCTATATTTGCGCACGGATGTACGTAAGTCCTCCGCTAATCATTACTGGAGGGATTCATTGTTTTTTTACGAGAACCACACGACGAGCAACATTTTTAATAAGTGTCGTCTGATTTTTTTTTTCTTTCCAGAGAGACTGCGACGCAGTGTCTCTATATAACGAGAGAGGAGCGATGCGATAGCGTACGAAGTACTGCTCTTTTGCATTAGGCATCGAAATTCGCTTTCGTCGGATTGACATCCGACTGACTTTTTCAATCCAGTCGAGCGTCGACGATTGTCCGTATTTTTGTTTTTGTTAACGACTGTACTCGTTATTTCGCGTCGATCAGGTGGAAAGAATAAAACGAGAATTCGCCCACGGAGAAGCAGAAGCAAAAATCGATTATTACACCGAGAAATATTACATGATAAATTCCGTGAAAATTCAAGCTCGTTCTCGAGCCTCTCGAGAACGAAATTGCAAATTATCACATCGATTGCTTTCGTATTTTCAGAGCTAATCACGAGGCTAATCAAGCCTCAAGTCGTTCGAAGCCTGTACACATATACAGCGCGCTTACACACATATAGTAGTCGCATCGTCCGAAAACACGGCGGAGGGAGAGAGACAGAACGAGCAAGGCGGCCGATCAGATGGTTGCTCGTCGACAACGCGTCAGCCTTGCGCGTACAGTCAATGCGGAGAATAAGCGGCCGATCCTCAGCTCCATGAGGGCCTTTGAAATTCGATATCTCTGTAATGACTGGATTAATCGAAAAACTGCGTGCACAAAGTCGTGGCAGATTTTCACGCTCTACACTTTTCTCAGGACGCCCCAGCCTCAATTCTGAGCTCTAATGCCTCTATTCCGAAGGAGCTGGGTTCCGCTCGAAATTACTTTTGATAGGGACTGTACAGCGCGCGCATCGCTACTAGCTGCGCCTGGTTAAATGACAGATTTCTCGAGAAAATTCTATGTGAGTTTGTCGGGGATTGTTGGTTAATCGATGGATCGAATTTTTTCCGATCGATTGGCAGTTTTGGATTTTGCTAGGAATGATTATTTTGAGGCGTTTTTCTGGAATTCGGGCAGACACAGAAGCGGCTGTGGCGCCGCGTGCGTTTGAACCGGGAGACATGGCGGCGGATAGTATCGCACGTGTTTATCGTATCTTCGTGGAAATTCGAGTGTTCTGGGGAGACCCGAGCACGGAATCGTCCTTGTTAATTGCTAATGAGAAGCTGGAGTTTTTCAGCTGGAGTTTTCGAGGGGATATAAGGTCTGTTCGTCGATGCTGCAGCGGACTACACGTAGGTCGTAAATTTACGAATTCCCCCGCTTGATCATGCGAGACACGAACTTCCGGCTGGGAAGCGAGTTTTGTTCGTAAAAAGTTGCTTGGAAAGGTGGATATCAATTGTTCGAAGGCTTGGAAAATTGAAAGATTATTTTTGGAGACGTTTCCTGCAGGCGATGATTAGAAGCCTGAAAGTGTCTTTGTTAGAGGAAAGTTGCTGTTTTTGTCTTGTGCTTGACTACAATTATCGATATGTTTTCGAATTCCGGATTTGCGCGTAAAACGCCATCTCAAGTGCTGCTTTTGAAAGCTGGACTGGCGGTGATGCAGTCGCGTTATGATTGCGAATCAATAATAGTAGTGCTTTTGAATGCAAATGATGATAAATCTGGGTAGTCTTGTATCCTCGTTGTTTTTACATTGATTATTTAGATTTTTGAAAGCTGCATATTATTTGATTAGATGCTGTGTTTTGCAAGTGAAGTTTACAAAAATTAAAAATATGATGCGTTGAATATTTTACAGATCTCGTGTTTTTGTACTCAAAAATAATGTCAATTATATCTACAGTTTAATTTTAAAAAATTAACAAAAAAAAATGATCGGTGAATAAAGAAGGTTTATAATTTCATAAACCTGTACAATCAAATAATAACCTTTTGATGATCTTCTGCAAAATGCAAAAATACCATTAACAGAATATGTAAACAACTGTTTAACAACAATCTCATTATCGCAGTACAGTTCTCGATTTCACCACCTGTAGCGCCACTTGCCTGACGCTTGAATCGTACCCATTGCGTGGCCAAGAAGAAATCTACACCCCACCGACTATCAAGAACTGAACAAACTTGAGCGCAGTGCATCACTACTTGGCGAGGTGGCGCCACTTGGCGCTATCGGCGGCTAATTCAATATTTCGCACAGCGCAGGATAACCGAACGCCGGCCGGTATGGCACTAAACGACGTCGGCGCGCGGACTTATAGTTCCAGCGTTATTACTGCTATTTCGTTGCACCATGACCTCCTTTTGCATGGAGCTCTCGTGCGACGTTACTAACCGCTTGCGAAAACATCGACCCGAAATCTAACGCGCCGAATGCATAAATTTATCCATGTATCCTATCATCATACTCTAAAAAAGACACGGTAATCATCCTATTCGAATCAGCTTACTTATGTACCAAACATTTTCATTTTAAGAACTCTGTTGCGAATCTAAATTAAACTTAATTTTAATGTACATACGTACGTGTGGATGGTTAGATATCAGTTATCAAATCAAAGCAGTTTTGGATTGACCCTTTCGTCACCGCCTAAACTCTCCGTGTTTGTGATAGATGGCGCACAGGCATTTTCCCATTTCCCTCATAACTATATGCGCGCCGAGTTTAGATAAAGTGGTGTGCCACCAATGCTAAAACTGCCTTGTTCGGTCTGCTACTTCGGCCGCTCATGATGTAACTGCGAGCGAAACGTGTCTAAAATAAATAAATTATAAATATTGTTTTTTTTATTTCAGACATTGCATGCATCCGTGTGTATATACTTTCAAAATTCAGTTTGTAAAGTTTGAAATGGTTTACACGTAGATATAACTAATACTTTTGGATAATCGATTGCTGTATAGAAAATACGTTGCAAAACAATATAAATAAAGCTTTCAAAAAATTATAAAATGGCATGTAATTCTAGCCATATACTTCCTACTTTATATACAAGACGTGCAATTGCCGATCTTTTGAATTTTTATAATTTTTAATTCACAGTAAATAATCCTAGACAAGATAGCAATTTATTCACAACATTAACGAGGGATAACTGGCACATCCACACATTATACGTGTACAAAACTTTTATCGCGTATTCGCGGACAGTGAGAGACGAAACTCTTGTGCATCGTTAATTCTCACCAGCAAACATCGACACGTGAATATGTGTGTGTACGGAGAGATAGATGGAAGAAGAGCAGCGTTGCACCGTTTGTCGGTTGGGCTGCATCGTGTCTTTTCGACGTTGTATTAGCGTCGCGTCGTCGCGCATTCAGTCCCTCGTCACGTGCATGTGTCAAAATCAATATTTGGCGTCACTGGGTTATGATAACGTCGCCGCGACTGTCGAGACGTGTATATGTATGTATACAGGTACCTTCTCGCTGTCGCTGCCATAGCGATGTTTTACACCTCTCTTTGCATATCTTGCTTTCTCGTCGTTCGCACTACAGACTTGTATATATATATATATATACGTATAGTTGCATGATTTACACTCAAATTTGTAATAACGATTGTATATACGTTGACGTTTTTATTAAGCCTTTCTATTGTGACGATTACGGCTTTAGAATATTATCTGAACGTTTAGCAGAAATTATTACGCTTTGATATGAAAAACTACGCCTCGCTATTATTAATGCGTGTACGAGTATCAAATTGCGAACTATGAATAAACCACCTCTGAATTATCAAATGCGATGCTTAAGCTCGAGTGAATAATTAAACGATCCTATTATCATTAAACATTACATGACTTATTTAAACGTTCGCATTAAAGTTAAAGTTCACGAACACGCATTAGCATTGCATTACGCATGCACTACAGTTTATACATAAACAATAAAAGCGGCAAATCTTTCAAATTTCAAAACTCATAAAAGCACAATTTTCATTTCGCGCGCTAGTTACCGAACTCTCAACTACATATACTCGTTGTTTTTTTTATCATCCCTTCACCGGCGTTTTTCTCAAGATAAACATCCTCCGCTCCGAGTTATACCTATATATACACACACACCTATACAGCCTCTATTATTTTTCATCGGCTAACGAAACGCTTGCGCGCGCTTATATACCTTTGGCCGATCGAGCGAAGCTAAAGGAGCTTTTGTCCTCGCGGCGAGACGACGTCGACGACTTTTCTTCGTCTCGTCTCTTTTATACCGCGAAATTCTTCTCTTCTCTCAAGACCCCTCGAGCTCTCATTCTCTCAGTGCGGCGAACACGTCCATTGAGAGGAATAACTTGGTCATGCGAGTAAAACTGCTTGAATTGGTTGTAGCCTGGCTCTCTCGCCTCTTCTTACGAAAAGGTAAACGTCGCAAATGCGAGTTTTCGCCTCTCGCTCTCAGCTCTTTTGCTGTTTTGTTTTTCGAGGAACCGTAAAAAAGCGCAGCGATGTTTTTTTCGATTTCGTGATTACACGTTTTTTATTTTTTGTATACCTATATGTTGAGAAAATAGCAACTAATTAACATTTCAAACCAGACTACCAATCGAGATTGTTTTTACCTACCAGGACGGTGTGTGGACTATTTAAAAGTGTACTCCGTACATCTTGATTCACATTTATCATTTCTCGCGTATACACTGTCAAGCTTTAAAAAATTCATCCTAAACGACACACCGAAATTTATTAACACGCAACCTTGTGTCGCGCCGGTGAAATCATTCATCTCACTCGAATCTCACGCGTTAGCTGCGCGCGACACTTTTTTTTTTATTCTCGCGCACACTCGCGATTCCCTACATTCGCTATGTAAAACTCTAATCTCGCTGCATGAATATTAACAAAATTTAAGCGTGTCAAAGCTGGAATATACTGTTTGCGGCACGAGTCATATTGACCTACATGCGACAGTTTATGCGAGGAAAATTTGTTCGATGCATTTGAGAAAAAAAAGGAAAAAAAATGGAACGCGCGCATAAATATACATCCAGTTTATCGATTACTGTATAAACTACTGTGTGCGCGTGGCATTCTGAAACTCATAACATTTTAAATACTACTTTCGACTGTTTTTTTTTCGATGTGTACGTACGTACGAACGTTTTATGACATTGAATCCTCTTCCGCTCAGTGATTAAAAGTATGTTTCGTGTCATGTTTCACTTATGGGTAGGATGATTAATTTTAAATCGTTTGCAACCATGGTTACTGAGTGAATTTGCTGATATTTTTGTGTAGTTTTAATGTAAACAAAAATGTGTGTTGTTCTACTGGATTACAAAATACTCTCGTATATTTTTTAAAGATATTATATGTGAGGTTGGACTGCGATACCGCATAAATATGATAACGCGTAATTAAAGTTAGGAGAAATGAAAAGGAGAAAAATGGTTGTTCAACATATTCCAAAATTAAAGCAATCATAAAAGAAAACTCATTAATTCAGGACTTGAGAGAACAAGACCAGACGAGTGTCGCTTGAATTTTACGTCACGCGTCTTTCTCTCTCATGTCTATTTTCCGATCTGTCAATGCTTGCGCAGTCTCTCCCTCTTCCTTTTCATTATTTCCCTCTTCATTCTATTATTCTCTCATTGTCTTCTCGTGTTTTTTTGGTCCGTTTCTTCAATTCCTCCCTTGCCTTCCTTTTTTATTCCTTTTTGTTCTTGCTCACACTCTAATAATAGTAAAATAGTAATGCTTTATCATTATTTAAAAAAATGGTTTTTCATATTATTTTGAATTTAGATCGTCGATGAAATTTTTCTGCGATTAAATTGCAGCATAGCCAAGAGTTTGTTAGAAGGAAACTAATAATCCTTCTGGAATTTCTAGAAAGATATAAACGACGGATCATAGATAAGTTTTACAGCGGTATATTGTTTATTATCTGAAACGTCGATAATATCAAAACAACAAAAGTGTAATCCCTCATATAGCGTACGTGGCGTTACTTTATTAAAATTATAATTTCTTAAATAAAGAATTAATTAGTAACAACGCAAAGAATACTTTCTCAGTGAAAGACAATACACAAGCGATAAATACTTGATGAATATAACACTCCCATAATACAAAATCGTAGCGAAAATTAAATGTAACAGGATGAATTATTATAGTATTAGAGCCGATCGAATTAAAAGCGTTTAATCGTGGATTATATGCGTACACGATATTTTACTACCTGGAAACCTTATCGCGCGGATTGAGATTGTTAATAATCTTTCACAAACTCTTATAGATAAAAAAAATATATATATATTTATGTGGATTAGTATATAAGGTATGCAGTAGTCATCGTTCACTGACAGTACATCAATTTATCCGAAATGCTAACGTGAATTAAACTATATAGCCTAATGATGCGTGTCTTAATATGTTTCAGTGTACTGTTAATATATCATAGAGCATCATCGTTTCCATCACCGTTGGATGTTTCAAATCTTAATGGTTTGTAAAGATAAATTTCTAGTAATTGTAAACATTAACGGTATATATTTCATTCGAATAAAACCGCATATTCATCATAATTTTTTTAACTTGTATTGCAGACGATGAGCTTAAAAAACTTGGAGTTTTTAAGAATAACAATTATTTTCAAGGTACTGAACAAGTATTCAATATATACAATATCACGATAAACAGGCCAAATCAGAACACTACATGCAATGATAAAAATCAAACTATCCAATTACCCGATGGCTACACTTTGACACCAGGCATTGGAGCACACAAATTACTCGTAACCAAAAAAAATTGGAATCAGGCCAGAAATCATTGTATCACTGAAGGAGGTACTATAAACTTATACACAATTATATAATTTTCAAGTATTTGTTAATCTTGTAAGACTATTAATTTTTATTGAATACCTCTTTCAGCTCACTTAGCCATGATAACATCAGCGGAAGAAGAGGCTGTCATAAAAAAATTACTTGCCGCTCAAACAATCGATGAGATTTCGCTTGGGTTTCACGAGCAGTTCCAAAAAGACGACTGGGTTACAACACTTGATCAGCCCCTCAGCAGCCTTGGATATGCAAACTGGCGGCAAGGCGAACCAAATAATAATGGAGGTAACGAGCACTGTGGATCTTACTACAAAGATGGCATGAACGATGTGCCATGCACCAAAGAGGTAGCATTCGTTTGCAAAATTATTGTCTGAATCATCATGATAGAAATTGTAAAATTATGTATACATATAAAATAAACGGATAATTTGTTAATGATATTTGCACAATTATAAAAAAAAGTATAATATAAAAATAATTTATACCTAAAAACACGTATTATTTTAACAAGTTTGTATGTAATATAATCGATTGTACTTACCATTTAGAAATAAATGTTAGGATTAGCTAACTGAATGAAATCCAACCAGTGATTCTCGTCAAAGGCAGTAAGGGTACTCTCCTACACTTTTTAAAGAGTCTAGTTGATAAAACTGAGACAGGAAAAGACACTTTTTTCACACTAACAACAGCAAAATTGGTTTCCGTTATCAATACGACAACAGCGCGGCCATCGCGTCCAAATGTCCAGATACCATAAAAACTTCCCGGAAACTTAGAATACTAGTAAAAAAAAGTTTCATTCAAGATTACTGTGACCTTCAAATAACCTTTTGAAAAGTTATGCGATTGCCTAGAAAAAGACTACATAAAAACGTATGCACAATTGTGCAATTAACTGTAACAGGATAAGTTATTATATTAGAGCAGAATTAACAGCGTTTAAACCCGGATTAAGGGATCAACTTATTTTACCACCTAAAAACCTTATCTTTTACGACTTTTACGTGGATTAATATATAAGACGTGCCAAAGTCACCCTTAACTGACAGTGAATTCATTCGCCGAAAGTGCTAACGTGCATTAAGCTTATTAATACTTGTTGTAAGTTACTACTCTAATAATGCATGTCTTCGTATGCATTAGTGTATTGCTGATGTGCCATAGAGCATCATCGTTTCCATCACCGTTTGATATTTCCAATTTAAATGGTTTGTAGATAGATTTATATTAATGCTATTTCATTAAGATAACTCTTTGCAATAATTTTTATTTATCATTTCCGTGGCAGAAGACGATATCAAGAAACTTGGCGTTATAAAAAATAACAATTACTTCCAAGGCTCTGAACAAGTATTCAATTCATACAATATCACAATAAACAGACCGTTTGGGAACACTACATGCAATGTAAAAAATCAAACTGTCCATATACCTGATGGATACATACTGACACCAGACATAGGGGCACACAAATTAATTTTATCCAGGAAAAATTGGAATCAGGCCAGAAATTATTGTATCACTGAAGGAGGTACTGTAAAATACACGACTATATAATTCTCAATTGTTTAAAAATCTTGTAAGCTTATTAATTTTTATTGAATGCCTATTTCAGCTCACTTGGCCATGATTACATCAGCGGAAGAAGAGGTCGTCATAAAAAATTTACTTGCTACTCATAAGATCGACGCGATTTGGCTTGGACTTCACGAGCTGTTCCAAAAAGACGACTGGGTTACAGTGCTCGATCAGCCAGTCAAGAGCCTAGGGTATGTGAACTGGCTAAAAGGTGAACCAAACAATCTTTCGGGTGTCGAGCACTGCGCATCTTACTATAGAGATGGAATGAACGATATGCCGTGCTACGTAGAAATTGCGTTTGTTTGCAAGATTATTGTTTGAACGAAGATAATATGATTTATAATATTATTTATTCATAACATAGAACGATAGTTTGCTTACTATATCTGCATATAGCCAATAAATAAATTAATTTCTGCAAATAAGTATTATTTCAATATTTGTTATACACTCTAGAAGGGTTAAATGCCACCATTTTTCAGGATTTTGTTCATTCAAATTTACAATTAAATAAAACGCAATTTATTAAAAAAAAAAAAAAAACTACGCATTTAACCAAATCGGTTTCTGCTTTTGAAACGATAACAACACGGCCAATGGGTGTGTCACGTAATCGCATAGCCAGATAGTATGAAAGCTTCCCGGAAGCTTCTTTTGGAATTTCGTAGAAATTTCCGTTTTTTAAATCTTTACAAAACCATTTAAGATTACCGTAAGCCTTGAGGTGTTTTTAGGCGGATTCTGACATGAAAAAAATTAATGTCAGAAATCTTTAATAGAAGCTATTGAAAACATTCTTCAAATTATTTCGGATAGTTTATTACAAGCACACTTCACGAATTTTGCACGTATTCTTTCGTAAATGATACAATCAACTTTGATAAAATGTTTCAAAAAAGGCTTCTGAAAGTTTTAGATAAGTTACAAGAATCTCACGATAAGTTTCCCCTGGAATTTTAGGAGAGTATTCAGTGCGATTGCAATAAACAACAGAAGCGGATGGCCCAAGCGTATGTTACATTATCTGTATGTCCTGCGTTGAGATGTTACGACACTACCCCCGCGGCAGTATATAAGAAATACAACGGTTATCATTAGCTGACAGTTGGTTCGTTTCGCAAAGTACTAAAGTGCATCAAGTTTGTTAGTAATTCTTTGAAGTTACCAAAGTATAATACTGCGTGTCTTATTGTACATAGTTCTACTGCTGATATGCCATAGAGCATCATCGTTCCCACCATTGTTTAATGTCTCCAAGATGAACGGTTTGTGATCATGACAAGATTTTTTCAATTACGAAAATTGACGATTGATAGCATATATAAGAAATAATTATTTGCAGAAGACAACTTCGAGAAACTTGGCATTTTGAAAAGTAACAATTATTTCCAAGATGCGCAAATATTTTATACATACAACATCTCAGTAAATACACCAAGTGGGAATACTACTACTTGTAATACAAAAAATCAAACCGTCCAAACCGTTCAAACCGCCCAAACCGTCCAAACCGCCCAAACGGTCCAAATACCTGAATTCTACACACTGACACCAGGCATCGGAGCGCACAGATTGCTTACATCTAAAAAAAATTGGAATCAGGCGAGAAATTATTGTATCACTGAAAGAGGTACTATACTTATCTTACACTTTTAACACTTGTAAAAATATTGATTTTTTTTTTAAATATTCTTTCAGCTCATTTAATCGTGATAACGTCAGCAGAAGAAGAGGCAATAATCAAGAAATTACTCGCTAGTCAAATGATCGATGAGATTTGGCTTGGGATTTATGATTTTTCCCAAGAAGCGGACTGGATTACAATCTTCGATCAGCCGCTTAAAAGTCTTAAGTACGTGAAGTGGAAAAATGGTGAGCCAAATAATGCACCACAGAAGTCCGGTACTGGAAGTGAGTACTGCGCATCGTACTTTAAAGACGGCATGAACGACGCAGAATACAGCAAGGAGATGGCATTCGTTTGCAAAATTAACGTTTAAATGATAATGATTTAAACTGTAAAACTGTGTTTTCTTGTAATAAAAGAATAGTTCCTCCATTACATACCAGTAGAATACTAATTACTCGAGAAAATACTGATTACTCGAAACGTTATATGAAATAGTAGATACAAATATCTTTTACTCGTCCATCGATCCAACGAAACCTCGATAAACCAGCTTCATGAACATAATATCCCCAACTCCACCAACTGCTATAACGCTCCTCTCAAAAATACTTCTAATCAACCAACCGATTTCCTCTCATCAATAATTCTCCACAACGTTATTAAAATCGCCGCCACAGTTCTGTCTCTTAAACTCCATCTCCATCCATTCCTCTCTCTCCCTCTTCCTCTACCCAACGTCAAATCCTCTCGACGTCCTAGGATTTCCTCTCCGTCACTCATCGTCGCTAACGTCCCTCAGTCGCGAGCATTAGCACAGAAACACACACAGACACACATGCTGTCCTACATCCGGATACTAGATAGATCCTCGTGACTGTACAGGAGATCCCTAACGGACGCCCGATGCACGTGCGCCAAATACACAGAGCACAAGGACGTATAAACATAGCCCCGGCGAGATTTTCACAGATGAACACGCCCGGAGATTTGGGTGTCTCTCTGCAGTGCACAGCCCGTATAATACTCGTCGGCACCGCCTGCGTATCCGTCCGGTCATTGTCTCGTCGTCGCTGCGGCCAAGTGTGTGGTATCTATATATGTAAGGGAGCTTGCGCACGCGCGTGCATGCGGATAATTATTGTGTGCATATACCTACAAGCTCCGGAGGTATATGCATACGATGGAGACTCGCGGACCTTGTAACACAGCTGTATTAGGCTTGTATTAACGTACAGAAGTGAGGTGGAGACACGTGTGTCGAGGGATGTGTGCGGACGATTAGGGCAGGTGCTTACTTAGCTTGCGATGTTGGGATAGAGTCTCACGACGATCTCTTGTTTATAAGATATACCCTAAATTACTGCTAGAAAAATATTTCGCACATACGTAAAAAATCAACTTAGCTCACTCGGTAGTTTAACCAAAAACCGAGAATCACATCATCCAAGCAAAATCCTCTCGGAATCGCAGAGCGCTTCCGAAAAGCAAGCTCGAAAAGCCGCTCGAAAGCCCGAGAAAACAGCTTCAAACGAGCCACTCACGGAATCAAACAGGTGCCTCCGAGATAGCACATCGCCGAAATCCCACGGCCCGAAAGAGCTCTACCGCCGAAAACGTGCGTTCGCTCGAATCCCGCGTGTAAATAAAACCACACACACACACACACACACACACACATGCACAGAGAAACCAAGTCATTCGGAGGGGGATAGGTATTACACTGCAGGCCTCGGGCGGAGGCATCACGATTCGGCAAACTGCGAGAGCACGTTCGCGTGCTTGCGTGTGCATATGTTATACCTCCGGCCTCTACGCCCTCTGCTAAAGCTCTCGTATATAGCTCTATATATATATATATATATACACGTGTTCGACGATTTCGCGCTGTCTCTATTTTCGTTGCAAGCTCGGCGTTTTTGGTGGGTGTGAACGTTTTCGGGATAGGAGGTGAGAAGTGCGGCGATTGAGTTGATTAGTCGGACGCGTGTAGTCGTTAGAGTAGGCGATGAATTTAATTTATTAAGCGTTGTTGAAAATAAACAAAAACTTCAACAACTCTATATACTATGTAGTAAACTTCGAAAGTGGTGACGAACGTAAGCAAAGGAGCCGGCTGTGCATCTCTTTCTAAAGGAGAAGGAAAAAGTTTATAGAGCAGACTTAAATAGAGGAAAAGGAGACTGGCGCGAGAGAAAGAGAAAGAAAGAAAAAAGGAAAGCGAAAGCCAAGATCCTGGCGTTAAGGAACGCGTAGCAGAAGCAGCCCGCCAACGGCGGCGTCGTCTCTATCGCCTCTCTTGGCTTGTGCAGCCCCGTCTCGTTGCAACAGCTGCCTGTTGCTACCCGGCTAAAAGCTCCGTCGAGCCAATATACTCTCCTTCCTTCGATTCCTCGCTGTGACATCGAAATCCTTTGTCTTTTACCTCACAATGTGGCTGTAGTTTTAAGTTTATGCTTTAGCTTTTCTCGCGCTATTGTTCGCTGTTTACGCTTGTTGGAATTGTCGTGAGTATAGGAATTTTGATTATTTAAACGAAATTAATCTTGTTAGTATTGCGCGCTTCTTATGCTCACGATTAAATTACAACCAACGACTTAATTTCCCCTCGAAATTAAACCCTCTGGATTTTTATTCCGCCCAAATTACCTCGCAAATTACGTACCTATAAGCTCGAGAGAGCCATTGGAGCTGTTAAATTCGCCGTATAACTTTTCAAAACACGATCCGGCAGAACTTTGACCCGCTGCCGTGTTATATACTCTCCGCATCGAAATCGTTTAGGTATCGGGTCGCTAATTTCACGTCGTCAAGGAGACGACGCAGTACACCGCGAGAGCTTCTCTCTCTCTCTCTCTCTCTCTCCACGTTTCGAAGGCGTCGATGATGCATCCCCCTCTCACTTTCGGTCTTCGCTCTCGCAGCGTCCAAAACTATACAAGGTTCAAATTTATCTTACAGCTTGGAATTATTTTCGAAAATAATAGCCACTCCCGTGTCGCCTCTTTCACAGCTCTCAGAGCAGGTGAGTAGGCAATAAGAAAAAGTCGCCGTTATCACACCGGGCGCCCATCCCCCTAGCGGCATTCGTTGCCGCGAGCAACCCTTTCATTCTCCCTCCCCCTCCTCCTCAAAGAGCATCAGAATCTCGTTTCACGGGACGTACGCTCTCTATATACGCCCTGCTGGCCGCTTGCACGACTATATAGCACACTATACTCTGCCAAGGCGACGGTGAAGAGGAGGGTGAGAAGCGTAAAAAAAAGCATCAGCCTGCAGAGGCACGCCCGGCAGCGCTCGCGTAATTAAGGACCAGAGCGAGAGACATCGATCGGATCCTATGTACGCGTCAAGTGAGAAAGGGTGGCGCGACGACGACGACGACGACGACGACGCAGTCGGCGCCCCCCGAACCTCTGCCCCAAATCGAAGGAGGACGAGGAGTTGGAGAGTGAGTGGAGGGGAGGAAGAGGGATATACACACCCTGCGGAGAAGAAAACAGGGGGAGAGAGAGGGGTACGTCGTCCGGTTCGGCTGTGGGGGTGGGGTGTCAGCCCTCCGAGAGAAGCTGCTTTCTATATATATATATACAGGTGTACTACGCCGATATCTTATTTCGTTGGAGAGAGGAGATGACGACGACGAGTTTGAGGTTCGAGGCTGGGCTGCTGCAGTGTTGTAGGTGTGCAAAGGGGAGAATAGTGTGCGAAGATTTTCTAGTCTTGGAATTTATACCGGAGAGGCAAACAGCCACTTGTAGCTCTAGCTCTAGGTCGATTCTAGGTCGAGCTTTCCATAAATGCACGCGATTGTTTTATTCAGAGGGAAAGCTTTTTTGGAAACGACCTACCGAGAGTTTCAATAATATTTCGTGGCTAATCGAGTCTCGCTCGAACGATCGGCGAATTATCGCGAATCGAAGAGCTCATAACGGATTGAACAGAGCCGAGAATGGGAGCGTCTGAGCGATTTGGGCTGATTTTCGGGATTCATTAAAGCTTCGATATCACGGATTTTGTTATTCATAAACGAAAAAAGCTCAGCCACGTGTGCCTCGAAATCACACACGACAGACATATCCAGCCCTCGAGACAGACACACAGCGAGAAGGTTTGGCTGGTGCTGCGGCACGAGCTTTATACGGCAATGAAGGGGCGGCAAAGGCGAGGCGGAAATAAACGAAGAGGTGCAGCAGCAGCAGCAGCAGAGCAGCCTCCCTCTCTCTCTCTCTGTCTCTCTCTCAGGTGCGCGCGAAGACAAGTCTGCGTGTGCGAAAGAGAAAGAGAGAGAGAGAGAGAGAGAGAGAGAGAGAGGAGAGGCAACGCCCATTTTTTGATAAGCTAGTTACCCAACCGCCCCCTGCGCTCGCGAGAGCTTTTTCTCTCTTCCTCCACCTCTTCTCCACCTCCTGAGAGATCAATAACTGCATAAAAATAAAGTGAGCCTCTGGCCCGCTACCTTTAACCCGCGCGAGCGCCGCGCACCATCATATTCCTCCTCTGCCTTTCCCTCCACCTTCTCTCTCTCTCTCGTCTCCTCTCTCGCGTTATATACCTATACCCTCCCCTAGCAGCGGCGGTGGCGGCAGCGGCGGCACCTCGTTTTTCTTTCTCCTCTCGCCTCTTTTTTTCCGTGACCGCTTTTTCTTACGTACACACGCGCGCAAGCGAGCGAGCTTGCAAGCTCTCCCTGCCTACGTGTCCGCGTATATATATATTTTTTTCTTCTCCTGCACAGCAGCAGCAGCAGCAGCAGCTTCCTTCTCTGCATTCCCTTTCCAGCGCATCGCGGTGTGCTACCGGCACGCACCATAAAATAACGTCCTATCGTTCTTCTCTCCCTTCTCTCTCTCTCTCTCTCTCTCTCTCTCTCTCTCTCTCTCTCTCTCTCTCTCTCTCCCTCTTATTCTTCTTCTTCTTCAGCGGCAGCTTCTTCTTCTTTTTTTCGCGAGAGTCGGCCTCCTCCTCCCCTGGAGCTGCTTTTTTCTCTTCGTAGCTATATACGCTTTTGTTCGCGGCCTCCGCGCGCACCTCCAATGAGATCCGCAGGTTATTGCCTGTATTTTCTTAAGGGATGAATTCCCCCGCGGCATATGCTGCTGCTGCTGCGTTCGCGCGAAGGGAGGGTTATATATAAGATGGATGGAAAAAATGCAAGGAGAGAAAGAGAGAAGGTGTGCTGCTGTCGCAGTTGCACACCGGAGCGAATCCCGCAAGTTTTCTTGTGGGTTTCGCGCTGCTGCTGACTTTCGATAAAAGGATGGGTTATATACTATATACTATGAGGATAAAAATGCGACGCTTGGTAAAACGGATTGGCGCGATCGGGATGAGGTTGGATATTGTTTTTTTGATTTTTGTATACGTGTGTATGTCGTGTAATTTGTGCCGGAGGAAGTGTGCATTACTGGAGGATCGAGGTTTAGAGGGTGACGATTTTTGATTGGAAAAAGGGGAAAAGGAAAGGGTGGGAGAAAGTCGTGGTGGGAAATCGTGATCCGAAGGCGATGATGAAGGTGGGTCCTAAGGGCATTCGGTTAGTCGCTAAAACGGAAAATTGGAAGAGGATAAGATAAGCTCAATATTGGGCTGGAAAATCACGGTTATGATATAAAAATTATAATAATAAAACATCCCAGCATACTAAAAAGTTACATCCTGTACCATTCCTCCCATACACGCGAAAAAATAACGAACACAACGAAATGCCATCAGTGCCCCCATACCTCTTCGACGCAGTCACACACAGAGATAGAGGGACGAGAAATTCGCCATCTCGCGAAAATTCGATTACTGCTCGCTTTGGCGGCGACTACCAGGACAGACGCACACACACACACATACGCTCAAAGAAAAGGAACAACTCGCACGAGAGCGAGAGAGAGAGAGAGAGCATTCGATGGATTCATACATAGCAAAGAACCCCGGGAAAAAGGGGTTGGAAAATTAGCCTGTGCATTACGTGCGTGTGCACGGCCCTCGGCTTGCTTTTTTTCAGCTCCGCTACTCCCTTCTACCACCCCTCTTTCAATATATTTCTTTCTCTTTCTTTTCTCTCTCTTTCTCTCTCTCTCTCTCTCTCTCTCTGGCCGTCGCTCTCGCCCCCTCTTTTTCTGGCTTTCCCCTCTTGGCGGATCGCGAAAGCTTAATGAAAGTCGTTCTTCGAAAAAAAGGGAATCAAACACTTCTACAGAGACAGAGAGATGGAGTGGAGAGGTCCAGACATCCCGGTCGATCGAGAATGTCGTGAGGTGATGAGGGTAGGATTTGAAAGGGTTTTCTCAAATTCGTTTTGTTATAATTATTCGACTCTAAAAGAAGAGACACGGTGATCGTTTTATTCGGTCTCTGATTGATTGCTCGTTTTTGCGCTCTACTAACGAATTGAGAGAATACAATGACGCACTAAAATTTGTATTAAAAACTGGAGCGAGACCAACCAAAAGTTAATTTCGATTTGTGAATTCGTCTGAGCCGCTATGCATCAAAACAAAGCGATTTTTGACTGGCTCTTCTCCCACTGTTCAGACTCTCTCTGTCTCTGGCTAGCGGCAATAGGTGGCGCGCAGACGCTTTCCTACACCCCTCATCGCTATCTGCGTGCCCAGTGCATAGATAGCGGTTTGTCACCTATGCCGAAACTGCCTTATTGAGCATACTACTTGGGTCGCTCGTACTATAAGTGTAACTGCAATTTCTCCGGCAATTTTGGATTGCGGATTCAAATGTTTTTGAGTAAGATGGATAGATGAATATGATTTAGATGGATAAGAAACTATCAAAGGAAGATGGTTTTCTCAGGAGTCTGATATGTTCAAATAAGCTAAACATCAGAACAGCTGTGGAGAAACTCAGCCTGTTTGTTCAGCTATGCACAAACTCTATTCATTGCCCAGTATATTCGTATAGACCTCCTACGAGAGAAACGTACACGTGATACTTCACGCAAGTCAGCAGAATAGAAACGATCTCCTGTCTCCTTTTTGCCTTTTCCATTTTTCCTGCACTGCCTCTCTCTCTCTCTCTCTCTCTCTCTCTGCAACGTTTTCTTTTTCACAACAACTCCCGGCTTTGGTGAAAACTTCGCCTAGAAACTCTACCCTGGGGATTTCTCGCTCACTACTAAAGGGAAAAAGGAGTAGCCTTCAATTACTTTACGCGTTGAGAAAGAGAGAATAAGGAAAGAAAAACGTCGAGTATATGGGGGGCCAACGCTGCGCTGAAGGCTCGTAATGAGAAAAACGGCGCGTTTTCGCGAAATTCAAGCTCAGACAAATTTTACACTCCGTCTGATTGTGGTGCGTACCGCTGCTACTGTTCCTCCGTTTATTCTTTGGATTTTTGTTGGCTTTTGAAATAACGTTGCAAAAGCGAAAAAGAATTTTCAGTCGTTCAAAAATACAAATTAACAGCAGTCAAGTAATTATAAACTACTACGACGAGCTTTCCACGTTAAACTTACGGCTACTGATTAAGACATATTGTTGAGTCGCGTGACGGCAAAGAATAACCGACCCATATGTTCCAAACGCACGTCAGCAAGCTACGACTTTCTCAGATCCAAAAATTTTTGTACAAAACTATCTTCAGCTCGTTGTTTTAAATAAGAATCCTCCGGCAGGAATATCTGAAATCCGGTATAAAGTTATTTCAGGCAGACTTATTTCGCCATGTGCATTAATATTCCATTGTCTCGAGAACGATTCGTTTTAACCTCCCTCGATTATTCCCCTCCACTTTCGTCGAATATGCGATGAAAAATTCGGATTTTAAAATACCTCCAGCAATTTTTAGCGACAATCTTTCTGAATGAGTAACGTTTCGACAAAACTGCTATATGAGAAAATGAAATGAGCAGTGAATAAAATAAAGCTTTACACGTGAAATATTAACAAAATACCGTTCGAAATAAAAACCACTTGCAATATTAATCCGACCCCCGAGTCATTCAGTCCCAAATCCTTTTCCCTCTCGGCTGTAAGACAAAAAAAAAGGAGAGAAAGACGAGACGTCGTCGAGCTCCACTGACGCCGTCATCGTGTCCCTGCGCACTCGTACATAAATCAGACGACGACGACGACGTTGCGCAGGTCAGTCGTAGGGAGGGCTAAAACTTTCAGGCGTAGGGGTCTGGCTGTGTGAGCCGCCTCGAGATACACGCGAATTTAGGGTAGCTCTCGCACTTTTTCTCTTCCGCTTCGGAGACTCTTCAGACTTGTCTGCGGCTACTTTGCCGTGTTTAGGCGTTGGTTTTATGACTGTGTGGTGATGGTGAATTTAATTTTAATAACTTTTCTACGCCTGTTAAGATATCCATTTGCAAAAATACTTTCGGCTGTGCTCAGTAAGTCATGCCGCGAACTGCTGCAGAGAAGAGCTACTGCGAAAGTGTTTTCTCTCTCTCTCTTGCTTTTGTGTCCCTCGGCTTGTTTGAATATGTAAATGCGGAACTAATACCCCGTTGCGGCGAGACTTAACCACTTGTAACTATTCAAACAATTGATGCAACAGTTTCACGAGTTTGGATTTCGACGGGATTTAACCTAATTCATTTAGCATCGCTCTTTTGAATTAAAATCAATCGATAATACACTGAAGCCAATGACATCTCACATGGAATATCGAGCATTTTAACGCCTAGCCAAGCGCACCTTCTGGAGCGCGGAGAACGAAAAAAAGCGACAAAGCTGCTCTCACCGCGTTAAGAGAGAGAGAGAGGGAAAAAAAGTACGTCGCATCGAATTGATAATTTTCAGTGCATAAGTAATTTTTTTCAAAAAAAAAGTCCCTCGCCTCTGTCGAATAAAAAGAACCGTGTATGTGTGTGTGTGTACATCAACGCGCGTCGAAGCGAGGGATGAAGACATAGCGGCGCGAGACTCTCTCTCTCTCAGGCCGGAAGTAAGAATACGCACGTATCTGCCTGGTTTGATACTAAGTCAGGCATCGCTTTGGTTAATAAAACGACGTCCTTAGGGGGTTGCACGGCTTTGCTGGTCAATGCAGCGTGAGGCTACTCCGCTCATCTCGTATGTGTGTGCACGTACACATGTATACACGTATACACATCTCTCTCTATGCACTACCTCCAGCTCTATTTTTATTTTTAGTATGCACAGCCTGTGTGTGTGTGAGAGAGAGAGAGAGAGAGAGAGAGAGCCGACGATGGGACGTGCACACGCTAGAAAAGTCCATCAGCGCATTCCGCGAGGAGAGACAATCCGCTCCTTTTATCTTGTCGCCAGCTCTCTGCATCGTCGATGATCACGATACTGATGATGATGATGCGCTGTGGTCAGAGTGTGTCGTTGTGTCGGCGACGGCGTGTAATCGGCTTGTGTGTTTACGTGCACGCCAAAAGAGATCGATGTAAAAATTTTCTTTGACTTTTCTTTTCGAGAAGGCTTTTGTTTAAAATGTATAAAAGCCGAAAGTTAATGACGATGAATCGAAACGTCGTTAAGTCTGTATATAAATAAAACAAATGCACACACCTTTGCAGTGGAATATTTTCACGATTTACCTCCAACAAAAGAGACTCACCCCTCGGCGCAGGACACAGACATCCGAGAAAAGAAAAGACGCATCGTCGCGTCGCTCACGCATAAGAAAGTGCGAGCCAACGTCGGGAGATAAAGCTTTCATCCAGAGCGTATCATTTGCTTAACCGTCGCTGCACAAAGACCTCAGCTCTAATTGTGAAGAAACTGGGAAATTGCGTGCGCTGGTGATAAGAAAGAAAATTCCCTGACCTACAAAAGCCTTCAACAATCCTCGAAACTCGGCGAATCGACCCAGAAAATAATTCCTCTCCCTTACAAAAAAAAACCACACACACACACACACACACGAGTCCTTCACGTTTGCGAAAAGAAAAAGGAACTCGAAAAGGGGTGAGGTATAAGTCGTCGTCGTAACTGCACTAGTGCGAGGAGTCCCAACGGGAGGAGAGTGCATAGCTCGCAATACTTTAGCCATGAGACGCAAGAGAGCTTGTGTCGTCGGCCTTGAGGGTTGCTCCCCGCGCGTGTGCGTGAACGGCTTGGGGTCAACGACCGTCGGCATAACGGCGGCCAGGGGTGGCTTCCCTCCACCTACTACTACTACTACTACTACTACTACTCGGCGACACGACTATATACGACGACGCAACGGCCTGGCCTATAGCTCCAGTGTGCCACGATGGGCTTGAGGCAGGTTAGGGTAGAGGGGAACGACTCGACGACGACGACTGCTGCCGAGCTCTTTTATTTGATCGGGTACTACTACTACTACTATACACCACACTAGGCGCACTATTACGCGTTATTCTTCTTCGACTCGTGGTCTTATGTGTGTACACTCGATATCCAGTACCGGAAAGAGGGCAAATTTGAACTGCGCTGTAAGTACGCTGTTTTGTTCTTCAGAGCTACAGCGGAGGGAAAAATCGGCTGTTGCCAACACCCACGAACGCCTATGTGTCGTTGAGAAAAAAAAAAATAAGGATAGACGTATTATCGAGGCAAACGAGCGGGTAAATGGACTGGCCGCCGCCGTGGTGGCGTGGAAAGCTCCGATCAGTGGTGAAAAGCGGCCGGCAAAACCGCGAGAGAAAGAGCGGAAAAAAGAAGGAAGAGAAGATGAAAGACATTGTGCGTATACTAGCTATATGATCCCCTGAATGCGAGCGCGTATAAGTGATGACGAGCACACGGGGGGGGGGGNTAGTCGCGCGGGGGGGGGGGGGGGGGAGGTAGGGAGGTATTCAACGTTTCTGATCTATATGCATGTATATGTGTGCAAAAGCCAAACACATGCGCTAATAAAAGAAGTGGAACACACACACTGCACACACGGCTATATGATGCAAAGGGAAAAAAAAATCCGCCGAGCTCGTGGATATCTTGTTGGTATAATTCATTGGAAAAATTTGCGTTTGTGTTTCTATGACTGCAGTGCGCAAGCACGCGTGCGGAAACGGATATTCTTAACCGAAGGGGAGAGAGAGAGAGAGAGAGGGAGCATTAATTAATCGAGGGAAATCTTTTGCTTTCGAAAGAAAGAGATCCGCGCGTGTGTATGGCGGACATGATGGAAAATATTTTTTCAGTCCGCGGGGGTGGATTTTATTCGTATTCATTGGAAATTTTTATGCGTTTGTGCGCAACGGATAATGTTTTCTTCCCGGAGGAGAGGATTGCGTAATACTGCTCTGGAATATGTATGTTAATTAATTAGTTGCTCAGGATTTTTCTATGAAAAAAGGCTGGAGTATCGAGATTTGTTAGCTTTTGAAATTTTATCGCTGTTGTGCGCGTGATCGGTGCAAACAACGCGTTCGGTGAAGCGGTTTATTTAGCTATAGGTTAATGATTTCTTAAACTGTGACTAACTCGTTCACTCAACTTGATCAGTATTATATACTTAAAAAAATTATATAAATTAAAACCACCAACCTCTGCTCTCTCTCTCTCTCTCTCTCTCTCTCCCTCTCTCTCTCCCTCTCCCTCTCTCCCACATATACGCGATTCCGTTTGCGCGGCGCGAGTGAAAGAAAAAAAGAGCGGCATCGAGAGCATCGAGCTTTGGTTGAAAGGGCAAAGGCACACGCACACACATATCTGCGATCAGTGCAGATGTTTCCCATTTTTTTTTCAATTCATTGAACCTCATAGTGCCGGGATAATTGATAGCGCGCAAGGGCGGTAATCGAAATATACGCGTATACGTGTGCACGTGTGTTCGGATAGGCAAAAGCGAGAAAAAAGTGTATAGTGGATGACTTTACAAAGGGATTTTCCGAGTTTGTTTTTGCAGGCTTTTATTATCATGTGAGCAGGAATATTTTTTTTTCTTGGATTTTAAATATATCTATATGTTTAAATGTCGAGTGCAAGAGTAAAGTAGCATGCACTTGATGTAATAACTTTTTCAAAATCGCTCGGCTGTAGCGCGAGAGGGATGTTTATAAGGATATATGTGGTTAATAGGGGAGATTCTTTGAGCGAACGGTTTTTTAGAAGAGAGTAGTGAGCTTTGAAGTTATTTTATGCGTTTCTATGTGTAAAGGATACGATTATACGTTATACTATATTCTAAAGTTGACAGGCTAATCGTTATATTCGTTCTCTGATTGGCTGTTCGATTGAGAAAATATTGGATGTACATCTTTAAGGTAGCGACGATCTTATCGAAACAAAATCGAATCCAACTTAAACTTAATTTCGAGCTGTCCGTACGTGTGGATCGCGATACAATGTAAAAGAGCTCGCTTAAACTCCTTGTGTTTCTAGCCAACGAAGGTAGGTGGCGCATAGGCACTTTTTCATTTCCCTTCTCACAATGTACAAGTCGAGTCTAGATATAGCGGTTCATCATCACCAATACCAAAACTGTCTTTCGTTGGGCTTGCTTTGGACCGCTCATGCGATACACAGTTGGATAATTTACATTTTGATTGATCCGCAAATATCGGCAAAAGCTAACAAGTCGTCTGATATAAGACGAAAAGATTATTTTAAATCTATAACACACACCGCCGAGTATATAACCCTTATAATTATCACGAAATACCTTGAATTTTTCAAGAAAACGTCCGTCCGTAACGAAGCCGCAACTTTTTTGCATCGTCCTAGCGCATCTTGCTATACGTTACGCTGCGCACATCCCTCAAACTTCAACCTCATCGAAAATACCTGCAGCAAAGCCGAGGAAAAACGACACCGGCACACACACACACACACACACACACACACACACACACACACGCCAGTCGGCTATCACACGCTAATAAACGAAAAAGACGAAGAAGAAGGAGAAGCTAACGTAAACTCGAGAAGCATGTCAGCATATCGATAAATACACACACGTCGGGGCAAAAATTTTGCTAAAGAAGTCTGACGGCGCGCAGACATCGGCGAAGAAAAAGAGGCCGAGTACACACAGCCCTATAAGAGAGAGGGATAGAGAGTCCGGGTGCTATTTAGCGAAAAGAGAAGAAGACTTACTCTCTCTCTCTCTCTCTCTCTCTCTCTCTCTCTCTCTCTCACTCCCTGCGAATATAGAATTTTTCCCGCACATCGATCGGCACAAGAAAGAGAAAAAGGAAGCCTCTCGAGTAGTCTCATCCTCGAGGGTCTGCGGTTGACGGTTTATTTTGCGCGAACGCCGGGAAAAATTGCAAATATCGGCGTTCGCTCGCTCGCTCGCTCGCTCGTCGATTAAAAATTCTCCAAGATACGAGGGGCTCTGCGGAGAGACGGAATTACGAGAGAGAGCGAGAGAGAGCTTGAGGTCCCTGACCCTTTGACAAGTAATAATTGTGGGCAATTACCGGAGACGCTAAGAGACTGTGTACTCGAGGGGGCTGAGGTGTGCTAAAGAAGAGAGTGAGAGAGAGAGAGAGAGAGAGAAAGAGATAAAAACTTGGATGGAGATCGAGAAATGCAGAGAGCTTTTTTTCATGCCGCACGCGTTGATGATGGGGAATATAAGTTTGGAGGGGTATGATGGATGCGCGTCTTGATCGATTTTTTATTAATATTGAATTGGATGTATAATTGTAGGATATAAGGATGTGCTAGGGGGTGATTCCGCGTTTTGCAACAGTGTACGCATGATAATTAGGGAAAGTGAGATATTGATCGTTAGGTTGAAATGAAGTTTGCAGTTGAGGTTATGCGTTGCTTGAAATTCTCAGAAATACGACGATGTTTACTACAATTCTAGATTATCTGTTTTTGGTCGTATATCTAATTAATCTTATGACATTTAAAGAATTGGTCTATTTCAACGGGTTTTCGTAATTTACTTTGCTGTGAACTTTAGAATGATTCGACGCCGATTCTAAAATTGCGTTATCTATTCTATCGAGAATATCCGAACCTACTAACGATGAATGACGATCTTCGCAAAGTGGTTTTAACTCTTATAAATACAAAATTAAATTAAAACGTTCAAAAGTTCTACATTCCAAAGTGTACACTGCTCTTAATCCGACTTGTATACATCGGATCGCTTTCAAAATGATTCAAAATACTTCGTTCTCTTTTCTGCTTTTAAAACGATATCGTTGCTAATTCAATGCGTCAATAACCCAAAGACACATAGTCCTGCAGGTCATAACCATTTATAGCCACACAGGTGTAACCTAACATATTTCCGAACATATACATCGTGAGTATTTTCGGATACTATCCATGCATGTACGCAATTCGCAAGAAACCCGAGCGAACTTTGTACCTACACCAATTTCAGCAGCAAATCCGCAAGTTTTTATTGACCTAACTGTTCTCTCTCTCTCCTCTATGTAATTCCAAACTCGCAAAAGTACAATGTAACCCGAAGCTCGAATTCAAATTACTACTTCCAGATGGAAACGGAAACGAAGCCGGTTAAATAATCGACGAGCGCGAGCGTATAGCTCTCTCTCTCTCTCTCTCTCTCTCTAAGATGCAAAGAAAAAAAGGAGAAAAACTTACGCGTGAGGAAGTTCGACAAACTTGGGTATATAAATAAGTATACACGTTAATTACGGGGTTGTTCTCGCTCGCGTGAAGTGGAGAGAGTAGCGCGTAGAGCGTCGGGGGTTTATGAAAATTTCAACGCGCGCCTTTCGATCATTACACTTAGCGTATACACGTGCGAGCTTGCGAAACGCGAGGTAGAGGCAAAAATTAATGCGCTCATTTGACGGGGATTTATTTAGGTGTTTGGATTAGATTATGGAGTCTTTGCTTTGCCCCGCGTGAAGTTTGAATTCGCCTGATGAATAGGGAAGAGCTGAGATATTCATGTGTTCTTTTCAATAATTTCGTATTCCGGGGCTGAATGTGTGCTAAGCTTATAGGTGAGATGTGTGGAAAATTGAGGGAAGTTGTGTAAAGGGGTGGTTTGGGTCAGATGTGGAATTGGAAATTCTTGAAACTTGGCTTGTTACCAAATTTGTCTCTTCGGTAACCAAAATTGAAGTTTAAAGTAAATTTTCAATACATTTAAAAAGTATCTTTGTCGAAACCTTCATGCCCACTGCTCAGCCAATTTCACGACTCATCGAGTTATTCCCACATCCATCCGCGAACTTGACACACGATGCCACAACGAGTCGTCGTCGGTCCGCGTTTTAATATTTCACAACGAGTCGTCGCGTCTTGGACTTTTCAGTATATAATTCACCCCTCGTTCTCTCAACAGTGTTTCGTCGAGGGCGCGACGATTGTGTAAAACGGCAAGTTTTTCCTCCCGCATCATCATCATCATCATCACAACTTCCAGAACGAGTTCGACAATGTACATATGTCGTTTAGCGAAGAAGATCCCCTGCACATACGCATAAACGATATGCGCATCAGCGGCTTTTAATGCGCCTGCGGTTAGGCTACTTGCGCGACGCTCACTTGTGGCGGGTAATTATGATTCTTGGCGCTTCTTCTTCTTTGTTGTTCTGCTCTCTCTCTCTCTCTCTCTCTCTCTCTCTCTCTCTCTCTCTCTCTCTCTCTCTTAATTCGCGTTTAATTTTGATCGATATTAATTGTTGCGAAAGTTGAACTTGAAACTTGTGAATCATTTTTCACGCGCATTTAAGAAAAATACGATGCCACGTTCCGTGCAATCCGTTGGAGGGGATAGGCGAACATGGTGGCGCCGCCTGGTGGGCGAATTTTGCAATAAAATAAGATTTTCTGCTATAGGCTTACAGCTGTGTTTACACGTATAATGGTGAATAATAATAGTTGTTGTGTTTCAAATTGTAAAAATAATGGCAGAAATAGTGCCTGTAAGTTTTATAAGTTTCCAAAAGAAAGTTATAGGATAGAGCAAAGGCGAAAATGGGTTGCTGCAGTAAGAAAAATAAAGTGAAGTACCATAACCTATCTTTTAAGTTGCTCCAATTTCCATTATTCATCATATTCATACAAGATGATATTTATTTGTTCCGGCGAATGTAGAGAGAGGCTAATTTGAGGTTGAGAAATAAGAATAATCACCAGTTAATAAATCAGTTTGTTGTCAATAATACTTCAATTTGTTATATTTAATACAGTCCAGCTCCAGCTCCACCATCTGTACAAGTTTTATATGATACTTATGCACTGCACTTCATTTCACTTGACCGAACCAAGGCATTAACTTACTCGACAAGCCACAATGAATGTTCGAATAGGTTCATTTGAGGTTTAGTTTTGTTAAGCAAGATATTTTGCACTATTATCGTGCCACTATAAACAATATCTATTAATTTATTTAATCAGACAGCATAACACAGTGAAATAAAAGTTAATGACTTGGTTTGGTCAAGTGAAATAAAGTGCAGTGCATGAGTTTCATATAAACTTTGTACAGATAGTAGAGTAGGACTGTATTAAATATAACAAATCAAAATATTAATCAAACCAAACTGATTTATTAGCTGGTGATTATCCTGATTTCTTAACCTCAAATTAGCGTCTCCCTACATTTGCCAGAATTTTCAGCAGATTCTGCGCAAAAACTGTCGCCAGGCGCGAATTTTTCTGGGCCGAATTTGGGCAAAACTTCTGGGCAGAAGATCCTATAATTTAATTGCGCGACTAGAAATGATGGCGTATTTTCTACCAGGGTTGAATTTTGAAAAGGGTAGCGCCATTTGTCGTCTGCTGTCGACGACAGAACGAAGCAATACAGCAGGCGCAGCGCTTTCGGCTGTTCGGTGTTGCGTGTAGATACGAGTTTTCCAATTGATATTTCTCCATTTCTACTGATTGGAAATAAATGTCAAAAGCATTTTTTAATAGATAAATACATATTTGAGTGTGAACGCTATGTAAGCCAGCGCGCGGAATCTTATTTTATTGCGCTTTCGATCCGGTAGAGGGAGGCGCATCAAGCTTCGCACGGAGCGAATACAACAGGGAAAAAGGCGTCTAATTAATTCCGCGCTAAAAAACAACGCCGAGATTTCCAAACGGAAAGCATTCACGCGACCACTTGGCGCGTGCTTTACGGCTTGCGGCTTTATCAAACTTTTTATGCTAAACAATTCCCGTGCGAAAAAAAAAGAAAACAAGAAAAACAAAGCCTCGAAATATAAAACCGCGTCGACGACTACTACACACATACGCGTATACATATACACCTATTGCGTGCCCGGCTCTCGTTCGGTGTTGTGTTGAATCAGAGCGCGACCGGACCTCACCCGCCGGCACAACCTAAATTTCTAAACGAAACACGCCAATTAGTCGGCCTGAAAATGCGTCACGTGTCCCGGGAGTTTAACTAGACTGCCGCTGCGCGAACGAAACGTGTTTCACCTTTTAATGCTCCTCGTGAATTTTCATGTGTTTATTTTTCGCGCGCGTGTGAAAAGACGGATAAGTTGGCTATATTTGCGTGAATTGATTATTTATATAGGAGAGATGGTGGTATAACTCGTGATATAACGTTATCATTTTTCTCACGATATGTGTAAGCAGTGGAGGTGATAGAATTTACGCGGATACAGCTGTTTTGAAGGAGATTTGCGGTCGTAACGATGAGGTGTTTATGTGGAGTTGATTAGCATTTTTTTTTGTGAATTATGTGTTACGGCTGAACTTACTTGAAACTATATTCATGTACTTACAGTGTATAATTACGAATAATGAACAAGCAATGCGATAACCAATAACGCTTCCTTCATTAAATACTTGAAATATACACGCGTGAGATTATTCTAATCGCTTGTCTCAACACGCACGTCTTTTACTACTTGTCCTTAATCCTTGTAGAAAGCCTCGTACATATCTAATTAACCATTTCAACGAGCATTAAAATTAGTCCAATAAAGTGTCCACACGTACAATCATTACGTCTCAACTTGTCCATTCGACACCAAAAGGCGGCAACAACGTTGCGGCATCTCTATAATATTCATGAGAAGTCCGTCAGGCAGAGAGAAAAAGATTACACTTGCGGCTGCTCGCAAGGATACTTTCCCGCTACAGCGATTCTCCTCGCGATCTTTACACTGATTTCTGTGTAAATCTCAATGGGCCATCTCACATCGAAATCGTCGATGATTCATCGAAATTGAACTCGTCCACATACCTTCTGACGCATCGCATTTTCCATCTAATTACCCGCCTAATAATTCAATAGACCATCTTTTTCATTGCCCACATTGTTACAGACGCTCTTTTCGCAGTCGTAAAAGAAGCTTTGAATTGTAAATCGAGAGCCTACTTAAAACCGGCGACTCTTTTTTGTTCCAGCGAGAACAGGAAAAAAAACGTCGCACTTACATAAATCTCGCTGCAAAAAAAGAAGAAGCTGAGGAAAATCTCTTTCCATTGGATTTGTTTCCGAATCCATCTCCTTTTCGAGAGCGATGCGCCTCTCGCGTATAGTATGTACGTTATATACATACCGGTTAGTCTGAGAGAGAGAGAGAGAGAGAGAGAGAGAGAGAGAGAGAGAGAGAGAGAGAGAGAGAGAGAGAGAGAGAGAGAGAGACCACCAAACAGACCGGAAAATATGCAGGCTGCATAATTTAGCATAGGCCGAGGTATACATGTCGCGGGACACAGGAAAGAGAGGCTCGCGCTCTTTCTGTCTCTGTGTGCTACTCTCTTCTCTCTCTCTCGCTCTTTCTCTGTTGTTTTTCTCGTTTGCTTTCTTTGTTCGCTCGCGCCGCCGAACTAAAGCGCTTTGTTTCGCCCTCAGTGTGTTCGGTGTGTAATGCGTTGGATTGTCTTGCCGGTGTATGACTGTATGTGTGTGTGCAGAGATTATGTGTGTTTGATGCAGTTTTGGAGTTAAGTGTGTTGGTCGATTTTTGATGGAATACACGCGAGTTGTTTTAGAGGATTTATTTTGGGAAATTGAACGAATTGAGGAGAACATCTATTATTTTATATTTAATTTTCATTGACGTTTGATGTTATACTCTTGAAACGAATTTCCTGTTAAAAATCAAATCTCGAAATAGCTTTACTCCGATGTATTTAAAAATACATTTATGTACGTAGAATCAGGTTTCCATTTTAACAAGTACACACTCGCTCAAAGAATTAATGCTGCATATGAAAGTACAGGGATTAGGGAAAAATCACATGTGGCTTATAAGTTAAGAACACACTCGCTATTACGTACAAGTACAACTTTGGCTTGAGGTTTTCTCGTACACAGTTCGACGCTATTATGTTATCAAGCTTGATGTTTGGCATATTATACCGATTAGCAAAACTACACTTGATCGATAAAGAGGAGCGACGGCAAACTCTCTGCTGGCAATAAGAAGCTTTTTTATTATTCACCTCGAGTCGATTTACTCCGTCGCGAAATTCGTAGGATCATTACATCGATTCTCCTCTCCGTATATACTTATACAAGCTAAAGCTTCGCGAAAAATCATCTAAATATCCAACGAGTTCGACACATAATTTATACTTCAGCACCACTGTATATAAGCTTGATCGTCTCACATACCACTGAGGAAAAATTAAGGTCATCGTCTGGACCGATCGCACATTCCTTCCCGTCTTTCTTTATTTGCCATCTCTCGTTTGCTCTCCTTCTAGCGATTGATCGATTGATCTATACACGAGCACAAACTGCTGCCGAAGGGAACAGTATACGTATAGTATACGTGTGTATATAATGCACATGCATGGGTGCAAAGATTCAAGGCTGTACACTCGCTGGGAAAGATATTCGCGCGAGATATACCGCTTATTTTGCATCTGCTTGGAGATCCCCGCGCTGCACTGGGTCACGGTTTGGCGCCGTATTTTCAAACGGTCGTTTCGCGTTCGAGCTTCGATAGAGTCATGTAGCTATTAAATTTTTATTTTTATTTTTTTATTTTAGAGCAAACAAAGCGACGCATCCGTATAAACAAAACTCGATTTGTCGCGTTGGGAGAGAGGAAAAAAAAACAATGCTCCATCCGAAACTAAAATCGTTGCTAGCGCATTGTCCGTCGGATTTGAATTTAGGCACGCGCTCCGGAATCGCGGCGATCCGACACGTTTTCGGATGTCGCGAGCGCGATAGTCAAACAAGAACGACGAGTTTACTTTACCCTGAAAATCGTCGTAAATATTGCAAGTTTAATCTGTATTATCAGCGCGATTTTTTCAGCGAAACGGATGAGGCTTCTGAAAAATAACGAACTTTTCGCTCTTCTGATGTGCCGGAATGCTCGCGTGCGATGCCAATGAGAGCTAATTTCTGGCTTCCGTCAGCGGACCTCGTATACTCTCTACTCCCAATTAGTTGGCCATTTTCTGCGCGTTTCCTATGAGTGTGTGCTCGACGAGCGTTATTTTTCGAAAAATCGTTCGCTTCCCGATCTAGTGCACCACAAGAGTACACGTTGTTTATCATATTTAATGTTTGGAAAATACTGGCTTGCAGCACGATAACACTAATTCGATATATAGCTTATACTATTTGAGAATAGTGCTGTGTACTAGACGAAAAATAACTGTACATGTGATTATTATAGCGAAGACGTATATCGTTTAAAATTAATCGCATGGTGAAGAAACGTTCAACAACAGGTACGCGTTGCTTTAAATTCATGCACTTTTTATAACTTTATAAGTTCGTTCGCGGGTTTTAAACTTTTTTCCCTTAATGAGTGTCGGGAAATTATACTTAATCGCCCGGCAATTATGTGCAGCTTACGATGTGTGTGTGTGCAGGCCGTCGAAAAAAAATCGTTGCCTACGATATATATCCAACGCCACATCAGCACAGAGTTAGTGCATAAAAAGTGCCGTCTCTAATATGCCTAAAAAAATGAGATCAAAACCGGCTGTAAGACAAACACAAGAGCGCGAATATGATAGATAAGACGCGCATGCACATCAAACTGTGCCAGAATGTGCGATCGATCCTACGTCTACCGAAAGAAGCTTCTATATAATAACTAAGTAAGTGAGCATGCGAGGAAGGAAGGAAGGAAGACCGGACGGAAGAAAGAGAGAGAGAAGCTATACACAGTACAGCCTACTATACCTATATACACAGCCTCGCGTTAAGGAGGGTCAGGGCCCTGCTATATATTTTCAGGCCGGGCAGTATATAGTCGTCGCTTGCGAATGTTTGGCTGTGCCGAGCGTATGTCTCATATACACGTGTGTGTGTGTGTGTGTGGTGTGTATAGAGGGGGAGAAGTGCCGCAGGTCACTCACCGAATATGACTGAGCGCTCGCGCGCACACCGAAAGGGGAGCTCTCTCTCTCTCTCTCTCTCTCTCTCTCCTTTTCTGCATGTGCATTATACGTGTGTGCGTTGCGTTACTATACTATTGTGTGTATATTGCACATACGTATATATCCAACACACAGACAACACGAACACGTCGTTTGCGTGCATATACTGGCCAAGCTTGCCTTTGCCCCCCTGGCGCCGATCTTTTATAGACTGTGTGCGTGTGTGGGATAGGATAAAGAATGCCCGAGTGAGTGTTGGTAGCTGCATACTGGCGGAACTAATGGAATTTCGCCATTAGTGTCATTAGCACGAGCTGTCTGTGTATGTGTGTGTATAAGGATAGGTGTACGGGGGGTAAAGATGACATCTCGATTGGCGGTTTCGCGGCTTGGCCCGTGCGTCCGCTTGTATAAGGGGGATTTTTCATTAGTCGCCGATTTTTATACCAGGGAGATATTAACGAATCGAGGTAGTATACTCGTCGCGCCTCAAAGAAACCAAAGGCACATCTGCAACGCATATATACACAGATCATCTCGTCCGTCGACCAGCTGACGTCCTATTAATCCGCTTGGATCTCTCGGAGCTCAGGAAGAGAGAGAGAGAGAGAGAGAGAGAGAGAGAGAGAGAGAGAGAGAGAGAGAGAGAGAGAGAGAGAGAGTGTATACAGCGATTCGAGGGATTCCTCGTAATTAGTCGCGAATGCGCGACTAATTACGTCGCCGCCTCGACGACAATCCAAAGGCGACTACGTTTGATCGGCTACTAGCACTATACAGTCACGAGTGGCCCGTGGATCGATCGTGACTTCGGCGAAGCGGCTGCTTCTTTTTTTCGGCAATTAAAAATTGATTGATTACGCGGAAAAGTGGCTTTGATCGGCCGTAATTGGCCTCTATCTCTCTCTCTCTCTCTCTCTCTCTCTCTTCTGGTAAACGACGGAAGTGCAATCCGTGCAGCAACCGGTTACTCTCCTTTGTCTCTCGTCACAATTACAAAGCGCAGTAATCCACCAAATTTGTAAAATGAACATTTAAAAAACATCAAGCCACGCACTCCTCACGTGAGCTCAGGTAAAGCGTCGTTTTTTTTTCGCGATACTGGTAAGGCTCGTCAAGCCCGTTCGGCCCGGCTATATTTAACGATAAAAGTGTACCGCGTCAATGACCTTAGGCCGCTCGCGCGCTCAAAACTGCGGAGTGAGAGAGAGAGAGAAAGAGAGAGAGAAGAGGCGCTATACACACTCGCTACACATATATACGAGGTCCGATCGTGTCGCGCGCGAATCGACCGGGGAGAGGTACGTATTATACTTTTGTTTTGTTGCGGTAGGTTCGAGCGATGAATCGCACGAGGATGACGTGTGTTTGCGACGGATCAGGTCGCGCCTGGAGGATATTTGATTGAATCTTATGCACCGGATATTGCGCGATTAAAATTTGAAATTCTGTTTTAAATATACGAAGTTTGTACTACACTACGGAACTGAAATAATCCGGATGTACGGTGGTAGATTTAGACGTTTATAATACAGCGGTATTTTATTAATACTCGTAATACACGAGAAGCAAACGGATTCACATCGATGGTATACTCTCAATTTAGTTATTAAAACTTCGATCTATTCGTAAATGTCGGAGCGGGATATACACAGGCGATTAGAAATATAAATAAATCTGACCATATCCGGCCGTTACTACTTAAACGCGTATATAGATGTAAAAATAACTCATACAATGCGTTCGCGACGAAAAATTTAACGCACACAACATTTCGTTATACGTCGTCATACACATACTATACGCAGAGAAAGAGAGAGAGAGAGAGAGACACAGACTATTTCGTCGCGGCGCGATGATCGCATGCGGGCGTGCGTGCGACTCGAGCTTCTCGCGATAAGCCGCCCCGGGACAGATATAAAAGCGCATTGCGAGATCCCAGCGTTCCTTGACCCTCGTCGTAGTCGTCGTCGTCGTCGCGAGCGAAAAAATTCATAAGCGCGCCGCTTTGCAACTAATCGCGAGCTTTGTACACGGGAAAAACGATTTTTCTCTTTCGCTCTTTATACTCCGCGCGTCTAGGTTAGATTTGTGTGTTAATTTTTTTTTCCCCTCAGAGTGCGATGTTATGTGCACACTGTATTATTCTTTCGATGAACAATGAGCGTTGTTTATATGTGTGGCTGGAGGAACTCGGCGGCTGTTGTTCCGGGCAACGAATTTAATTATTTTAATGATCACCGGGAAAAGTTCGTATTGAAAATGTACGTACGCTATAATTGAGCTCTCTTTCTCTGCTGCTGCGACTGTGTGGATATTTTAATGCTGTATTATTTTTCGCGTTGGGAAACACTGTATGAAAGAATACAGAATTTACGGTCTTCGTACTTTTAATAAACTTGGGACGAACTCAAAGTCGCTTTGAATAAATGTATGATTTCTGCTGGTATACAATATGGATATGGCGTCACACGTACCTATGTACCTCTACGTTGTATAGAAAGGCAAAGTTCGAAGGAGCGACAGGACAAAGCGACATTCGGCTCCTTATCGATCGTGGATTTCTCGGAGACACGCCGTGTATACGTGCGTTTCGTATAACGCTGGGAGTGTATGTGTGCACTGTAAAGACGAGTTCTGGACCTTAAACTCTCGCGGCTACGACGACCGGAGCCGCACTTCGTAATCAACGATGATGGGAAAAGTAGGTAACGGGAAATGGCGATCGATGTTTCTCTCTCTCTCTCTCTCTCTCTCTCTCTCTCTCTCTCTCTCTCTCTCTCTCTCTTCGGGATTTTATACCGATTTCAAATCGAATTTTATCGCAATAGCTCGGCCTCTAAAGTTTTAGCTGCGGTTAATTCGAATTTAAACGAATATCGCTCTTTTTTAATTCGTACATTTTCAACAGTCGATACGCCGTATTGCTCGACAACAACATCTGTCCGTAATTCAATAAACACAAGGCTCGTGCTTACCCAGCGCGAACTTTTTGCGCTATTATATACTTGATGCCCTCGGCTGCGGGATTACTATCGCGAGGAGTCTATTAACGTGATCTAAAATTCCCCCTAGGATCCTCTTCTATTACTATAATCACAAAAAAAAGAGGAAGGAAAAAGCTTGTCCGGCCTACGATCGCTATCCACGGATTATTAATAATCGGATATTCGCCGGTCACGGACGAGCGAATATCCGACGCCCCTTTCTCCCCTACTCCTATATGTATACGTATATATACCCATAGCGAAAATTTACCGTTACAGCAGCAGCGGCAGCAGCAGCTCACCTGAATTACGTGTCTTTTCGCGAGCGTGAAATCACGGCGAGCTACTTCCGGCCGAATGTGTGTGCAGCGTCTCGGCTTCTTCTTCTTCTTGTTTCTTTTTTTTTTTTAATTTTCTTTTTCAGCTGTGTGTAAAGCGACTGTTCGTTGGCCTCGTTTCTTTCCGTTGTTGTAAGAGAATTATATTATTTTTTCATTTTGTTTTTCATAAAAATTTGACGGCCGGATAAAAACAAAATTATTTTAATGCCGCATATCGAATAAGCATCATTACGGCTCGCTCTCATTGCGCGGAATTTTCCGTATAAAAATATTATTACACCTGATCAAACATCAGCAGGCAATACTTAAAATTAACGACCGGTGCGCGTTGTAAACTTTTATAGAACGCGATTTTTCATCATTCGCTTGATAAAGTAGCTAAAATTAATGAAACCATATATCGCTCTCTCCCACTCTCTCTCTCTCTCTCCGCAGAGTTGATGGACTCTTAAAAATTAAAGCAAAATATTTATTCGACGGTATTTAATAACGCACGTATACCACTGCGTACGAGCCGTAATATTTTTAACGCTTCCTTGTATATTACCCGTCACAGCGCATAATTTCATATTAAAAATAACTTTTTGCCATTTACGGCAGTCAACCTGTGTGTAAATCGAACGGCCGATTATTTACGCCCTAAATAAAATCCTAAATCAATTACGGCTGCAGTCGCCGAAATAACGATATTCCCTCAGCCGCGCGCGAAACATCATCAATCAATTACGCAAATTTTCATTTCCTCCGCAGACGAGTACAGATAGAGGAAGAGAGCGAGAGAAAAGAGAGCTTCGCGAAAGACTTGTAAAAACGTCGATGGAAAGCCGCGTAAATCTCGAAAACGTCGCTGGTATCGACCACAGCTATAGGCAAGGCGAGAATATAAGCATCGAGTTTACGGTGTGATTTTTGGGATGACGGTACGGCAATGTGAATATAATTTTTACCAGAGTATAATGGAAAAGTCGCGAAGCGACGTTCACACGAGGAAATAATCGTGCGGTTAAGCGTTTGGACAATTTGAACCGGCGCGAATAAAAACAAAGAGCCGCACACTCGGTGCAAAATCGACGAAAAAAGGAGAACAAGAGAAAGAGAGAGAGAGAGAGAGAGGGGGGACACTACTACAGAAGCGGTAATTGTCCCGGAGAGTGAGAGAGAGCAAGTCCAGCGAACCCGGCTGATCGAGCTATATACCTACACACACACACACACATATATAAGAGTGAGGAAGGTTAGGGTTCGGCTCCTCCGGACGAAAGCAGCGAAAGTTTTGTCCGTCGACACGAGTAGGCCTATAATACGCGCATTTGGGGTAGGTCGCACGCGCGAGACAATGGGAAAGTTTCGACGACGCCTCGACACAATGCCACTTACCGCCCGTAGATAGTAGTAGTCTACTCGTTCCCCCTTTTTTTCGGACTCGGCCTTGAATTACTTTTTTTTTCACAGTAGGCGAGGGAGTGAGAGGGACTGGATTTGGCTTCTTTCTTTTTCCGCGGCGGGCTATGCTTTTTAGTAGGGTGAGCTTTTAGAGAGCGGTAACTCCGTGTGTGTTTGCTAATGTGAGGGTGTGTTTGTGGATTTTTTTTTTACTCCTGCGGCTGTGGCAGCTCATTTGTTGACTTTGCTTTTAGTGGTCGTGGGCGTTTTTGGAGAGGGATGATTTTAGAGCGTGTGAATTTTTTTTTAATGACTTAGAGTTTTTTTTTAGATACAGATCTAAACATTGGCGAAACCTATAATAATGACAAACTCAAGCAGTTACAGCATGAGTGGCCCAAACAGAGCAAACCAGGTTGATCGAGCATAAGTGGTGCACTGCTATTTATACATACATTTCACGCAAGGATCATGATGAGGAAAGCAAGAAAGAGCACGCGCGCCACCTATCTATAGCGAGTCGGAGTTATCAAAAGCGTTGAGGAAGAGACTAGTCCAATACTTAAACTCAATCTTACGGTATACTCAAGTCCGTATTCACCACGTCAAAATTAAAATTCAAACACACGACTTAATTTATTAATCCGTCGATGCACAATACATTCGCGCCACGTAATACAATATTTCGCACATTAAAAGCCGCGAAACACGCGCCGGGCAGTACATACACACACACACACACACACACACACACACACACACACACACACACACACACACACACACACACACATACAAGCGCTTTTGCATAATAATTAAAAATATAATAAAGCCCTCTCTCACGGCTCTCTAAAATCACGCACATAACGCAATCCAGCTCGGCAATTTTAATAAATACACGCGGTACACGACAAAACAAAACGACTCTGTGTCTCAAGCCCGCGTATACTATATACATACGCTTGTACATGCTGTTTATAAAAGTGTCAACTTTTCCACAGCCGCGACGTTACGCTGAAATATACGCGAACGATTTCCCGGGGCACGAGAAAACTTTGACTCGTTGCGAGTCGTGAGCACAATAATATCCAGTTTCAATTTGATAACCGCCGCGTTCGTACACACATACAAAAAGGAAATAATCGCGAAATTCGTTGCCTGCTGCTCGCGATTGTTAACGGCGGTGTATATATGAAAAAAAAAAAAAAAAAACTAAACTCCCTCCCGCAGCTGTAACCAGATAAAACATCGCGTCGCATACACAGAGCTTCTTTTATTTCTCGCGACGCGACGATCGAAGTATAATAATCGCGTCGCGGTTAAAATCGACTCAGAGCTCTTCGCCGAAAGCTTATCGCTCGCGCGAAATTTAGTCTACTACGCTCATTTTTTTTTCTCTCTCTCTCTCCCTCTCTCTCTCTCGCACGCATGCATACACACCCTCGAATAATAAACTCCCGCGGTGGCGCGTGTCAATATGCATTTCATCGATTCTTTCCTTCTCACGCCTTCCATTTTCGCGACCTGTGTTAGTGCGTATAGATGTATATATGTGTAGTAGGGGGAGAGAAAAAGAGCTCTGTTCCTTTTTTCGCAGTCGCGCGTTTTATGTTGCTTTTCCTCGCAGGCGACGGCCGCCTGACAACTCGTTACCGCACGTGGCCTCTCTGATGATCGAGTAGCGTGCGATCCTCCGCGGATGACAAGACGTGTACTCCCCCGCGCGTTCGCGAACGAGCTTTTTTTCGCGTTCGATTCGTACCCGTGTCTCCACCGTGTCTATCCTGTATACGTGGACTTGTTTCTTTGTTTTTTCGTATTAAAAACTGTTATTACGGCGCATTGGGGAAAAGTGGAACTCTCTCTCTCTCTCCCTCTCTATTTATTCTCTTTTTGCTTGGTAAGATGGACGGAAGGGATGGGGATTTACGCGCTCGCTCGGTTTTTCACGAGGCGCTGGAATTGTCTTCTGGCTTTGAATATATGAATTTCGCGTGTAATTGGATTGTGCGCGAGGATATTTTTTTTTACTTTAATTAAAAAGTTTTTTTCGGTACTCGGTGCTGAATTGATTTGCGTTGGTGAGTAGCTGATGAAAAACGTGAAGATTCAGCGGTATACGCATTTTTCGTTTAAAAAGCGATTTTAAAATTTTAGCGGCGATCGGCGCATTAATAATTTTAAAATTCAATTTAAAAATTACTCACTTATATATAGCGATACATGTCGCGCCAACTTTTCAATCATTTATATTAATAACGCTCGTGCATCTTGCTAATTATCATCGAGCGTTGACAAAAAAGTCGGAATTTACGCCGCAAATGCGAAGGACAAAACATTGTTTTACGTGTATATACGCGCGCGTATATGTGACATATTAATTACAAACTAACTTTATCGAAATAATTTTATTGACGTAATGAATTAAGACCCTCTCTTTACGCCAATTATCGCGATGAATGTTGAAATTTATCAAAATATTAAAAATGCATTAAAAAGTACATACCTGTGCCAATGAAATCATCGTGTTATATATTATATAGACAGGATTGGCAATAAGAGAGAACAAAAATTAAATTACTCCCCGAATTATTACACTGCGCGGCCGAATGTGAAAATTCGCATTAATATGCAAGGTCATTTTAAAGTAATGGCTATCAATTTGAAGCAGCTGCGTTGCATAATTTCTCTTGAGGTTTTCTTATATCCCGCTCGATCCTCGCGAGCGGATCAGAGGCCTATAATTTCAAGCCGAAACTTTCCGCGTTTTAAAACCGCCTTATAAAAATTGAATCGCCGCGCGACTGACGAAAAAAAAAATTTTAAACGGTCGCGTTGGTCCCCCTTGCGAAAGAAATACGCCGTGTGCGTGAGCTACCCCTCGTGGTGTTGTTTTAAAATTGACACGTGTAGGGGTGTGAGGTTCTTTTTTTTGCAAGTGCGTCGGTTCGCGTTTGGTTGGCGAGTGTTGAAGTTTTATACTTTAAAATTTATCATGAAAATATCGATTTCTGATAGTAGCTATAAAAAATAACGGACATTCTCGGGAGTTAATAAACATCGAGCTAATTTTTCCAAAGTACTAAATTACAAATTTTTCACACAGTTACAAAAGAGTTGTTGAAAAATCGCGCGAATGAAAAGACGAGTCCGCGTATAAATATACCCGCGAGAAAGGCTTTGCTGCCTGCTGAAAAGTATCGGAAAACGAATGGATGAGAAAAGTAATTTTTCTGCTACGGAGACTGCGTGAAGTTCGTGAATGCTGCTTCATTAAAGTTTTACTTCATTTAAATTTTAATTACGTCCTACTCCAGGCGACCCGATGATATCGACGCGTATACGCGCGCGCGAAATGTAAAAAATTTTAAATCGTTAAACTTTTTGAAAACAAGTTTGCGATAAAAGCTCGTGTACAGCATCAACTCTTCTAGTTAACAAACGACGTAAAACGTGTATTTCGGCATCAATAAAAAACAAGCAAAAAAAATGCAAGTAAACCATCGATTGTTCTTCTCATTTGGGTAAGTACGTGCGTGCCGGAGGCGAGTAGTAGGCGCGCGCTTTGCCGGATTAGTCACGAGCGAGCTTATTCGCCTCGTCGTATGGTATATACAGTCCCGACGGAGTAGTCCTATGGCTGAAACGACAGCTGCGAGTTTCGGAGAGAGAGAGAGAGAGAGAGAGAGAGAGAGAGAGAGAGAGAGAGAGAGAGAGAGAGAGAGAGAGAGAGAGAGAGAGAGAGAGAGTATAGGTGTACGATGTTCTTGCATACGTTGTTGTTTGATCGAGTGCATATACAGCGAGTGTACTACTCCTTCGCTGACCGAAATAACTCTCGGGAATGTTTCAGGCTATTTTGGGCTACGAGGACGTTACGCTTTTAGTACACACACACCACAGTATAGTGTAAAACAACTCGCGAGAAGAAATGAAAAAAGCTTCACTGTTATCGTTCTCTCGCTCCATTAAAACGCGATAAAAGCGAATTAAAAATAATCGCGTCCACCACACGGGACATCGATTAAAAAGGGGGTAAGAACTCCACGAACTTTCGTCCCTGACCAGCCGCAAAGATTCGTCGGTGACACGCAACTGGCCTAAAAAAAAAGTGCCCGACGTCGTCGTCGCGATCCCGCCCAAAAGATAAAGTTCAAAGGGGAAGAAGATGCGCGCGCGAGAGAGAGAGAGAGAGAGAGAGAGAGAGAGAGAAAGAACTCAAGGCTATAATCATGGCGTATAACGCATTCGAGGGGTGCGCCAAGCGCGACCCTTAATTAGTCCCGCAGACGAAGAGAGAGAGAGAGAGAGAGGAGAAATTATACAGGCCGCAATTGCAGGCTCGCGTAATAGACGCCGATCGCTTATTCTTTCTTCTTGTGTGTCTCCGCTCGCGCGATTGTGAATTTATCAGTTTAAAGTATGTCGGAGGTTACGTGTTCTCGCGGCTTCTTTTTTTTTATCCGCTCTTTCGTTCAATGATGAAGGAGCTTCGCGGAAGAAAGTTTACTCGGCGCTTTGTTTGCAGAGGAATAATTATAGGTTTATTCATTTTCACATTATGCTGGTCTCGATAAGCGCGTTTCCATAATTTTCTGTAGCAGAAGCTATACAAAAAAAAACGAAGAAGAAGAAGGAGGAGAGTCATCCTGACGTAATATCCCACCCAAAGAAGCTCTGCGCAAAAAAAGTCAACAGCGAGTTACAGCTTGCACGAGAGCAAGAGAGAGAGAGAGAGAGAGAGAGAGAGAGAGAGAGAGAGAGAGAGAGAGAGAGAGAGAGAGAGAGAGACATTAATCGTAGCGGCGGTACAGATCTAAAGGCACAGTGGAGAGATCCCCTACACAGCGACAAGCAGCAGTAGCTTGCATCTGGAATTCGCTGGCGCCAGTTCGGCCCTGAACTCCATTTTAGAATGGAGGATGTTCTCCATCTCTCTCTCTCTCTATCTCCGCGATTTATGGGCTTTTAATTCTCTGACGTAATTATACCGTGTGCACTCTAGCTTTTCACTTTGTCTCCTATGCGCGGGTGTTGACGCTCTTAATCGCCTACGATCTGCCCTTTCAGCGGTGTGTATATATAAGTATGCGAGCTCTCGTGTTGGTTTTGTCGAGACTCTTTACGTCGATGTGTTTAAAATGTGCTTAGAGACGCGTGCTCGCTTGTCTATTTGTTGCAGTGCAGGAGGCTGGTAATTACTTGGCTGCGCTGATTTATGGAGAACGATGCGAGGCTTTCGCTTGAGGCTGCGGTAATGAGTTATTGATATAATTCGGTTGCGTGTATCTTTCTTATATGCTTTGTATAAGAAGGAAGATATTTTAACAATGGAATTTTGAATTTTGTTTGAAAAAAGTTTGCTGGAATGCTGTTTTGAGGGTATTACCAAAGCCAGTTATTCTATACCACATAAAGTGTTAGGATGACAACATAATCCATACATTAGAATATAGATATAACTATATAGAAAGACTCAAGCAGTTACAGAATTAGCGGCCCAAGCAGACCTATGAAGGCTGGTCGCTGGTCGAAGGCTGGTTTAACATAGGTGGTGAACTTCTATATAGAGCGTTGTGCGCGCAAATATGTTGAGGGAGAGAGGAAAGCGTCTATGCGCCACCTATCTTCGCCGACGAGAGACAGCCGAAGATCGAGCATTTGAGAAATGTAGCCAGTCCAAAATGATTTCTTTCAATCTGCGGCTGTAATCAGGCTTAGCTATGAAATGTGTCGCGATAATTAAGTAGTGCGATCGTCTATTCAAAAGCAAATCAACGCGGTGATCGTAGGACTCTAAAATTCGTTTTAGTTTTTCGAGAATCAAATGCGCAGAAAACCCTTGAGTAGATCGCTTATTCCTGGTAAGAGAACTTTTTGGCGCATACTTCAAGAGGTGTGATTCAAGTTGATCTTTAATTTTTTTCAAGTTTAATCAACAATTAATAAAGTCGATTACTAAAACTAGTTGACAGGTTACAAATTCAGTATTAGCATGAGCGGCCCAAACAGGCCTAACAAGGCTGGTCCTATATGCAGCTGGCATATTGCTATATACAATAATTGGTGCGCGCAAATATGTTAAGAGATGCAAGAAAGCGCTTATGAGCCACCTACCTTCGATAGCCAGTCTCGAACTGTTTTGTTTGAATACGGCTGGTCAGTCGAGGATTCACTCTGATCAGATGTGATCTTTCCACTATTTATCAATATGTATCAAATCATAATCTATATTCAAGCATTTAAAAATATTTTTATGTACGAATCTAAAAATGTTGTTGTCACTTACCTTTCTCAAAATCGCACTGGGACATATATCAGGCACGTCAGCTCACTGGTATTTTTCAGCTTCAGTAAAGTTGCTAATTATCTCAACTTGATGATTTCCAATTTCTACAATCACGAATACCTGTAAAATCAATGAAAAACATTCATCAAGACCAAACTCTGCATAATTTTCCACGATAATTACAAAAATATAATGTCATTAATTCCAAAGTAACCGTTCGAGTCCCCCAATCAATTTCCCAAAACACTAATCGCAATGTCTTAACCTATAACACCATCAGTCGTTACTTATACACGCGTCGACTATAACATTACTCTCACTACTCCAGCGGTAATTTCTCTTAATGACTTCGAAAAAGGCGAAGCGAAAAAAAAACACGCGGCACCGCGGAGAAATGAAAATAAAAAGAACCACGACGCCGCCGCCGCCGACGACGACGACGACGGGGAGAAGAACTCGTGTGGCTTGAGCTCTCCGACAATCTCGAAATCTCGAGTGCAGCCGAGGCTAATTATGCTCAAACTAAGTGCCGATTGTTGGGCGAAAAAATTTTTCCCTCTCGCTCCTTCAAAAGCGTTTTAATTAAGGCGCGCAGCACGTGACCCAGTTGCACACACGTCGTCGTCGCCGTCGTCGTCGTCGAGAGAAAGAGAGAGTGAGAGTATAGTGCGAACTGCCGCTATCGTTGTCATCTGTGAGCAGGATGCAGTCTGCAGCTCCTGTATGACTTTTTATGTTTGGGTGGGATTTTTATTTTTCGCTTTTTTTTTAATTTCCTATAGAAAATTTTATTCAATGGAACCTGCAGCGGGGATGATGAATTTTTGATACATCAGCCGGCATCGAGTGAATAAGTAAAGCAATCGAATGAATGCTTATGTCTAACAATAAAAAACCCGGAGTTCGTCGGCTGAAAATTCATCATTAGATTAATAAACTCAATTCAATCAGCGCATATACAGTGCATTAATATATAATTCATAATTATTACAGAGGGTTTTTTCAGCGACGCGAAATCCCCGGGGATTATCGAAATAGATTTTCGATATCTGCCTCATAGTCTTCTCTGCTGCTGCTACTACGCTTAAAAACGTGAATCAGACGGATTTCATTTCTAAGTCTCCACATCGGATATTCACGCGGCTCATGAATACTTAAAAAACGGATGTCTTCTCTTGTGGAAAAACTTCTTGCACATTATTCATATGGAAGACCGAGTCAGAATTATGTTGTTATTCAATATTTGATGTAATATGTACTACAGCAATTCTTATTATACCAGCAACGTGTATATTCTTCGATTTTTCACGGCTGAATTTTCGCATCGAGGCAATCCCCGCCTCTATATAAGCCATATTCGCCCCTTAAAACAGCAAAAACTCAGAGGCTACTTATACGCGAATGGTACATAAGTGCATCGCCTTGGGCTTCGCTCGCGAATATACACGCGCATATATGCGCGGCAGAAGCAATGCGGCAGCAGCGGTAGAAAATCGTCGGGAAAAAGAGCGCAATAAGGAGAAGGAAGGATTCAGAGGAAGAGGAGAGGCAGGTGCGGACTCTGAAAAGGGGGAGAGAGAGAGAGAGAGAGAGAGAGAGAGAGAGAGAGAGAGAAACGGTGGTGGTCTAAGATTTTTTCTGTCCGTGGGCGGGATTTTGAAACCTGTTTGAGCGGCTTTGAAATCTAGAGAAATAGAAGAGAGGGAACGGCTGGGGCCAGCGGCTAGGATATCTCTTGCGCATGTGGTGGGGGAAGGAATAAGCCTGAAATCTGAGGAAGATTTAGAGACAAAGAGAGGCTAGCCACTACTATGCTCTAAAAAGAGACACGGTGATCGTTTTTGGTCTCTTCGTTTTCTTGAGCTTAAAAAGTGAAAAAATAAGAATAAGGGGTGGATTTCGTTCTTGACTCGTTAGAATTTAAATTGGAGCTTATGCCATTGAATTTTCATTAAAAAAAAACTGTGAGTTAGATCTAAACTCAATTTCATTTTTTATTTACGTGTGAACTATATGATACATCAAAACAAAGCAGTTTTGGACTGATCCTTCCCTCGCCTGCTTAAAACTCTTCGTGTCTCTAGCCAGCGAAGATAGATGGCGCATGGGTACTTTCGTACTCCCTTCATCACTATCTGCGAGTCCAGTGCATATGTATTATGTAGTGGTTCAGTTTGTCACTTATGCCATAACTGCCTTTTGCTTGGCATACTTGGGCCGTTCATGCTATAATTGCACAAGTTCAACAATCTGTAATCTACGTAATCTATGATCGTTTACCGTGCCTCGGCGTATCTTGTGATTTTTACAGTAGCTTTGTAGGATTACATTGTGCTTCGCGTGGGCAGATGGGTTTTTAATTGTTATAGTAGAATTTTTGCACTTATAGCACGATGGACTGCTCACGCTGTAACTGTATACGAGTCCAAGTGTAACTTTTATTTCGTTCCCAAGTTCTCTTTGCCAAGTTGAATGGTTAAAACGGTTTAATCGATTGAGTCAGACGGTATTATTATATATTTTGCATATATCTGATGGAACTACACATACTATAATATGCGAGGTTTCGCTAGGCTGACGAGTAATTAAGGATAGATTTCAATCCGTGACCCCAATCGAGAGATTCCGCAGCGTGTTGTGCGCGAGTCTATTACTCATTTAGGTTTTAATGCGAGTGATTTAATCAATTCTGAATAGAATGTTAAATGAGCGATGTGTGCAGTGTGTGCTCGGACCGAGGCTCGGACACGAAGAAAAAACATTCTTCATATTCAAATTACAAGTTGCGGCCGTACTTTGTTTCGTATATACACATAAACGCGCGATGCGTTCATTCATCATCCTCTAACAATGATGGCAAAATTATCTTTCTTTGGAACAAAATAAAAACGAGAGACTTGATTGCAAAAAATTACTCCACGAGATAAACAAATGTAAAAAAAAAATCCCGAGGAAAAATTACGCAATAAACCAACAACAAAAAAGCAGCATCAAATCCTGTAATACGTCCAGTAAAATAACCCTCGCTAAACCCATCACGAGCTGCATAAACAATTAGCTCAGAGATGCTGCAGGAGCTCCCGCCCAAAGGACAATTAATTTAATTGCATTAACACGCGTACTTGCTCTCGTCGCGCGCAAGGAAAACCGAAGAATAGCCTGTCTCGCAGAAGACAGCGAGATAGCATGAAAAGAGACTCTGGACTTGCAAAAAGTAGTTAGCTCTCTCCTCTCTTCCTTCCTCTCGTTCTTCGTCGTTGTGCTGTATACACGAGGCAGAGTTAAAGGCACTGCGTGTACTGTATATACATAACCCTAGACAGGGTTTCGTGTTTCTCGCCTGACGGTCTGCACCGCTTTTTCGAGCCAGTCGTGCTGCTGGCCTTCGCCAGAGGAAGAGCGTAAGTATCTTCGAATCATCGGTGTATGACGGATTGTCGGCTGATCCAGTTTTGAGAATTTGAAAAGAGCAAAAGATCATCTCGCGCGTTGATTCTGACGATCGACTTCGGAAATTGCCTGTCTGTCTTCGGCAGGTGAAACGTAAGGTTGAGTATAAATAAGATGAAGATGATAAAAAAAACAAAAAAAAAAAACAAAAAAAAACAAAGATATTGGCGTATCAATTTTACAAGCAGTTTCGCATTTTTCAAAGCACCTCGAGCGCTAAGTACAGTCTATTTATTCGAAACATCCGCACGCTTATATGCGCGAGAGCGAATCTTACATATTTATCCTCATTTTTATTACGACGTTTTATTACGTTCGATGATAACGGCGCCGCTGCTGCTGTAAGGAGCGACGAGATGAGATGCTTTAACGATCAAGGCGTCGAGATTGAAGTCGAATTTTCTGGAACGGAACCTGTTATATTCCCGGCGAGTTGTTGTAACGTCCGCCGCGTATTAATTTTTACAATCTTCCCGGCAGTAGTATAGTTGTTACGGGTTACTGCTTATGCTCAGCGTATACGATGATTATTTTTCGACATTCATATTCATGGATATGCGCACGTTTTACACACCCAGAGTCGATGATATTAAGTTCGGGATTTATCGTCGATACGCTTCTGCTTACTTATACTTCATTATTTCGATTATAACGAAAACGACGCTAACCTACATCATCAAAAACGAAAGAAGCCTCTTAACTGATCTCGAAAAGAACAGCGTGTGTGTGCCTACCTTAAATGACAAGAGGAAAGGCTCGAGTAGCGTCAAACCAAGACGAACGGAATAAAGAAGAGAGGACAGAAAAGAGAGAGAGAGAGAGAGAGAGAGAGAGAGAGATGGCGAGCATGAATTTTAAGCCACATGCATGTCTCCGGCTTCGTATTTAGGTGCGGATAATCGGCTTAGCGAGTCCCGCTCCTCCTCTGCTGCAGCTCGCACTTAACGCTCTTATACTTCGAACAAACGATGCAACGGTGCCTGTATTAGAGACATAAGTTTTCCTTGGGTTTAGAAGGAATTTCGACGATTGGAAATAATTGGTTATATTAGACACGATACGTATAAGGGTAGAAAAACAATAAAACGCAATCCCACGATAAAAATACATCCTCTCGGCAATATAACACAAGCGAGAGCAAACAAAACCCAAGTTTTATTCGAATTACGCTCGCACTATATACCCAGAAAGAAGACGCAGTCGTCAACGCCTCTCAAACTCGAGCTCAAACTACCAATTTCAGTCAAGGCGAAGTACCGCGCAAGGACGACGAAAATTGACGGAACAGTATATACAGACTGCATTTGGTCTGCGCACACGACTTGCCTCTGCTGCTTGTTCTCAGTCCTCCGGTCGTCGATCGCTCGATCTCTCTCTCTCTCTCTCTCTCTCTCTCTCTCTCTCTCTCGGTCCAATTAAAGTGCAGAGCGCAAAATTTCGCCGGACGATGCGCCGTTGCGATAAGCCGACTCGCTCGCGCGCGAGCTCGATTCGTGGAATTGCGCTTTTATTACGGGAATGAAATTATGGGATGCGTGACGCGTGCAATTGATTCTTATCGATATATGACGGCTGCATCTCGCTTGCTTTTTTTGCGCTCCTCTGTTTTTTTTTGGAGGACGGCCACATTCGCTTTTGTTCGAGGTTATTTTTAGCCAGACACCGCCGGAGACCGGTAGCTGTACGTACGTGTGTTTGTCGTTTTATTTGATAATTGGGAGAAAGAGAGGGAGAGAGAGAGAGAGGGATATTTAGTCGCCGTAAATTAAGCGCGTGGGCTTTTTTTGGAGCTGGTGAAAACCAGCTTTAATTTCGTGTCTAGTGTGCTTTGTGTATAAAGAGAATCAATCGAGTGGATTATTATTCATTTTGAGTCTGTATGCTAATTCGATGAATAATCCTGTACGTCGTCTACATAGAAATCGTTAATTTAACCAGTAAAAATTTGCATTTCGCAAAAAAAAAGATACTCTTCCTCTCTCTACACTCGCAGAGATCAATTTCGTTAGATAAAACTCCGCGCAAGAAATTCCGAAGGTCCTTCCTGCATACGAAGCGCATCAGCGCACTTCTCTCAAGCGTCCAAAAACCTCCGACGTGATCATTGAATCCAAAAACGCACATTCGTAAGCCAACCTTGAATCCCCAAGAGAGAGAAAGAAAAAAAGCACCAGCCGGCGTTTCGCGCAAATTTCAATTATTTCGTTTCAGGGATATCCATAATACACAGAACGCGCGACGAGGCTCTCTTCCTCGAGGTCGCGAGCTCCGAAACTTTCACGCTTGGCGGGACTCGAAGTGGCTGCCGCGAGATATGTAAAAAGGTGCAGCTCGCGCGAGAGGCACAGCTGTGACGAGAGGGAAAGGGTTCTCTATATACATACACGCTGTATAAGCTGCGGAGAAACTCGAAGAAAGGAAGAGGGAACTGACGTGGACGAACGATGCAAGCTCTAAGTACTGACAGTGTGTATGTGTGTTGGTTTGGATATAAGGGAAACGATAACCGCTTCGATGTTGCAAAAGAGTCTCGCGACGATTTTTCAGCGACTAACAAGACAATCAATTACGACGCGAGATATTCTTAATTAAACGCGAGCTTGAAAATCCCGTAAATTACCTTCCGGGCGATTTTCTTTCCAACCGCAGAGCGTACGGCTAGCTGAAAGAATAAATTAACCCGCGCTCCGGTGCACTTCCAAACAATACTTCATATACAATCGACCGCAAAACGAACCAGCAGTCCAAGACTCCCAGCTAAAGCTCTAAATCAACGATCCTACGAAATTTCCCCGACGCGCACTTGTGTGTGTGTGTGTGTGTGTGTGTGTGTGTGCGTGCGTGTGTGTGTGCGTGTATAACCCTACGAAAAATCAGAATCGAAAAAAGAAACAGTGTAAAATCAATTAATTTCGTTAACAATCGCGGCAAGAAAATAGCGTTTCATCAGGGCCTCAGCTTTCTCTTTCTCTCTTGCAGCACCTTAATTAAAGCTCAACGCCACTTTTGACATTTTAATTTATCGAACGAATTCCAATCACGAGAGGGTCTAAAAACCGGCGGCGGCGGCGGCGGCAGCAGCGGCGAAAGAAAAGTAAAAGAAGCGAATCCCTTCCGCGCGCGCAAAATTCCGCCAATCAAGTAAAATAATGAACGCGCGCGAGCGAGCGAGCGAGCGGCCGAGCCCCGGATAAAAGCGGAATCGCGAGCTTTTTCGCTCGCGGCCCTTGAAAAGAGACAGAGCGAACAGCTCTGCGCGCGTGAGGAGAAAAAGAGGGGCAGTAGAGGGAGAGGAGAGAGAGAGAGAGAGAGAGAGAGAGGGTGAAAACCTCGCCCAACCGATGGGTAATCGATACAAAAGTCCACAAGGGTTGGGCCGCCACCGCCGCCGCCGACTTACTTGCTGCCGTTGCCGCAGCAGTAGTCTCGCTCTTTCTCCGGTGAGCTTGCGCGCTCGGCGCTGCAACGCTGCAAAGGCGACCGCATATGATGCGCGCCCCCTTTTCTTGATCTCTCTCTGGGACATGAATGCGTATGTGTGTGTGTGTGTGTGTGTGTGTGTGTGGGTTTGAAGCTTCCGGGAAACTGGAGCTTTTTGGTTTGAGGTTTGGCGTGAAGAGCTTGCAAGTACGAGTTTTCAAATTTCTCTTTTAAAGAGATGCTGGAGAAATCTTCTTTGCAAAAAAAGCTTTACTACATTCACTTGACTGTATAACTCCAAAAACGCATAGAACTTTGAAGAAAAGAACTGCATGATGCATGATAAAAAACTTCTGCTCTCAGCAGCTTCATATTTCAATGTGAGAAGACTAGTCGATACACGTCGCGCACTGAGTGTATAGGTGTATGAAGCATAAGCCCGAAACCGAGCGCATAGCGCGAGAAGAAAGTTTCGAAAGAAATTCGCATTTGTCACATTGTCGAATGCTGTAATAGTCTCTCATATATTAGTATATATGTACTCTCTCACTGTACGCCAGGCATACTGTACGATTTACCGCGGAAGAGTTGTGGGCCCCGGGGAACGTAGAGAAAAATCAAAGCCCGAGACAAAGATGAAACGACGAGGCGAGATGAGGAAAAACGAAGATAAATATAAAATATGAGAGAAAGAGACGACGCAGAAGTGGAGAAACGCTGAAATGAGACGGAAGAATGAGATGAATAAGGAGGCGCGTCGAGGGTGACAGTATGAAATTGAGGAACAAATTTTGAAATCCGCGATTCGTCGATACACGTTGTACAAAGGAGATAAAACCAGCGTGTGTTATATACATAGTAGCTGCGGCTCGGCACTGCTCTCGCTCGCGTGTGTTTATACATATATATGTATAAAATAAGGGCGCCCCTTTTTAATGGCCAATACTAATCAATGAAATACGAAGCCCCGCGATTCGCCGCTTCGGCTTTGCTTCTCTCGTCTCTCTTTTCTTTCTCGGCGCGGCGCGGCCGGGCTCGCGCGCGCATATCGAGCTGTGCCCGAGCCGAAAGAGCAAACAAAGGGTGTACTCTCTCTCTCAATCTCTTGCTTTTCTTTCCGCTTTCTTTCTTCCTTCATTTTCGCGAGGAAAAAAGCGGGCGCAGCCGAAACCCGCGCCTGACCGGTCGTTTGCTTTCTTTGTTGTACGGGGATGGTTCACACAATTTTTTTCGGTGATTAGTCGTCGAGAAGGTGAGAAAATCAACGAATTCCACATCAACAAACGAACGAGCGAAAGTCAGCAAAAGCGTGTATATCGAAGCACGAGCATACACGCAAGAAAAACTAAAGACCCGTCGGCAGAAAATCGGCGCCGAACCTGATCAATAATGGGCATGTGGCTCTCTCTCTCTGGCTCGTCCGAAGCACCGCAAGGCATCGAAAGGGAGAGAGAGAGAGAGAGAGAGAGAAAGAGAGAACACGACGAAGGGAGAAAGACAGCCGGGCAAAAAGAGCGCGAGCGCAGAGCCGATGCCGACGCAAAAAGCGGGGGAAAACGAAAACGAGAGAGAGAGAGAGAGAGAGAGAGAGAGAGGAGGCACTAAGGGCAGGGAGAAAAAGGGGGATATATAAAGTGAGAGCAAGAGAGAGGGAGGGAGAGAGAGAGAGAGAGATATTTTTCAAGCAAGGGTCAGTGGCCTTGCGACGCTCACTCGGGCCCCGGCGAATTCCCCCCGGGCTGCGGCCATTGGCCGGGCCCTGGACCTGCATCAACCTCGAGTCTACTCCGTGCACTGCACGCAGCTCAGCGCCGGACACGTACATATGCGTGCGTGACTGCAGACCGGACAGTCTGTCGACTACTACTCTATACTCCGCTTTTTCTACCTTCTCCTCCTTCTCCTCCCTCTTCACTCGTTCGTTCGCTATCGTGTGTCTGTGTGTGTGTGTGTGTGTGTGTGCGGTTGCCCGTGTGCCTATACGTACCATTATGCGTCATCGGCCCGACAATTCACGCGTTACACGATCTCCCGATGATTTTTCGCACGTATATGTATAGATGATTGTTCAAACAACTCGATCGAAAAGTATTCGAAGCCGAGAATGTTGGGTCTACCGCTCCATCTTCTTCTTCTTCTTCTTCTTCTCCGTATACTAGTTTCCGCCCATCTTTTTTTTTCTAAAACGGGCCCGTCTACGCTCAGCAGGGGCCCGGCGCGCCTGATTGGCAGCCGTGACTGCGCGTGTAACGAGGAAAGGAGTTGCTTCGTTTTGGGCCTGTTCGTTACCTCGAAGGGAGGGGCGTGACGCTTGATTAGAAACGTCACGGGCTGTCTTCTCTCAGCTCGCTGGAGTTATGGGAAGATGCATTTCGAAGCTTCTTTCTTCCAACAAAGTTAAGACTGCGCTTCGTATACTTATAATCTTAAAAATAGCTAACAGAGTTGTATTGAATGATAAAAGATGCAATAAAAAATTTATATACGAGAAAACATCGTGCTACAGTCGAAAGTTTTTAACGCGAATTAGAGCGATAATCGATCTTCGTTAGGTACACAACAGCCTGATTAGCAAACTTTGTTACACACTCGCGCCAACTTCTCTCTCCCGACTGATATTGAAAATTTTCAAGCAAGAATCAACAGGTGCCGCCGCCGCCGCGGCTCGAATCTTCAGCTACTGCAGCATAGTGCAAAATTCTTCCCGGAGTATTTGCCTCCTAGGCATCTTCTGCAACAAAATCATCCAAGCTCGCCTTTTATTCCTTTGAAAAATACAATAATACACGCGTATATACATCGAATAATCGTCGATATATGCCTCATCCACGTGCGCGCGACCGCGAAATCCTCCGGCAGATAAGCGCCGGCAACACAGCTCCAGAGCTTTTACATAATAGTCAGAGACGCTCAGCGGCAGCACGTATACAACATTATGCACACGTGTACGTACGTATGTATATACCGCGAGCTGCGCGCGCGCGCGCGAGCAGAGATAGCCAAGAGATAGCCGCAGCAAGCGGGATGTAGGCTACGAGAGTCACGACCTTCTTCCTTTCTCTCTTCGACTGCTATGCTGCTGTTACATCTGCGTCTTTTCCCTTTTGTTTCGCGATGGGTACTTGCTCGCTCGTGGGTGGACGTATAGGCTCGTTAGTCGTTTGTTTTCCCTGGTGTATTTTTAGATCTGGTTTATTTTTATTTATTTATTTATTTATTTTTGTAGGTATATATGATTCGGCGGAAGCAAGATCGCTAATTTATCGGCGACGACGACGACAACGGATCCACGAGTGACTTTCTTCAATTTCTCTTAATTGATGCGCTCGCCGACTCTCCTTTTCTGCTGCTCTTTCTCGGCTTCTCTCTATCTCGCTTGTGCCGCACTTGCGCCATTCGTCGCTCTAAGTTGGTCAAACATCCTTTGACAAAGATCTATTAGATAAAGTTCCATCGCTTCCTCTTCTACACTCTTACGTGCGTTTAAGTTCCTCTACTGGAAATCCGCATACGCGAATAGGATCGTTTGTACTCGATTTCGAAAATGTATTTTTGACTACTTATTATTTCGAACGATGTTTTATAATAAATTTAACGAAGTTTCGAAAAAGACTCGTTCACGAAACGTCGAGTTAATTAGTCACCATCTGTTATTTTTAAATCTGCCTGGACTGCCGGAATTCAGAAGCCAAAATTACACGTAATTCCCACCGAATTATGAGAAAATTTGAAAATCAAATGAAAGGATGTTTGGCTGACAACTAGCCGCGAATGATGACGTTGTACCGTCTGCTATATACTCGAGAGCTGCGTCTGTATGTGTATGTGACAGCAGCCTCGTCGACAGGAAGCAATTTATTGGCTCAAAGAGAGCCCAAAGTAGGATATATCTCGTGTGTGATGCCGAGAACGAATATCGAATCAAACTCCATTATTTTAGACTTTTGCGCGAGAAGCTGCTTTTGCCACTGTATAGAGTTTTTTTTCGGCGAGAAGCACCTTTGAAGTGTCGAGGTTTTCCCTTTTTGTTGCTGGTATTGGTTTTTGTAACTCTATTTCTTGTGCATTAGGCTGGTTTGTGTGTACAAGTGATGATTGGATTTATTATTGAACAATGATAACTTGTGTACAACCATATCACGCTATGTTTATTTATTTCTCATTGTATAACATGGCGGTATCAAGTTTGCCTCCCGACAAGTGTCTTCATTATTCGCAGTGATAACAAGTTTGAGCGGCTCAAGCAGGCACGGCAAGACTAGTTTAGCACAGGTAGTTCGCTGCTATATATATGCAGTGTGCTCACCTCATATCAGTGTATGTGCGCCATCTATCTTCGTTGATCAGAGACTAAAGAGAGCCGGGACGTTCTAGTGGTTTGGGAAAGGCAAGTCCAAAACTGGATTTAGGATATTTTCTCAATTTCAATTTTTTTGAGGTTAGGAATTTGCACGAAAACGAACAGCCAATCAGAATGATGGTTATGTCTTTTTTAGAGCAGGAAAATCAGGGTTGTCTCCGTATAAATATTCTAGATTGGATTACCAGAAAACCCCTTTTATAAATTTACAGGAAATTGATTAAAGAAAAATTAAACGCTATAACACTATGTTTTACTTTTTATAGAAAAAAACCAACGCATCGTGCGATGAATCACCCACTACAACACACTGCATGCAGTACTTCACGCAGTCATCAGCGCACCAACGACGCTCGTGTCCCCTGCGTAAGTTTTCTGCCACGAAGCAGGAAGTCAAGTTCGCGTTCTGAAAACAGAGTAGCACATAGTATAGTAGAGACTTGAAGAACCGGCGTCTCGTGATGCAGAAAAGGAAAACCGATGGCCGCGGGCCAATTCGAGCGTTGCCCCCTCGGCATCAGAGCTAGCAAGAGAGAGAGAGAGAGAGAGAGAGAGAAAGAGAGAGAGAGAGGGAGAGAGAGAGCCAACTTGTGCTGCTGCAACGCCTAATGAATGGGACACTTGTTTCGTTGCCATTGACCCAGATGTCGTCATGTACACGTGTGTGTATGTGTGTACGATTATTAAATGGATAAATAGTTGAAAAAAATCCAGTGTTTTATCATCGATCGGTGAATTTGGATCAACGGATGCGATCTATCATCATCGATTCGGCCTCTCTAACGAGTTTTTCCTTTACACGCTTTATTGGCCTGACCCTTCCCCACTCGCTTCTCTAACCGAACGACATAGGCCTACTATCGATTCGATTACTCCGAGCTCATTGCAATTGAAGGGAATTGTGCGGCGACTGGCACGGCTGTCCTGTATATACATATACCCTAAATTCACCCTCTTTGTACTTTCGATGATGAACAAAATCATTTTAGACTATATACAGCGAGGCGTACGCTATCGCCTTTTGCTTTTGTTTTATCTCGAGGTAACTCGTTGAAAGTTCAAAGTTCCCGATGAACGGATAAGCTTGGAAAAACAAAGGAGTAGCGACGAAAGCCAGTATCTAGACACCAGCACCGAAATTCAAGACACGGCTCAATACTCTTTGATCGCGAGGTGAATGTAATAAGCACGTACTCGGGTAGCCGATGAAAATCGAGAGCAAGCGCGTCTATGTTATAGCGATGAGGAGGTGAAAGAAGAAGAAGAGAAGCACGTGTCTAAATTTTTCTGTCGAAAGTGCAGAGAACAGTCCTCCAGCGGGTCTCGAGTGATCCTAGAGCGAAAACGCGTCCACGTCTAGAAAGTACAAAGCTTGTTATCGCGCCCTGATGGAAAGGTACACACCGAGGGACTACTTCCCTCTTTCTCGCTCTCCCTTTATGTTTTCACACTTAACGTTCCTTCCCCCCCCCTCTCTCTCTCTCTCTCGCTCGCTTTTTCGCTCTTTGCTTTTTTGTCTTGTTCACACTCGGTTGGATGTATTGTCCGCCCGCACGAGCTGCAAATTCTACGTGATCGTCTCTGATTTTTCGCGTATAATGCTCTGCTGGATTGTTGGATATTATTCTGTAAATGCTTGTTCGCACTGCTATTAGAAATTAAAATACAAACATTTTTCTATTGAAATATTTACTCCTTCAAAAAACTGAACCATCATCAAAATCCTATTCCAATAAATTTTTCAATCCTCTCACCATCCCCACTCATTGCAAACGTGCAATTTGCACGATTCTCAAAGAATTTTTCTATCCGTCGTATGCCATCGACACTCACGCACAGGTCCTTACAGAGCTAGCTTTGATAACGAGAGACAATGGAGAAAAGCGAGGCGTTAGTCCGAGCCAACGGCGCGCCAATATCGCGGACGGCAGCCCATAAGATGATCTTCGCTCTGATGAAATACGACGTGTTGCGCCGATATCGATCTGCGGCAATAGTTACTCAACAGCGTCGCGCTTCTCGTCCTTTCAACTCAATGACTATCTGGAATTTTTCAGAAAAGGAGTTTTTTATCTGCGCCAACGTTGGAGATCAAATTATAGATATGGAGACTGTATACAATGCTTTTGGTGTGGGAGTTGGTTGTTGTAATTTTGCTTTTTCAGATTCGATATGGATGGTTTTGGCGAAGAATCTTATTAGTGTATTATATGAGTAGAGTATTAGGGCAACTTTTAGCAGCTATACATCGATTTTCACAAGTTGAAGACGCTTACGTAAGGCTCCGATGGATCTATTAGATCTAATTAAATTCCATTCAATTTTACATGCTTTGAGCTGACTTTGATGTGTTAGAAGATTGTGCATATCTTTATAACCAATAATTGCATTAAATGAAAATGAACATCCTGTGATTAATTTTTCAATCATCAGTAGTACTATGAAATGTTTTAAAGAGAATCAATTATTAATTTTAATTAATTTTATTGCACTTGCGATAGTCTCAGTCTGATTTTCATTCAGGATATGTACAAGTGCCATTGAATAAAACAAGATCAGAAATGAAAGGAGAAGTCTAATCTTAGGACCCGCGTTGCTGCCTAAATTTAAGTAGATAAGTTTCGGCTATGTTCAGACGCGGTTTCTAATCACAGTTTATAAAAAGTAGACCCCTCTTTCTCTCTTTGTCACGATCCACCAATATTATATTTTTACACATTTAGAAAAAAACTATTAAAGAAATCAATCAGAATCGTATCTGGTAAAAGGTCAGATAAAGCAAATGAAAAGTGGAAAAAGTAGTGCACCGAAGCATCTAGATCGCGAGTATTTCCGAATTCGCAGTAGATAAGGTCTCTCTCTCTCTCTCTCTCTCTTTCTCTCTCGCTCGCTGTCTCTATCAAGACCTAATCAGGCTCTAAAATGGAAGTAGTAAAAGCCAGGACGGATCGAATTAGAGTCGCATATCGGCGAAGGCTCTCCCGCGAGTCTAAAATAGGAAATGTGGCTCATCTCCGAAATAGACACGAAGGCAGCAAAATAAAAACAGCTGCGCCTGCTGCATCAGTCGGTCGCTCGCTCGCTCGTGGAATTAGAGGTGGCGAAAATGCACTAACCTTCGGATTCAATTTCCTAAGTGATCGTCGAGAAAGGAGACCAAAATCGAGCAGCTGCAATTTGCAACCGAATCGAGTCACGGCCAAATGCTTTTGCTAGCTCGTACCAGTTGCGAAATGCACTTGCTGTACGCGTATTTCCAAGGAACAGAGTCGATTGTTCAATTTATTTTCGCTCTGCACGAATTAACCATTTTTAACGAGTTTCCGATTTTTCCCGGAATTACGATTCCCTTACGCTCTACGTTTCGATATATACGTTCACGCTCGAAGCTTGCATTGTCTTCGGGGCAATTTGCGATGATTTTAAAATCGCTCCACCGGCTGAAAATTTTAATTAGAGCGCGGGACTCAATTAATTTTTCGTTAATTGATCACGCCTCGCGAAATAAATCAACGTGTATAAGCAGCCAAGAAAAATCACAATGTTATACGGATGTAAAAAGAAAGCAGCAATCAGTTAGTATATATAGCACAACAAAGCGAGTAAGTAAGCAAAGCTCGCGTGTATAGGTGCGGTGCAAAGTGTGTCTAAATTAACACTCGGTGCGGTGGGCCGGAGCTCGTTCAATGGAACATTTTTCCGGCTGGAATTCCAAGTCGTAAAATCAGGCGCTGAAAGCCGCCCCGGGCGGGTGCACAATCGCCGAAAAGCCGGAAAACGAGAGCGGAGGGGAAATTGAAGGGAAGCTCGCGCGCGCGCCGCGCAGCACGAGAGAACAGCGCTAGAATTAAACCGACGTTTTTTCTCTCACTTTCTCTCTCTCTTTCTCTCTTCTTCTAACTGTAGTACACACGCCGGCGGTAGTCTGGTTTTCGCCAGCTCCACTGGGAATTTTTCTAGTTTAAATTTTAGGGCACCGGATATTCGAGGGGATTTCGGCTCTGTGTAAGGGAATGATTGCGGACGATAAAGTATTGTCGTTCCGAGCTTGCGAGCTTTTATCCGATAGTTTTATTCCGTCGTTGCGGGCTTTTTTATAGTGAGGTTCAACTGGTGTTTGTGCGATATTCGAATTTTTATCAGCATCAGTTTTATGAGATAACGATTATTAGAGATTAATAATTTACGAAAAAAATTACCGCCTCATTACCCATCGCAAATCTTTACTCATCAATAACTCTGCCACCTCGCAGCGGATTTCTGCAGTCCCGTCGCATCATCGTCGCTTTCATCTCTTGAAATCTCATCTTTTCCCTCTCTCTTCCACCCACCCCCTGCTCATCGGAACTTCAAAGTCGCGGAATCACGGAGGGGAGCATCGCGCACAGTAGCATCCGAACGAACATAGGCCCGGGGGGTATGCAGACGCAGAAGTGCGACTACGCGAGAGCAAAGGCCGCACTCTGCCTAACTTTCGTAATTAAATCTGGAGTCGAGTCGAAAAATTGACGAGTCGCGCTTGCGCTTCGCCTTTTTTCTCCCGTGTCTGCGCAGCAGCGCGTCGTATCCTTTTTCCGCGTCGGCCTCTCAATATAGAGGCGCGCGACGTCCCCCGTTTTTATTGGTTACTGTTCGATTTTATTTTTGCGCGGAGCTTTTTGCGATTTTTGGATCGAGCAGCTTTCAGCGTTTTTCTTCTTCTTCTTTTTAGAGAGAGGACTATACGACGCGTCGGAGCTTCGGATATTGCTTTCGCTTGGCGCGTTATTGTTTGTGATCGTGGATTCGAAATACGCAGAAAACTCATTATAAAAGCTCGCGAGCTTTCGTAAAAAATATCTTTTGAGCGGCATCAGTGGCATTAAAAATTCAACCAAAGCATTCGCATGGGTACAAGTGTAAATAGCGCACGTATACGGTATTTTTTCAGAATTCAGACTGGCAAATAAAATATAATTAGCCAGCGCGCGAGATTGAAGATTAAAAGGTCGATGATACGTATATAGAGCTTATTAGGTGTACTTTGCCGAGAGCTGCCACTAATGCATCCGACGGAGCTTTTTTCTCTCTCTCTCTCTCTCTCTCACTCTTGTAATACACTCGAGAGCGCAGTTTTCTCTCTCTCTTTCTCTCACACGAGTGCGTGCCCACGAGTCCAAACAAACTGTGAGCGCGTACATCAGCCAAGTGCATTGGACTTTGGATTATATGCTCCGCAATGAAAATATTTAATCGGCACTCTTGTTTTTCAAATCAACTTCCCCCTTTCCCCAGAGTTCTTTGAATTAGCGCTGATGCAAAAGCTTCGTGGAACTTTAGAGCAAGCTTTTTTTTTATACTCCCGCGATTACGGTCTGTGTTTTGTGTAAATAATAATTTTTAATGCGCGCGCGTGAGGGATTCATCTCGATTTCGCGTTTCGCTGCGCCTATAACGACTCGCGAGTCCGTTAAACACGATTCAAAATCTCCTCGACAAAGCTTTATATGATGCATAAATAAATTCCCCGACGGCAATGAAAATACCACAGGCTCGCGGAAGAAAATTAAAGTTCCTCACAAACGAACACAAAAATAATCCACGACTCGTCTTCTTCGCAGAGTATAGCATCAGCAGCGAACGAACATATTCCCAGCGAGTCACTCGGTTGCGCTCTCGGGGCAAAAACTTTGGGGCCGGCGCAGTCTCGCGCTCGAAAGCGAAACGAAACACGACGCCGAAGCGGCCGAAGTCGGCTGTGGGAGAGGGAGAGAGTAGCAGCAACGGCGGAGAGAGAAGACGAAGACGAAGGAGGGAAAAGAAGGACAGATGAGCATGAGCCGACGAGGAGGAAAAAGAAACAGTACACGCGATCGAGCAAAACGAAACGAATGAGCCGAGAGCTGTGCTCGAATAAGGGCCGAATTACACTATAGCCGCCCGATCTTATCTGTTGTGTACGATGACGTATTTTCGGTGTGTCGTTGGTCTCTCTTTTGACACTGGATATACTGGGTGTATGTAACTTTTCACCCATTACTAATTACGTCGTCAAGCTTGATGCTGCCGTCATTAAATGATTCGAAAAAAAAATCCGTCCACTAATGACGGCAGTGCACGAACAATTGAAAAAATCGCAATTAAAAATTCCCCGCACCTCAAAAAAAAAAGAAAAAGAAAAAAAAAGAAAGAGAAATAAACCCAAGCAAAACAAATAAAACTCGTGACTCGGTGACGATAGCTAGTGTGGTCCGGCCCTAAAGAGCAGTGTGCGCCTCGCGAAAAGAAAGAGAGCGAAAGGAAAAGAGGGTCTACCACCACACACATACCGGCAGCGGCAACAGCGATACATCCCCCCGCTTACTCCCCTCCTGCACACATACACACACAACCTCCTCTCTCTCTCTCTCTCTCTGCCCGAGCTTCGGCTGTTTTCATGGCCGTCATTTAGTAGGTTCGTTCACCCCTCGAGGTGCCTCGCCGGGCTGTGCACTGGTGGGGAGGCCTTCGGAGCAGCAGCGGCGGGGGCAACGGCTCCTCTCCGCGCGGCTCAAGGAGGAGGAGGTGAACAGGCAGTCGCCTAGAGAGAGAGAGAGAGAGAGAGAGAGAGAGAGAGAGAGAGAGAGAGAGAGAGAGAGAGAGAGAGAGAGAGGAGGGAAGGGCGCGCGGAAAAGGGGGGCTAGAGAGAGCTAGACTCTGTACAGCGCGACACGTATACATAGGGCCGAACAGAGACGGACGTATTCTACTGTGTATAGGGGAGGGGAAGGTGCGTATGTGTGTGCGAATAGACGCTGCTGCTGCTGCCGCTGTTGCCTTCCTTGCTATACTTTCAGGATGGACGCGCGGCGCTGCTGCTGCTTTTTTTTTTCATCCGCGAGAGCTCGTGACGTGGCGAGGCTCTTTTGGCTGCGTGCGTGGATTATACGAAGCTTGATGGCAGGAATCCTCGAATATTTTTTTCTTTTTACGTCGTTTTTGGTAAAAAGAAACAAGCTGGGGAGAGATACATCGCCGAGTGTATATACAAGGAGGGGGAGAGCTCGAAGAAAGAGAGAGTGTATTGCGAGGGTTAGGGCCAAAGTGGGGAGGCTTCGCGAAGAAAGAGTTGAGGTAGGTCGGCGCGCACACATCGGAGCCTAAATTTAGGCATACACGTCGACCGGAAGCGTCGACGCGCGCCTCTTGACAATGGGTTATGCGCGACACGCTGCTGTCTTCTTTCGCGACGACGTTCTTCCGTCTCTCTCTCTCTCTCTCTCTCTCTTCGTTTGTATTTTTCGCAGGCGCGCTTTTCGCGACGAGCGAGCCTTCCGCTGAGCGGCGAGCCGAGCGCGTTGTGTACTCAGGAATTTAAGCCGCGTTTTGTGGCTTTTTGTTTGTTTCTTTTGTTCAACGAGTGCGACTGGAAAGAGAATCGCGGGGGAGACCAAGCTGCGCAGATTTGGATGCGTTACAACTCTTTTTTTCGCAAAGAAAATATTATAAGCACGTAATTCGTCTACTCGGTGAAAGAGTTGGAAGCTAATTAAAACTTGTCCGACGTATATCTATCGATTCTGGATTTACATACTTGCAAACTATAATAATACAACATTTTATTATACTTTCGTGCCGTCGAGCATTACAGCAACTTTCCGAATCGGGGATAAACTGCGAGCGAGCAAAACTAAATCATTTTCGTCATCGAACTTGAAAAAAAAAGAGCGAAGGAAAACAACGAGGCGAAATTATTTGCGTAGAAAAGGGTTCAATGAGTTTCGCAGAAGCAGCTCAGGGGCGAACTCACTCGAGGCAAGCATTTTTCTCCTCTTCTTCAACTTCGCCTATGCATCGCCCCATGGTGTATTGACCTCTACACGTATACATATACACACACGTGCACATATAGGCGCGCGCGTATACTTTTTCGAGGCCGGCTTTAGCCTCTCGTCGTGTTACTTATTAATTCATGCTATTTTACGAGTCCGAATTTATCCGGATCGATATCGGCGTTGTAGCGAATTTTATCAAGAGATTGTGTGTGCTGTATATTAAGCTAGTCGTATTATTTTCGCGTTTTTTCTTTGGATAAAATAATCCGTTTGTAGAGGCTAATTTCGTGAATCGTAATCCAAACATCTTCCTAAACTCCTAATCCCATCTGTGAAAACTCGCTTCAAGGATAATACCGTTTAAAAGCCCAGTGTACGACTGCCCCGTGCATCTCACGCTCTTGAAAAAGAAAGCCTCCTCACACGGGAAGTAAGGCTTGAAAAGTTCATCCTCTCAGTCTAGGAATCTCGAAAAAATCCCTTCGAAAAAAAAGGGAAGTATGTGCGCACACGCGAGAAAAAGCTCGCGAGAGAAAAGAGCGACGAACGACCTCGAAAAAAATCGTTAGTTATAGGCGGCAGAGCTCCTGTGCGTTAACGAAGGCGCGCACGGAGAAGGAGAAGTCTCTCTTACGCCGACGCGTCGGCCCGGGCACTATACTTTTGTTTTTATCATCATCCTACACCTATACACAATATAATCGGCTGTTGTTTCGACAAACGCGAGCAGTCAATTAAACGAAGAGCAAAGCTCTCGGACGTATATACACACACGTGGTATATAGTAGTGCATTAGATGCGGGACGTTTCACTCGGAATCACGAGTACAGACGAGTCTCTGTGTTCCAAGCTGCCGCTGCTGCACACAAGAGACAGAGTCGCGCGCGCATAATGCCGGCTGCTCGCGAAAATTTCACGCGAGACTACCCTTTTCCTTTTTTCTCGGTCTCTCTCTCTCTCTCTCTCTCTCTCTCTCTCTCTCTCTCTCTTAGGCAACAGCAGTTTGCACGCACACTCGAGAGTCTGTGTGTATATACGTCAGGGTTTTTTTTTCTCTCCTCGTCCCTCGCGTCGTTGCTGATGGATGAATAATGCTGTAATGTGGCTGGTAAGTGGGCTCGAGCGTTTTATTGAGAGACGCGCGCGCGCGGGATTCCTTGCAGCGACGGCTGATTTCCAGCTGATCGAGTGAATTTCTCAAGTTCGTCGAGTCGTTATAATTATAGCATCGCGACTGATGGGGAAGTATGTCCGAATATCTTGGAAAAGTTGTAATGACTTTGGATTTTTTATCGAGTTTTGTAATCCTCGACGAATTTTATTTCGCTCGACGATATTACAGGTGATATAGAAACTTGAAGAACTTGGCGAGTGTCTCGACGAAAAAACAAAAGTATACAAATTACACTCCTTCATTTCAGCCCTTTCCCACCCGCGCGCGACTCTCCACTCCATCATCCCCTGCTTCACCCAATTCTCGTTCCCTCTTCGCTCGATTCCTTCTCCCCGGCATTCTCTCTCTTTCTTGGTACTTTCGAAAAATGGTCCTGTCGCCCGGCCACATTTTTCTCGCGCCACTTCTCGCTCGAAAAATGTTTATATATAAGAGGAGACGACTAGTGAGTTTTTCGGACGAGAAAAAGGAAACGAAGCAGAGCTTTCGATCGCGAGCGTGAAGAGCAAGAAAATAGCTGCGGGCGATTCTCGGAAAAGTGGCCACTTTTCTATAGCGCTTGTTCAATTCGACGTCGTAGTCGTGTAACGCTTATTTCTCGAGAGGGCGTTTTAGCCGTGACGGGCCGCCGGAATTTTCGTGGTAATACCGGGGATTCGATTCTATCACGATAAGAGCCAACCGCTCGAACTTCAATCGACTCTCTTGTACTTATGTACTCCCTCCTGTGTTCTTTGTAAACTCGTTGCTCTTCTCTAAAGTTATTCTTATTATTATTATTATAAAATAACTTTATTTACTTTACACAAAAGAAGGTATATAGCAGAAAGAAGAAGAAGGAGAGCATCGCCGTCTGGCGCTGTGCACGTTTCACATTTATACGCAACATAACAATCCGTCATAAAACGCAGGCACTAAAGCACGCAATATACCCACCACCGCACGAAAATTTCTTTTCCATACAAATCCCCCTCCCTAGCCGCCGAAAAAGCATAAAAAAAACACGCGCTGCCGCGAGGGAGAGACAGTATAAGGGCAAAATCCGAGATTCGCGGAACGCGCGCGGGGGCGGGCGAAATGGGTCGTAATGCGCGCATAACCTTAAAAACAAGGGAAGCGACGCGGCGCCGCGCGAGAAAAGCGGCAAGACTCGCCGAAGAGAGATAACGCGAAGGGGGACGAAATCGCCGTCAAGCGGCGAGCTCGTGATAGGAAGTAAAATTGAGAAAGGAGTAAAAACTGTGTGAGGGGGAGAAGGAGGAAAGGAAGAAACGAAGGTGAGGGTGGGGTGTTGGAATTAAAATTTTTCTGAGGTTCGCTTGGTTTCGAATAGTTTGAAATGAGGACGTTTCGAAATTGAGATAGGAAGCATTTCTTCTTTTAAAATTAACTCAAAACTGCGAACGCCCGAAAGATAATTAAGCGAAGGAAAAAGCAATAAGGGCGAAAGCTTGCGAGCCCGAATTCAGCGGAAAATTAAAGCCGGCAAAAAGAAACAGACACGAAGTAAGGAAACGAATATGATAGGATGTAAACCTGCATGTATTTTTTTTTTGTACTCTGGTTAAATAAATAAAATAAATAAATAAATAAGAAGAAGCTATAGAGCAAAAAAGTCCGGTTGGAAATGATAGGAAGCAGAGAGAGAGAGAGAGGGGGGGGGGAGAGAGAAAGAGACAGACGAGTAGGGAAGGCAGCGATAAGAAACGAAGTAAAGGAAGACAGAGACGGAAAAAAGAGAGATGGCTCGCGCTCAGGTATGATAGCCGTAGCTAGGAGTAAAAGTAAGAAGGACGTCGATAGAGGCAGAGCCGGCAGGTACGATAGGAAGTAAAAATGGAAAAGGAGGAAGAGAGAAAGCTCGAGCGATTTCGGTCCTCGGCCGTAAACGAAACGACGACTACGAGGCGGCTGACGACATTTGGAACAGATAATGGCGCGAATGTGCAGAGAGAGAGAGAGAGAGTGAGCGCGAGCGAGTACCCCGCGGGGGTGAACGAACGGAGGGTCGAGCTACTGCTCGGGTTGGGTGGGTTGCTATCACATCAGCTATCGATCTTATAACGCCGCTCTGCGCTCTGCGTGCTGCTGCTGCTGCTACTGGCCTCACGACGACGACGACGACGACGACGACGACGTCTCTCTAGCTCACTCTCTCTTTCTACTGTGTATATACACGTGTGTAAAGACACGCGCGTGTGACTCTCTTGGCGCGAGCTTTGGTGAGCCCAGGAGACATGCCGTGTATTCGTGGGTCTGTAGTTATTAGACGATTTTTATATAGTCGGCGCGATTTTCTTCGGACGGAAGTTTCTTTTGCTTTGCTTTGGTCGTCTCTTCGCCTATTACTTTCCATCGATCCTAAGTCACTCGAGTGTGTATACATAGTGCATTTTGATTCTAATCGCGTATTATTTTTCCAGCCTTCCCACAACACACTCATCATCAGCCGTCGGCACTTGTTCAAACAAGCATCCGTTACCCCATCAAGCCGTTGCAAACTAGACCAGGCAGGTGCGGCATTAATTTCGTAGCCTCTCTCTCTCTCTCTCTCTCTCTCTCTCTCTCTCTCTCTCTCTCTCTCTCTCTCTCTCTCGACAATTTTCAAAATTAATTCCAACCAGACAGAGCGAAAGAAAACGAGCACTGCACGCGCATATACATAAACACTTATCCCCCTCGCGTACACATACAACCAGCTCTAATAAGAATCGCATCAAGGTGCATTATGATGATTCCGCAAGCTGCGCCGCCGCTTCACGGAGAGAGGAAGCGAGCGTCATTTTTTCCGATTCCCAAGATCCGAGGGGCCGATAAGTCGCCGCGAGAATATTCAGCCGTAGTACACTTCGCGGAACGCAAAAATTGAGCGCCAGGTGTCTACTACTACTACTACTACTACTACTACTACTACTACTACTACTACTACTACTACTACTACTACTACTACTACTACTACTACTACTACTACTACTACTACTACTACTACTACTACTACTACTACTACTACTACTACTACTACTACTACTACTACTACTACTACTACTACTACTACTACTACTACTACTACTACTACTACTACTACTACTACTACTACTACTACTACTACTACTACTACTACTACTACTACTACTACTACTACTACTACTACTACTACTACTACTACTACTACTACTACTACTACTACTACTACTACTACTACTACTACTACTACTACTACTACTACTACTACTACTACTACTACTACTACTACTACTACTACTACTACTACTACTACTACTACTACTACTACTACTACTACTACTACTACTACTACTACTACTACTACTACTACTACTACTACTACTACTACTACTACCACCACCACTGCTCTGGCAACGAACGCACCGCAAAAGAAGAAGCATCTCGCGCTGCGCTGCTCGCTTTCTTAACCGCGAGAAGGGACCAAAGTCGTTGCTACCGTGGACGCATGACTACCTCAGCAAAGTGGCTCCGCTACCTACTAGTCTCCATTAAAAGTCAACTTGAGCTGCTGCGGTCGCGGCTCTCTATTGGGCGACTGGTATAGTGGTCTGAGAGCAAGAAACGGAAGGTATATCTGCTGTTGACGATTGATTGTGGGAGGAGGACGATAGTGTCGCTTCGGATATTGAACTTTGGGTTATGCTTCCGATCTATACACCCAGAAAGTGTCGGAGACGTCGTACCTTGAGAGTATTTTATTTTTTAACGTAAACATCGTGCAGAAAAATAGAAAATGCGAGACATAGCCGCCGGCAATGTTGTATAGATTATCATTTTTTTTTTATAAAGTCGCGAGGGTTATTAAAAATAAAAACGCAAGTTTACGCGCGGAAAATCCAGTAAATATAGTCCGAAGGCTACGGAGCTAACCGGTGCGCAGAAACAACTATACTTATTCAACGCTGATGACTCTAGCGATGGCAGACACTGCTCTCGTATATTTAGTACCCGCGTCATGTGCTCTAGATATTCCATATTTTTAATCTTTTTCACCTAGCTCAATTCCTCATATAAATAACAATTTTTTTCCGTAAAAAACATTCCAGCTTTTTCCCCAATGCAGCACGTGTGCCTGTGCAACTTGCTCATTTCCACGTATACAGCTCGATCCAGTGCGCAGCACATAATCTGGCCGGTCTCGTGCAAAAACCAGCGGCAGGTTAGACAGGCGTCGAGGTAAAAAGTGTACCGTTGCATTGATACCCAAGCGAGTCGTGGTAATCGGACATTTGGCGAAGCCAAAGTAAACGAGTGCAGCTCTCTCGTGTATGTACAGCTGTGTTGCTGAGAAGACGTTGCGGCAGACCAGCACTCGATGATGCGTCGAATTAAAGCCTCGAGCGTTTCGGCCGCGCCGACGACCTGAATGTATCGCGCGCGAGAGCTAAGGCTTCCTCGTTTTACAGACCTCTTAACCGATGCAGCTTCTGACCGTTAGACGTGTGTGCGCGTGTGTGTGTAGATGTATATACAGGTTCGTTAGATCGCGAGGCTCTGTTCTGCAGATTCGGAGATAATGATTGCAGCCAGAAAATGTGTAGTCTTTTTTCCCGTTAGAGGCTGCTTTTTCTGGCCGTATAAGATCCGCCTGATAGCTGTATAATGATGATGCGTCGGGAGATTAGTACTGTGAGAGATTCTAGTGCGTTAATTAATGTTGCGTTTGAAGATTAGGAAAATAATTGTCATTCAAGTGTGTTGCACGATTTGAATTTATTCAAACGTCAATTTTGCGTCACCGCATCAGATCTCGTATACCAGATTCAACGCCTCTAGGCCGATGGTTCATTAGCAGACGACGCGTATGCAGGGGATCCACATAGTCGAAAGCATCAGGTGTATTGAATCCAGTCGATCCTATATACCCTCCGAATTTCTCTGCGATACGGCAATTGGCTTTTTCTCTCGTCGTGGTTACAATGCCATATTAATTAACCGTTTCCAATATCCACGTCTGCAGTGTCCCAATTTGCTATAAACGTAATGGAGATTCGCCCTCGGCGAGTTATATTGTCATGCTAAGCAATTGTTACGAAAATGACAAAGCGATATCGCGGATGTTATATAGCCTCTGGAAATTCCTTTCATATAATAGTCATCTGCGATTCATGTGCATTACATCGTTTTCAGAAGCGGTTGACAATGTAAAATTATTGGTTTTAACAGCGTGATTACAGTTTGGTTTGTAGTCGAATTTGTACATAATCTGATTATACAATCGGTAGCACACGAGCGCATTTCATTCAGGACCATTAACGCTACGACAATAAAAATAATTTCGTTATAATTTTTTTCAAACCCTTTTTAATTGCAAAAATAATCGAAGTATATATAAGAAATCGTCCACCGCGCGACCGGAGTATAAGTATCTTTGAAAAGCGACACGTCATTATACATCCCAAGAGAGAGTATATTCAAACGATATACCATTACTTTGAGATCGCCTCTGCGGCGATCCAAGATTATTATTTTTTCTTCTCCCTCTTTGTCCCTTCGGACTTTTATCCTCGTTTTTTTCAAAAAAGGATAAAGAAAAAGAAAGAGCCGGCTGGTCTCGTTCGCAGACCGCGCGTATATGCGAGCGAGAGAGAGAGAGAGAGAGAGAGAGAGAGAGAGAGAGAGAGAGAGAGAGAGAGAGAGAGAGAGAACGGGGAGATTCCAAGTCAAACGGTGTCATTTTCATCTCCCCTCCTGCAGCTCCTCCTTCCAGAGCTGAGCGTCGTCTCGCTGCAGCAGCACCGCGCGTCCATCCATCCGACCAAGCTCTGTAGTTATAACAAGATGAGGCATGTTCGTTCACCGGAAGTAGCCGGCTATCGAACGAAAGACACACAGCGACTCGTTCCCCCTTCCTCTTCGTCGTCGTCGTCGTCGTCGTCGTCGTCTCAGTCACTCCACCCCTCTTGCAGTCTGTCTCTCTCTCTCTCTCTCTCTCTCTCTCTCTTACTTTTAAATATAGGCTGCAACGCCTCTGGCGCTGGTTATCAAAGGATTGGAAGGCCGGCGAAGCGCCTCGCTGCATGAAATTTTGCGTGCACTGCACACACGCGAGGAAAGACGCCGGAGAAAAGAAGAGCGAGACACTGAACACACGACGAGCCTATGGCATCGTTGGATCTAACCTACCGTGTGCGACGCTATAAAAATAACGGCCGATGCAGGCGTCGCCGATATATACTATCTTCGCGGGGCATGTGTATGTGCATCACAACCTGCAGCCTTGCACCCCGAGATTTCTTCAGACTCAAGCTCGCCTCAATGACGACGCTCTTTTCAATCGCTTTTATAGAAAGCTGTGAGGGTATGAGATGTTGAGTTGAGAAACTGGGCGGTAACGTTTACGCTGATCAAAGGGGTTGATTGCGCGTATGTTTCAGATGGAGAAACTGTTGCGGGATGATACGGAGACACGTAGGGTTGTTATTTTGCAGGTATTTTTGATTTTTAAATGCAAGAATGCTTGTATGGAACAAAGGCTTGTATACAGTATATAAACCTCCAGGCATATGAGCGACTTGTATAAAGAAGAACTAGGCTGTTATTAGAGGACCGTTTAATCCTGTTAATTCACAGCGCTTTCAAAGTGTACTGGCACGCAACTGGCATTAAAAAAGAAAAGATTGAAACTTAAAAACGCGCGCTCGCGGGGGAGTTAGCGTAATGAAAGCCATTCGTGATTGCCAAGCATCTCGCTAATTTTAGGTACACATTCGTGCGCAACGATTAAAAACTTTTCGAGCTCTCGTGGTATTTTTCTTCTGAAAAAATATGCCGATCTCACGATTCTCAAACGGCCCTTATAATCCTGCGCCTGGAAAAATTTTTTGGTTACTATATACTTAATTACTAAACTCAAGCGAAATGTACAAAGAATTTTCACAGCAGTTAACTAACGTAAAATACAGTTCTAGACTCACCAGCGCTACCGCGATACCACGTGCAACCAGCTTCGTTCTCTGCGGAACTATGAAATCCAAATGGTCGTGTGTCCGGAAAGAAACAGAGTCGAGCCATTGGAGCCATTGCCATACATAGCGGAGGACTATTCTGCCGTAGTAGTGCGTGCACGCGTAGGCTCGTCGCTGTTCCCATGGCAGAAAAAAATGAGCACGTGCTCGGGCTTCCACACCACAGGAGAGAGAGCGAGAGAGAACCAAAATCCCTCTCTCTCTCTCTTCGGGAGAGTACACGTACACGCCCCTGCGCCTACGCGGGGGTGGCTAGGCTCAAGGGGGATAGGAATAAACCAGACAGAGAGACAGGGCTGTGTGCGCGCGCGCGCGCACGCACGGCTAAGTTTTATGAAAGACTCCCTCCACATACACACGTGCGCGCCGCCACCGTTGTAGGCCTATGCGCGCGGGGGCGTGGATTTTGCTCCACCCAGTGCTCTCACGTAGGGGCTCATCCTCTGGAAAAAAAGGTAAACTTTCCCCACCCCTAGATTTTTTTGCCCTCTCTCTCTCTCTCTCTCTCTCTCTCTCTCTCTCTCGCTGCGGCGCACGCACTTTCTTCCGGGGCGCTGTCTTCTTCGTGATTTTTTCTCTCTCTCTCTCTCGCTCTCTCGCGATCCTTTCAGCGTAGCGCAGCGCGCAACGGCCCTCAAATCCCAGGGCTGCCGCGCGCTGCTGCTGCTGGCGCTACCCTCGTTCGTTTTTTTCTCCGCAGCTGCGAACTTTGAGTCGCTCTCGTGAACCCTGATGACCCTAGGTAAACTCCGTCTGCCCGGAGCGTCTGAGTTTAACGCCGCGAGAGAGAGAGAGAGAGATTCCGATCGATCTTCCCCGTTGACTGCTCCGGGGATCCTGCGCCGCCCAGGCCTATACGCGTGGGCGTACACCCATGTGCGTAGAGCTAGTCTTCTTCTCTTGCGGTTGCACTGCCTCTCGCTGCTTTTTCTCTTTTTTTAAGCTGCTATACACCCGATACGGTCTTTAGGCCGACGCGTAACGAGACGCGCGCGATGACTTCTTTTTTGCTTTCAGTTTTCTGGGGCTGTTTACCTTCCGACGGCTGAGCACGCAGATATGCGAAAGTATGTCGTCAACCCAAGAAACGAAGATCTAGTCGAATGTACTATTTCGGATAATATTTCACAGCACAAAGGAGTATCCTGCGCGCGACGCTGAAGAATTTTCGAACGTCGCTCCCTCGGCGTTCGCCGGTCCCGCTTTTGTGTACCATTTTTCCCAAGCCCGCCGCGCGCAAGGGCACAAGAAAGCGAGAAGCATCAGCGCAGGAGAAGAGAGAGAGAGAGAGAGAGAGAGAGAGAGAGAGGCGAAAAATAAGAGGATCGCCGAGCAAGAAAAGTGTGCAGCAGTGAGCGCCGCTGCAGTGGAGAGGCGAAAGCAAGCATCTCTCTCTCTCTCTCTCTCTCTCTCTCTCTCTCTCTCTCTCTCTC